>CM038141.1:313971146-315171146 GCA_021437245.1 Aegilops speltoides
AGGAAGACTTGGATTCGTTGAAGCAGGAGTTTCCAGCGCTCGGCTTGAGGGACAAGCGGTTCTGAGAGAGGGATGTCGGCGTCGCCAAGGCGAGGCCGAACCTCTGGTTCGATCGGGCGCGCTTATAGCTGATCCGGCAGACGAAGGCGGGCGTTACCAAGTCAAACAAGGAGATGTGCCGCCCGACGGCCAAGCGAGCAGCCAACCCTCATGGCGGCTCGGCGACTACTGACTGGCCGTTAACGAGCCAGCGGTCCTTTGGTTTAAATAGATGTCGATCCCTCACGTAATAGCTGGCTGGAGCGGATGGCGGCCGGCGGTGTGTCGGATAGCGATGTGGGTGGATGGGAGGATAGCTACCGAAACTCTTCTTCCAGTTTGAATTCGAATCCCTAATTCTCCTCCGATCCAATGAGTTGCTCACATAAAGTTAGTACAAAATTGAGTCATCTATTTTAGAACGGATGGAGTATCTTTCTCTGAGCCTCATTATTCATACATAAAAATGAACTACAAAGTGCATGCATGGTTTGAATAATCAATTTTCGGGTTTTAAAAACATAAACAACGTGATTAAACTGGCCGGGCGTAAGATGTCTGCATGAACGCGCCACACGTGCGTACACATCTGCAGATTGTGTTGTATTCTGTGTTTTAGAAAACGTCAACCGAAGCAAAACACGTATTCATATTAGACTATCTACGGTGGGAGTAACATAGATAGTAATATCAAACATCTAGATAAAATAGATAACGTGGCAAACAATAAATGAAGAAAGAAACGGACGTGGTAACATAATTACTCTCTCTGTTCCTAAATATTTGTCTTTCTAGAGATTCCAACAAGTGACTACATACGGAATAAAATGAATGAATGCACTCTAAAATATGTCCATATACATTTGTATGTGGTAGTCTATTTGAAATCTCTAAAAGACAAATATTTAGGAAAAGAGGGAGTAGTTACTAGTACTATGAGTAACATCACACATATCAAGGCAAGATGAGTCTACAACCTAATAAATAAAATGTTGCATGTTAGCACACATATGTTACTTCTCACTATAGAGGTGGTAACATAGACTAGTAACATTGTCTTAACAAAGAAAAACAGCTTCCAATGATGTCCTCTTACAAGTTAATCAGGATGCATGGTGACGGTCATCATTTGTCTCCTCATAGAGTAATTATGACAGTGATATGGAAAAAAGTGGTCTCTCCAAGCACGACGCCCTTAGGGTTTCCTCCGAGCCACCGTCCAATGGCGGAGCTATGTGTATCGCTGAGGGGGCTATGCCCCCCCAAGCACAACACATATCCCTGAAGGAATTTTTTTTTGGGGGGGGGGGGCATAATTAGAACAAAGTATTCTCGTTGGCCCCCTCAAACATGTATACTTTGCTTTATGCCCCCCTTACATTGCAGTCAAGCTCCGCCACTACCACCGCCTCAGTTCTCCTCCTTTCTCCTGTCTGACGGCCTCCTTAATGAAAAAAATGCTATTGCCGGTCAGAAAAGTGGAGACCCGCCCGTTCCTTTGTAGATTGTACTCCCTACGGGTCCTTGTTTTCTGTAGGTCTTGTTTCATTGTCGATGAGGTGATGACGTTGGCGACAACAATGACACATTGAAATAAGTTTTCTGCTGCCTCTCCTTACCTTGAGAACGTTTGATGTCGGGGAAGCGCCAGTAAGAATGGGTACTGCCAAGTTCGTTGGTTCTATTCGGATCTTGGTAATTGGTGTGTCCATCATGGAAAGCAGTTGGCTAGATTTTGATGCAACGACTTTGACCTCTTCTATTGGTTTGTTACGTGCCAAGGTTTAGTTTTTCCATTCTTCGTATTTGTAGTATAGGATTGCAAGCAAGTGATGCTTATAGTGTTTTCCGAGTCCACGTTTCTCATGCGGTTACTAAGATTTCTTGTTCACGGTCTTCAAAACTGTAGACGTCGAGAGCGTTTGCAAGTAGTACTCCGGAAACAAGGACTTGTGTTGTTGAGTGCAAGTTTCACGCTTCCACGGATGACAACCGATTGAAGGAAGAAGACCACCATTATCATAAAGGCCAACACTCTGCGCCGGTGCGCCGGCCGAAACTTTCGGCCGGTCTGCTGGCGGCCGTTCGATCTGAGCGAGGTGGGCCACAGGATCTGGTTCTCCTCCTTTCTCTCGCATGGGTCAAAATCCCCCCGCATCTCTCTCTCTCCCCGGCAGCGAACATGCCTGCGCCCTCTCGCCACCCCGGGCCACCATCCCCGCTCGCCGCCCGCGCCCGCTCTGCCGCCTTCGCCGCTTGATCGCCTCCCTCGCCGCCGTGTCGCGCCCTCGCCGCCGATCGCTGCCCTCGCCGCCGTCGTCTCCTTAGTGTTTCCGTCGGTTCCGTGCATGCTGGCGTGTCCGTAGTTGCACCTCCCCATGGCGGCGGCCGCAGCTCGGCGTCGCCCGGTTCTGGTCGCGGACACCTCCGTCGCCCAGCTCGTCGCCCCACGGTATCAATCTCGATGCCGTTTGTAGCAAAAAAAGCGGAGACATTCCAGCAAAAAACATGGTTCCAGCAAAAACATTATTTGGTTCCAGCAAAAAAATTGTGTGGTTCCAGCAAAAAATGAGATGGTTTTCAGCAAAACGTTGATATGCTTGTTGCAAAGAAATTACATGGTTCCAACAAAATCAGATTATGGTTCCAGGAAAAAAAAATATAAATGCAGCAAAAGGTTGTAGCAAAAACATGGTTTGGTCCCAGCAAAAAATCGGAGCATGGTTGTAGCAAAAATTGAAGCTTGTTCCAGCAAACCAGAACACCGGTGGTAGCAAAGATGCAAAGTTGAGGGCTGGTTCCAGCAAATCAAAAAGGGGATGGTAGCAAAAATCGACACTGGTTCCAGCAAAATGCAAAAGGGTGGTAGCAAAAAATACAAAAGACGACGCTAGTTTCAGTAAAACCAAAACGCCGATGGCAGCAAAAAATTGTGCGGGTTCCAGCATCTGGCCACCATGGTTGTAGCAAAGATGCAAAGTCGAGGGCTGGTTCCAGCAAATCAAAACACGGTGGTAGCAAAAAACGACGCTGGTTCCAGCAAAATACAAAACGGTGGTAGCAAAAAACATACAGAACAGCGCTAGTTTCAGCAAAAAACTGAACGCCGATTGAAGCAAAAACTTCTGCGGATTCCAGCACTTGGCCGTCATGGTTGTAGCTCTTGCCATCATCCACAGGCTGCCGCTGTAGCTGGAAGCACCACACCTCCGCTCGCCAGCAGTCGTCCTCTACGCACCTCTGCATCTTCGTTTGTGCTCCTCCGGGGTCGCTCGCTCGCCACACACCTCTTCTGCCACCGGCGAGCTGTTTATTTGAAGGTAGGCCATGGAAGGGAGAGGACCCGGGGGAAGAATGGTTGTGTGGCTGGGAACGCGAGAGGATAAGAAAGAAAGGATAAGGAAGAGGAGCAGTTGGGGTCAGTAGATTAAAAAGCGGTGGGGTCAGCAGATAAGGGCGCACACGGGCCAGACGATCTGCTGCAATCGAACGAACCGCGCGGGACCGGCGCAACGGTTCGGCCGGTGCCCCGGTCAGGAACGTTTCCCTATCATTTTTGGCCTAGTTTTGCTTTTCACGGTTTGTTATGTGACAAGTTGTCATCCCTTTGTACAACCCCTTTTGGATAGATATATATATGTCCATGTCCTTCAGATGCCTTTTAAAACAGCTTCATAGTTTAGTTTGCATGGAGCGCCTGCACAGGATACGACGTCGAGTCGTTCGACGGGTCACGAAAGAACGAAAGAATTTATCGTAGTCGACGGGTCACGAAAGAACGAAAGAATTTATCAAAGAACGGCCTGTGATTTAACCAAATTCAGGGTTAGCCAGAGGGCGCTCCCCTGTCATGCATGCGACACGACAGTCGACGGGTCTAGCGGGCCAGCGACCTGCGCCCCGGCCGGCTCTGCTCTCAGTTGACGACCGAGAGCTGCGGGAAGGCGAAGTGCGGGTACGGCGACAGCGGCGAGAGGGGCGGCAGGCTGCAGATCACCTTCAGCTCCTCCCAGATGTCGGCGTCTCTAGCCGCCGCCATGCCGTCCCAGCTCGCTGGCGCGTCCCCGCCTGCAGCGTTGTAGTTCGCGGCAATGGCACCCTCCTCATCACCCTCTTTCAGCTGCAGCCTCTCCTTCTTCACCACCCTCAGGCGCTCCTCCTCCTGTGCCGGCCTCATCCTTTTGCCGCCGGTGGGCACGGCGGCGATGGTGTCGGCGAGGGGAGCAGGCGAGGTCCATTGGATGGATTGGGTGCCGACCTCGTTGGGGAAGTTGAGGATGGCCTTGGGCCCGCGGAGGCGGAAGGCGGCGTGGTCGTAGGCGCGCGCGGCCTCCACGGCGTCGTCGTAGGTGCCGAGCCACACGCGCGCGCCCTTCCGCGCCGGGTCCCGGATCTCCGCCGCGAACTTGCCCCACGGCCGCAGCCGCACGCCCCGGTACCGCCGGAAGTCGTCGTCGTACTCCTCCTCCTGTCCCTCCACGTAGCCGCAGCTCTCCTGCTGAGGCTGCCGCTCCAGGACCGTCGTCGCCGGCTTCGGCGGCAGCGACACCGAGAGCGCCGGCCTCCGCCGCCCCAGCGGCGACGAAGCACTGGAGTCGGAGTCACAGCTGCTGCTAACGAGGGCGTCGGCGTCGGCGTGGAGGTCGTCGAGGAGATGGGCGCGGATGAGGTCGAGGTGCCGGTGCGTGAACGCCATGGTTGCCGTTGCACTGACCCTGAGAGGGGAGAGTCACCGTCTAGCTCGCGCGCTGGTGTGGCTGGCTGGAGAGAGAGCTCGGGAGCGTGGAGTGTGGTGTGGTGGTGCAGCCCTCCTCCGGGGCGGGCGCTAATAAAGGGCAGGAGATAAGACGGGTTCCAGGAGACTTCTTGCGGGGCCGCGCGAAGCAGGGGACGATATGTGCTCGTGCTGCACTGCTGCTCTTGACTCTTCTTCCTCGTGGGTTCTGCTCGTGGTGCAAGTTGTCGATCGCTGCCAGGTGACGGGACCCGTGCCTCGACTTCAATTCGTTCGAGGCAGACGGAGACCGCTCAAATTGGCTTGTTGATTTGGGGATTTTTCCCTCCAGCTACACCAAATTAATTTGGCGGCGTGCTAACCGAACTACTCCAGTTTTTCTTTCTCTCCCAGTGAGAAACCCCCGCCACATGTTTTGGTCGTCCACCCCAATGGATCTGATCATGGTTCTCCCCCCTCCGGTCGGCCTCGCCATGTCAGCAAGGATGACTATCTGATCTACTGGTTGGTGTTTGCGGATTATGTACTAGCATGTTCTTTGTTCGAGTTAAGGGGGTGTTCGGAGTCCCTCCGCTCTGGACTCAGCTCCGCAGAGTTGACGGAGCTGCAGCTAAATTTGTGGAGCTGGTAAGTACGTGCTCCGCAGATCTCGTAATTCCACAGAGCCGGTGGAGAGCCCAACAGGCCCTAAGTCTAACGGTTGGAGTTTGACAACCATGAGGCAGTGCAATTATATTTCACTGGATTGCTCGTGTTGGTACTCTGCAGATGTCATAAAATTGCTTTAATGTCTCTGTTGTGAGCGTAGCCTTTGCATTGTGTTGCAGCTCAAGATAGCTGGAGAACCCCCATTGGCATTCGTGGGTCTGTTGTGCAGCCATTGTGCCATCTTCATGGTGTCGCAAGAAGAGCATGAGGCCTGGTCTTTGGTGAGGAAATAGCTTCATGACCTCAGTGCTTTATGTAGTCCTTCTAGAATTGCTTTTGTAGAAGTTTAGAGCAACTACCTTATATTATGCATATTTTAATATATATCAGGGTCTGGATAAGAATTGTAAATGTAACTAGAACAATGCTATAAAATTGCTTTAATGTCTCCGTTGTGAGCGTAGCCTTTGCATTGCGTTGCAGCTCAAGATAGCTGGAGAACCCCCATCGGCATTCGTGGGTTTGCTGTGCAACCATTGTGCCATCTTCATGGTGTCACAAGAAGAGCATGAGATCTGGTCTTTGGTGAGGAAATAGCTTCATGACCTCAGTGCTTTATGTAGCCCTTCTAGAATTGTTTTTGTAGAAGTTTGGAGCAACTACCTTATATTATGCATATTTGAATATATATCAGGGTCTGGATAGAAAACAATATGGTTGAACCATACGAATTTTAAATGTAACTTGAACAATGTCAGTGCATTGCAACGGGATATAAATATTCTAGTGCGTTAGTTTACGATTTACCTGTCAATAACAATGTGATTGTGTAAATAAATGTTCATCAAATTATGACCGTGAATTAACTTATATTTTGATCAGAAGTTTGGTAGGTAAATTAAAGTGAAATTGGTTCAGAAGGTAAGTAAACTGAGGTAATTGATTATCATATACATGGAATGTTGGACGAAGGGATGGTGGGAACCTTACGCTCTTTTTAAATAGTAGAGATATTGCTTTTGTACTAGTTTGGGGCTTATTAATTTGGTTCTAGCTGAAGACAACGGGTTCGCCTCTCTCTCACACACAAGAATTATTATTTTTACATCTTATACTTTTACATTTAGATAAAGTTTAAACCATAATATCACACATTCTAAATAGGCAATCTACACTAATCTATTTCTCTTAGCATGCAACCATAGTATCTTGACGTGTCATCATGCATAAAAGAGGTTCAGCTCAACATGCAAACATAGATGAGAAAATGTTTAGTCATTTTAATTCTATTATGCTACTATTGTTCAGTAAATATGTTATAATAATATAACAATTAAATACCTTAAATTAAGTGTTTTGAGATTTAGTTCACATATTATTATTTGAAATATTGATATTCTAAAAATTTATTAAAATATATTACTATCAATTTTCCAACAATATGTGGGTATCATCTTTAATTTTATATGGGAATTGCTTCATTTCAACCAATTGATTCCATTGCAAGCGTTTGCCGCCCTTCCCGCACGACGACTGTCCTGTGTGGGGCCGCCCACCTCATATCTCTAGCGAGCGGTTCCTTCCTCTTCAATCTCTCTCTCTCTCTCTCTCTCTCTCTCTCTCACACACACACACACACACACACACACACACACACACACACACACACACACACACACAAATGGAAGGCTGATGTGCTCAATGGCAGGTTGCAACAAGGGCCCGTTGCAACCGCAACATAGGACATATTGCAATGATAGAAGAAGGTTTGAGCTGGAGTGCAACAAGGGTTATGTTGCGTCGGGTCGAGCGCAACATGGCCGTTGTTGCGCAGGACTGCGACCGATGGACAGAAATAGAATGGTTGGCGCCCTCATCATCCAACGGCTGCCAAGACGACCGATCTTATTCAAATTTCACCCGGCCAACGTGTAGCGTCCACCTTTTTATATGCTTCGCCGGAAATGCATATCACTCCGGTGAACAAGCTGCGTGTTCATCCTAGCATGATTGCATGATCACATTGTTTGTTCTTCTTGTAAGAAAAGCATGCACATTTCTCTTAGAAAAAACATGCGCGGAGTGTTACGTCTGTAGTATTGCACAAATATGTTGCATTGACTGTTGGAAACGAACTGTTCAAGGGTTGGCGTACGCTCTATTCGCACCACACACACGACGGAAATGCTGTCAAAAGTCCGTCCGGTCTCCCCATCTTCAAGAAGCACGCACGTACCGTTATTTTGTTCGGTTGTTAGCTTCTGTGTGGGTTTCCTACATGTTCTCTGATGTATACTTTTCTTACAGGATAGCTTCAAAGAAATTTACACGTGCGCAGAATTATCCGAATGAATGAATTAAATTATACATGACGTGCCACACGTGATACGAAGGTAGCATCTTCCGCTGCCGTCTCGCGGAAGCCTACTGTACGAAGCTCCTGCCTTGACGCATCGAAAGGACCTCTGCAGTAATAATCACTTGGTATTATCTCACTCATGCAGAACGGTCAACAAGGAATTTTGAATTCCATCCCATGTACTCCATCCGGTCATTTTTCCTTCGCATACAAGATTTGCGTTGAGTGAAACTTTACGAAGTTTGGCCGAATTTATATTAAAAAGTATTAGCACCTACAGTACCAAATATTACCTCCGTCACAAAATTCTTGTCTTATATTTATCTAAATTCGGATGTATTTAACACTAAAACGTGAATGGATACATCCGTATGTAGACAAATGTAAGACAAAAATTTTGGGTCGGAGGGAGTATATATGTTATGAAACTACATTTCGTAATGAATCTAATAATATTGATTTGACTTTGTGTATGTTGATACTTATTTCTATAAGTTTGGTCAAAGTAGAGATACTTTGACTTCGGCTAAAACTTATGTGCAGACTAAAAAAGACCGAAGGGAGTGATGTCGGAAGGACCTCTCCAGTATCATGGCGCTCTGGCGGAGCTTGTAGTCAATGCCGATGACACTTAGGAGGTGTTTGGCTACAGAAATGGTAACGACAATGTTAACGTAGTCCGGTCACAACGTTTAAGGAGGTGTAATGAGTTTTTTCCAAATTTGTTTGATTCACGTTCAAGTAAAGGAATCAATTGCCTCGCTCTACTCTTCTTGCCCGCCCATGCTTGCTTGTCGGTCGCCATCCTCCCCGTAGATGGCCTGCTCTTGCTCGACCTCAAGCAACCAGGATCTCAAACGGTGTTGTTCGTCCCCGAAATCAAGCGCCGACAGCTGCTCGGATCTTGTGTGCCACCGATAGTCCCTGAGATCAAGCATCGTTGGCCGCTCGGGTCTTGTGCGCCGTCGTCCATCCCCGAGCATGTGCGCTCACGGCGGCCTCCAGTGTCAAGCGCCGCCAACCCTTCCCTATCACAAGCGCCGTTGGTTTCTCCGATCTCGGCGGAGAGGAGGCGGCGGCGGCGCACGAGGAGGAGGTCGTGATGGGGAGGAGTGCGCTCGGGCGGAAGGGAGAGGAGGAGGAGGGGGTCATGTGGGGAGGCGTGCGCTCGAGAGGGGACGAGGAAGGGGTCATGCGGGGAGAAGTGCGCCCGGGGAGAGGAGGAGGGAACGGTACCGCAATTACCGGTAGGGGTGTGCGGTATCGATCAATAACTTGGCTAGACCCTTATACAGAGGGAAGTGTTTACAGTGTGGATTAAACAAACACGAGCAAACATTTTCTCTTTACAGCGTAAAAGGATGACGGGTAATATTTTGTGAAACAAACACCTCCTTGTTGATTGCGTTCTTTCATGTACCACACAGTGGGATACCGGCCTGTGGGCGGGTGTTTCTGGCAACTTACAAGGTCTCTAGTACCCTTTAAGGCCTTGTACAATGGGAGATGCTTAAGGAGGTGCTTTGAAAAATAAACCGGTTTTTTCTGAAGCACCGGTGCCTATTTCTATAGGAGAGACGCTTAGTTAAGCGTTTACCCTGTACAAATAAGCACCAGTGCTTAAGGAAATCTTGGTTTATTTTTCTAAGCTCCTCTCCTAAGCACCTCCAATTGTATGAGGCCTAACAGCGCTCCACAACTGCTTGTGATTCTTGTGGTGATATCAGCTGGTTGTTCTTTGTCAAGGGCACCCATTCGCTGGTTTCCCATCATTCTGTGGTAATCTATCGACGCATGCATAGTAAGATTAAAATGTTTCTTTTGGTATATACTCCCTCTGTTTTTAAATATTTATTTTCTAGAGATTCAACAAGAGTCGGAGCTGCGTCGCCTCGATGTGGGTAGTTGAGTTCTGGCATGGATCTTCATGTTTTCCTACACAACCTCTGCGGTGAGTGTTGGTTTGGCGTTAAATCCTGGCGAAGTCGAATCGCTTCTTTCGAGGATTAGGGATGGCGATGATGCTGTTAGGGAAAGTGATGGCGATGGCGCTTGTGTGCTAACAGACGAGGCACTCTTTGTAAAGGTGTCGTGGGATATCTTGGTGTGCCGCTCGCGGATTTGTGCCAGTTCTCGTTCAGTTTTCCGTTGATTAACTGGGCAATTCTCTTCTGCTAAATTAATGGATGAGGCAAATCTTTTACCTTCGTTTTAGAAAAAACTATATACTGAGCAAAATGAGTGAATCTATAATTTAAAATATGTCTATATATATCTGTATGTAATAGTCCATCTGAAATCTCTAAAAGACAAATATTTAGAAACGAATGAAGTAGTTGGGAGCATCCCGCGTGACAGTTTGAAAACATGTTCCCTTTGTATGGCCACTTGTGCCCGCCTATATGTGAAGAGGGATACGTTATACTGGGACCATTCTAAAATACAAGGTCTTTTATTATTTTTAAGTCAAAACTATGCATGTTTGATCAAGTTTTTAGAAAAAAGTGTTAATAGCTACAATACCAAAATTGCAATATTACATGCATCAATAAAAGTATTTTCAAATTTTATTTAATTTAGATAGTGAATGATGATATTTTATTTCATAATGTTGGTCAAACAGATTTACGTTTGACTTTCACTAAAATGATTGCACCTTATATTTTCGAAGGGGGAGTAAGTTCGTGACAAAAATAGAAATAAAATCTGCCATAATAAGCTACTCCCCTCTGTCCTATAATATAAGAGCGTTACCGCTCTTATATTATGGGACGGAGGCAGTAATAATGCAGAAAGGCAACTAAAAAAATCCAGAAAGAGCCACAGGCCTGCCAAGGTACCAATAAACTACCTGTCCAGCCCAAAACAATATTGTGAGCTCCTGTTGAACCGCCAGGGCTATGTGTCGCTCGTACTGAGATATAATATGTCTCGTCTGAAGACTTTTTCCTCGCCTGGTTACTGGACCAGCCCGCTTCATTAGTTCTTTTTTTTTGTTTGCTTGCTGGCTCGCATGGGTTTCATTACAACTCGCTCGCTCGTTTAGAGTTTTGATGGTTTCTTCTTCTTCTTTGTGTCTATTGGTTGGACTGGTCCACTTTTCATTGGTTTATTTCATTCTTTGATCTTTTTGTCAGTTTTCACTAAGTTCTCCTTTTATTTCTTTGTGTTTTTACCGTTTTTACTGTTTTCCCAGTTTTTTTCTTTTTGTGTGTTTTCTAGTTTCCTTTTTTTTATTTCATTTTTTGTGTCTTTCCTTATGGTTTTCATCATTTTTACGGTATTCTGTTTTGTTCAGTTTTATTGTTTCATTCTTTGGTTTTTTTTTTCACCGATCTTTTTCTTTTTTATGTTTGTCTACCAGTTTTCTGTTCATTTATTTTTCGTTTTTCAGCTTTATTTCGTTTTCCTTCTTTTCTTTTCATTTTCTCTACCATTTTCGTGGTTTTCATTGCTTTTTTTCTTTCCTTCAACATATGTCTACTTTCTTTCATTCATATTGTATATGTATTTGAGCATATTTTTATAAATGTTTAACTAATCCATGATTAACAATTTCTAAAAAATAAATGTTTTGATGTCCGCTATTTTAATAGACATTGTACATTTTCATATAATTTTTTAATAAACGTTATTGTTTTTAAATACATGATTACATTTTTCAAATACATGTTAAACTTTTTGAAAATACATGTTGAACCATTTTTTTATGATATGCTACTACTTTGTTTTACAATGTATAAACATTTTTGTATGTCATGGGCATATTGTTTTTAAATGTGTGAACATTTGATCAAATTCAACATACATTTTTTGAATGATACAAAACATTTTTTTCAATTTTCGTGAAAATTGTATTTTGCAAATTTTAATTGTTTTAAATGTTCACGTCCATTTTTTGAAACATGTAAGCTTTTCAAATGTCACAAGCATATTTTTGAATGCTATCAACATTTTTTTAAATAACAATAACAACTTTTTTACACTTCCTTAATGCTTGAAAAATTAAAACAATTTAATTTCTGAAATATATGTATTTAGATTTTTTTTTTCTTTACAAGCTCGCAAAAAAGAATATTTTGAAAATATAGACAAATGAAAGAAAGGAAAAAGAGCGAACAAAAGAACGACGTATTGAAAGAAACGAAAGAGAAGCTATGCTCGGTTGTTACAGGGCCGGTACATCTTTTTTTTCATGGTAATATATGTCTCATTCATATTATAAAACGTAAGGACCGATAAGACAAAACTGAAAAGATAGTAGAACATCTCTGAGCTTGACACCAACGCATGTCACCTGTCTCCAGCACCACCATAGCAGCCACAAAAAAAAAGAATGACGGATCACCTCCTCATCCTAGCTCGACGTGCCTCCATCGCTGATTTGCAGCTTTGCAGACCTCTAAGGTGGCTCACCAAAATTGAAGCCCTTGCCGTTGAAAGAATTAGACCGGGGCAACACCCTAGACACGCCATCGAACTCCAGATCTGGCACCCCACCACGACTAAGACGCCGAAGGAGGAAACCATACCTGCCATCCACGAACCACGAACCCATCACACGTTCCGTCTTCCCGATGTCGTCGGTGTAGACCACAATTTGTATCGACTCCTGGACTACCTACCAAGCTCCGCACCGACGCTGGAGCAAACGCCGTCGCAACGACGGAGCCCGAGAACACAGGTCCCCTGCGAGGATGACGCCGCCGCCATACCATCCTTACTTGAACAGACTGGTTTCCGAATTCATCCCCAACCATAGGACCGATGGCCTTGCCAGGGATGGATCCGAAGAATCTTTATTCAGCGTCGTCATCTTTGCCGCCGAAGCCAAGACGATGAACAACCTAAAAAATGTAAACTACGAGCGAGTAAAAACGATCCACGCACGTGGATCCGGCGACCCACTCACCACCGACGACCGAGGTCGCCGGCGGAGAGGAGCCGCTGTCGTGGTACTAAGGCGTGATGAAGCGGGGTAGGTATGGAAAGGCAAGATCCTAGCTATGGAGTAGTTGTATCGCAAAGATTTCTGAGTTCATGCCCTTCTCGGAGAAATATGACCCTACGTCTCGGGCGGAGGCGGTCATTGGATTATATCGTATGAGTTCTGAGTGCGAACCCATACGCGATGGAGGGTGGCTTATATAGAGTGCGCGGGACCCCAGCCAGCCACATAACGGAGGGTTAAAGTACATTAAGACCGAGCGTTCTTGGTAGCATGCCACATAAAAGTGTCATCATGACCGTAAAGACTACTCCTCCATTCCTAAATATAGTGCGTATAAGCTTTTTAGAGATATTCCGCAATGTAGTGCGTATCTCCTCCTAGCGATTTTGGAATGAAACTACCCTCCCACCAAACCCGAACAGCCAGGCGCCCCTAGCCCACCGCTCGCTCCCTCTCTCTCTTCCTTATCCCTTCGTCGCGGCTTTTCCCACTGCCTGCGCCACCGATCGACACCTCATTCTTGATCCCCCGATCCCTACCTCCATTGCGACAACCACGATGGGTCGAGTTGCTTCAAGGCAAGATGGCGAGGTGGACGGACGAGTCTTTGCACAAATCGGCAGCGGGAGCTCGGCGCCTTGGCCGTAATCGCCGCGCCGGAGGCGAGCTCCAACACGTGAAGCTTCGGTGGCACAGAGCGGGTTCACCAGCCACGGGAGCTCCGGTGTGAGCCGCAGCGCCGAGCATCAGCAGGCGAGCATGTTCTCCACCGGCGAGGGTGAATCGGGGCCACCAGCCCGTTCAACACGTCAATTGCGCACCATGTGCAGCGGCGAGAATCGATGGGCGGCGGCAAGATTCGACTAGCGGTGAAACAACGCGCCCGTGTCCGGTTTCTCGGCTGACCACAGCGTGCGTGTATGGTGGCGATGGCGACTGGTTGAAGGATGAAGGAGGAGGGAGGGAGGAGGAAGAAGATGGGGAAGAGCCAAAGAAGGAGCCGCTGACGAGCAGCGGCGCTAGAGGAGGAGCCGCCCTGAGCGGCAGCGCTGGAGGAGGAGGCGCTGACAGCGGCACCAGGAGTCTAGCTAGCATCGGCAGCGCCGATGGTGGGTGGAATCTGAACTAGTACTACAGGCTGGGATAGAGATGGAGTGGGGCTTTCTCGTCAAAATTTGATGCTGACACACTCATTGGTATATGGGCTAAAAACTATGCGCACTAGATATTGGAATGGAGGGAGTACTTAATTACAGACCGTTTGGATACAGAGTGGCTCTTGAACTCCTGGTGGTCGAGTGAGTCTTCATAGTCGAGTGTCTTCGAGTCCGTCGAGTGGAGTATCTCTAGGTCGACTAGAAGGCAGCTTCTTCTAAAGATGTCCTTGGGGAGGGTACCTTGGACAGGTCCATGACCCTACCCTAGGTACATGACTTCATCATTAGCCCCCGAATGGATCGAGGTTTGATTGAGGAAGGAGTTGATAATCTTTCCGGCCTGTTTTCTGGTGCTGTGAACGCGTCTTACTCTGGATCAATGGCTTTTTAGTGATGGTGTCAACTTCTCTTTCAGTCGCCTTGATCCATTCTTTATATCTGTCGAGTGAACTTTATGAACTTGGAGATTTCCGAGCGACGGATCGTAGGAGATCTTCCGTCTGACAAGTTGCTCTGCCGTTAGCGGATTTAGTGGGATCCGAATTTCGGGAAGCGCGCGAAGCAAAGAAGGCCGCGGTACTCGGACGGGATAAGGCAGAGACACCTCAATTTCCGCGCCGCCTTTTTCGCCACGTATCGCTCGCGCGACTGTTGCGGGATTTGATAGGATTGCCCGGGCCTACCGATCGACCACTCGAAGCGACTCCATATAAAGGCGCGGGCGGAGGTTTTTGAGCAGTCGCCCCATTTTCCCTCCCGTCTTGATTCATCTGCTGTGCTCGCCACACCTTTCTGCGCCGCTGCTCCACGCCTGCCTCGTCGGCGACAATGGTGAAAGAGAAGGCGGCGGCTTTGGAAGCCAGCGAAGAAAGCGGCAGTGAAAGCGAAGGGAGAGTGACGGTCGAGGCGGATCCTCGTCGCGGTCCGGCTGCCGCAAGGTTGGATCGAGGATTGGATCCGCTCGACCATCACCGAAGGATCTCGGCGGCTGGCCAATGAAGGGCTGATCGAGCGCAGGGGTAGCTAGGCTTAGGGGCGGAGTGGCAGCCGCAGCCTCGGGGAGGTGAGTGTGTCCTCTTAGCCACCCATATCGATCGTGGGTTTTCTCTGCCGAATCTTTTCTTTTGGGGGTTTCGAATTTCTTTGGGGCTCAACTTCATCACTTCACCCCAACTCCACTTGCCTATCTACGCCGCTTCGTGTCTTTGTCGAAAACTTCTTGGGTTGTGGGCGCCTGGGGCCTCTTCAAACACATATTCACTTGCCGCTCTCGGAGCGGTGAAAAAGGCTAGTCTGAATGAAGAAGACCAAGTAATCCAGATGTCTTGGGGTCTTGGGGTCCGGATGAGGAGTAGGAGTGCTTTTCCAGCCATGACCCTTCTGAGTCGGTTAGAGGTGGCGATCGACTGGTTCTCTTGCCAAGACCGATCGGCCTTGAGCGGTCATTGGGCTCCTCCTTTCTCCATGGTCGAGTGAACAAGCCGTCCTCCACGAAGGTGCTTAGGAGGAAAGGCTTAGGTTAAAATGTTGATGGAGCATGTAGTCCAGCTCATTAGCGGCGGGGTCAGCGGCTTGGATCTTACGGAGGTTTTCCTTGACGGCGCATTCAGCCACTCCAATCCGAGGCCACCCGATGTGGTTGTACTCACGGTACCGAAGACACCACTCGGGTCCACCGAGAGGTCGTCGGCAGCGCCGCCGGAGAGGTGGATGGCTGCCATCACGGGAACAAAGATAATCCTCGTGGGGCGGGAGGATCCGCCACTCGACGATCTTCGAACCGGACAAGGTATGACCACTTATATCATTTGTAATCATGTTTCGTTCATTTTGTTTTGTTGCGATTCGGTCGGTGATGTTTGTCTTGTTTGTTGTCTTTCGGGCTACCACAAATTGTATTCGATGCGAGCGGGCGCAACCTGAGCGAGAGGAGGAGGAATGAAGTGGAGGTGAAAGTCAAGAGGAGTGGTGTCGGATGGCGATGAGGGTGATGAAGATGATGGCTCCGATGAGGAAGAGGAGGAGGAAGATGAGGAGGAAGTCGCGCCTCCCCATTCTGAAAGAAGATCCAAGCTTGTCCATGACCTGCTGATCGGTAGCGGCAGCGGGTCGCGCTTGTTGTCTTGATCGACCAAAGCGTCCTCGGACGACCTCTCTGGCGCCCGGTGAAAGCGCCAAAGCAATCTCGAGTGGCGCCGTCAAAGGCTGCGAAGGCCTTGCGAAGATGAAGATGGTGATTCCCACTATTTCTGGGTAATGACGTAACTTGTGTCTTCTTGTTTCTCATGGATTTATTCTTGGTCGATTCGTTAGCTGACCGGTGATTTACGAAGCTGCGGTCTTTGCTACTTACGATACCTCGACCAGACTTGAAGACCATGAAATGGAGCATGCTATCACTTCCAACCCTGGTATGACCTTTGTAGTTTCGTTTTTAGTCGGTAGGATATTCATTCTTAACTTTAACTCTTTTCTGCAGCTCCATCTAATATCATCATTGATCTTCGTGATGATGATGACGAGGAACCACTGAGGCAGAGGAGGAATAGGAGAGCGTCTGCTGGCAAGACAGCTCAGGTCGTATCAGCACCTGAGACGTTGGTTGCGGAGGGGGACAATGTCACTCGGCCTACCGTATCCTTTGCGGTGCCGCTGACGAGTGCACGCCCTTCGTCGTCGAGTGATGACCAGCCTTCACTTTTCTCCACCCACCACGTCCCAGAAGACCAAGTAAGCGCTGCTAAAGAAGCCATATGCCAGGTGGGGGTCATGATGGATCAAGCGAAGGCGATCCGAGACGCCAGTCAAGCGGCTTATGGCACCAGTTCAGCCCTTCAGAGCAATGTTCAGGTTAGTCGATCACCGACGGGGTGAATCAGGCCACCAGCCTGCTCAACACGTGGTAAAAGCAAGACCATGTCCGGCAAAGCAGAGAATCGATGGGCGGCGGCAAGATTCGACTAGCAACAAGCAACGCGCCTGTCCGGTTTTCGGCTGCCACCGCGTGCGGTATGGTGGCGATGGCGACACTGGTTGAAGGATGAAGGAGGGGGGGGGAGGAGAGGAGGAAGAAGATGGGGAAGAGCTAAAGAAGGAGCCGCCTGACGAACGACGGCGCTAGAGGAGGAGCCGCCTAACTAACGGCAGCGCTGGAGGAGGAGACGCCGACGACGGCACCACCGAGTTCAGCTAGCATCGGCAACGCCGATGGTGGGTGGAGTACGAACTAGTACTACCTGGCTGGGATAGAGATGGAGTGGGGCTTTTCGTCCAAAATTTGATGCCAGCACACTCATTGGTATATGGGCTAAAAACTATGCGCACTAGATATTGGAATGGAGGGAGTACTTAATTACAGACCGTTTGGATACAGAGTGGCTCTTGAACTCCTGGTGGTCGAGTGAGTCTTCATAGTCGAGTGTCTTCGAGTCCGTCGAGTGGAGTATCTCTAGGTCGACTAGAAGGCAGCTTCTTCTAAAGATGTCCTTGGGGAGGGTACCTTGGACAGGTCCATGACCCTACCCTAGGTACATGACTTCATCATTAGCCCCCGAATGGATCGAGGTTTGATTGAGGAAGGAGTTGATAATCTTTCCGGCCTGTTTTTACGTGTCAGGAACGCGTCTTACTCGATCAATGGCTTTTTAGTGATGGTGTCAACTCTCTTTCACGCTTTGATCCATTCTTTATATCTGCCGAGTGAACTTTATGAACTTGAGATTTCCGAGCGACGGATCGAGGAGATCTTCCGTCTCGACAAGTTGTTTCGCCGCTAGCGGATTTAGTGGGATCCGATTTCGGAAGCGCTAAGCAAAGAAGGCCGCAGTACTCGGACGGATAAGGCGAGACACCTCAATTTCAGCGCCGCTTTTTTCGCCACGACGTCAAGCGATCGCTATGGATTTGATAGGATTGCCCGGCCTACCAACCACCACTGAAACGACTCCATATAAGGCGCCGGGGAGGTTTTTGAACAGGCGCCCCATTTTCCCTCCCCGCCTTTGATTCATCTCGCCTGTGCTCGCCACCTGCTCTGCGCCGCTGCTCCACGCCTGCCTCGTCGGCGACAATGGTGAAGGAGAAGACGGCGGCTTTGGAGCGGGCGAAGAAGGCGACGGTGAAGGCGAAGGGGAGAGTGACGGTCAAGGCGGATCTCGTCGCGGTCCACCTGCCGCAAGGTTGGATCCAGGATTGATCCGCCGACCATCACCTGAAGGATCTCGACGGCCCGCCAATGAAGGGCTGATCGAGCACGGGTAGCTAGGCTTCCGGGACGGAGTGGCAGCCGCAGCCTCGTGGAGGGTGAGTGTGTCCTCTTAGCCACCCATATCGATCGTGGGTTTTCTCGCCACGAATCTTTTCTTTTGGGGTTTCTCAATTTCTTTGGGGCTCAACTTCATCACTTCACCCCCAACTCCACCGCCTATCTCGCCGCTGTGGTCTTTGTGCGAAAACTTGGGTCAGGGGCATGACCGGGCCTCTTCAAACACATATTCACTTGCCGCTCTCAGACGGTGAAAAAGGCTAGTCTGAATGAAGAGAAGACCCAAGTAATCCAGATGTGCGGGGGTCTTGGGGTCCAGATGAGGAGTAGGAGTGCTTTTCCAGCCATGACCCTTCCTGAGTCAGTTAGAGGGTGGCAGTCGACCTGGTTCTACTGCCAAGACCAGTCGACGCCAGGGCAGTCGACTGGGCTCCCTCCTTTCTCCATGAGTCGAGTGAACAAGCCGTCCTCCCTGAAGGTGCTTCCGGAGGAGAAGGCTTAGGTTAAAATGTTGATGGAGCATGTAGTCCAGCTCATTCGCGACGGGGTCACTGGCTTGGATCTTCTGGAGGTTTTCCTTCGACGGCGCATTCAGCCACTCCAATACCGAGGCCACCCGATGTGGTTGTACTCTGGTACCGAAGACACCACTCGGGTCCACCCAGAGGAGGTCGACGACGCCACACTGGAGAGGTGGATGACTGCCATCACGGGGAACAAAGATAATCCTCGTGGGGCCAGGAGGATCCCGCCACTCGACCAGTCTTACGAACCAGACAAGGTATGACCACTTATATCTGACTGTAATCATGTTTCGTTCATTTTGTTTTGTTGCAGTTCAGTCGACTGATGTTTGTCTTGTTTGTTGTCTTTCAGGCTACCACAGAATTGTATTCGATGCCGAACGGGGCGCAAGCACAGACAGAGGAGGAGGAATGAAGTGGAGGTGAAAGTCAAGAGGAGTGGTAATCGGATGGCGATGAGGGTGATGAAGATGATGGCTCCGATGAGGAAGAGGAGGAGGAAGATGAGGAGGAAGTCGCGCCTCCCCATTCTGAAAGAAGATCCAAGCTTGTCCATGACCCTGCAGTCGAGCGGCAACGGGTCGCGCTGTAAGTGCATCTAGTGCCACCCCTAGTTGGTTTTGGAGTATTGACGACAAAGTTGGTTGAGGGACTAATGCGCTTGTGAGAATTGCAGATAACGCAGTAGTGTCCCTCATTGATTCGGTTTACCTACCGGAGATGACCCCTAAAATGTATGAAGACATTGAAGACAATGGTGGTATGAGAAGATATTCATATTGAAGACTATGACATGAGAAGACATTGCGTGAAGACTATGGAGCGCCAAGATCGTGTGGTTTCGTTGTTTCATTTTCTTCTTTGTTGAGTCATAGGAACCACCGCATCGTTAAGTGGGGTCCAAGTGAACTAAGTCGAGTGATCAAGTGATGCTCAACTCAAATCCTATGTCTTCGAGCGAAGACAATGAGAGCAAATCTTATCCAGAGTGGATGAGTCAGCTTTGCTTGTAGCCCAAGTAAAGTTGCTGCAGTGTTTGAAATCGACCGCTGGAACACGTGTCGGTTCCTTAGTGACCCAGGTCATTTTGGACAAATCAGGTCGGGTTGCCTAGTGGCTATAAATAGCCCACCCCTACACCATAAATTGGTGGCTGCTCAGAGTTTGTGCACGGCTTTTGTCGCTTGAGAGCAACCCACCTCAAGCATTTGAGAGAGAGAAATCCTTGCAGGACAAAGCCCAAACACCCAGAGCCAAAGAGTGTTAGGCATCATCAAGTCTTTCTCGTCTGTGTGACCAAGACTTATTACACTTGAGGACTGTGAATCCTCCACCGGTTAGGCGTCGCGCTCGAGCATCCAAGAGTCATTGTGGATTGCCGTGAACGAAGTCTGTGAAGGTTTGGAAGTCTCCTTGAAGACTTACCAGAGTGATTGGGCGAGGACTGGGTGTCCTTAGCTCAAGGGGAATAAGGTGAAGACACGGTCTTCTCGAGTTAAATCTCAGCCTCCCTAACTGCACGCATAGCTTGTCACAAAGAATCGAACTGGTCCAACAAATCCTGTGTCTTCAACAAGCAACCGGTTCTATCCTTCCCAACCTTACTTTAGTTTGTCTTCGTGAAGTCATTGCCTATCCGTGTATCTGCTTGACTTCATTGCTTGACTACTATTGTTGATTGGCTTCATACTATCTTCCATCTTGATCCTTACTACCTAACTGCTATTAGTCCTGTACTTTCACATCATTACATACTTGACTATGGCTTGTTTAGGTAGTTTATCTTCCGCTGCATATCAATTAGGTCATTTCGTTGTTTGTCTTCAAACTTCCAAGTTTTGAAGACTTTCATAAAAATCGCCTATTCACCCCCTCTAGTCGATACTAGCACTTTCAATTGGTATAGAGCAAGGTACTCCCTTGTTCTCGGTGATTCGTTTAACCACCGAGTTTCAGCTATGTCGATCGCAGGATAATCAAGGTCTCCGCTGCTTGCCCCGTGTTCGATGGAACTGAATATCCCTATCGAAGAATAAGATGCGATGCATCTTGAAGCCATTGATGTCGACTCGTATGTCGTCAAGAATGGCGCTCCCAAAACCGTGAAGGTGTCACCCCATCGATGTCAAGAAGTTCATTCAATCGACTCTACCGCAAAGAACATCATCGTGGTCATCCGACCAAAGGACAAGATGGCCGTGTGAGTGCTCGAAACGCCGGTTAGTCTGGACTGGCTATCCAAGGTCAACGAAGGCGCCTCAACCCAGAGAGATCAAAGAATCGTGTTCTTCGCAACCTCTTCAACCGCTTCAAGAGAAACGACAATGAAAATGTCCAGCTCACGCTTGATCGCTTCACCGATATCACAAATGAACTTCAAGCTCTTGGCGAATCGAGATTACCAAGCATGAAATCGCCAAGACATCGCCGAGATCACTTGACAGCTCCTTTGACACCCTTGCCCTCATGATACAAGAACGCCCCGACTTCAAGACACTCGATCCGTCTCGATATACTTGAGAGGCTCAACACACATGAGTTCCAAGCTATCCGAGAAAAGAGATATCTATGGCCCAAACTATGGCCGAACTCGTGCTTTGAAGGCAAAAGTTGTTTCCTCATCCAAGAAGAATCGACCGCAGCTCAAGATCCCAAGACATTGAAGGAACTTGCTATGCTTGTGAAGAAGTTCCAAATTCACAAAGAAGAAAGGCTTCGTAAAGTCTTCACGATCTAGCTCAAGGAATGATGAAGCTTCCACACATGATCACAAGAAGAGAACCTGCCACAAGTGCAAGAAACCTGGTCACTACATATCCGAGTGTCCACAGTGGGACAATGAGAAGAAGAAGAAGAAAAGCAAGGAATATGATTCCGATGACAAGAAGAAGAAGAAATCCTCAAAGTCTTCTAAGTCTTCTTCCAAGTCTTCATCATACAAGAAGAGCTCATCCGACAAGGCTCGTGCTTTTGTTGGCAAGGAAATGGATTCAGAGGAGGAGTCTGCTTCGAGGAGGCGGAGGTGGAGTCCGAGAGGAGTCTCGACCGGCGCTGTAAGTCCGGCTCTAGCCACGCCTATGTCGCCAAGTCCATCTTCAACATCAAGACAATGACTTCCACACCAACGCTCAAGCTAATGACGAAGACGATCCTACTCCCACCTATCGCTTCATGGCACGTGGTGCCAAGGTAAAATCACGCGATGCTTACTTTCAAACTTCAAGTGAAGATGACTCGATTGTGAATCCAAACCCAGCTACAAAACACTTGCTAAAATTGCAATCGAACAACAAAAGGCTATGGAACATACTCAAAAACTGTTAGACAAAAGCGATGACTGTTGACGCTGAAATGACACGCTCACGCCCTTAGTTGATGACATAAAAATCTTCATGCTAAGTACCAAGAACTTGAAGGTCGCCATGAATCGCTCTCAACTACTTATGAAAGGCTCTCCTATGATTATCTTCAAAGGAAACAAGAGCTTGAGAAATTGAGAGCGGCTCATGAAGATCTTCAAAAGGTGAATGAGTCACTTCGCGCCAATGATCGGGCCCGCCAGATGGATTTGAACCACCATGTCTAAAATGCATTGAGCGTGATAACGCTACATCTCTGTCGAATGTTCCATCGCTGCTATCGTTTCATTGTCTTCACCTACCGATGTGGTTACTAACCCTCTCATGGAGGATACCACCGCTGTTGTCGATGAAAATGCTATGTTGAAGACATTGCTTGAAACAGGATGTACAAAGTTTGAAGGACATCGACTCTCGCGATGTCCTCAAAAGCAGATTCTCGAACCAAACCCTAGGAAAGAGGGTGTTGGGTCTGAAGGAAAATGAATGTTGATGGCTCAGATCGAAGCCCGAGCAAGACCCCAAAACCACATGGGTTGCTGCAAAGGAACCTTCAGAGATCCATCCACCTTATCCGGCTTTACCTGTGCTAATCCTATTATCATTGATGAATCCTTTGATGCAAACTATAAGCTGTTCAAAAATCGAATGGTGAAGTGTTTGCTGTGTACATTGGTACTAATCGCAGGAATGGACCACCTATGAAGAAGATCCGGTACCTAAGCAAGACATTGAGAATCTTCCCGTGAATGTCGCCATGACACCACCAAGGAAGAAGACAAACCCTGCACCTATAGCTTCATGTGGCCCAAAGGCTTCATACAGATACAGACTCACATGAGTCACCCTAACGCCAATGTTTTGCAGGAAATCATGCTCGACTTATGAATATGAGCGTATCTTCGAACCGCTATGTTCATAGGACTAAGAACTTTTCTCGCTTATTCATATGAGTATCATTCATCTCCCGCAAGGCTATTTGCTAGGGCTTCAAAGCCAAAATTCTCGATGCTGCACTTAGACTCATTGCTTCTAAGCCACCATCAAGATGTGGGTGGCAAAGAAGAACTAACTCTTTTGCGTAAAACGGTCTCCACCAAAGAATCAATGGCGTCCGATACTATTGTCGGGGACCTAAAACTCATTTAGGACGCACGATAAAATGTCATTCTATATACTTCACATCTGAATCTCTTATCACCATACTATGTCCTAACTTTGATATAAGCTGTGACTGTCCCTATATGTGTCAAATGCTTATGCTTCACAACACTCTTGTGAAGCCTATCCTCCTAACTGCACTGTAGGGTACATCACCAAAAGCTTCATAATGGATTATGGACAGTGGATGCACAAATCATATGATCGGTGATCAAGTCTTCTCATGGACTCAACCTTACGTCCATCCAACAAGAGTCACATTACATTTGTTGACACTGGTAAAAGCAAGGTATTGGGTCTAGGTAGAGTTGCAATCTCAAAGGATCAACACATGGATAAAGTGATGCTTGTTGAATCCCTTGGTTTCAACTTAATGTCTGTCTCAATGCTTTGTGACTTGAACATGATTGTGATATTTGGCAAATATCGCTGCTTTGTACTAATGGAATCGACAAATCTCTAGTCTTTGAAGGGTATCAAAAGATGATCTATACATGGTAGATTTCTCAAGAGGTCCACAGCTTGTCAGATGTCTTCTCACAAAAGCTTCGTAACGTCGGCTCGCATCAAGGCTAGGACATGCCGGCATGAGGAACTTACACTCACTCGTCAAGAAGAAGCATGTCATTGGCATCGAGGATGTCAAGTTCAAGAAGGATCATCTGTGTGGTGCCCGTGAAGTCGAAAGATGACAAGGGCAAAGCACCCTCAAGACAATCATGACAACATCTCAACCCTTCGAGCTGTTACACATGGACTTATTTGGACCTACTCACTACTCCACCTCACAACAACGCTGTCTCTATGGCTTCGCCATTGTTGATGACTACTCAAGATACACATGGGTTCATATAATTTTTACAAGACCAAGTGCAAGATGTCTTCAGCGCTTCGCAAATCGAGCAATGAACAATTATGGCGTGAAGATCAAGCACATCGAAGTGACAATGGCATCAATTCAAGAACACCGGACTTGATCTCAGATTCGATACAATGGGAATCACTCATGAGTTCTCTCGCCCATACACACCTCAAAGAAATGGCATCGTTGAGCGCAAAAACAGTAACCCTCATTGAGATGGCTCAACAATGCTAGATGAGTACAAGACACCAAGAAAGTTCTCGCCTCAAGCTATTGATACAAGATGTCACATCATCAACGTGTGTACATCCATAAGCTTCAACAAAACATCTTATGAGCTACTTATCGCAAGAAGCCAAACGCCGCCATTTCAGAGTATTTGAGCTAGATGTCGGATCAAGGATCCCCATCACAAGTCAAAATTTGCACCTAAGGCTCACGAAGGCTTCATGCTTGGCTATGGAAAGGATTCACACTCCTACGTAGTCTTCAACCTTTATCTCTACAAAATCGCTGAAACTGTGGATGTGAAATTTGATGAAACCAATGGTTCACAGAGAGAGATTCTCGCCAAGTACACTAGATGAAGCTCCTTCAAACGAGTCTATCAAGCTGATGGGAACCGTGAAATCATGCCCTCTCAAGCACAACTCAAGAGGAACTTATCATCTCTCGCACCAAATCAACTCAAGACAATGCTCGCATCAAGACAATCCTCCCAATGATGACAATGATCACCAGAGCAAAATCTTCGTCCTGTTCATCCTCGTGTTGCAAATGAAGTTCAAATAGAGAAGATAATTGACAAGATCAATGCACCTGGTCCGCTTCACTCGATCAAGAGCAACACAGCTAGCAAACTTGTGGGCACTTTTCATTTGTGTCAATATCGTAACCCAAGAAAGTTGTCAAGCTTTTATGGAACCCGAATGGATTCAAGCCATGCAAGAAGAACTTCAACAGCTCAAACTGAATAATGTTTGGGAACTTGTCAAGTTTAATTCGACCTCGCAAGCATAACATTATTGGAACAAAGTGGATATATCGAAACAAGCAAGATGAGCATGGTCAAGTCGCCGTAAACAAAGCACGCCTTGTGGCTCAAGGATATACTCAAGTCAAGGAATTGACTTCGATGAAACATTTGCTCCTGCTGCTAGGCTTGAAGCTATTCAGATATCGCTAGCCTACGCTAATCATCACAACATCTTGCTATATCAAATGGATGTAAAGAGTGCATTTCAATGGCAAGATTGAAGAAGAAGTATATGTCGCACAACCACCGGCTTTGAAGATCCAAAACATCCCGATATGGTGTACAAGCTAAACAAAGCATCGTATGGCCTCAAACAAGCTCCTCGTGCTCGGTATGATACAATCAAAGACTTCAAGAGCAAAGGCTTCAAACCTGGATCCTCGATCCCACACTCTTCACGAAGACATATGATGGTGAACTGCTTGTGTGCCAAATATATGTGGATGACATAATCTTCGGCCGCACCAACCGTAAGTATAGTGATGAGTTTGGGTACATGATGCAAGAGCAATATCAAATGTCCATGATGGGTGAGCTGAAGTTCTTCCTTGGTCTTCAAATTCACAAGAAAGAAATGGCATCTTCATATCTCAAGAAAAATACCTCAAAGATTGTCTCAAGAAGTTTGGAATGGAAGACCGCAAAGGCTACACGACGCCAATGCCACCAAACACCATCTTGGTCCCGACGACAATGGTAAAGAGTTCGATCAAAAGGTATACCGCCCATGATTGGTTCTTTGCTTTATTTATGTGCATCTAGGCCAGATATTATGCTTAGTGTTTGCATGTGTGCTCGATTCCAAGCGGCACTAAAGGAATCGCATCACTTAGTCGTGAAGTTTAATTCTTCGATATTTGGCTTACACCCCAACACTGGATTATGGTATCCCAAGGGCTCAAAATTTGATTTGGTTGATTCTCGGATGCTGATTATGCTGGTGACAAGGTGGATCGCAAGTCTACATCAGCACATGTCATTTTCTTGGTCGATCACTTGTCTGTTGGTCTTCAAAGAAGCGTAACTGTATCACTCTCAATCGCTGAATCAATACATTGTCTGCTGGATCCTCGTTGTGCTCAGCTTCTATGGATGAAGCAAACTCTCAAGGATTATGGCATCAACTCGAAACAAGTACTCTCTTTCGCGACAACGAAAGTGCCATCAAAATAGCCAACAATCCAGTCCAACACTCAAGACAAAGCACATTGAAATTGGCCATCACTTTCTCGAGATCATGTTATGAAGAAAGATATCGATATCATTCACGCCAACATCAAGAGCAATCGCGATATCTTCACAAAGCCCTTGGATGAGAAAAGGTTTTGCAAGTTACGTGTGAGCTAAATATCTTGGAATCCTCTAATGTCCCGTGATCGTGCACACATCCTAACACTTATGCATGTTGATGACTTAGATGTGCAACACACAAAGTAATGTATATCTTCAATCAATGAAGATTTACACTGAGTGTGAATACATTAACATGGAATTTGACTTCGAGCGCCACGATAATTGTGCGCCGTGTCTGGGTCTAATACTTCCTATACGGTGGGTAACGCCACCACCAACTTTCTTTGTTTGAAGTGTTTCACTCATGGCGTTATATTGCAATGACTTTGCATTTGGTTGTCTTTAGTTTCAATTTGTCTTCATGACTTTCTACACTATGATGATTTGATTGCTATATATATATATATATATATATATATATCTAGTGTTCTGTCTCTACAAAGATTCACTTATAGCTATGTCTTCAAGATTGGATCTTTTGAACTAAGTGAATGTGATCGACCCTAACCTCTCTATGCTTCCTATCTCAAACTCTATCTGTCCAAATCATATGCATTCTATTGAAACTGTCAAATGTCTTCTCTCGCATCCTAGTCGCAGAAGGCAAAGAGACAAACATTAAATCTGTTTTAAATGACTTATCTTTATTGTTGAAACCGAGAAGCCGAACAACTCTCCGACATGCTCGGGCGGGCGTGGGAACGTGGGACAACTCGAGTATGTTGCATGCTTGCCACGCCCTCGATGTGAACCGCCAGGCACCAACAGAATTATACTGTGTCTCTCACCTACTTATAAATACTTGTCCTCGCGGTAAAGAAATCCTTCTTCCACCTCTCCACCTCCGCAAAACCCTAGCGCCACCGCTTAGCTCGCGACGACGCCGGGCGACGAAGCGCTTAGCTGCCGCGATTTCTCCGACGCCGCCCTCACGCCGCCATGACATCGCCCTCTCCGCCGCCGCCAGAGGTGTCCTCCGTCGCCAAGTTAGGGCACGGTGGGCTGAACTGCTCGGTCTCCTATTCTTCCCATCTAGCGTTCTTCGTATGTAATTATAACTCTATTTTTACCACCTTTTGATCTTCAAGATTCATCCTGCTTACCAAAAGTGGTTTCGCCTATTCAATGTTAGATCTATTCTGCTCAGATCTCATAACGCCTAGTCGATTCACTTAGATTTCTTGTCTAGTTTGATTCCTCACTTGTACTTATTCACGGATTGGTACAAATCGAACCAACTCACCTATATAAGTGAATGTCTTCGCATCATGAGGTCAATGTCTTCAAACCGATTTATCTTCAAAATCTTCCGAGAATGCATATGACCTCTTCCCTTCCTCGTGATCTCTAATGCTGTCACAGTACATGTCCGTGGAGAATCCCTTGGTTCTCATAGTCTCGCATTCGCTTGCGTAATACTTACAAAGATCATATCAATTCTCCCGGAAGCGCCTCGCTGACCAGCAAGCGTAAGTCTCAAGCCTTTGAACGATTGAAGCCATTCAGCTTGAAGTTCATGGCTGCGTAAAAATCAGCAAGGAAGGGTGGCATACACAGCAGAGAAGGAACATCCAAAGATCTCGCTCGATGACTTAGCGTAACTATACAAGACAGATCCCAAGAGAATTATCATCGAGAAAGACGCGAATCCAATGGATTCGACGCTATTGGGCTGAGGAATGGTTCAAGTACAAGTTTGTGACGAAGGAATATGCAGAGAAGAATGCCATCAAGAGACCTTGGGGTGATATCCTCATCGAGGCCTTCAACCCAAGAGCCGAGTGAAGCCATTGACCAAGGCTTCTATCCTTGCATGGTCCGTGGACCACAGCCTGAGAACGCAGATCCCACCTCACTACTATGGTGTCGTGACGACTCTCTCTTCAAGCGCAACTACCAGTTTGCTGTGGCTTCGGCCAAGAAGAACAAGAAGTCCTTGGGCTTGGACTTCAACCCAGGTCCCTCTGCTCCCCGTGCTGACGGCTCCCGTGATGCTAATCCCAATGTCATCGGCCCCTTCTCCAACCTTGACGGCCTCATCACCTACATCATGGTCCAAGGTGCCAGAGTAGATCATTCTGACAATGATGCTGACTCGATGAAGCCCCTGCTCCTCCTCCAAAGCCGCAGAAGCAAAAGAAGCCAAAGGCTTCAACATCAGCTGCACCTCCGAAGACTTCTCGCATGCGGTTAATCGCCATCGCACCTCCCCGGCCGCAGCAGCCTCGAAGATCAATCCCTGTCTCCAAGAGAACGGAGAAGAAAAAGCAACTTGTCGACCATCCGATCAAAGAGCCTTGACTCGCCGCCATTCTCGCGTGAAGAACCCATTGATCTAT
Source organism: Aegilops speltoides (assembly GCA_021437245.1). Taxonomy (NCBI): domain Eukaryota; kingdom Viridiplantae; phylum Streptophyta; class Magnoliopsida; order Poales; family Poaceae; genus Aegilops; species Aegilops speltoides. The sequence continues at coordinate 313,999,874 of CM038141.1, forward strand.
CAAGTGATGAAGATCTTGCCGATGATGCCCTTGAGCAGCCGATAAAGAGCAAGGAAGAAGCGTAAATCTTCAACAACTTGCTCTCTTTGATGTGGCCATCATCCACAATTTCATTGATGAGTGGTTCGACACCCCAATGTCAGCTTTGAAGATTTACAGCTTCCCATTGGCCTCAAGTGTCTCCTTCAATGGCGCCATTGCTTCGAGCTAGCTCTCGCCAACAGATCGTTGAGCTCAAGAACAAGATTGATTATGAGAAGGCTCAATTCAAGAAGCATGTGGCCAAGCTAAGTGTTCAAGACGTCGAAACTTCAAAGTCATGCTACATGAGCTTAAAGAAGCTTTTTCAAGAAGCGTGAAGAAGCTCGTGGCTCTCGAGAGCGCATGAAGATTTTGGCCGATAAGTGTGTGCTCGCCACAATGAGGCCGAGAAGCGAAGTCACTTGGCCGCCCGGCATTGACCCTGTGGATGGCTGCAAAGAAGAAGAAGAAGCCTCGCCGAACAGCCCGAACCTTCAAGCCAAGAAGCCCTCGCATTATCTTCCCAAGCAGCATGACTGCTCAAGCCAAAGGTCACCACAACCGCTTCTGTAATGTAAGAAGACGAGGGCTGCCGAGGCCGAAGCCGTAAAGAGAAAGAACACTAAAGCCTCGATGCCGCCTCCCTCCAAGAAGAAGCGCAAGACCAAGAAGACTAGGGCTGCTTCCACAGAGCCCTTAGTTGTTGAACCCATTTCCGTGGTTCGCCCAAATACGTAACATCAAGAACGAAGGATGATAGTCCATGAGCCCGCTCCCACAGAGGCTCATGAAGTGAAGATATTCCAAAGAAATTGAACCCACCGCTGCCAAGACATTGGTCATGATGACAATGTAGCTGATGATGAAGTTCTTCCTCGATCGAACATGACGTGGTATCATCGCCTGCTCATACGAACAGCGAACTCATCAAGATTGGTCGCCCTTCCGACGCCAATTGCTCAGATGCATCGTGGGCTGATCACCCACAACTACAAGACTCCCCAAGATTCCCCAACAACAACAACAAGCTACACCCCCATGCAAGAAGAGGATGAAGACTTTGAGGCCCAGCCAACTCCATCTCCTAAGGTGAAGCCAAGATTTCGCAGCTTCGCAAAGGACAAAGGCCTCAAGTCCTCTCGCCGAGCTGCTCCAGAAGGAGAAGTGCAACGCTCACCTGCTGCACGCCAAGTATTTTCTCAACCTGCTCCAACTGTGAATGTCTCCGAGTCAAGCACATGTCGCTGAAGACATTCCGCTGCATCACCAAGAAAATCAAGAAGAAGTACGGTACCTACTCCCCAAGAATTGAAGAAGAAGCAGTTCTCGATGTGAACGCGTTCGTGTCCGACCCTCCTGCTCATCAAGAGGAGGTTGACAATGTTGAGGCTGCCACCACTAACGCCAATGAAGCCAATGACGAGTCATGGCCGACGCTAATGTGGAGCTCGCACCAACTAGTGTGCTCAATGTGGCCAAACTCAAACCGCCATCGAACTCAAACCAATGAGGATGTTGCACCAAGCCAATGAGGATGCTGCACTGGCTAATATGACAATCGCCCCGGCACTGTCAGGCAGCCCGACGCCTCACTGTTGCTTCGCCGCCTGCTCCGCCACCAAGGCCTCACACAATTGAGCAAGCATACAATCATGGTCACTTACCACCGTCCGATGGCCCATTCTCGTGCCTCCGCCACCGCCTCAGACCTCAATTTGACTATCATGTTGAGCATAGGCCTCGTGTCCGTAAGCCAAAGCCTAGGTTGCCAAGGTTTCTGTGTACGCCAACTCACCAGTGGTCCTTCAATGCAAATGGCTTCAAAAGCCACAATACCTTCTTTGACAAACGCCAAGAACCCCTACTCCAAGCCAAGGATATCATCGATCGGTTCGAGCTATCAGCAGAGAAGCTATTACTCATGCGCATTATATGATCAAGGGCGATTTTCCTCATATGCGCCTTTGATATCGGGTTATTGTTGGACTGCCGTGCTTAGAAGAAGCACTTGATTGCTTTCGTGATGCTGGTCCGCTTCCACTTTGTGATGCATAAAGAACATTGGAATGAAGAGCTATTGCTTCAATTCTATGCCACTCGCACATTCGCGGCTACTACAGAGACATCAAGACATGGGTTCTCGAGTGGATGACCGAAATGTTCATCATGAAGCCAAAGCTATGGATATCATCGAGCTTACAAGGCTAGCCACTCCCGGAGAACTATATGAACTCGATCGTCACCTACACCGCAATGTCAGTGGAGAGCATCTTTCATAAGCCGTAACCCAATATGAGCCGATGTTGAGCATGATGAAGCCTTTGCCATCTGACGCTGAATATCCAACAGATTTCTTTGTTGAAGACCTTGAGTATCTGCCTCGCACCATATATCATATCATCAGGCGAACTCTATGGCCTGTCAAAGGACATTCATCAGCGGCCAAGCTTGAAGGAGCTATGAAGACATTGGTCTTCTATATTCTCAATGGCATCGCTTCAACACTCAGGAATTCTTCATCAGGCAACTTGCCGCTTCCGGCTCGACCTATTTGGTCTGAAGTTTTATGCTCCATGGGTCATGCGCCTCATCAAGAGACACTCATCTGTCAATTATCAGCCCTCTACTCGCAATCATATGATCTTTTTGCCAGAGGTTGATATGTCAGTTGAAGCTATATACTCTGACCCTGCCAAGAGGCCTCTTTGTCTTCAGAATGCCGAGCACCAAAGCTTCACTCAGCCTATTGAAGGTGTTCAAGCAGCGACACGAATCTATCCACTGGCTGGAAACACTCGCTCCGCTTCATCGAGCACCCATCAAGCCACCGAAAGCACCATTGCACAAAGGCCTCTGAAGCGTTCTCGCGTTCTCAATGACCGAGAACTTCTTGTGGCCCTTCATCGTAAACAGGATAAGCATCATTTCGCTCAAGAGATGATGCAAAGCCTCTTGGTGGATGTCAATCGATTCGCAACCTTGCCACCAAGAATGCCTTTGTTGCTCATGAAACTTGCCGCGATCATGGAAGAGTTTGACTCGCTCAAGGTCAAGCCGATCTTCAAGACGATGGCTTCAATGAAAGATTCCAGTTTGACTCCACTCCTCCACGGATCGCTGTCCCACGCCGCACTCCATCTCTTGAAGACTCAATATTCTTCCTCCGCGGCAACGGTAAATGCCAGAGTGATCGATGATGAAGATGATGCTACTTCACCACCTCCTACTATCGCACAAGATCGACATCGCACTAAGTTCATCTCGCACCGCCAACCAACAACGACAACCCGCTGCTTCACCTACTCATGATGACGAGTAGATGCTCTATGTCTTCAAACCTTTTGGTCCTTATCGACAAAAGGGGAGAAGCGATGAGTTGATAGTCTTCAAGCCGGTTCATATGGGCGGTTGCATTATATTTTGCCTCATGCTTACAACTCTTGCTTTTGAAACATTTGGTTCTTTGAGTTGTAACACCTAAACTTGATGGTCGCTCGCTCGCTACTTATTTGCTTTACTATGATGCGATGATAAATTTCGCATGTGCGATGATAACTTCCGACTTAGATCATTCTCGCAGACGTCCATTTTTCATTATGCATGTCATTCTACTTGCTATATCATTTCATGCATGATGAATTATCTTCATAAGTTGAAGTGGATCTCCACAAGTACAACCTGCCATGTGCATTTGCATTCCAAAAGCAAATTACTTATATGCACATCTTCAGGGGGAGCCCTTGCAACTTATGAAGACAATGTCCTATCCTTACAATTTCACATACTTTATCCCCGTTGAAAACTTCAACCAGTTTGTCATCAATCACCAAAAAGGGGGAGATTGTAAGTGCATCTAGTGCCACCCCTAGTTGGTTTTGGAGTATTGACGACAAAGTTGGTTGAGGGACTAATGCGTTTGTGAGAATTGCAGGATAACGCAGGTAGTGTCCCTCATTGATTCGGTTTACCTACCGGAGATGACCCCTAAAAATGTATGAAGACATTGAAGACAATGGTGGTATGAGAAGATATTCATATTGAAGACTATGACATGAGAAGACATTGTGTGAAGACTATGGAGCGCGAAGACTGTGGTGGTTTCGTTGTTTCATTTTCTTCTTTGTTGAGTCATAGGAACCACCGCATCGTTAAGTGGGGTCCAAGTGAACTAAGTCGAGGATCAAGTGATGCTCAACTCAAATCCTATGTCTTCGAGCGAAGACAATGAGAGCAAACCTTATCCAGAGTGGATGAGTCACTTTGCTTGTAGCCCAAGTAAAGTTGCCGCGTGTGTTTGAAATCGACCGCTGGAACACGTGTCGGCCTTAGTGACCAGTGGTCATTTTGGACAAATCAGGTCGGGTTGCCTAGTGGCTATAAATAGCCCACCCCTACACCATAAATTGGTGGCTGCTCAGAGTTTGTGCACGGCTTTTGTCTTTTGAGAGCAACCCACCTCAAGCATTTGAGAGAGAAAAATCCTTGCGAGGACAAAGCCCAAACACCCAGAGCCAAAGAGTGTTAGGCATCATCAAGTCTTTCGTCTGTGTGACTCAAGACTTATTACACTTGAGGACTGTGAATCCTCCAGCCGGTTAGGCGTCGCGCTCGAGCATCCAAGAGTCATTGTGGATTGCCGTGAACGAAGTCTGTGAAGGTTTGGAAGTCTCCTTGAAGACTTACCAGAGTGATTGGGCGAGGACTGGGTGTCCTTAGCTCAAGGGGAATAAGGTGAAGACACGGTCTTCTCGAAAGTTAAATCTCAGCCTCCCTAACTGTGACGCATAGCTTGTCACAAAGAATCGAACTGGTCCAACAAATCTCGTGTCTTCAACAAGCAACCGGTTCTATCCTTCCCAACCTTACTTTAGTTTGTCTTCGTGAAGTCATTGCCTATCTGTGTATCTGCTTGACTTCATTGCTTGACTACTATTGTTGATTGGCTTCATACTATCTTCCATCTCGATCCTTACTACCTAGCTGCTATTAGTCCCGTACTTTCACATCATTGTATACTTGACTATGGCTTGCTTTGGGTAGTTTATCTTCCGATGCATTACAATTAGGTCATTTCGTTGTTTGTCTTCAAACTTCCAAGTTTTGAAGACTTTCATAAAAATCGCCTATTCACCCCTGATGATATGGGTAGTACAAGAGTAGATCTACCATGAGATCAAGGAGGCTAAACCCTAGAAGCTAGCCTATGGTATGATTGTTGTAATGTATGTTGTCCCCACGGATTAAAGCCCTCCGGTTTATATAGACACCGGAGGAGGCTAGGGTTACACGTAGTCGGTTACAATGGTAGGAGATCTACATATCCGTATTGCAAGCTTGCCTTCCACGCCAAGGAAAGTACCATCCGGACACGAGCCGAATCTTCAATCTTCTATCTTCATAGTCTTGGAGTCCGCGGATAATGATAGTCCGGCTGTCCGGACACCCCTAGTCCAGACTCCTCAAGAGCCCCGAACCAAAGCCGATGACGATAAGTCCAGTAGCGTTCATAGTCTTGGCGTTGCAAGGCGGGTTCTCCTTTAAATTCCATGTACCAGCCGAATAGTGTCGGCTTCATCTCGAATCATCGTGTTCCTCGGCTTCACGCCAAATAATGGCCCTCTTCCATGCGCCGCACGAATGCGAAAAGCCAGGGTGTCTTTTGCATTTCACCCCCTAATTGTGCGAGCTGTCCGCCTACAAAAGAGGCAAGAATCCAGATCCAAACCGCACCGCCTTACTCCCGCGAATACTCCATCGAAGCGCCTTTGACCTAGAAATCCATTCCATCATGGATCGTCGACGCGGCTCTTCTTCACGCGCTCCCAACCCACCGGGGAATTGGAGGAGGTGCTCTATTTCGCACAACGAGCTAGTGAAGCTCCAAACGGAGGGATTTCTCCTCCGCCTTCATGGTCCCAAATCCGGGCCGGACTGGTTACTTATCAAGGTGGGAGGCAAAGGAGGACACTCCAAGCCCCAATAAGGGGAGCGAGTATGCTTTGTCCCCTATCCGATAAGGGGCTCGATTTCCAATACATCCATTCCTCCACGGGCTCTGAAGTTCTACGGACTCCAGCTCCACCACCTCACGCCCGCCTCGTCACGCATATCGCGGACTCGTAGCTCTTTTGCGAGCTATTCCTGGGCATCGAGCCCCATTTTGCATTGTGGAAGAGGCTGTTTTGCCTCGCACTCGTTCTCATGAGGGGTCCATATATCAAGTGGGCGGCGCCAAATATGGCGATCGCCGGGACCGGATACCTATCGGTACTCCCAAGAAGGCGTCCAAGACCGGCCCTGAGTGGTTTTATATAGGAGACGCTGCCGCTGCGGACCAGTCGGATCAGCCTCTCGGAGTTTAGTCTCGCTCCCTTGAAGAAACGCCTCGGTGGCGCCCATGAGCCCCGATTGGAGGAAGACAAGAGCGTCCATTATTTGATGGGCCGGATAAGATTAATGGCTCATTCCGGCTTGACCATGATCGGAGTGATGGCGACATGCATCAAGCGAGGGGTACAACCACTACAATCTGAGAGGCCACCCCATGTGGGATTTCAATGGGGAAGACGATGCCACCCAACACGCCGAAAGGGCGGATTCAACCGAGGATCTGGTAAAGATCTGTCCGCCTGCATACAAAGGGGAGAAGGAGGACTTCCTTGAACGAACCCTTTGAATGGGTTTTCCATGATCAACCCTAGAGGATGGGTAAGTGAACACCTTGAAGGGCTCTACCCATGCTTTCAAGTTTAAGCTTCTCACATTATGTCTTGGCGCGGGATCTACGCCGGTTGTGGAGGACATGGTGAGTCCAGCTCCAACCCGAGGATCCGAAGGGTCCTGGATCCGCCTCCAAGAGGACCCGACATCAAGGTGGAGCTGATCGACGGGTGTATCACCAGCTCAGCATAGACAATGCTCGTCGCCATCACGGCGGACTACCCCGGACTAAGTCCGGCTTCCCTGTGACCGCGATCAAGTCCGGACACCGTTATCTCTTCCCCGCCCATTTCGACCTTCGTGAGCGATGGTATTTTGCAGAAGCGCCTTTTACGGCAGAAGCCGAGCCCATGGGCGGTGACCAACGAGGCGATCCGAACCAGCAAAGCGGAAAAAGGAGCGCAGCGCGGACGGAAGCGTCGCCGCAAAGGTATAGCTAGTATTCGAATTTTCAGAGGAGCGTCCGAGAAGCGCTGAGTGCTCATGATCCTTGTAGGAGAAAAAGCGCCGCGGATGTGGAGCACAGGAATTGCCGATCCGACCAACACCGGCAGCTCCGGCGCCCAGCACGAGGGGGGAGGCAAGCGCAAGACGCGAGCGGATCCTTCTCCAACGGAGGATACCGACAGACTGTCCGCCACCAAGTCTGAGGTGGAGAGCGCCTTGAACCATAGGCGCCGCCGGACAGTATTTCGTGAAGCGTGCTTTTCCCCTGAGGCATTGGATGCCTTTAATGCAGGGGACGCGCATCTCCGTGCCGCTCAAGATGGTTTTACCAGAGCCACGGAGCAGTATGTGAAAGACACACGGGTAAGGGAATTTCAATGGTTATATATACCAGTAGCCCCCGAGACTTAAAGTAGTTTATGCAAACTGATTTAAGGATCATTTGAAAATGCAGGCACTTACCGAGAAGAACGCCCAGCTGTCCCGGGAGCTGCAAGATTGCAAGGCCCAACTGGAGGCCGCACTTGCTGCCGCAGGAGGAGATGCAAAGACCCCTCCTGGTAACACATTTTTATTAATAAACATAAGCGCTGTGCGGCGTGCGCGCAAGTCTAATAATGACATTGCAGGTACCGCCGGACAAGATCCGGACAGGCAAGCATTGCTGCGCTTGACTAAAGGCGGCGAGAGTGTGCCGAGTAGGGTTCAGCAGAAAGGAACAAGCTCCAGGATGCCAATGCCAAGCTCGGAGAAGAGCTGAAAGGCGTTCGAGCCGAGCTGTCCGGCTCCGTTAAGGAGAATCGATTGGCCGTCGCGGCATTTATAGTAAGTGCTTGAGCGGACTCTTTTGAAAAGAAGAGTTGGCGAGGAAGTATTTTGACATGATTTGTCTTGTAGGTATACTCACGGGTGCGTCCTGCGGAGGAGATGCCCATATCAGCGGGTGATCAACTTCCCAAAGCTGTTGTAGCTACTCGAGCGAGTTCGACGGGCAATGAGCGGCGTCGTTCGGGCTTTATGGCCAGCCCTCACCCTACCCGAGGGCCTCGGGAGCTTATGAGAGAAGCTGCAGGGAGTGCGGCAGCGCTTTCGTTTGTGGAAGATTTCGCTTGCCGTCAAGGTGCCAGGAGGCTTGGGCCATGGTGAAGGCGCGATAGAAGAAGGCGGATCCCAACCACATGGCGAAGTTGGACGGTGGGCCCGATGGGAAGGAGATCCTGTGAGTTTAGTGTACTGACCAAGTAGAGTTGGCTGCTAAGTTTTCCCAACGGACTGTAAACTAGACAGCCTGTTAGATGGGATTGAGGAGGAATACAATCGAAGAATTTGACAATGTATGTTATCCTTTGAAGTGACATGTGAAATGCCTTCTAGCGGATTGTAGATCGTTTGTCTTTGCCGACCTTTTCGCTTCAACCTCGGGACCCTAGAGTCCGAGTGTGTCCGAATACCTCTGTGGTTGAGACACAACCGTGGTATGCATGGAGACCAGCGTGGGGTCATTAGTGCTTTATCGGACAAGTGCCCAACTAGTTATGTTATATTACATGGTTAGTAAGAAACATCTTCCAGGAGAATAGTTTCGTTAAGGGTTCCTTTATTGGGAGGCATGCCCTAAAGTGCATGTCCGGACTGCAAAGAGAGCGATAAAACATCTGGGGCAGATAGATAAAATAGGTAAAAGTCATCTTTTAAATCACCGACCGAATATTCCCTTAAGAACGCTAGCTTTCGGCTTCACCTATCGAGGTACACATCCGGTGACCCGCGATAATAATCGCAGAGGTGCTCCTTTACCTCCTAGCCGAACAATCGGGAGCGTGGGGGTAAGCACAGAGCCGCAACCCAGCTTGGCCAAAACTTAAGTCATATCGATGCATATAATGGCGAGTAAAAGGTACATGTGGAAGCTTGACACATGTGCTGGGTATGAAACCCGTATAATTGAGCTTCTGTAAAAGAAGCCCCTAGGAATAATGAGTGCGGATGGCACATCATGCGTATGCAAAGAATGCGGAAATGGGCCCATAAGGGCTTTCAAATAAAAAGGATAAAAAGAGAAACAAAAGACAGCCGAAGTGTAAAATTTTGGACTGGGGAAGGGGACTAACTCTTAGTCCGGCGCTAGGAATAGAATCGTCGGAGGTGGGCTGCGTTCCATGGGTTCGGCTCAAGTCGGTTATCCGACGCATTTCGCAGACGGTATGCTCCGCCGGTCAGTACTTGATCGATAATGAAGGGCCCCTCCCATTTGGGCTTGAGCTTGTCCTTTTTCTTGTCCGGCAGGTGTAGAACTAGTTCACCAACGTTGTAAGTCTTGGCCCGTACTTCTCTGCTTTGATATCTTCGGGCCTACTGCTAATAGAATGCGGAACGAGCCTTCGCGACGTCATGTTCTTCCTCCAATGTGTCCAAGCTGTCCTGCCGATCGAGGTCGGCTTCTCTTTCCTCATACATGCGCACTCGAGGTGAGTCATGAATAATGTCGCAGGGCAAAACTGCCTCTGCGCCGTATACCATAAAGAATGGTGTGAATCCGGTAGTACGGTTAGGCGTTGTCCGCAGCCCCCCGAGTACGGAGTCGAGCTCCTCAACCCATTGTGTGTCGGATTTAGTAAGTGACCTTACTAGTCTGGGTTTAATGCCGCTCATTATTAGACCATTTGCTCTTTCCACTTGACCGTTGGTTTGAGGGTGATAGACTGACGCGTAGTCGAGCTTGATGCCCATATTTTTGCACCATGATTTAACCTCATCGGCTGTGAAGTTCATGCCATTGTCGGTGATGATGCTGTGGGGGACTCCGTAACGGTGTACCACCCCTGATATAAAGTCTATCACTGGTCCGGACTCTACCGTTTTGACCGGTTTGGCCTCTATCCATTTGGTGAATTTATCAACCATGACCAATAGGTACCTTTGCTTGTGGTTTCCCCCTTTAAGGGGTCCAACCATGTCAAGCCCCTGACCATGAACGACCGGTAATGGGTATGGTTTTGAGGCGGTGGGTGGCATGTGGCTCTGATTAGCAAAGAGTCGACAACCAACGATATTTGGACCAAGTCTGTCGTCCGCCCGAGCCGTCGGCCAATAAAATCTTATACGGAATGCCTTTCCTACAAGGGCCGGGCTGCTGCGTGGTGTCCGCCTAGTCCGGCATGAATTTCAGCCAGGAGGTTTCGCCCTTCCTCTTCGGAGATACACCTCTGAAGGACTCCGGTTGTACTTTTCTTATAAAGTTCTCCCTCATGGACCTTGTAGGCTTTTGATCGCCGGACTATGCAGCGGGCCTCGTTTTGGTCTTCGAGAAGTTCCTGCCTAAGCAAATAGGCTAGGAAAGGTTCTGTCAATGCGGTGATTACTGCCATTATAACGTGGGCTGAAGGTGTTATGTCGTCTGCTGGATCATCGATTGATGCGATTTTTTCCGGTTTATCGCTACCGAACTCCTCTTCCAATAGTACGGATGGCTTGAAGAGCCGTTCCAGGAAGATATTTGGAGGGACAGCATCACGTTTCGCACCGATGCGTGCCAGAACGTCGGCCGCTTGGTTATTATCTCGGGCTATGTGATGGAATTCAAGTCCTTCAAACCGGTGACATTTTAGGACAGCGTTGCGATATGCTGCCATTTTCGGATCCTTGGCGTCAAAGTCTCCGTTTATTTGGGATATTGCAAGGTTTGAATCGCGCACCTCTAGGCGTTGAATGCCCATGGAACCGCCATCCGGAGACCATGTAACAGGCCTCGTATTCGGCTGCATTGTTGGAGTCCATGTACATTATTTGAAGTACATCTTTGGATGTGTGTCTCTGTTGGGGACGTCGATCTGACCTTGCCCCCATCCGGCCAACATTTTGGAGCCGTCGAAATGCATAGTCAATTGGAGTATCGCCATACTCTTTAGGGAGTTAAACTTCATCCATTCGCGACGAAGTCAGCTAAAACTTGTGACTTTATAGCTCGTCGAGGTTTGTAAGTTATGTCGAATGGTAAGAGCTCAATGGCCCATTTTGCAATTCTGCCCGTTCGTCGCGGTTATTTATAATGTCATTGAGTGGTACTTGAGGCCATTGTTATCGAACACTCTTGAAAGTAGTGCGGAGCTTCGAGGCGCCATGAACACCGCATATGCTATCTTACGATAGTGCGGGTAACGGATTTGCAAGGGGTTAACACGGTGGATACATAATACCTTTGGTTTTGAAGAGGGAATTTATGCCCTTACATCTCTCGTTCGACGACGAGGACCGCGCTTACAACTTGATGTGTAGCTGCGATGTATAACAACATTGGTTCGCCCAGAGTGGGCGAGCCGGGACCGGTTGTTGCGGTATGGCCTTTATTTCTTAGAGTCCAAGGTGGCGGCATCCGTCCACTCAAAGTGTTGGTGCTTTGAGTAGGCGATAAAGGGCGGCGCCTTTTCTCCTAGACGGAGATAAAGCGGCTTAAGGCTGCCGCATCCTGTTAATTTTGTATTTGTTTGAGGTCCTTTGGAATATCCAAGCGTGTGAGCTCGGATTTTGGCGGATTTGCTTCAATTCCTCTACGGATACAATGAAGCCCAAAGAGCTTTCGGCTGGTATGCCAAAACGCATTTTTCGGATTGACTTGATGTCATATGCTCGAGGTTTTCGAATGTGAGCCTCAAATCGTCTACTAGAGTTTCGGCGTGTTTTGTTTTGACGACTACGTCGTCTATGTATCTCTCGATTGTTTTGCCGATCTGGGTGGCGGACATGTTTGAATCATGCGTTGATATGTTGCGCGGCGTTTTTAAGTCCGAAGGGCATCGTGTTGAAGTAGAATCGTCCATATGGAGTGATGAATGCCGTTGCGGCTTGGTGCCTTCCGCCATCTTGATTTGATGATAGCGAGTATGCATCCGTGAAGCACAACGAATCGTGCCTCGCCGTGGCATCGATAATTTGATCGATGCGGGGAGAGGAAGGATCCTTTGGGCAAGCCTTATTGAGGTCTTTAAAATCGACGAGGCGCCAGGATTTATCCTTCTTTGGTACCATCACCAGATTTGCTAGCCGGTCCGGATGTTTGATATCTTTAATGAATCCGCTTCCAATAGTTTGGCTAGCTCTTCTCCCGTTCTGTCTTTTGGGTTAGGAAAATCGCCGAAGAGCCTGTTTCTTGGCTTAAATCCCTTTAGGATGTTTAGGCTGTGTTTCGCCAACTCGTGGGATTCGGGCATGTCGAAGGATGCCAAGCGAAGATATCCCAATTTTCCCGAAGGAATTCGCGCAGTGCAGTGTCTACTTCGGGGTTCAATTGTGCCCCAATGGAGGCCGTCTTTGTTGGGTCCGTTGGATGGACCTGGAATTTTGTTATTTCATCTGCTGGTTTGAAGGAGGTGGACTTGGATCTTTTATCAAGTATCACATCGTCCCTGTTCACCTTGGGGCTCAAAGGCCAAGGGGTTTCCAAATTCGGAAGTTTGGATTGCTGGGTACAATCCAGCGAGTCCGGGGCGATGCATGATTTTAAGCTCAATGCTCGATCGAAGTCCATCCCTCCACGGGAATCCGGCATGGAGGGTTCGAGAATCCGGACATGAATTGTTTTCAACACAGGCAAAGAGTTGCCGTGTTGCTCCTCTAGCACTGCGACGTGGTGGGTGGCCTGGGGAGAGTTAATCTCTCTCAGATCAGCTTTAAGCCCAATCTGGTTGTAGTCCGTAGCGACTCCCAGGGCGGCGATGCGATCCAAGAGCTCGTAAATAGACGAGAGCTCTATTGGATCCAACTGTTCGGCAGCTTTAGGGCTGACGCGAAGATCGCTTCCGACGACTTGAGAAGTCATTGCCGAAGCGGTGACCGGACAGGCGGTCATGAGAAAACCACCAAGCCGGATAGCCTGGCCGGTGGCCAAGGCTCCTCCGGCGAAAACACCGTCTTTGAAGACGGGTGGAGGCATCCGCTCTATCGGTGACGACACAGAGGAACTCTCAATGAAAGCACCAATGTCGGTGTCAAAACCGGTGGATCTCGGGTAGGGGGTCCCGAACTGTGCGTCTAGGTGGATGGTAATAGGAGACAAGGGACACAATGTTTTACCCAGGTTCGGGCCCTCTCGATGGATGTAAAACCCTACGTCCTGCTTGATTAATATTGATGATATGGGTAGTACAAGAGTAGATCTACCACGAGATCAAGGAGGCTAAACCCTAGAAGCTAGCCTATGGTATGATTGTTGTAATGTATGTTGTCCTACGGACTAAAGCCCTCCGGTTTATATAGACACCGGAGGAGGCTAGGAGTTACAGTCGGTTACAATGGTAGGAGATCTACATATCCGTATTGCCAAGCTTGCCTTCCACGCCAAGGAAAGTACCATCCGGACACGAGCCGGAGTCTTCAATCTTCTATCTTCGTAGTCTTGGAGTCCGGCGGATAATGATAGTCCGGCTGTCCGGACACCCCCTAGTCCAGGACTCCCTCACCCCCTCTAGTCGATAGTAGCACTTTCACTTAGTATCTGTCGTACACCCACTAGGTGTGCCGATTGAAATTCTGGATTGGTGGGGGCACGCTGAGTGCACCCACTGGGTGTAGTCCCCAAGGCTATGGTGGACTGCTGGCAGTCGACCATAGTCTTTATGTCTTGAGCTTTTTCTCATTACTTTCTTTACTCGATCTGGTCGAATGGAATCATAAACCGGTGGGGGCACGCTGAGTGCACCCTTGGAGTGTAATCCCGAGGCGTGGTGATCATTCTTGGCGATCGACTACGGTCTGAAAGAACACCTTTTTTTTAAGCTGTGACTAGCTGTTGGTGGTTAGCCTTTACGCCTTTTTTTGGTGGTGATCGACTCTAGCTGATAGAACTAGTGGGGGCACGCTGAGTGCACCCACTGGGTGTAGTCCCTGAGACTACAGTTGAATGTTTAGATTCGGCTGTAGTCTTAGAAATACTACGTTTTTTTTCTTAGTCACTCGGAAGTGACCTGTCTTTGATGTCTGTTAATTGGTCCTTCGCAGAAATCTTGCGAGCTTGCAGCTCATTATACTGAGTTGGAGAACAAGCATATCCAGCTCGAACTTGATCTGAAGCTTGTCCAGGAGAACTTCACGAAGGCGAAGGAGGAGGCAAAAGGTATGCTTGGTGAGAACCTTGACGACTGCCTTTGTTTCTTGTCCATTCCTAAGTCTGATCTCACTGTGATTTTGCAGATAAACTGAGGGATTCTCTGAAGAAGAAGGATCTTGACCTCGCCGAGGCGCAGAAAGCAGCTTCAGAGAAGAACAAGCTCGCAGAAGAAAAGCTGGCCTCAATCAGCAAGCTTGAAGAGGAGAATACCAATCTGAAAGCTGCTCTTGATGCGGCCAACAAGGAGGTCAGTCGACTGAAGAATGACAAGATTGCTTTGAGTGACAAGGCCAGTGAGTTGGTGGGAAAGAAGAATGATCTGGAGGCTTATCTAGGAGGACTCGCCAAGAAGCTATTCCTCATGCTTGAAGGTAATCCTTTGTATCCGACAGGCTTTTTAATTATGGTCTTACCAACAAACTGCTGCCTTATCTTTGGGGTTGTGTCTCTGAGTTCTCGCGAGAACTTGAGGAGGAGGCCGGTCGACCGAGGCGAGCCTAGATCCCATCAACTCTCCTGTGAAGGATGAAGCCGCCATGAACGTGCTCCAACTCGAGTCTCGCGTTGCTGCTGTTGTCGACTATCTTGCAAGGTTGAAGGTCACGACGTCACGCATCAACATAGCACTCTGGCCAGGAGAAACACTTCAGAATGACCTTGAGTCTCTGATGACTCGACTGAACGAAGTTCCAAGTCGAGTGCAAGAATGGAAGAAGTCTTCTGCCAGGTGCGGTGCCAATGTTGCTCGTCTGCGGTTCGTGTTCTTTGCAAAGGGCGCGAGAGTACAAGCTGGCAGCTCTCAAGGTAGCCAATACCAAGAAGCATGACTTCCGATCCTTCATGGAGACCTTCATCGCTGCTGCCACTCGGATCGCAGACGGAATCGACTTGGACAAGTTTGTTGCGTCTTCCAGCCCTCCACAGGAGGGGTAAAAAACTTCAACGCTTGATGCCTTAAATTTGCCTTGGTATGCCGAGTGGTTTTTGTAACCGATAAACTTTAACAGGCTTGGTGCCTGAGCACTTCTGGTTTCATTAGGACGCTATCTGAACTTGGATTTGACGTTGAATATGTCTACATCTGCCTCCGAACAAACATTGTCTTTCACTCGACCTATATGCTGGTGAGATGCTTTTTTGCTGGTAGGGATGAAGCACAGATTGCAATCGACTTGTACTTCGTCATACTTAGGCTGGTACTGGGCCACAGCTAAGCCCCCGAGTGGAAAGCTTGCTCTCCACTCAGTAGGATTTTCAAAAACTTAGGCGAGCACTAGGCTGCAGCTAAGACCCCGAGTGGGAGGTCTGCTCTCCACTCGGTAGGATTTTCAGAAACTTAGGCGAGCACTGGGCTGCAGCTAAGCCCCCGAGTGGGAGGTCTGCTCTCCACTCGGTAGGATTTTCAAAAACTTAGGCGAGCACTGGGCTGCAGCTAAGCCCCCGAGTGGGAGGTCTGCTCTCCACTCGGTAGGATTTTCAAAAACTTAGGCGAGCATTGGGCTGCAGCTAAGCCCCCGAGTGGGAGGTCTGCTCCCCACTTGGTAGGATTTTCAAAAACTTAGGCGAGCACTGGGCTGCAGCTAAGCCCCCGAGTGGGAGGTCTGCTCTCCACTCGGTAGGATTTCTGTGGCGTACCTATGAAGAAGAAGGTAACAGTCGACCTGCACCTTGTCCTCCTTGTGGGTTGCACGTTGTATTTGTGGCGTAGCTCGGAAGGAGAGGGTAGCAGTCGACCTGCACCTCGTCCTCCTTGTGGAGCACACGTTGTATTTGTGGCGTAGTTCGGAAGGAGAGGGTAGCAGTCGACCTGCACCTCGTCCTCCTTGCGGAGCACACGTTGTATTTGTACTTAGGCGAGCGCTATGCTGCAGCTAAGCCCCCGAGTTGGAGGCTGGCTCACCACTCGGCAGGATTTTGTTTAAACTTAGGCGAGTACTTGGACTGCAGCTAAGCCTCCGAGTGGGAGGCTGGCTCACCACTCGGTAGGATTTTGTTGAACTTAGGCAAGTACTTAGACTGCAGCTAAGCCCCCGAGTGGGAGACTGGCTCACCACTCGGTAGAATTTTGTTGAACTTAGGTGAAACGGATTCGCAGCTAAGCCTCCGAGTGTGAGGCTGGCTCACCACTCGGCAAGGATTTTTTTACAAACTTAGGCGAAACGGATTCGCAGCTAAGCCACCCACTGGGGGACCTTTATGTGAACAAAAGTAACAACAATCACTGGGAAAATTATAGCACTATTGTCTTTGAAAAAATGAACTACAGAAGTACTTTTATTACATCTCATCCGAGTGCATACTTAAGTGTAAAAGGGGCGGAGCAGCTCCGCGTTCCAAGCTCGGGGCTCGTCGATCTGGTGCTCGACATTGTAAAGACGGTATGCTCCATTGTAGAGAACCTTGGTGACGATGAAGGGACCTTCCCAAGTAGGAGCAAGCTTGTGTGGCTTCTGCTGATCCACTCGGAGAACCAAATCTCCTTCTTGGAAGGCTCGATTCTTCACGTTTTTGGCATGGAAGCGATGCAAGTCCTGCTGATAAATGGTCGATCGGATCAAGGCCATCTCTCTTTCTTCTTCTAGAAGGTTGACTGCATCCTGACGGGCTTGCTCTACTTCAGCTTCGGTGTAGAGTTCGACTCGGGGTGCATTGTGAAGCAGGTCACTCGGTAAGACTGCTTCAGCTCCGTAGACTAAGAAGAACGGAGTTCTCCCAGTCGACCGGTTAGGTGTGGTCCTTAATCCCCAAAGTACTAACGGAAATTTGTCGATCCATGCACCAGCTGCGTGCTTGAGATCGCGCATCAATCGGGGTTTCAACCCTTTGAGAATTAAGCCATTTGCTCGTTCTGCCTGTCCATTCGATTGAGGGTGAGCGACTGAAGCATAGTCGACTCGTGTGCCCTGAGATGTGCAAAAGGCTCTAAATTCCTCGGAATCAAAGTTTGACCCATTGTCGGTGATGATGCTATGTGGAACTCCATATATGAATATCAACTCCCTGATAAAGCTGACAGCAGTGCCGGCATCAAGATTCTTGATGGGTTTAGCCTCAATCCACTTGGTGAATTTGTCGACTGCTATCAGCACATGGGTGAAGCCGCTTCTGCCTGTTCTCAGTGGTCCAACCATATCCAATCCCCATACAGCGAAAGGCCAGACGAGTGGAATGGTCTTCAAGGCTGGGGCGGGCTTGTGTGACATGTTGGAGTAAAATTGACATCCTTCACACTTGTCGACTATCTCCTTTGTCATTTCATTCGCTCTTGGCGGTAAAATCCCTTTCGATATGCTTTAGCCACAATGGTCGAGAAGGGCGATGAGTGGCCACAGGTCCACTGAGTGGATATCGTTAAGGATTATCCGACCTTCTTACGGCGTTATACATTTCGACCAACTCGATCGCGCTTTCTCGTACAGCTGTCCCTTATCACGGTAAAGGCCTTAGATCGGGGACGATCTGCGAGCCTCTTCTTCATCCTCCGGGAGCTCTTTCCTTAAGATATCGTGATGTACGACCTTTGTCAATCGGGAGTGATCACTAACGCTTCCATGATCAATTCGACCCTTCTTTGGAACTTCAACTTGATCGGATCTGTGACACTTTTAGGCTGCGGAGCTTCTTGGTAAAGGGTCTTCTTTAGCGATGGAATATGGATATGCCCCAAGAACACATCTTGGGAATGGGTTCTCTCTTGGAACCTATCTTCGCCAAATCATCGGCCGCTTGATTCTTGATCGGGGTATATGATGGAGCTCTAACCCTTCAAATTTCTTTTCAAGCTTTCTCCTTTGCATTGCAGTATCCAATCATGGTTGGGCTTCTAACATCCCTCCTTCATCACTGATTAACCACCAAATCTGATTCGCCATAAACCATAAGGCGACGGACGCCGAGTGAAATGGTCATGCGCAACCCATACAACAGTGCCTCGTATTCTGCTTCATTATTGGAGGAATCAAAGTGGATCTGGAGCACATATTTGAGCTTATATCCTCGGGGGGAAACCAATACCACCCCGGCACCGGAACCATTTAACATCTTAGAGCCATCAAAGAACATGGTCCAGTGCTCCGAGTGAATTTGAGTCGGCTGCTGTTGTTCAATCCACTCGGCAAGGAAATCTGCTACTGCTTGGGACTTAATGGCTTTCTTTGCCTCAAACTTGATATCAAGGGGAAGGAGTTTAATCGCCCATTTCGCCACTCGACCAGTTGCATCTCTATTGTGCAGAATCTCTGACAATGGGGCATCGCTGACTACTGTAATGGAATGATCAGAGAAATAATGAGCAACCTTCTTCGCGGTCATGTACATCCCGTACATGAGCTTCTGATAATGAGGGTATCTTTGCTTCGATGGGGTTGACACTTGGAAAGATAATACCTTTGGCGCTGAACTTTGAAGGCTTTCCTTCTTCTTCTGCTTTCGACCGTAAATCTTGTCTTGGCGTCTTGTCTGTGGCTGCAATGTAAAAACAGAGGCTCTTTGCTGATTGGAGCAGCAAGCACCGGCTGGGTGGATAGCGAGCTTTTAGCTCGGCAAATGCTGCATCGACTTCGAGTCCACTCGAACTTGTCGACTTCTTCATCGATCGGTAAAGAGGCAATGCCTTTTCACCGAGGCAAGAGCTGAATCGACTTAACACGGCCAAGCATCCGATAAGCACGGACATCATGCACATGCAGGCGTTTCATTGAGTATAGTGCCAACTTTTTCGGGTTAGCGTCGATTCCTCGTTAGGAAGCGAAAACCGAGTAACTTTCCACGGGAACTCGAATGTGCACTTTGGTGGATTGAGCTTGATATCATACCTCCTGAGATTGGCAAATGTTTCAGCGAGGTCGGTCAACAGTCGAGAACCATACGTGATTTGACCACAATATCATCCATATGCGCTTCCACGTTCCGGTGATTTAAGTGAGTAAACATACGAATCATCCTCATAAGCGTGGCTCCGGCATTCTTGAGGCGAATGGCATGGTGACATAGCAGAAGCACCCGAATGGAGTGATGAAAGCTGTTTTGATCTCGTCGGGTCCATATAGATAGATCTGATGGTACCCTGAATAGGCGTCTAAAAAAGACAACCTCTCACATCCCGCAGTCGAGTCGACAATTTGGTCGATGCGAGGGAGAGGAAAATGATCCTTTGGGCAGGCTCGATTGATATGTTTGAAATCGATGCACATGCAAAGTGACTTGTCCTTCTTGGGGACCATGACAACATTGGCGAGCCACTCGGAGTGGTAAACCTCTCGGATAAACTCTGCTGCCAGGAGCCGAGCCACCTCCTCACCAATGGCCTTTCTCTTACGGGCGGCAGACCGTCGAAGATGTTCTTTGACAGTTTTGCTTTTGGGTTGACTTCGTAGCGATGGTCGGCCAGCCCCACAGGAACACCGGCATGTCGTGAGGCTTCCATGCGAAGATGTCCAGTTCTCACGGAGAGCTGGATGGCGCTTCTTCCTATTTAGAGTCGAGTGTTGTGGAAATATGAGTCGAGCAGCCTTGGGGTCGGTCGGGTGAATGTGAGCGGGTTTCGTCTCACTAGATGGTGGAATCTTGACTACTGTGGTGGGCTTCTTGGCCCGCAATAAATCACTCGGATCTGCATTTTTTGATACTCTTCGGCTCCACCTTTGTTATCGAGCATCGGCAATCTTTGAGCCATTAAAAGCACTCTTACGCCTTTTTCGATTGCGTGATGGTGATCACACCCTTGGGGCGAGCATCTTGATTTGAGGTATCGTAACATGGTGAGCCATGAACCATGCATAAGCTGGCCTGCCTAGAATAGCGTGATAAGCACTCTGAAATCCACGACTTCAAATGTTAGCTTCTCTTTGCGGAAATGCTTGAATCGCCGAAAACCACATCTAGAGCTATTTGGCGAGTGACTCAGCCTTCTTTCGGGAATGACTCCATGGAAACTCATGTTCTTTGGGCGAGTGCGGACATCGGAATGCCCATTCCCTTTAGCGTCTCCGCATATAATATATTCAGTCCACTGCCACCATCCATCAGAACCTTAGTCACTCGAGTGCCTTCGACGACTGGGTCGACCACCAAAGCTTGCCTCCTAGGGGTGGCTATGTGCGTCGGATGATCAGACTGGTCGAATGTAATGGCAGTTTGAGACCATTTCAGATAGCTTGGTGTCGCCGGAGCGACCATATTCACCTCACGGTTGATAACTTTCAATCGACTTTTGCTCTCCACATCAGCAAAAATCATCAGGGTGGAATTGACATGGGGGTACCCTTCATCACTGTCTTCTTTGTCCTCAGCCTTGTCCGACTCCTTCTTATCCTTGGGCTGTTTCCCTTGAAACTGCTGGATTATGAGCCGACACTGGCGAGTGGTATGTTTCAGGTAAATGTTACCCTCTTCGTCTTTCTTCATGTGGATGTGACATGGCAGATCCATCACGTCGTTTCCTTCCTTGTCCTTCACCTTCTTGGGGTTCCAGGATCCTTTGGGCTTCCCTTTGAACTTACCCAGAGTCACGGCCAGGGCCTCTCCAAGAGCAGCTGGCTCGGCTTTCCGCTTCTGCTTCTGACTGGAGTTTCCTTTTTCCGACTGACTCGGCTTGTACTTGCCACTCCGGAGTCGATCCTCTTCTTCACCATTAGCGTATTTGGTGGCAATATCCATCATTCGACTCAGGGTCATATCTCCGGTCCGACCAAACTTCAAACTTAACTCTCTGTTCTTAACGCCTTCCTTGAAGGCACAGACTGCTTGATGATCAGATACGTTCTCCATCGTATGATGCAAAGTGATCCATCTCTGGATGTAATCTCTTAGGGTTTCATTCAAATTTTGCACGCAGACCTGCAGCTCTGTCAGTCCTACTGGTCGCTTGCAAGTTCCCTCAAATGTCCTGACGAACACTCGGGCAAGATCTTCCCAAGTGTAAATGCTGCTAGGAGCCAACTGATTCAACCAGGCCCTGGCTGAACCCTCCAACATGAGTGGTAGGTGTTTCATAGCCACCTCATCATTGCCACCGCCAATCTGTGCAGCCACTCGGTAATCCTCAAGCCAAGTATCTGGCTTGGACTCACCAGTGAACTTACTCACCCTAGTCACCAACCTGAAGTTGGGAGGGATCACCGCGGCTCTGATGGCTCTACTGAAACACTCTGGTCCTGAAACATGAACTCGGCTGCTGGTGGGCACATCTCTGTCGTGGCCTTCTCGATGAGCTCTGTTCCGGTCGACCAAACCTTGCACGATAATGGATCTCGTGTCAAAGCTTGGTTCCCTGGGGTCGACCGGAGCTCTCCGCCTAACAACTTTGTCTTTGGCGTCGCAATCTTCTTTGTCGTGGGCGTAAGACCCACCCCTTGGGGGAGGAGTGGGTACTCAACGTCGATCATCACGACCGAATCAGTCATCATAATGATCATGTCGTCCCCCACGTCCCTCACACCGCGGAGGCGATCTTGGGCTATGAGCTGACTAGACTGTATTCGCAGTGACGGATCTGTGAATCCTATTACGTGACTGTGATACAGCTAAATTCTGATCTCCTGCTGCTCGGAGCAAATCTCTGATCTGCATCAAGCCTCTGCCAGCCTCTGACTGAGAGGGCTGAATCGACTCCGCTATGCGAGCTACAACTGCTAGATTCTGAATTGGGGTTCGATATACAGGTCGTGGCGGAAAGAGTTGGCGTCATTGGAGTCGCTACTCGTTGCCGCTGCTCGTTGAGTGCTGTTGGAGGTTCTCGATTGAGTCGCTCACCAAGTTGGCCAAGCGTGCATCCTCAAAGCGCGAGCCTCGGGGTTTCTCTTGCGATGGGGTATCACGAGCATCCATATTCGGCGGCGAAGATCTTCCCTTTGCGAGAGAAGTGAGTGGCTCGGGTTGATATTCCTCGTGGACTGAGCAGTTCGCCTCCGCCGTCCGTTCCGTCGGTGCGAGGAAGCGGGAGGACTACGAGGCCCATTGACCATTAGGACCTCCGTCATTTGGATCACTCGCTGTCGCTTTTCGGATGCGATCTCTCACGACCGGTCGGCGGATCGAGCAGCCGTAGAGATTCATCGGCCTCGATCGCCCGCGACAGGTGGTGGCGATTGGCGAGCCATCTGCGTGTCTCACCCACCGCTGAAGCCTCGACCGACGAGCACTTGTCTTTGGCGGGAGACGAGGAGGGAGGGCGACACAGAGTCGACGGTAAGGAGCCGGCAGTTGCTGCAGCGGGGCGCCACGGACACATGCGAAGTCGTTGCCCCATGGACGGGAAGCGCGTCGATGTCAGTGGAGCCTCCGGAGCCAAGCGGAGTCGTTGGCGATGAGCGTGGCCGAGGCAGATCTCGCGGCCCCCGACCAGAACTCTGCCAGAAACCATGATGAAGGCGATCGGAACAATTGCAGCTTCTCCAATAAGTTGCTAAGACACCTGCCCCAAGGTGGGCGCCAACTGTCGTGGTACTAAGACTGACAGTAGAATGGGGGGTAGGTATGGGAGGCAAGATCCTAGCTATGGAGCGATTGTATCGCAAAGGGATTTCTGAGTTCGAGGCCCTTCTCGGAGAAGTAACAGCCCTCGTCTCGGGCCCGGGCGGTCGATTGTATTATATCGTATGAGTTATAGGGTGCGAACCCTTACGCGATGGAGGGTGGCTTATATAGAGTCTGCGGGACCCAGCCAACCCACGTAGCGGAGGGGTTAAAGTACATTAAGACCAGACGTTACTGGTAACGCCTTACATAAAGTGTCATCATGACCATAAAGACTACTTAATTACAGACCGTTTGGATACAGAGTGTCTCTTGAACTCCTGGTGGTCGAGTGAGTCTTCATAGTCGAGTGTCTTCGAGTCTGTCGAGTGGAGTCCCTCTAGGTCGACTGGAAGGCAGCTTCTTCTAAAGATGTCCTTGGGGAGGGTACCTTGGACAGGTCCATGACCCTACCCTATGTACATGACTTCATCAGCCGCCGGAGGACGGCGCTAGAAGATTGGCCTCCTGGCTGCGGCTAGGGTTCCAGCCGCCTGGACGCGAGAGAAAAAACGATCTGGGTCCTTACCACTTTTTGGGCTGGTGCGTCCTTGACGCGAGACTAAGCGCACCACATTCGGTCCGGTTGTGTACGTCTGTGTCTAAATGCATAAAAACACTGGCCCAATGTAGATACACATTTTTTTGTCCATCTTATGTCCGTTCGGATCAATATTCGTCCCAAATTAGCTATCAATTTGGATCCACAGCAGATACGTACGTAATGATTTTGTTATGTCTATCATCTAAACAAGGGGAGCCCACCCAGCCACATGTTGGCCATGGATGCCCCGCCACTGCGCCATGTCGTGCACCTCACCACGGTGGTGAACCCACCTACCTCGCCACCGCTGCCCATGGTCCACCACTTCGCCGCGCCGCCGTCGCCCTCCCCAGGTTCGACCCTGGCCAAGCAGCACGAGCGACATGGGCGGAGAGGAGCAATAGGAGTACGACATCCCACACCGCAGCGGCGAGCGCGACCTCGGCCAGCCACGGCGACTGACACACGACCTGTGCCATCCTTGGTGTGCATCCGTCCTTGGTGGTGTGCAACGTAGTGCATGTGTTCCCGTGCTACAGCAAGGTGAGCGTGATGGGGTGGGTGCTCGCGGCAAAGATCCCGCGCGTCTCCGTCATCCCTGGTGGCAAAGGCTTGGCACATGCGTGTGCACGGCATGCTCTATAGCGGCCGGTCTACTGTGGCGGCGGGCTTGAGGCGGCGGCTGATGATGATATAGACCTAGGGTAGGGTCACAGGCCTGACCTATATGCCCTACCCAAGGTCACTACCCTAGAAGCAAAGAAGCTCAAAAGACAACAAGGAGTGCCCAACGAAGGCGTCGAGTGCAATCCACTCGACGCATCAGTCACTCGGTGACCCCTCCTTCCTGATATCACTCGACCATACAAGAAGTCACTCGACTTATTGAAGGCCAAGAGTCGACCAGAGCAGCAACGGTCAGGCGTTCACTCCGTAGTCTTTAAAATCATTAATAGTACTTTATGGCTGGCGTTATCAGTAACGCTCCATCTTTATGTACATTAAACTCCTTGTAACGGAGGATGACTGGGGTCCTAGCGCACTCTATATAAGCCACCCCCCTCTTCTGGCACAAGGGTTCGCACCCGCTGTAACACACACTCTCATAATCCAACCGACCGCCTCCGAGCACCGAGACGTAGGGCTTTTACCTCCTCCGAGAGGGGCCTGAACTCGTAAACACTTGCGTACAATCTCACCATAGCTAAGACCTTGCCCTTCATTTGTACCCCCTATACTTAGTGTCGGACTTAGAACCACGACAGTTGGCGCCCACCGTGGGGCAAAGTGTCTTAGCGACTTTCGGCGAGGTTGCATTTTCTTTGATATTCATCAGCATGGTTTCCGGCGGCGGTTTGGTCGTGGGCCGCGAGTTCCGACTCGGCGCACTCACTTTTGTCGCTGACGACTCCGCCTAGCTCCAGGAGGCCCCCCTCAGTGTCGAGGCTCTCCCGGCCCATGGCTCGTCACACTTCCGCGCGAGTTCCTGTGGCGTCCTCCTTCGGCAGCCGTCTTGCCCATACCAGTCGGTCATCGCGTCGTCATCTCACTCTGCTGGACGCCGCCGCAAGTGGTCTGGGCGTTCGCGGCTCCAGCGGTGGGTGAAACACGTGGTGCGTTCGTGGCTCCAGCGGTGGGTGAAACACGTGGTGGCTCATCAGGCGTTCACCCTTCAAGTCGCGGCGATCGAGCCCGGCGTATTTCCCTGCGGATCGGTCGACCTGTCGACTGATTGTGCAGATACCTATTCCGAGAGCAGGAGTTGTGACCCCACGGCGGAGGTCCTCATGGTCGACTCCCATCGTGGTCCGCCTGGTTTTCGCCGCAGCGGAGACAGCGATAAAAGTGGTGCTCCGTCACTCGACCATGAAGAATATCGGCCCCAACCTCTCGGTTCGCGCAGAGGGAGGAGCTGCACCACCGCAACATGGAGGCTCTCCAGACCCCCATCATAGGGGAAACAGATGGGGCCCGGGCCTTGGAGGCAGTGCGCCTGGCCACTCAGGCTGAGCGCACTCGTCTGGAGAATCTCCAACATTCTCTCGACGAGCGTGCTCGTCGACTGACCCCCGAGTCCAGTCGACGTCCATGGCAGTTGTTTCCACCGGAAACTTAGGTATTCCGCACACCGATTCAGAATCTTGCAGCCGCTGCACGTATTGCTGAGTGCATTCAGCAGTCCTGTTCAGAGGCTGGAAGAGGCTTGGAACAGATTAGAACGCTGCTCAGAGCAGCAGGAGACCAGAACTCCGCTGTGTCTCAGTCGCGGAACAGAATCCACAGCAGATCAGTAAGAGCAGACACTGTTCAGTCAGCGCACAGTCCTAGGTCACCTTTGCGGCATGGAGGCTGTGATCACCGCCAGGATCAGTACCTGGGAAGAGCTCATGGAGAATATGATCGTGAATACGCCCGCGATAACTACCGTCGAGCGCCTTCTCCCCTTCCGAGGGACGGGTCATACGCGCCCTGGCGTAATGATGACAGGCGTCCGTATGGAAATGACCACAGAGTTCCAGTCAGAGAGCCCAATATCGATGCAAGGTCCTTCCTTGTGCAAGGTTTGGTCAACCGAAATAGAGCATAAAGAGAAGGGCTGGATCGAGACAGACCCAGTGGAAGCAGAGTCCGTGTTTCCGGCCCAGAATGTTTTGGAAGAGCCATCAGAGCCACTGAGATTCAGCATAACTTCAGACTGGCGGCTGGCGTCAGTAAGTTCACAGGAGAGTCGAAGCCTGATACTTGGCTTGAAGACTACCGAGTGGCTGTGCACAACGGTGGTGGCAGTGATGAGGTGGCCATGAAAAACCTTCCTCTGATGCTTGAAGGCTCTGCCAGAGCTTGGCTGAATCAGTTGGCTCCTGGGAGCATTTTGAGTTGGGATGAGTTAGCCCGAGTGTTCACCAGAACGTTTGAGGGCACCTGCAAGAGACCTGCTGGTCTTTCGGAGTTGCAGCATTGCGTGCAGAAACTGAATGAAACCTTGAGAGACTATATCCAGAGATGGATCACTCTGCATCACACAGTGGAAAATGTATCAAATTACTAAGCAGTCTGTGCATTCAAGGAAGGCGTTCACTACAGAGAGCTCAACCTAAAGTTCGGTCGGACTGGAGATATGTCTTTGACTCGGATGATGGAGATTGCCACCAAGTACGCTAACGGCAAAGAGGAGGACCAACTCTGGAGCGGCAAGCACAAAACAGTCGCCCAAGACACCGGAGGAGGAAATTCCAGTCGAAAGTAGAAGCGAAAGGCTGAGGCAGTAGGTCCTACCGAGGCAGCAGTGTTGAATCAAGGAAAATTCAAAGGGAAGCCCAGAGGGCCTTGGATCCCTAAGAAGGTAAAGGAACAAGAAGGAAATGATGTGATGGATTTGCCGTGTCACATTCACACCAAGAAGGATGAGGAGGGGAACCTGATTCTCCCCAAGCATACCACTCGACAATGTCGACTCCTAATCCAGAACTTCTAAGAGAGTAAACCCAGTGATAAGGACAAAGAGTCTGAGAGGGAAGAAGAAGATAAGGATGATGACGATGGTTACCCCAATACCAATGCCACCTTGGTCATTTTTGCTGATATCGAGAGCAAAAGTCGACTGAAGGTCATCAACAGAGAGGTGAACATGGTTGCCCCGGCAACACCAAGATATTTGAAGTGGTCAAAATGAAGGAAATATGCCCTAGAGGCAATAATAAAGTTATTATTTATTTCCTTATTTCATGATAAATGTTTATTATTCATGCTAGAATTGTATTAACCGGAAACATAATACATGTGTGAATACATAGACAAACATAGTGTCACTAGTATGCCTCTACTTGACTAGCTTGTTGATCAAAGATGGTTGTGTTTCCTAGCCATAGACATGAGTTGTCATTTGATTAACGGGATCACATCATTAGAAGAATGATGTGATTGACATGACCCATTCCGTTAGCTTAGCACTTGATCGTTTAGTATGTTGCTATTGCTTTCTTCATGACTTATACATGTTCCTACAACTATGAGATTAAGCAACTCCCGTTTACTGGAGGAACACTTTGTGTGCTACCAAACGTCACAATGTAACTGGGTGATTATAAAGGAGCTCTACAGGTGTCTCCAAAGGTACATGTTGAGTTGTCATATTTCGAGATTAGGTTTTGTCACTCCGATTGTCGGAGAGGTATCTCTGGGCCCTCTCGGAAATGCACATACTATAAGCCTTGCAAGCAATGTAGCTAATGACTTAGTTATGGAATGATGCATTACGTAACGAGTAAAGAGACATGCCGGTAACGAGATTGAACTAGGTATTGGGATACCGACGATCAAATCTCGGGCAAGTAACATACCGATGACAAAGGGAACAACGTATGCTGTTATGCAGTTTGACCGATAAAGATCTTCGTAGAATATGTAGGAGCCAATATGGGCATCCAGGTTCGCTATTGGTTATTGACGGAGAGATGTCTCGGTCATGTCTACATAGTTCTCGAACCCATAGGGTCCCTTGACGCTTAACGTTAGATTGACGATATAGTATTATATGAGCTATGTATGTTGGTAACGAATGATGTTGAGTCCCGGATGAGATCACGGACATGACGAGGAACTCCGGAATGGTCCGGAGATAAAGTTTGATATATGGGATAATAGTGTTTGATCTCCGGAAGGGTTCCGGAATTCACCGGAAGGGGTTCCAGATGTTTCCCGAAATGTTTGTGTACAAGAACACGTTATTTGGGCCAAAGGGGAAAGACCACAAGGCTTTTGGAAAGTGCAAAAGGAAGTTTTGCGGAGACCAGAGGCTAGACGCCAGGAACCCTAGCGTCTAGGGGCTAGACGCCGGGAACCCTGGAGTCCGTGTAGGACTCTTGCCTTTCGGGCAAAACCGACTTTTTGGAGCCTTTTACTCCAAGTTTCGACCCCAGGGCTCAACATATTGTTGGGGAACGTTGCAGAAAATTAAAAATTTTCCTATGGCTTCACCAAGATCCATCTATGAGTTCATCTAAGCAACGGGCAACGGGAGAGAGATTGCATCTACATACCACTTGTAGATCGCGTGCGGAAGCTTGCAAGGAGATGATGGAGTTGTACTCGAACGTGATTCAGATCACCGATGTCCAAGTGCTGAACGGACAGCACCTCCGCGTTCAACACACGTACGGGACGAGCGACGTCTCCTCCGTCTTGATCCAGCAAGGAGGAAGGAGAAGTTGAGGAAGACAGCTCCACCGGCAGCCTGACGGCGTGGTGATGGTGGAGAAGCGATCTCGGCTGAGGCTTCGCCAAGCGCTTACGGAGGAGGAGAGGTGTTGGGGAGGGAGGGCTGCGCCTTGGAGATGGTACAGCAGCCCCCTCCCTCCCCTTATATAGGCCCCCAGAGGCCGCCCCTGGAGATCCAATCTCCAAGGGGCGGTGCCAAGGGGTGGAGTGCCCCCAAGCCAAGTGGGCGCCCCACCCCTAGGGTTTCAACCCTAGGCGGCGGGGTGGGCCTAGAGGCGCACCAGCCCACTATGGGCTGGTGCCCTCCCACTTCAGCCCATGGGGCCCTCCGGGATAGGTGGCCCCACCGGTGGACCCAGGGACCCTTCCGATGGTCCGGTACATTCTGGGAGACCCGAAACTTTCCGATGCGAAATACCACTTCCTATATATTATTCTTTACCTCCGGACCATTCCGAAACTCCTCGTGATGTCAGGGATCTCATCGAGGACTCGAACAACATTCGGTAGTCACATACTTGACTTCCTACTAACCCTAGCGTCACCGAACCTTAAGTGTGTAGACCCTACGGGTTGGAGACACGCTTGAACATGACCGAGGCGACTCTCGGGCAATAACCAACAGCGGGTGCGGATACCCATGTTGGCTCCACATGCTCCTCGATGATTTCATCGGTTGAACCATGATGTCGAGGATTCGATCAAACCACTGTATGCAATTCCCTTTGTCAATCGATGCGTTACTTGCCGAGACTTCGATCGTCGGTATCCCAATACCTTGTTCGGTCTCGTTACGGCAAGTCACTTTACTCGCATCAGTAATGCATGATCCGTGGCCAACACCTTGGTCACCTTGAGCTCATTATGATGATGCATTACCGAGTGGGCCCAGAGATACCTCTCCGTCATACGGAGTGACAAATCGATCTCGATCCGTGTCAACCCAACAGATACTTTCGGAGATACCGTAATGCACCTTTATAGTCACCCGATTCGTTGTGACGTTTGATACACCCAAGGCACTCCTACGGTAACCGGAGTTACGATCTCATGGTCGAAGGAAGAGATACTTGACATTGGCAAAGCTCTAGCAAACGAACTACGATCTTTTATGCTATGCTTAGGATTGGGTCTTGTCCATCACATCATTCTCCTAATGATGTGATCCGTTATCAACGACATCCAATGTCCATAGTCGAAACCATGACTATCTATTGATCTGTGGGCTAGTCGACTAGAGGCTCACTAGGGACATATTGGGGTCTAAGTGTTCACACGTGTATTACGATTTCGGATAATACAGCTTATAGCATGAACAAAGACAATTATCATGAACATTGAAATATAATAATACTTTTATTATTGCCTCTAGGGCATATTTCCAACAGTCTCCCACTTGCACTAGAGTCACCAATCTAGTTACATTGTGATGAATCGAACACCCATAGAGTTACGGTGTTGATCATGTTTTGCCTGAGAGAGGTTTAGTCAGCGGATCTGCGACATTCAGATCCGTGTGCACTTTGCAAATCTCTATGTCTCCATCTTGAACATTTTCACGGATGGAGTTGAAGCGGCGCTTGATGTGCTGGTCTTCTTGTGAAACACAGGCTCCTTGGCAAGGGCAATAGCTCGGTGTTGTCACAGAAGAGTTTGATCGGCCCGACGCATTGGGTATGACTCCTAGGTCGGTGATGAACTCCTTCACCCAAATCGCTTCATGCGCTGCCTCCGAGGCTGCCATGTACTCCGCTTCACACGTAGATCCCGCCACGACGCTCGCTTGCATTTGCACTTGCACTTCATTGCTTCACCATTCAACATATACACGTATCCGGTTTGTGACTTAGAGTCATCAGATCCGAGTCGAAGCTAAGCGTCGGCGTAACCCTTCTGACGAGATCTTCATTTCCTCCATAAGCGAAACATGTCCTTTGTCCTTTTCGGTGCTTCAGGATATTCTTGACCGCTGTCCGGTGTTCCTTGCGGGATTACTTTGGTATCTTGCAACCAAACTTACGGCAAGGTTTACATCAGTCAGTACACTGACATGGCATACATAATAGATCCTATGGCTGAAGCATAGGGATGACACTCATCTCTTCTTTATCTTTTGCCGTGGTGGGTGGTCGAGCCGAGCTCAATCTCACACCTTGTAACATAGGCAAGAACCCTTCTTGGACTGATCCATTTTGAACCTCTTCAAAATCTTATCAAGGTATGTGCTTTGTGAAAGACCTATGAGGCGTCTCGATCTATCTCTATAGATCTTGATGCCTAATATATAAGCAACTTCTCCAAGGTCCTTCATTGAAAAACACTTGTTCAAGTAGGCCTTAATGCTGTCCAAAAGTTTCGTATCATTTCCCATCAAAAGTATGTCATCTACATATAATAGGAGAAATGCTACTGAGCTCCCACTCACTTTCTTGTAAACGAGCTTCTCCATAAGTCTGCATAAACCAAACGCTTTGATCATCTCATCAAAGCGAATGTTCCAACTCGAGATGCTTGCACCAGTCCATAAATGGATCATTGGAGCTTGCATACTTTGTTAGTGTTTCGAGGATCGACAAAACCTTCGGCTGCATCATATCAGCTCTTCCTTAAGATGTCCGTTAAGGAATGCCGTTTTGGCGTCCATATGCCATATCTCATAATCATAGTATCGGCAATTGCTAACATGATTCGGATGGACTTAAGCTTCGCTACGGAGAGAATGTCTCGTCGTAGTCAATCCCTTGAACTTGTCGATAACCCTTAGCGACAAGTCGAGCTTTATAGATGGTAACATTACCATCGCGTCCGTCTTCTTCTTAAAAATCCATTTATTTTCTATCGCTCGCCGATCATCGGGCAAGTCTGTCAAAGTCCATACTTTGTTTTCATACATGGATTCTATCTCGGATTTCATGGCTTCAAGCCATTTGTTGGAATCCGGGCCGCCATCGCTTCTTCATAGTTCGAAGGTTCATTGTTGTCTAGCAACATGATTTCCATGACAGGTTGCCGTACCACTCAGTGCGGAGCGTGTCCTTGTGGACCTTGAAGTTCAGTAGTAACTTGATCCGAAGTACCTTGATCATCATCATTGTTTTCCTCTTGGTTGGTGTGGGCATCACAGAGCGGTTTCCTGCGTTGCACCACTTTCCCGTTCGAGAGGTAGTACTTCATCGAGTTCTACTTTCCTCCCACTTACTTCTTTCGAGAGAAACTCTTTCTCCAGAAAGCATCCGTTCTTGGCAACAAAGATCTTGCCTTCGGATCTTAAGTAGAAGGTATACCCGACAGTTTCCTTAGGGTATCCTATGAATACGCATTTTTCCGACTTGGGTTCGAGCTTTTCGGGTTGAAGTTTCTTGACATAAGCATCGCATCCCCAAACTTTTAGAAACGACAGCTTAGGTTTCTTTCCAAACCATAATTCATACGGTGTCATCTCAGCGGTTTAGGCGGTGCCCTATTTAAAGTGAATGTAGCTGTCTCTAGAGCGTATCCCCAAAATGATAGCGGTAAATCGGTAAGAGACATCATAGACCGCACCATATCCAATAGAGTGCGATTCTGACGTTCGGACACACCGTTTATTTGAGGTGTTCGGCGGCGTGAGTTGTGAAACGATTCCACATTTTCTTAAGTGTGTACCAAATTCATGACTTAAGTATTCTCCCCACGATCGATCGTAGGAACTTTATCTTTCGGTCACGTTGATTCTCTACCTCACTCTGAAATTCCTTGAACTTTTCAAAGGTCTCGGACTTGTGTTTCATTAAGTAGACATACCCATATCTACTTAAGTCATCGGTGAGAGTGAGAACATAACGATATCCTCCATGAGCCTCAACGCTCATTGGACCGCACACATCGGTATGTATGATTTCCAACAAGTTGGTTGCTCGCTCCATTGTTCAGGAGAATGGAGTCTTGGTCATTTTGCCCATGAGGCATGGTTAGCATGTGTCAAAGCGATTCATAATCAAGAGACTCAAAAGTCCATCGGCATGGAGCTTCTTCATGCGCTTGACACCAATGTGACCAAGGCGGCGATGCCACAAGTATGTGGGACTATCATTATCAACTTTACATCTTTTGGCATCCACACTATGAACATGTGTAATATTACGCTCGAGATTCATTAAGAATAAACCATTGACCATCGGAGCATGACCATAAAACATATCTCTCATATAAATCGAACAACCATTATTCTCAGACTTAAATGAGTAGCCATCTCGTATTAAGCGAGATCCGGATACAATGTTCATGCTCAAACATGGCACTAAATAACAATTATTAAGGTTCAAAACTAATCCCGTAGGTAAATGTAGAGGCAGCGTGCGACGGTGATCACATCGACCACGGAACCATTCCCGACGCATCATCACCTCGTCCTTCGCCGATCTCCGTTTATTCCGCAGCTCTGCTGTGAGTTACAAATATGAGCAACGGCACGGTATCAAATACCGGGAGTTACTACGAGTCTTGGTAAGGTACACATCAATTACATGTATATCAAATATACCTTTGGTGTTGCGGCCTTCTTATCCGCTAAGTATTTGGGGCAGTTCCGCTTCGATGACCCTTCCCTTGCAATAAAAGCACTCGGTCTCGGGCTTGGGTCCATTCTTTGACTTCTTCCGGCAGCGAGGCTTGCGGCGCGGCAACATCTTTGCCGTCCTTCTTGAAGTTCTTCTTACCCTTGCCCTTCTTGAACTTAGTGGTCTTATTGACCATCAACACTTGATGTTCTTTCTTGATTTCAGCCTCTGCGACTTGACATCGAGAACACTTCAGAATGGTCTTTACCATCCCCGCATGTTGTAGTTCATCACAAAGCTCTTGTAGCTTGGTGGGAGCGCTGGAGGATTCTGTCAATGACCGCCTCATCACGGGAGGTTAATGTTCATTTGGGTCATACGGTTGTGCAACCCGGACATCTTGAGGATGTGCTCACCGACGTAACTGTTCTCCTCCATCTTACAAGCTGTAGAACTTGTTGGATACATCATATCTCTCGACCGGGCATGAGCTTGAAAACTAGTTTCAGCTCTTGAACATCTCATATGCTCCGTGGTGCTCAAAACGCTTTTGGAGCCCGGTTCTAAGCTGTAAAGCATGCCGCCTTGAACGAGGGAGTAATCATCAAGACGAGCTTGCCAAGCGTTCATAACGTCTTGGTTCTCTCGACGGGGCGTCACCTAGCGGTCCTTCTAGGACATATTGCTTCTGGCAGCTATGAGGATGATCCTCGGGTTAGGACCCGATCCGTATAGTTCTTGCCATCATCTTTCAGCTTGGTTTTCTCTAGGAAGCGTTGAAGTTCATGTTGACATTAGCGTTGGCCATTGATCTACAAGACATATTTGCAAAGGTTTTAGACTAAGTTCATGATAATAAAGTTCTAATCAAATTATGAACTCCCACTTAGATTAGACATCCCTCTAGTCATCTAAGTGTTACACGATCCGAGTCGACTAGCCCGTGTCCGATCATCACGTGAGACGGACTAGTCATCGTCGGTGAACATCTTCATGTTGATCGTATCTTCCATACGACTCGTGTTCGACCTTTCGGTCTCCGTGTTCGAGGCCATGTCGCACATGCTAGGCTCGTCAAGTTAACCCTAAGTGTTTTTTTGTGTAAAACTGTCTTACACCCATTGTATGTGAGCGTAAGAATCCATCACACCCGATCATCACGTGGTGCTTAGAAGCGATTTAACTGTAGCAACGGTGCGATTAGGGAGAACACTTCTTGAAATTTTGTAAGGATCATCTTATTTACTACCGTCGTCCTAAGTAAACAAGATGCATAAACATAATAAACATCACATGCAATTATATAGTTGTGACATGATATGGCCAATATCATCAAGCTCCATTGATCTCCATCTTGGGGCTCCATGATCATCTTGTCACCGGCTTGACACCATGATCTCCATCATCATGATCTCCATCATCGTGTCTTCATGAAGTTGTCACGCTAGCGACTACTTCTACTTCTATGACTAACGCGTTTAGTAATGAAGTAAAGTAGTTTACATGGCGTTCTTCAATGACACGCAGGTCATACAAAAATAAAGACAACTCCTATGGCTCCTGCCGGTTGTCATACTCATCGACATGCAAGTCGTGAATCCTATTACAAGAACATGATCTCATACATCACAATTCATCATTCATCACAACTTACGGCCATATCACATCACATGATCAATCGCTGCAAAAACAAGTTAGGCGTCCTCTAATTGTTGTTGCATCTTTTACGATGGCTGCGATTGGGTTCTAGCAAAACGTTTTCTTACCTACGAATCACCACAACGTGATTTTGTCAACTTCTATTTACCCTTCATAAGGGCCTTGTTCATCGATTCGCTCCAACTAAAGTGGGAGAGACAGACACCGCCAGACCACCTTATGCAACTAGTGCATGTCGATCGGTGGAACCGGTCTCACATAAGCGTACATGTAAGGTTGGTCCGGGCCGCTTCATCCCACAATACCGTTGAGCAAGAAAAGACTAGTAGAGGCAAGTAAGATGACAAGATCAACGCCCACAACAAATTGTGTTCTACTCGTGCATTAGAGAACTACGCATAGACCTAGCTCTGATACCACTGTTGGGGAACGTTGCAGAAAATTAAAATTTTTCCTACGGCTTCACCAAGATCCATCTATGAGTTCATCTAAGAAACGGGCAATGGGAGAGAGATTGCATCTACATACCACTTGTAGATCACGTGCGGAAGCTTGCAAGGTGATGATGGAGTCGTACTCGAACGTGATTCAGATCACCGATGTCCAAGTGCTGAACGGACAGCACCTCCGCGTTCAACACACGTACGGGACGAGCGACGTCTCCTCCATCTTGATCCATCAAGGAGGAAGGAGAGGTTGAGGAAGACAGCTCCACCGGCCTGACGACGGCGTGGTGATGGTGGAGAAGCGAT
The DNA here is from genome assembly GCA_021437245.1 of Aegilops speltoides. Classification (NCBI taxonomy): domain Eukaryota; kingdom Viridiplantae; phylum Streptophyta; class Magnoliopsida; order Poales; family Poaceae; genus Aegilops; species Aegilops speltoides. Next base: position 314,035,388 of record CM038141.1, read on the forward strand.
ACTTCAAAGGGCTTGGCGCTTACGGAGGAGGAGAGGTGTTGGGAGGGAGGGCTGCGCCTTGGAGATGGGTACAGCAGCCCCCCTCCCCCCTTTATATAGGCCCCCTGGTGGGGAGGCCGGCCCCTGGAGATCCAATCTCCAAGGGGGGCGGCGGCCAAGGGGGGTGGAGTGCCCCCCAAGCCAAGTGGAGCGCCCCCCACCCCTAGGGTTTCAACCCTAGGCGCAGGGGGTGGGCCTAGGGGGGCGCACAAGCCCACTATGGGCTGGTTCCCCTCCCACTTCAGCCCATGGGGCCCTCCGGGATAGGTGGCCCCACCCGGTGGACCCCCGGGACCCTTCCAGTGGTCCCGGTACATTACCGGGAGACCCCGAAACTTTCTCGATGGCCGAAATACCACTTACTATATATTATTCTTTACCTCCGGACCATTCCGAAACTCCTCGTGATGTCCGGGATCTCATCCGGGACTCCGAACAACATTCGGTAGTCACATACTTGACTTCCTACTAACCCTAGCGTCACCAAACCTTAAGTGTGTAGACCCTACGGGTTCGGGAGACACGAGACATGACCGAGGCGACTCTTGGGCAATAACCAACAGCGGGTGCGGATACCCATGTTGGCTCCCACATGCTCCTCGATGATTTCATTGGTTGAACCATGATGTCGAGGATTGATCAAACCCTGTATGCAATTCCTTTGTCAATCGATGCGTTACTTGCCCGAGACTCGATCGTCGGTATCCCAATACCATGTTCGGTCTCGTTACCGCAAGTCACTTTACTCGCATCAGTAATGCATGATCCGTGGCCAACACCTTGGTCACCTTGAGCTCATTATGATGATGCATTACCGAGTGGGCCCAGAGATACCTCTCCGTCATACGGAGTGACAAATCGATCTCGATCCGTGTCAACCCAACAGATACTTTCGGAGATACCGTAATGCACCTTTATAGTCACCCGATTCACGTTGTGACGTTTGATACACCCAAGGCACTCCTACGGTAACAGGAGTTACACGATCTCATGGTCGAAGGAAGAGATACTTGACATTGGCAAAGCTCTAGCAAACGAACTACACGATCTTTTATGCTATGCTTAGGATTGGGTCTTTTCCATCACATCATTCTCCTAATGATGTGATCCCGTTATCAACGACATCCAATGTCCATAGTCAGGAAACCATGACTATCTATTGATCACAACGGGCTAGTCAACTAGAGGCTCACTAGGGACATATTGGGGTCTAAGTGTTCACACGTGTATTACGATTTCCGGATAATACAGTTATAACATGAACAAAAGACAATTATCATGAACATTGAAATATAATAATACTTTTATTATTGCCTCTAGGGCATATTTCCAACACATATAAATAGAGGGGCAGGGCTAGCACCAAAGACACATCAAGAAACACCAAGCCGTGTGCCGACAACCCCGTCCCCTCTAGTTTATCCTCCGTCATAGTTTCTGTAGTGCTTAGGAGAAGCACTGCGGAGATTGTTCTTCACCAACACCGTCACCACGCCATCGTGTTGCTGGAACTCATCTACTACTTCGCCCGTCTTGCTGGATCAAGAAGGCGAGGACGTCATCGAGCTGAACGTGTGCAGAACTCGGTGGTGCCATGCATTTGGTACTTGGGTTGGTCGGATCGTGAAGACGTACGACTACATCAACCACGTTGATAAACGCTTACGCTTAGAGATCTTCAAGGGTATGAATGTACACTCCCCCTCTCGTTGCTATGCATCACCATGATCTTGTGTGTGCATAGGATTTTTTTTTGAAATTACTACATTCCCCAACAGTGGCATCCGAGCCAGGTTTTATGCATAGATGTTATATGCACGAGTAGAACACAAGTGAGTTGTGGGCGATACAAGTCATACTGCTTACCAGCATGTCATACTTTGGTTCGACGGTATTGTTGGATGAAGCGGCCCGGACCGACTTTACGCGTACGCTTACGCGAGACTGGTTCTACTGACGTGCTTTGCACACAGATGGCTGGCGGGTGTCAGTTTCTCCAACTTTAGTTGAACCGAGTGTGGCTACGCCCGGTCCTTGCGAAGGTTAAAACGACACTAACTTGACAAACTATCATTGTGGTTTTGATGCGTAGGTAAGAATGGTTCTTGCTCAGCCCGTAACAGCCACGTAAAATTTGCAACAACAAAGTAGAGGACGTCTAACTTGTTTTTGCAGGGCATGTTGTGATGTGATATGGTCAAGACGTGATGCTATATTTTATTGTATGAGATGATCATGTTTTGTAACCGAGTTATCAGCAACTGGCAGGAGCCATATGGTTGTCGCTTTATTGTATGAAATGCAAGCACCCTGTAATTGCTTTACTTTATCACTAAGCGGTAGCGATAGTCGTAGAAGCAATAGATGGCGAAACGACAATGATGCTACGATGGAGATCAAGCTGTCGCGCCGGTGACGATGGTGATCATGAAGGTGTTTCGGAGTTGGAGATCACAAGCACAGGATGATGATGGCCATATCATGTCACTTATATTGATTGCATGTGATGTTTATCCTTTATGCATCTTATCTTGCTTTGATTGACGGTAGCATTATATGATGATCTCTCACTAATTATCAAGAAGTGTTCTCCCTGAGTATGCACCGTTGCGAAAGTTCTTCATGCTGAGACACCACGTGATGATCGGGTGTGATAGGCTCTACGTTCAAATACAATGGGTGCAAAACAGTTGCACACGCGGAATACTCAGGTTAAACTTGACGAGCCTAGCATATACATATATGGCCTCGGAACACGGAGACCGAAAGGACGAGCGTGAATCATATAGTAGATATGATCAACATAGTGATGTTCACCATTGAAAACTACTCCATCTCACGTGATGATCGGACATGGTTTAGTTGATTTGGATCACGTGATCACTTAGATGACTAGAGAGATGTCTGTCTAAGTGGGAGTTCTTAAGTAAAATGATTAATTGAACTTAAATTTATCATGAACTTAGTCCTGGTAGCATTTTGCAAATTATGTTGTAGATGAATAGCTCGCGTTGTTGCTTTCATATGTTTATTTTGATATGTTCCTAGAGAAAATTGTGTTGAAAGATGTTAGTAGCAATGATGCGGATTGGATCCGTGATATGAGGTTTATCCTCATTCTTTGCCTGTAAGAATTATGTCCTTAATGCACCGCTAGGTGACAGACCTATTGCAGGAGCAGATGCAGACGTTATGAACGTTTGGCTAGCTCAATATGATGATTACTTGATAGTTTAGTGCACCATGCTTAATGGCTTCGAATCGGGACTTCAAAGACGTTTTGAACGTCATGGACCATATGAGATGTTCCAGGAATTGAAGTTAATATTTCAAACAAATACCCGAGTTGAGAGATTTGAAGTCTCCAACAAGTTCTATAGCTAAAAGATGGAGGAGAATCGCTCAACTAGTGAGCATGTGCTCAGATTGTCTGGGTACTTCAATCACTTGAATCAAGTGGGAGTTAATCTTCCAGATAAGATAGTGATTGACAGAGTTCTCTAGTCACCATCACCAAGTTACTAGAACTTTGTGATGAACTATAGTATTGAAGGGATGACGAAAACGATTCCCGAGCTCTTCATGATGTTGAAATCGACGAAGGTAGAAATCAAGAAAGAGCATCAAGTGTTGATGATTGACAAGACCACTGGTTTCAAGAGAAGGGCAAAGGGAAAGAAAGGGAACTTCAAGTAGAATGACAAGCAAGTTGTCACTCCTGCGAAGAAGCCCAAAGCTGGACCAAAGCCTGAAACTAAGTGCTTACACTACAAAGGAAATGGTCACTGGAAGCGCTAATGCCCTGAATATTTGGTGGATAAGAAGGATGGCAAATTGAACAAGGGTATATTTGATATATATGTTATTGATGTGTGCCTTACTAGTGTTTATAGTAGCCCCTCAGTATTTGATACTTGTTAGGTTGCTAAGATTAGTAACTCAAACAGAGTTCGAATAAGCAGACACTAGTTGAAGGGGAAGTGACGATGAGTGTTGGAAGTAGTTCCAAGATTGATATGGTCATCATCACACACTCCCTATATTTTCGAGATTAGTGTTAAACCTAAATAAATGTTATTTGGTGTTTGGGTTGAGCATAGATATGATAAGATCATGTTTATTGCGATACGATTATTCATCTAAGATAAGGAATAAATTGTTATTCTGTTTACATGAATAAAACCTTCTATGGTCATACACCCAATGGTGATGGTTTATTGAATCTTGATCATAGTGATACACATATTCATAATGTTGATGCCAAAAGATGCAAAGTTAATAATGATAGTGCAACTTATTTGTGGTACTTGCCGTTTGGGTCATATCGATTGTAAAGCGCATGAAGAAACTCCATAAAGATGGATTTTCGGAATCACTTGATTATGAATCATTTGATGCTTGCGAACCGTGCCTTTTGGGCAAGATGACTAAAACTCCGTTCTTCGGAACAATGGAACGAGCTACTGACTTATTGGAAATAATACATACCGATGTATGCGATCCAATGAGTATTGATGCTCGTGGCAAGTATCGTTATTTTCTGACCTTCACAAGATGATTTGAGCAGATCTGGGTATATCTACTTGATGAAACATAAGTCTGAAATAGTTGAAAGGTTCAAAGAATTTCAGAGTGAAGTGGAAAAATCATCATAACAAGAAAATAAAGTTTCTATGATCTGATCGTAGAGATGAATATTTGAGCTACGAGTTTGGCCTTCATTTTAAACAATGTGGAATAGTTTCACAGCTCACGCCATATTGAACACCACAGCGTAATGGTGTGTCCGAACATCGTAACCGCACTTTATTGGATATGGTGTGATCTATGATGTATCTTACCAATTTACCACTATCGTTTTGGGGTTGTGCATTAGATATAACTGCATTCACTTTAAATAGGGAACCATCTAAATCCATTGAGACGACACCATATGAACTATGGTTTAGCAGTAAACCTAAGCTGTCGTTTCTTAAAATTTGGAGTTGCGATGCTTTTGTGAAAAAGTTTTCATCCTGATAAGCTCGAACCCAAATCGTAGAAGTGCGTCTTCATAGAATAGCCAAAGGAAACCGTTGGGTACACCTTCTACCACAGATCCGAAGGCAAAACATTCGTTGCTAAGAATGGATCCTGTCTAGAGAAGGAGTTTCTCTCGAAAGAAGTGAGTGGGAGGAAAGTAGAGCTTGATAAGGTAATTTGTACCTTCTCCCGAATTGGAAAGTAGTTCATCACAGAAATCAGTTCCAGTGATTCCTGCACCAATTAGTGAGGAAGCTAATGATGATGATCATGAAACTTCAGATTAAGTTACTACAAAACCTCATAGGTCTTCCAAAGTACAGTCCGCACCAGAGTGGTACGGTAATCCTGTTCTGGAAGTCATGTTACTAGACCATGATGAACCTATGAACTATGAGGAAGCGATGATGAGCCTAGATTCCGCGAAATGGCTTGAGGCCATGAAATCTGAGATGGGATCCATGTATGAGAACAAAGTGTGGACTTTGGTGGAGTTGCCCGATGATCGGCAAGCCATATTATATAAATGGATCTTCAAGAGGAAGACAGACCCTGATAGTAGTGTTACTATCTACAAAGCTCGACTTGTCGCAAAAAGGTTTTTGACAAGTTCAAGGTGTTGACTACAATGAGTTTTTCTCAACTGTAGCGATGCTTAAGTCTGTCTGAATCATGTTAGCAATTGCCACATTTTATGAAATCTGACAAATGGATGTCAAAACTGCATTCCTTAATGGTTTTCTTAAAGAAGAGTTGTATATGATGCAACCAGAAGGTTTTGTCAATCCTAAAGGTGCTAAAAAAATGTGCAAGCTCCAGCGATCCATCTATGGACTGGTGCAAGCATCTCAAAGTTGGAATATACGCTTTGATAAGTTGATCAAAGCATATAGTTTTATACAGACTTGCGGTGAAGCCTGTATTTACAATAAAGTGAGTGGGAGCACTACTGCCTTTCTGATAAATATATGTGAGTAACATATTGTTGATCAGAAATGATGTAGAATTTTTTGGAAAGCATAAAGGAGTACTTGAAAGAAGTTCTTTAAAAAAGGACCTCGGTAAAGCTACTTACATATTGAGCATCAAGATCTATTGAGATAGATCAAAATGGATTAGTCAAAGAAAGAGTTCTTGCCTGTGTTGCAAAGGTGTGAAATTGAGTAAGACTCAAATCCCGACCATGGCAGAAAATAGAAAAGAGAATGAAAGTCATTCCCTATGCCTCAGTCATAGGTTCTATAAAGTATGCTATGTACCAGACCGATTGTATACCTTGCTCTGAATTTGGCAAGGGAGTACAATAGTGATCTAGGAGTAGATCACTGGACATTGGTCAAGAATATCCTTGGTGAGGACTAAGGAAATATTTCTCGATTATGGAGGTGATAAAAGAGCCCATCGTAAAGAGTTACATCGGTGCAAGCTTTTACACTGATCCATATGACTCTAAGTCTCAATCTGGATACATATTGAAAGTGGGAGCAATTAGCTAGAGTAGCTCCGTGCAGAGCATTGTAGACATGGAATATTTGTAAAATACATACGGCTCTGAATGTGACAGACCCGTTGATTAAGCTTCTCTCACGAGCAAAACATGATCACACCTTAGTACTCTTTGGGTGTTAATCACATAGCGATTTTGAAAGTGCAACTAATCCCCAGGTGGTTTTGGTAATTAATAACAACATATATATCATTGAACTAATAGTTACTTGAGAATCATTTCAGAAAGTTCAATTGATATGGGAATGGCAATGATCAAGAAGTGGACCCTCAAAATGCTAAGGCAAGCATTGGCAAAAGCTCAAGACTCCATTTTTGGTTTAGTGATCCAAGATCACATTGAGTCCATAGGAAAGCCAATACTATTAAAGGGATGAGGTTATGATAATGATCTGGTTGCTCAAAGTGCTTAGTGATACATCTCCTAAACTATCGCAACTCTCACCGCAATATACACTCATAAGTAATCTCGGTCCCACCGATTTCCTAAACTCACCACACCGAGATGAACCACCTCAGCCACAAAGCCAAACCCTAGAAATTTCGGATTTTCCGATTCGAACTCGGTCTCACGAAACTTGAGTTGCCAAGCTTCAGAACATACGTCATCAAATCGGTGTCACCGAGATGATGAAGTCGGTCCCACCGAGATTGGCAAGCTCTTGTCTTTGGACGAATCGGACTAACCGAGATTGTATTTTCGGTCCCACGAAAATCCCAACGTTCACATGATTTGAACTTTCGGTCTCACCGAGTTGTCAACTTCGGTCCCACCGAGATTGGTCAAATGTGTGTAACGGTTGGATTTTGTGTGGAGGCTATAAATACCCTCCACCCCTCTTCATTCGAGGAGAGAGCCATCGAAATAACTACCACTCCTACCTTACATTTCTGAGAAGAGAACTACCTACCCTTGTGTTGAGATCAAGTAGCTCCACTCCCACCATATGAAACTTGATCTCTAGCCTTCCCAAGTTGCTTTCCACTCAATCCTTTCTTCCACCACAGCCAAATCAGTGAGGAGAGTTGAGTGTTGGGAGATTATCATTTGAAGCACAAGAGCAAGGAGTTCATCATCATCAACACCATCTATTACCTTTTGGAGGGTGGTGCCTCCTAGATTGGTTAGGTGTCGCTTGGGAGCCTCCGTCGAGATGTGGAGTTGAACCAAGAAGTTTGTAAGGGCAAGGAGATCGCCTACTTCGTGAAGATCTACCCGAGTAAGGCTAGCCCTCCGTGGGCGTGAGCCATGATGGCATAGACAAGGTTGCTTCTTCGTGGACCCTTCGTGGGTGGAGCCCTTCGTGGACTCTCGCAGGCGTTACCCTCGTGGGTTGAAGTCTCCATCAACGTGGATTGACGATAGCACCACCTATCGGAACCACGAGAAAAAATCTCCGTGTCTCCAAATTGCGTTTGCTCTTCTCCACCTCTCTTTACTACATGTGCAATTTACTTTCCGCTGCCTATACTCTAGAATTGCATGTAGGGTGATACTTGACTTGATCATCATCATGAATCTGCCAAAAACTTGTCTTTATCAAAAGGCTGAATTTTTATATTGTCAAGTAGTCTAATCACCCCCTCTAGACATACTTTCGATCCTACAAGTGGTATCAGAGCTTTGGTCTCCATTGTATTGGTTTCCATTGCATTGGACTCCATAAGCTTGGTTTCACAACCTAGGAGAGTATGGCGTCTAGTGAGGGTAATTTTCGAGAGGTCCTTACTTTGATGGTTCAAACTTTGCTAGTTGGAAGCATAAAATGAAAATGCATATTCTTGGCCATAACCCAGCCGCATGGGGCATTATTTGTGTTGGTTTGCAAGGTGAATTCTTGAGGAAGGAAAAGTTCGGATCGTGAAGCCACAACGGATGAATTGCGGATGTTGCAAAACAATGCTCAAGCTTGTGACATTCTCTTCAATGCCTTGTGTCCCGAGGAGTTCAACAAAATCAGCCGTCTTGAGAATGCAAAAGAGATTTGGGATACTTTGGTGAAATGCACGAAGGTACCGAGTCCGTGAAGGAATCAAAGCTAGATGTTCTTCAAGGTCAACTTGACAAGTTCAAGATGAAGGAAGGTGAAGGAGTCGCTGAAATGTACTCTAGGCTTGCTCTCATCACCAATGAGATTGCCGGCTTAGGAAGCGAAGAAATGACCGACCGATTCATCATCAAGAAGATTCTCGAGCTTTGGATGGAAAGTATGACACCGTGTGCACTTTGATCCAAATGATGCCAAACTACAAGAATCTCAAGCCAACCAAGTCATTGGAAGAATTGTTGCTCATGAGATGACACTTAAGGATAAGGAAGAGCTTCACAACAAGTCAAGTGGTGCTTACAAAGCTACAAGTGATGCTCCCACAACCTCAAGTGACAAGCTAGTTTCCAATGAAGAGATAAGCCTAATGGTGAAGAACTTCAACAAATTCTACAAGAGTAGAAGCAAAGAGAGAAGCTCAAAGTCTAGATCATATGATGAAAAGAGATCTTCTAGTCGTGATCGAAACTGCTACAATTGTGGAAGACCCGGACACTACTCAAATGAGTGTTCGGCTCCCCACAAGAGAAGAGAAGAATCTCCAAGAAGAAGAAGCTCAAGAGAAGAGTCACCTCGGAAAGAGAGAAAGAGTAGAGATGATCGTTATGAGCGAAGACCCTCTCGGAGAAGCAAGGATTAGGAGAGGAAAGACAAGTCATCAAGGAGCTACACAAGAAGAAAACATCAAGCTCATGTAGGTGAATGGGTCTCCGGCTCCGACTCCGACAATCATTCGAAAGAAGCTATCACTCCAACTCCGACTACTGATCAAGATGAAGGTGTTGCGGTCTTGCTCTCCTATCCTCCAACTCCAACTCCTATGACCTATTTGATTCACCAAATGAGGGAATTGGAAGATGCTTCATGGCTAAAGGCCCCAAGGTATCACACCCTGAATTCATTGACTTTGATAGTGATGAGGATGACTTGCTTGGTGAAGATGAGCTCTTGCATGATAAATCTAGTGAGCCTAGTAATGATGAACATGCTAGTAGTCTTTATAGCCGAGAAGAGTCGAATGACAATGCTATGAAGGAGATTGAGCGTCTAACTAAAGAACTAAACACTCTTAAGTTAGCTCATGAAACAACTCAAGAAGATCATAGAGAGCTCCTAAGATCTCATGAGAAGCTACGCCGAGAAGCTCACTCTAGAGCAAGAACATGAGTTTCTAAAAGCAATCAATGACGATCTTCAAAGAAGAGTTCTTCATATCTTGCCAAACGACTTCTCTTGTCTAATTTCTTGCCTCCCATTAAAACTAAGCATGACAAGCATAAGAAAAATTCTTCATCTAGTAGTAACAATAACCATGCTAAATCCAGTATTGTTGCTTCTAGTAGTTCTCTTGATTCCACTAACAATGTTTAAAGCCAAGTTACACTTGAGCAAGAAAATAGTTTATTGAAAGGGATTATAGAGAAAGGTGTCTACAAGAGCCTTGCGGAAGCAAGAACTTTGAGGAAATTGTTCTTAAGCAAGGAAGGCACCGGAAGAATCAAGGAATTGGTTTTGAGCGAAAGTTCAACGCCGAGGGTGTTGAATGGGAAGAAGGTCAATATCCCACTCCACAGTTTATTCCTCAAAAGGAGAAGTACAATCCTACTTCTTCCAATGTGGAACAAGCTCAAGATGACCTTCCACCACAAGACCACAAGCAAAAAGGCAAGGACAAGCTTCAAGAGGAGATTGATGCATTTGTTGAAGCACCTAAAGCCATGGTCAAGTGGGTTCCCAAGGAAACGTCAAGTTCTACTTCGTCAAGCTCAACTACAACCCCAAGGATTCCCATCAAGATGATGTGGATCCCGAAGAAGAAGAACTAGAGAGTTCTTGAGGGTGACTCCGCCAACATACTTCACTCACATTCATTTTGGCAAAACTTGTGCAACCAACTTCCACATCTTGCACTAGTTCATGGAGTCACAAACCCTCTTGTTGGTAAGTCAAGGGACAAGGTAATCATTGCTTTCATGGACATCATCTATTGTGAACTTCAATCTATGTCCATGGATATCCTTGTTTGTTCCTTGTGGGACTAACCCATGTAGGTATTGAAAGTGCCGAATCCAAAGGATTGCTCCCAACTCTTGATGATCTTCATCAACATTGAGCATCCACATCTTCAACATCTACATGAAGTCTTCTACGACAACCCAAGGTTAGTTTGACCCTTTAAAAGGGTTCTCACATCTAGGGGAGCTTTGCTCTAAAGAATTGAGCTAAAGCATCTTCAAATGATGTGAACACATCAATGCTTTATGTAAAAGTGGTAACCCCACTTGTGCTTAAACGATGAGTATGACCTATGATCAAATGTTCTCATTTGACTCCTAAGTCAATATACTCATATAAAGATGACCTAGTCATCGACAAATTGTGTGATAGTAGCTAGAGTTTTTGATGGTGCATGTTTGACACATATTTCATTTGCTATCTTATTGTGTGAGCATGTTGGATGCATGATTTTATCCATTCAAGGACATCCATTTGTTGTTTTGGTCGTTTTGATATTTTCTGACCAAATGGATGGACAAGAATGCCTAAGTACCTCCCCTAGCTATCTATGCTTTCTTGTCTCAAATTCTATTCATGCTTACATCACAAACTTTGAACAAGTCAATTTCGGACCCTCCGAGTGAGGAGCACTTGAGCCACCGATCCGTCAAGGGCTAACTTCCAAAACCTTCTAAGTGATTTGGTCGACCAACCCACTCAAACTCGGTCAAACCGAAAGCATTTGGATTGATCTAGGTTTTCACCTCGGTGAAACCGAGTTGTGAATTTCGGCGTGACGAAGTGTGTAATCGTCGATTATCCATCTCGGTGCCACCGAAGTTTACAACTCGGTCCCACCGACAGACTAAGGGGTATATATACTCCGAGGGCCACGCGTTGATTTCTACTTCAAACGCCTCGCCCCACACCCTTGCTTTGCCGTCGCCGTGGTCTCCGGATCGTCTCCGTAGTCGCTTTCGCGCTCGCCGCAGTCTCCGTCGCCGTCAACGGACATCTTCTCGCGCCGTTGCGCCAGAGAGAAACTCCACCAAGTTAGGGTGAGTTTCGATCCCACTCGTGCTCCCATCTCCGATTCAATGCACGTTTGGTTTGCCTATAATCTTGCCACGTTTGAAATCTTCCAGAACACCAGATTAGATCTTTTGGATTAGATTCGAGTAAAAGTTTTAGGGTTAGGTTTCACGAACACATCTCGGTGAGACCGATTTTACATTCTCGGTATGACCGATTTGGCCTCTGGCCATCAGACCTGCACCTTCGGTCCAACCGAGTTGTGCAAATCGGTGCGACGAAATGAGGATTTAGTGAAACCCTATTGTTTTCGGCAGACGAAACCCACTTCGTCTAACCGAAAGTGGTGTGAATGCTTCTGTTTGAACACTTGGATTCACGAATTTTAAACTCGATCCGACCGAAATGTCTTACGTGAAAACCTAATACTAGAATTTGAACTCATTTTGTTTGCAAAATCTTACGCGATTTGTGATAACTCTTCTACTCTGCCTACACCTTATCTATTCTCAGGTTGTCAGCCATGTCAGATGCCAGTGACAGCTAGAACAGGTCTGAGTCACCTATTGCTGATATTCCAGAGGCAGGCACTAGTCCAGATCCCAGCAGCTCTTCAGATGATGGTGAGAGGAGCACACCAAGTGGTTTGCCTCCTGCAGCCACCAGGGCCAGAAAGAAGAGAAACTCTGATGAAGAAGATTCTGATTTCATTGTTGAGGAAGAGGTCTCCTCAAAGCCAAAGAGAAAAGTTGTTGCCAAAGAGCCACAGGGTCAGCAAACAAAGAAAGGCACCAGAAAAGTAAAGCAGTCCACTGTTGCCAAGAAGCTGAGTTTGGAAGAGGAAACTACAAGCAAGGTGAAGAAAACTTCCAACAGGAAGAGGATTGTGCATGATGATGCACCAGAGGAAGATGAGGATGAGGAAGCACCCCAGCCTCCTCAGAAGCCTAAGCTCATGAGTGATGCCATCAGGGCTGGAGCCACTTCAAAGTCCAAGCCATCTGCTCCAGTCAAGGCAGCTCCAGCAAAGCCTGCTGCCAAGCCAAAGAAGACAGTGAGAAACATTCCAGCTTCAGAGAAGAAGAAAGATGATGTGCCACCAGCTGAGTCAGATGATGAGGCACCAGTCTTGCTGAAACTTCGTCAGAAACTGCCACTACACAATGATGCTCATCCTCAAGCTGAGAACATGAAGGAAAGGAAGGATAGAGGTCTCAGGCTATGGAGACAAGCTGATCCATATGCTGTGAGGAGAAGAACTGTTGTTGATCCAAGATTCTACACCAGAGAGCAGCAGGACTTCTATGAGACTGTCTTTGTTGGATAAGAAGCCCATAGTTGCGAGACACTCGTCGTTGACTGGAAATACATTGACAGTGAAGAGCATAGAGACTTCTTTCCACATGTGCATGAAAGCTTCACTTTGCATGTGGTGTTGCAGACTTTGTAGGTCGAAGTCGATGATTGGAATGATGAAATGATTATGCAATTCTATGCCACAGCTCATTTCTATCCAGATGGAAAGATCACATGGATGACTGAAGGCCAAAGATTTTCTTCAATTATTGAAGAATGGGCAGAACTGCTGAGTGCTCCAGTGCAGAGAGAGGATGATGTTGATGTCTATGGTATTCCCAAGAAGAACCATGAATCCATGAAGAACATGTATAAAGAGGTTCCAGCTAAGGATTTAGGAATCTGGAAGCTCGGCTCAGTGTATTATCTCCAGGCAGGTCTACCTACCACAAACACTATTCTGAGGCATACCTTGATGCCCAAGTCCGAGATCATCGCATGATCGAGGATACTCTATCAACATGCTGCATATACTTGATGAGAAGGCACCTTTCAAGGTGATGGACTTGATAGTTGAGACCATCAAGAGGACTGCGGTGACGTAAGAGGTCATGTGGATTTGCCCGCATATTCAGATGCTTATCAATGCCAAGTTTGGCACGGGCACATACTTGTTGGATAGAGCACACCTACCACCGCAGCCTGAGCATGAGGATAATGTTGTTGTGATGGATGAGGAGGATCCAACGTCGGTTGAAGGTCAAGCAAAGATTGAAGCTGCCAAGAAAGCCAAAGGCGAGAAGGAAGAAGAAGCAGCAGCAGCCTAAACCCAAGAGTGTTGGAGAGCAGCTCCTTGAAGCTACCAGAGGATTGAACAACACACAGTCAAGATTATGCAGATCTCGGGAGAGCCTTGAGAGGATTGTTGAAGACAAGATCCATGCTCTCGATGTGAAGTCGATCAAGTGCAAGTAATGTCAACAAGCTTGAGGCAGATATTGAGGAAGCAAAGAGGGAGAAGGAAGAGCTCATGCGTGAGATGCAGGATGACCTAGTCCAGATGATTATCAACAGCTGCTCCGGTTCCCACAAGACCCGATCATTTGCTATTCCAAAGGATGACACGGGACTACAGCCTCAAGACCTCCCACAGCTCCATCGGTTGCTCCAGCTCCAGCTCCGGTGACCACTCCTCCAGCTCCACAGACATCGGTGAAGTCTTCGCAGATGCTGCCATCTCAACTCCAACCTCAACCTGCGACAGAGCCGCCAACAGAGTCCCGGTGGACGCTTAGCTCTATGCCTTTTCGAACTTTTTGGTAACTTGTTGCCAAAGGGGGAGAAATTGTATAGATCATAGGACTTCAAGAGAGAGAGTGCTGTTGTTTTTTGCGCTTTTGCTCTTTCGTTCTTTTTGCGGTTTCTTTGAGATACTTTTGATTTTCGAGACATTCCGTGTGTTTGATACTACGCTTCATTCTACCTTAATGAGTGCTTGGTCTTACTATGCCTTAATGTGTGCTTAATGCTTATCATATGCTATTCATATCTTGTATGACCATTTACTCATGTCTTGGTGATTGGGTGCATGCTATTCATTCTTATCATCTTGTGCGCTCCACCAAGATGTATGTGACATGGAAGAGTGACCCATGATCCTAATCGATTAAGCATTTGCATTCAAACGCAAATCTTAAATAATGCACAATTTAGGGGGAGCTCTTGCTTATCACATACTTCTCAAAGCGACGATATTATTCATTGATTATATCCTTTGTCGAAGCTTTGATCTATATGTTGTCATCAATTACCAAAAAGGGGGAGATTGAAAGTGCAACTAATCCCCGGGTGGTTTTGGTAATTAATAACAACATATATATCATTGAACTAATAGTTACATGAGAATCATTTCAGAAAGTTCGTTGATATGGGAATGGCAATGATCAAGAAGTGGACCCCTCAAAATGCTAAGGCAAGCATTGGCAAAAGCTCAAGACTCCATTTTTGTTTAGTGATCCAAGATCACATTGAGTCCATAGGAAAGCCAATACTATTAAAAGGGATGAGGTTATGATAATGATCTGGTTGCTCAAAGTTCTTAGTGATACATCTCCTAAACTATCGGCAACTCTCACCGCAATATACACTCATAAGTAATCTCGGTCCCACCGATTTCCTAAACTCACCACACCGAGATGAACCACCTCACCACAAAGCCAAACCCTAGAAATTTCGGATTTTCCAATTCGAACTCGGTCTCACGAAACTTGAGTTGCCAAGCTTCAGAATCTTACGTCATCAAATCGGTGTCACCGAGATGATGAAGTTGGTCCCACCGAGATTGGCAAGCTCTTGTCTTTGGACGAATCGGACTAACCGAGATTGTATTTTCGGTCCCACCGAAAATCCCAACGTTCACATGATTTGAACTTTCGGTCTCACCGAGTTGTCAACTTCGGTCTGACCGAGATTGGTCAAATGTGTGTAACGGTTGGATTTTGTGTGGAGGCTATAAATACCCCTCCACCCCTTCTTCATTCGAGGAGAGAGCCATCAAAAATAACTACCACTCCTACCTTACATTTCTGAGAAGAGAACTACCTACCCTTGTGTTGAGATCAAGTAGCTCCACTCCCACCATATGAAACTTGATCTCTAGCCTTCCCAAGTTGCTTTCCACTCAATCCTTTCTTCCACCACAGCCAAATCAGTGAGGAGAGTTGAGTGTTGGGGAGATTATCATTTGAAGCACAAGAGCAAGGAGTTCATCATCATCAACACCATCTATTACCTTTTGGAGGGTGGTGCCTCCTAGATTGGTTAGGTGTCGCTTGGGAGCCTCCGTCGAGATGTGGAGTTGAACCAAGAAGTTTGTAAGGGCAAGGAGATCGCCTACTTCGTGAAGATCTACCCCGAGTAAGGCTAGCCCTCCGTGGGCGTAGGCCATGATGGCATATACAAGGTTGCTTCTTCGTGGACCCTTCGTGGGTGGAGCCCTCCGTGGACTCTCGCAGCCGTTACCCTCCGTGGGTTGAAGTCTCCATCAACGTGGATTGACGATAGCACCACCTATCGGAACCACGAGAAAAAATCTCCGTGTCTCCAAATTGCGTTTGCTCTTCTCCACCTCTCTTTACTACATGTGCAATTTACTTTCCGCTGCCTATACTCTAGAATTGCATGTGTAGGGTGATACTTGACTTGATCATCATCATGAATCTACCAAAAACTTGTCTTTATCAAAAGGCTGAATTTTTATATTGTCAAGTAGTCTAATCACCCCCCCTCTAGACATACTTTCGATCCTACAGATTTTAACTAGATTATTGACTATAGTAAACCCTTTGGGTGTTGGTCACATCACGATGTGAACTATGGGTGTTAATCATATACAGATATGAATATAGGTGTTAAATCACATGGCGATGTGAACTAGATTATTGACTCTAGTGCAAGTGGGAGACTGAAGGAAATATGCCCTAGAGGAAATATGCCCTAGAGGCAATAAAGTTATTATTTATTTCCTTATTTCATGATAAATGTTTATTATTCATGCTAGAATTGTATTAACCGGAAACATAATACATGTGTGAATACATAGACAAACATAGTGTCACTAGTATGCCTCTACTTGACTAGCTTGTTGATGAAAGATGGTTGTGTTTCCTAGCCATAGACATGAGTTGTCATTTGATTAACGGGATCACATCATTAGAAGAATGATGTGATTGACATGACCCATTCCGTTTGCTTAGCACTTGATCGTTTAGTATGTTGCTATTGCTTTCTTCATGACTTATACATGTTCCTACAACTATGAGATTATGCAACTCCCGTTTACCGGAGGAACACTTTGTGTGCTACCAAATGTCACAACGTAACTAAGTGATTATAAAGGAGCTCTACAGGTGTCTCCAAAGGTACATGTTGAGTTGGCGTATTTCAAGATTAGGTTTTGTCACTCCGATTTTCGGAGAGGTATCTCTGGGCCCTCTCGGTAATGCACATCACTATAAGCCTTGCAAGCAATGAAGCTAATGAGTTAGTTATGGAATGATGCATTACGTAACGAGTAAAGAGACTTGTCGGTAATGAGATTGAACTAGGTATTGGGATACCGACGATCGAATCTCGGGCAAGTAACATACCGATGACAAAGGGAACAACGTATGTTGTTATGCGGTTTGACCGATAAAGATCTTCGTAGAATATGTAGGAGCCAATATGGGCATCCAGGTTCCGCTATTGGTTAATGACCAGAGAGATGTCTCGGTCATGTCTACATAGTTCTCGAACCCATAGGGTCCGCACGCTTAATGTTCGTTGGCGATATAGTATTATATGAGTTATGTATGTTGGTAACTGAATGTTGTTCGGAGTCCCGGATGAGATCACGGACATGACGAGGAACTCCGGAATGGTCCGGATATAAAGTTTGATATATGGGATAATAGTGTTTGATCTCCGGAAGGGTTCCGGAATTCACCGGAAGGGGTTCCGGATGTTTCCCGAAATGTTTGGGTACGAGAACACGTTATTTGGGCCAAAGGGGAGAGCCCACGAGGCTTTTGGAAAGTGAAAAAGGAAGTTTTGTGGAGACCAGAGGCTAGACGCCAGGAATCCTGGCGTCTAGGGGGTAGACGCCGGGAAACCTGGCGTCTAGCCCCGAGTCCGTAGGACTCTTGCCTTTCGAGCAAAACCGACTTTGAGGAGGCTTTACTCCAAGTTTGACCCTGTGGCTCAACATATAAATAGAGGCAGGGCTAGCACCAAAGACACATCAAGAAACACCAAGCCATGTGCCGCAACCCCGTCCCCTCTAGTTTATCCTCTGTCATAGTTTCCGTAGTGCTTAGGCGAAATCTTTGCGGAGATTGTTCTTCACCAACACCGTCACCACGCCGTCGTGCTGCCGGAACTCATCTACTACTTCGCCCGTCTTGCTGGATCGAGAAGGTGAGGACGTCATCGAGTTAAACGTGTGCAGAACTCGGAGGTGCCGTGCGTTCGGTACTTGGATCGGTCGGATCATGAAGACTTATGACCACATCAACCGCGTTGACAAACGCTTCCGCTTAGCGATCTTCAAGGGTATGAAGATACACTCCCCCTCTCGTTGCTATGCATCACCATGATCTTGTGTGTGCGTAGGAATTTTTTTGAAATTACTACGTTCCCCAACACAAAAAACCCCATTACATTCGACCAGCCCGACCACCCGACACGTGTAGCTACCCCTGGGCAGCAAGCACTGTGGTCGACCTAGTCTTTGGAGGCACTCGACTGACCAAGGTTTTGATGGATGGCGGCAGTGGCCTGAATATTCTGTATGCTGAGGCCCTAAAAGGAATGGGCATTCCGATGTTCAAATTCAGCGAGAGAAACATGCGGTTCCATGGAATCATCCCAAGAAAGAAAGCCGAATCACTCGGCCAAATAACTCTTGATGTGGTTTTCGGCGATGAAAAGAATTTCCGCAAGGAAAAGTTGACGTTTGAGGTTGTGGATTTCTAGAGTGCATATCATGCCATTCTGGGTAGACCCGCTTATGCTAGCTTTATGGCTCGACCGTGTTATGTATATCTCAAGATGAAGATTCCTGGCCCCAGAGGCATGATTACGGTGCCCGGTAACCGTGAGAGAGCAGAAGATTATCTTCAAGATGGGGCAAAGATAGCAGACGAGCAGATTGCAGCAATATAGTTTCAAGAGTACCAGAAGACGACCGATCTGAGTGATTTGCTGCGTGCTAAGAGGCCTGCCTCAGAGTCCGCATTTCAATCGGTAGGCGAGACCAAGCCAGTCCATGTTCACCCGACCGATCCCAATGCTGCTCCGACCCATATCTCGACAACACTCGACAACAAATAGAAAGCGCTCATCCAGTTCCTCGTGAGAACTGGGACATCTTTGCATGGAAGCCATCTAACATGCCAGGTGTGCCCAGGGAGCTGGCTGAGCACCATTTGCGAGTCAACCCAAAAGTAAAACCTGTCAAGGAGCATCTCCGTTGGTCCGCCATGGAGAAGAGAAAAGCCATTGGCGAGGAGGTGGCTCGGCTCCTGGCTGCTGAGTTCATCCGTGAGATATACCACTCGGAGTGGCTCGCCAATGTTGTTATGGTTCCTAAGAAATACAAATCACTCCGAATGTGTATTGACTTCAAGCACATTAATCGGGCCTGCCCGAAAGATCATTTTCCTCTGCCCCTCTTCGACCAGATAGTCGACTCAACTACGGGATGTGAGCAACTGTCCTTCCTAGACGCTTATTCCGGGTACCATCAGATCCGACTGTATGGACCCGATGAGATAAAAACGGCTTTCATCACCCCGTTCGGGTTTTTTGCTATGTTATTATGCCCTTTGGCCTCAAGAATGATGGTGCCACATTCATGCGCATGATTCAGAAGTGCTTGCTCACTCAAATCAGTCGGAACATGGAAGCATACATGGATGACATAGTGGTTAAGTCACGCAAAGGTTCCGACCTGCTGACTGACCTGGCTGAAACCTTTGCCAACCTGAGAAGGTATGATATCAAGCTCAATCCATCAAAATGCACTTTCGGAGTTTCAGGCGGAAAGTTACTCGGTTTTCTCATTTCTAAACGAGGGATCGACGCAAATCCATAGAAGATTGGCACAATCCTTCGAATGAAACGCCCAGTGCGTGTGCATGACGTTCAGAAGCTTACTAGTTGTTTGGCTGCATTGAGACGATTCATCTCGCGCCTCAGTGAAAAGGCACTGCTTCTTTACCGACTAATAAAGAAATCTGACAAGTTCGAGTGGATTGATGAAGCTGAAGCAGCATTTGAGGAGCTCAAAGCTCTGCTTTCCACCTAGCCGGTGCTTGCTGATCCGGTTAGCAAGGAGCCTTACTGCTTTACTGTTGGGGAACGTTGTAGAAAATAAAAAAAATTCTATGCATAACCAAGATCAAACTATGGAGTCATCTAGCAACAAGAGAGAAGAGTGCATCTACATACCCTTGTAGATCGCGAGCGGAAGCGTTGAAGAGAACGGGGTTGATGGAGTCGTACTCATCGTGATCCAAATGACCGATGATCATAGCGCCGAACGGACGGCACCTCCATGTTCAACACACGTACGGTTGGGGAAGACGTCTCCTCCTTCTTGATCCAGCAAGGGGGAAGGAGAGGTTGATGGAGATCCAGCAGCACGACGGCATGGTGGTGGAAGCAGCGGCGATCTCGGCAGGGCTTCGCCAAGCTCAGCGAGAGGGAGAGGTGTTACGGGGGGAGAGGGAGGCGCCAGGGGCTTCGGTGCGCAGCCCTCCCTCCCCCCTCTCTATATAGGGGACCCGGGGGGGGGGGGGGCGCCGGCCCCCTAGAGATCCAATCTCAAGGGGGGGGGGGCGGCCAAGGGGGGAAACTTGCCCCCCAAGTCAGGTGGGGCGCTCCCACCCCCAGGGTTCCCAGCCCTAGGCGTAGGGGGAGGCCCATGGGGGGTGCACCAGCCCACCAGGGGCTGGTTCCCTTCCCACTTCAGCCCATGGGGACCTCCGGGATAGGTGGCCCCACCCGGTGGACCCCCGGGACCCTTTCGGTGGTCCCGGTACAATACCGGTGACCCCGAAACTTTCCCGGTGGCCGAAACTGGACTTCCTATATACAAATCTTCACCTTCGGACCATTCCGGAACTCCTCGTGACGTCCGGGATCTCATCCGGGACTCCAAACAACTTTCGGGTTACCGCATACTAATATCTCTACAACCCTAGCGTCACCGAACCTTAAGTGTGTAGACCCTACGGGTTCGGGAATCACGCAGACATGACCGAGATAGCTCTCTGGCCAATAACCAACAATGGGATCTGGATACTGTTGGGGAACGTTGCAGAAAATTAAAATTTTTCCTACGGTTTCACCAAGATCCATCTATGAGTTCATCTAAGCAACGAGTCATGGGAGAGAGTTTGCATCTACATACCACTTGTAGATCGCGTGCGGAAGCTTGCAAGGTGATGGTGATGATGGAGTCGTACTCGACGTGATTCGAATCACCGATGTCCAAGTGCTGAACGGACAGCACCTCCGCGTTCAACACACATACGGGATAGGAGACGTCTCCTCCTTCTTGATCCAGCAAGGGGGAAGGAGAGGTTGAGGAAGCTCGCTCCAACGGCAGCACGACGGCGTGGTGGTGTTGGTGCAAGAAGATTCGGCAGGCTTCGCCAAGCGCCACGAAGGAGGAGAGGTGTTGGGAGGGAGGGCTGCGCCTTGGAGATGGGTACAGCAGCCCTCCCCACCCCTCTATTTATAGGGAAGGGCAGAAGGCCCTCTAGATGGGATCTAGAGGGGGGCGGCAGGGGGGGAGGCTTGCCCCCAAGCAAGGGCGCCCCAAGCAGGGGCGCCCGTGGTTCCCCAACCCTAGGCGCATGGGCCCAAGGTGGGGGCGCCCAGCCCTCCGGGGCTGGCTGCCTCCCTTATGCGGCCCATGTGGCCCCCCGGGAGGTGGCCCTCCGGTGGACCCCGGAACCCCTCGGTGGCCCGGTACATTACCGATGGACCCCGAAACTTTCCGTGTCCGTATGACAACTTCCCATATATAAAACTTCACCTCCGGACCATTCCGAACTCCTCGTGACGTCAGGGATCTCATCCGGACTCGAACAACATTGGTAGTCACATACTAGTCTTCCTTATAACCCTAGCGTCACCGAACCTTAAGTGTGTAGACCCTACGAGTTCGGGAGACATGCAGACATGACCGAGACGACTCTCGGGCAATAACCAACAGCGGGATCTGGATACCCATGTTGGCTCCCACATGCTCCTCGATGATTTCATCGGTTGAACCACGATGTCGAGGATTCGATCAAAACCCTGTATACAATTCCCTTTGTCAATCGATACGTTACTTGCCCGAGACTCGATCGTCGGTATCCCAATACCTTGTTCAGTCTCGTTACCGGCAAGTCACTTTACTCGTACCGTAATGCATGATCCCGTGGCCAACACCTTGGTCACCTTGAGCTCATTATGATGATGCATTACCGAGTGGGCCCAGAGATACCTCTCCGTCATACGGAGTGACAAATCCCAGTCTCGATCCGTGTCAACCCAACAGACACTTTCGGAGATACCTGTAATGCACCTTTATAGTCACCCAGTTATGTTGTGACGTTTGATACACCCAAGGCACTCCTACGGTATCCGGGAGTTACACGATCTCATGGTCGAAGGAAGAGATACTTGACATTGGCAAAGCTCTAGCAAACGAACTACACGATCTTTGTGCTATGCTTAGGATTGGGTCTTGTCCATCACATCATTCTCCTAATGATGTGATCTCGTTATCAACGACATCTAATGTCCATAGTCAGGAAACCATGACTATCTTTTGATCACAACGAGCTAGTCAACTAGAGGCTCACTAGGGACATATTGTGGTCTATGTGTTCACACGTGTATTACGATTTCCGGATAATACAGTTATAGCATGAACAAAAGACAATTATCATGAACAATGAAATATAATAATACTTTTATTATTGCCTCTAGGGCATATTTCCAACAGTTTCCCACTTGCACTAGAGTCACCAATCTAGTTACATTGTGATGAATCGAACACCCATAGAGTTCTGGTGTTGATCATGTTTTGCTCGCGAGAGAGGTTTAGTCAACGGATCTGCGACATTCAGATCCGTGTGCACTTTGCAAATCTCTATGTCTCCATCTTGAACATTTTCACGGATGGAGTTGAAACGACGCTTGATGTGCCTGGTCTTCTTGTGAAATCTGGGCTCCTTGGCAAGGGCAATAGCTCCAGTGTTGTCACAGAAAAGTTTGATCGGCGCCGACGCATTGGGTATGACTCCTAGGTCGGTGATGAACTCCTTCACCCAAATCGCTTCATGCGCTGCCTCCGAGGCTGCCATGTACTCCGCTTCACACGTAGATCCCGCCACAACGCTTCGCTTGCGGCTGCACCACTTCATTGCTCCACCATTCAACATATACGTATCCGGTTTGTGACTTAGAGTCATCAGATCTGAGTCGAAGCTAGCGTCGGCGTAACCCTTCGATGACCTCTTCGTCCCCTCCATAAAGCGAAACATGTCCTTTGTCCTTTCGGTACTTCGGGATATTCTTGACCATCGTCCAGTGTTCCTTGCGGGATTACTTTGGTATCTTGCTACCAAACTTACGGCAAGGTTTACATTGGGTCAGTACACAGCATGGCATACATAATAGATCCTATGGCTGAAGCATAGGGATGACACTCATCTCTTCTTTATCTTTTGCGTGGTTGGTGGTCGAGCTGAGCTCAATCTCACACCTTGTAACATAGGCAAGAACCCTTCTTGGACTGATCCATTTTGAACCTATTCAAAATCTTATCAAGGTATGTGCTTTGTGAAAGACCTATGAGGCGTCTCGATCTATCTCTATAGATCTTGATGCCTAATATATAAGCAGCTTCTCCAAGGTCCTTCATTGAAAAACACTTATTCAAGTAGGCCTTAATGTTGTCCAGAAGTTTTATATCATTTCCCATCAGGAGTATGTCATCTACATATAATATGAGAAATGCTACAGAGCTCCCACTCACTTTCTTGTAAATGCAGGCTTCTCCATAAGTCTGCATAAACCCAAACGCTTTGATCATCTCATCAAAGCGAATGTTCCAACTCCGAGATGCTTGCACCAGTCCATAAATGGATCGCTGGAGCTTGCATACTTTGTTAGCGTTCTTAGGATCGACAAAACCTTCCGGCTGCATCATATACAGCTCTTCCTTAAGATGTCCGTTAAGGAATGCCGTTTTGACGTCCATCTGCCATATCTCATAATCATAGTATGCGGCAATTGCTTACACGATTCGGACGGACTTCAGCTTCGCTACGGGAGAGAATGTCTCGTCGTAGTCAATCCCTTGAACTTGTCGATAACCCTTAGCGACAAGTCGAGCCTTATAGATGGTGACATTACCATCCGTGTCCGTCTTCTTCTTAAAAATCTATTTATTTTCTATCGCTCACCGATCATCGGGCAAGTCTGTCAAAGTCCATACTTTGTTTTCATACATGGATTCTATCTCGGATTTCATGGCTTCAAGCCATTTGTTGGAATCCGGGCCCGCCATCGCTTCTTCATAGTTCGAAGGTTCATCGTTGTCTAACAACATGATTTCCAGGACAGGGTTGCCATACCACTCTGGTGCGGAACGTGTCCTTGTGGACCTACGAAGTTCAGTAACAACTTGATCCGAAGTACCTTGATCATCATCATTGTTTTCCTCTTCAGTTGGTGTGGGCATCACAGGAACGGTTTCCTGCGCTGCACCACTTTCCCGTTCGAGAGGTAGTACTTCATCAAGTTCTACTTTCCTCCCACTTACTTCTTTCGAGAGAAACTCTTTTTCCAGAAAGCATCCGTTCTTGGCAACAAAGATCTTGCCTTCGGATCTTAAGTAGAAGGTATACCCGACTGTTTCCTTAGGGTATCCTATGAAGACGCATTTTTCCGACTTGGGTTCGAGCTTTTCAGGTTGAAGTTTCTTGACATAAGCATCGCATCCCCAAACTTTTAGAAACGACAGCTTAGGTTTCTTCCCAAACCATAATTCATACGGTGTCGTCTCAACGGATTTAGACGGTGCCCTATTTAAAGTGAATGTAGCTGTCTCTAGAGCGTATCCCCAAAATGATAGCGGTAAATCGGTAAGAGACATCATAGACCGCACCATATCCAATAGAGTGCGACACGACGTTCGACACACCGTTACGTTGAGGTGTTCCAGCGTGAGTTGTGAAACGATTCCACATTTCCTTAAGTGTGTACCAAATTCGTGACTTAAGTATTCTCCTCCACGATCGATCAGAAGAACTTTATCTTTCGGTCACGTTGATTCTCTACCTCACTCTGAAATTCCTTGAACTTTTCAAAGGTCTCAGACTTGTGTTTCATTAAGTAGACATACCCATATCTACTCAAGTCATCAGTGAGAGTGAGAACATAACGATATCCTCCGCGAGCCTCAACGCTCATTGGACCGCACACATCGGTATGTATGATTTCCAACAAGTTGGTTGCTCGCTCCATTGTTCCGAAGAACGGAGTCTTGGTCATTTTGCCCATGAGGCATGGTTCGCATGTGTCAAACGATTCATAATCAAGAGACTCTAAAAGTCCATCAGCATGGAGCTTCTTCATGCGCTTGACACCAATGTGACCAAGGCGGCAGTGCCACAAGTATGTGGGACTATCGTTATCAACTTTACATCTTTTGGCATCCACACTATGAACATGTGTAATATTACGCTCGAGATTCATTAAGAATAAACCATTGACCATCGGAGCATGACCATAAAACATATCTCTCATATAAATAGAACAACCATTATTCTTAGACTTAAATGACTAGCCTCGTATTAAACGAGATCCAGATACAATGTTCATGCTCAAACTTGGCACTAAATAACAATTATTAAGGTTCAAAACTAATCCTGTAGGTAAATGTAGAGGAAGCGTGCCAACGGCGATCACATCGACTCTGGAACCATTCCCGACGCGCATCGTCACCTCGTCCTTTGCCAGTCTCCGTTTATTCCGCAGCTCCTGCTGTGAGTTACAAATATGAGCAACGGCACCGTATCAAATACCGGGAGTTACTACGAGTCTTGGTAAGGTACACATCAATTACATGTATATCAAATATACCTTTGGTGTTGCCGGCCTTCTTATCCGCTAAGTATTTGGGGCAGTTCCGCTTCCAGTGACCCTTCCCCTTGCAATAAAAGCACTCAGTTTCAGGCTTGGGTCCATTCTTTGACTTCTTCCCGGCAACTGGCTTACCGGGCGCGGCAACTTCCTTGCCGTCCTTCCTGAAGTTCTTCTTGCCCTTGCCCTTCTTGAACTTAGTGGTCTTATTGACCATCAACACTTGATGTTCTTTCTTGATTTCAGCCTCTGCTGATTTCAGCATCGAGAACACTTCAGGAATGGTCTTTACCATCCTCGCATGTTGTAGTTCATCACAAAGCTCTTGTAGCTTGGTGGGAGCGATGGAGGATTCTGTCAATGACCGCCTCATCGGGAGGTTAATGTTCAATTTGGGTCATACGGTTGTGCAACCTGGACATCTTGAGGATGTGCTCACCTTGTGTAACTGTTTTCCTCCATCTTACAATCAGTAGAACTTGTCGGAGACATCATATCTCTCGACCGGGCATGAGCTTGGAAAACTAGTTTCAGCTCTTGAACATCTCATATGCTCCGTGATGCTCAAAACGCTTTTGGAGCCCCGGTTCTAAGTCAGTAAAGCATGCCGCATCGAACGAGGGAGTAATCATCAAGACGAGTTTGCCAAGCATTCATAATGTCTTGGTTCTCTCGACGGAGCATCACCTAGCGGTCCTTCTAGGACATATTGCTTCTGGCAGCTATGAGGATGATCTCGGGTTCCGGACCCGATCCAGTATAGTTGCTGCCATCATCTTTCAGCTTGGTTTTCTAGGAGCAGCGTTGAAGTTCATGTTGACATTAGCGTTGGCCATTTGATCTACAAGACATATTTGCAAAGGTTTTAGACTAAGTTCATGATAATAAAGTTCTAGTCAAATTATGAACTCCCACTTAGATTAGACATCCTCTAGTCATCTAAGTGTTACACGATCCGAGTCGACTAGCCCGTGTCCGATCATCACGTGAGACGGACTAGTCATCGTCGGTGAACATCTTCATGTTGATCGTATCTTCCATACGACTCGTGTTCGACCTTTCGGTCTCCGTGTTCCAAGGCCATGTCCGTACATGCTAGGCTCGTCAAGTTAACCCTAAGTGTTTTCATTTGTGTAAAACTGTCTTACACCCGTTGTATGTGAACGTAAGAATCCATCACACCCGATCATCACATGGTGCTTAGAAGCGATTTAACTGTAGCAACGGTGCGCAGATTAGGGAGAACACTTCTTGAAATTTTTGTAAGGGGTCATCTTATTTACTACCGTCGTCCTAAGTAAACAAGATGCAAAAACATAATAAACATCACATGCAATTATATAGTTGTGACATGATATGGCCAATATCATCAAGCTCCATTGATCTCCATCTTCGGGGCTCCATGATCATCTTGTCACCGGCTTGACACCATGATCTCCATCATCATGATCTCCATCATCGTGTCTTCATGAAGTTGTCACGCCAATGACTACTTCTACTTCTATGGCTAACGCGTTTAGCAATAAAGTAAAGTAGTTTACATGGCGTTCTTCAATGACACGCAGGTCATACAAAAAATAAAGACAACTCCTATGGCTCCTGCCGGTTGTCATACTCATCGACATGCAAGTCGTGAATCCTATTACAAGAACATGATCTCATACATCACAATTCATCGTTCATCACAACTTCTGGCCATATCATATCACATGATCAATCGCTACAAAAACAAGTTAGACGTCCTCTAATTGTTGTTGCATCTTTTACGTGGCTGCAATTGGGTTCTAGCAAGAACGTTTTCTTACCTACGAATAACCACAACGTGATTTTTTCAACTTCTATTTACCCTTCATAAGGGCCCTTTTCATCGAATACGCTCCAACTAAAGTGGGAGAGACAGACACCCGCCAGCCACCTTATGCAACTAGTGCATGTCAATCGGTGGAACCGGTCTCACGTAAGCGTACGTGTAAGGTTGGTCCGGGCCGCTTGATCCCACAATACCGTTGAAGCAAGAAAAGACTAGTAGAGGCAAGTAAGTTGACAAGATCCACGCCCACAACAAAATTGTGTTCTACTCGTGCATTAGAGAACTACGATAGACCTAGCTCATGATGCCTTTGTTGGGGAACGTTGCGAGAAAATTAAAAATTTCCTACGGTTTCACCAAGATCCATCTATGAGTTCATCTAAGCAACGAGTCATGGGAGAGAGTTTGCATCTACATACCACTTGTAGATCGCGTGCGGAAGCTTGCAAGGTGATGGTGATGATGGAGTCGTACTCGACGTGATTGAATCACCGATGTCCAAGTGCTGAACGGACAGCACCTCTGCGCTCAACACACGCGACGGACGGGAGACATCTCCTCCTTCTTGATCCAGCAAGGGGAAGGAGAGGTTGAGGAAGCTTGCTCCAACGGCAGACGACGCAGGCGTGGTGGTGTTGGTGCAGCACTATCTCGGCTGTGGCTTCGCCAAGCGCTTACGGAGGAGGAGAGGTGTTGGGAGGGAGGGCTGCGCCTTGGAGATGGGTACAGCAGCCTCCCCCACCCCTCTATTTATAGGGAAGGGCAGGGGCGGCCCTCTAGATGGGATCTAGAGGGGCGGCGGCCAGGAGGAGGCTTGCCCCCAAGCAAGGGGCGCCTCGGGGTTTCCCAACCCTAGGCGCATGGGCCCAAGGTGGGGTGCGCCTAGCCCTCCAGGGGCTGGCTCCCTCCCCTTTGCGGCCCATGTGGCCCTCCGGGAGGGGTGGCCCCTCCCGGTGGACCCCCGGAACCCCTCCGGTGGCCCCGGTACATTACCGATGGACCCCCGAAACTTTCCGGTGTCCGTATGACAACTTCCCATATTAAAACTTCACCTCTAGACCATTCCGGAACTCCTCGTGACGTACGGGATCTCATCCGGGACTCCGAACAACATTCGGTAGTCACATACTAGTCTTCCTTATAACCCTAGCGTCACCGAACCTTAAGTGTGTAGACCCTACGGGTTCGGGAGACATGCAGACATGACCGAGACGACTCTCGCGCAATAACCAACAGCGGGATCTGGATACCCATGTTGGCTCCCACATGCTCCTCGATGATTTCATCGGTTGAACCACGATGTCGTGGATTCGATCAAAACCCTGTATACAATTCCCTTTGTCAATCGGTACGTTACTTGCCCGAGACTCGATCGTCGGTATCCCAATACCTTGATCAGTCTCGTTACCGCAAGTCAATTTACTCGCATCAGAATGCATGATCCCGCCAACACCTTGGTCACCTTGAGCTCATTATGATGATGCATTACCGAGTGGGCCCAGAGATACCTCTCCGTCATACGGAGTGACAAATCGATCTCGATCCGTGTCAACCCAACAGACACTTTTGGAGATACCGTAATGCACCTTTATAGTCACCCAGTTACGTTGTGACGTTTGATACACCCAAGGCACTCCTATGGTATCCGGGAGTTACACGATCTCATGGTCGAAGGAAGAGATACTTGACATTGGCAAAGCTCTAGCAAACGAACTACACGATCTTTGTGCTATGCTTAGGATTGGGTCTTGTCCATCACATCATTCTCCTAATGATGTGATCCCGTTATCAACGACATCCAATGTCCATAGTTAGGAAACCATGACTATCTGTTGATCACAATGAGCTAGTCAACTAGAGGCTCACTAGGGACATATTGTGGTCTATGTGTTCACACGTGTATTACGATTTCCGGATAATACAGTTATAGCATGAACAAAAGACAATTATCATGAACAATGAAATATAATAATAATTTTATTATTGCCTCTAGGGCATATTTCCAACAGATACCCATGTTGGCTCCCACATCTTCCACGATGATCTCATCGAATGAACCACGATGTCGAGGATTCAAGTAATCCCGTATACAATTCCCTTTGTCAATCGGTATGTTACTTGCCCGAGATTCGATCGTCGGTATCCCAATACCTCGTTCAATCTTGTTACCGGCAAGTCACTTTACTCATACCGTAATGCATGATCCCGTGACCAACCACTTGGTCACATTGAGCACATTATGATGATGCATTACCGAGTGGGCCCAGAGATACCTCTCTGTCATACGGAGTGACAAATCCCAGTTTCGATTTGTATCAACCCAACAGACACTTTCGGAGATACCTGTAGTATACCTTTATAGCCACCCAGTTACGTTGTGACGTTTGGTACACCCGAAGCACTCTTACGGTATCCGGGAGTTACATGATCTCATGGTCTAAGGAAATGATACTTGACATTAGAAAAGCTCTAGCAAACGAACGACACGATCTTGTGCTATGCTTAGGATTGGGTCTTGTCCATCACATCATTCTCCCAATGATGTGATCCCGTTATCAATGACATCCAATGTCCATGGTCAGGAAACCGTAACCATCCATTGATAAACGAGCTAGTCAACTAGAGGCTCACTAGGGCATGTTGTGGTCTATGTATTCACACATGTATTACGATTTCCGGATAACACAATTATAGCATGAACAATAGACAATTATCATGAACAAGGAAATATAATAATAACCATTTTATTATTGCCTCTAGGGCATATTTCCAACAGTCTCCCACTTGCACTAGAGTCAATAATCTAGTTACATTGTGATGAATCGAACACCCATAGAGTTTTGGTGTTGATCATGTTTTGCTCGCTGTCGGTGTCAAAACCGGCGGATCTCGGGTAGGGGGTCCCGAACTGTGCGTCTAGGCGGATGGTAACAGGAGACGAGGGACACAATGTTTTTACCCAGGTTCAGGCCCTCTCGATGGAGGTAATACAAGAGTAGATCTACCACGAGATCAAGGAGGCTAAACCCTAGAAGCTAGCCTATGGTATGATTGTTGAGATGTAATGTTGTCCTACGGACTAAGGCCCTCCGGTTTATATAGACACCGAGAGGCTAGGGTTACAGAGTCGGTTACAATGGTAGGAGATCTACATATCCGTATTGCCAAGCTTGCCTTCCACGCCAAGTAAAGTACCTTGGGACACGAGCCGAGTCTTCAATCTTCTATCTTCGTGAGTCCGGGAGTCCGGCGGATATTGATAGTCCGGCTGTCCGGACACCCCTAGTCCAGACTCCTCAAGAGCCCCGAACCAGGCTTCAATGACGATAAGTCCAGCGTGCTTGTAGTCTTCGGCGTTGCAAGGCGGGTTCTCCCTTCAAATTCCATGTTCCTGCCGAACAGTGTCCGGCTTCACCTCGAATACTGTGCTTCTTGGCTTCTACACCAAATTATGGCCGTCCTCCACGCGTCGCACGAATGCGAAAAGCCAGGGAGCTCTTTACATTTTACCCCTCAATCGTGCGGGTCACCCGCCTATTAAAGGGGGCAAGGATCCAGATCCAAACCGCACCATCTTCCTCCCGCGTATACTCCATCGAAGCGCCTCTAACCCTGAAATCCATTCCACCATGGATCGTCAATGTGGCTCTTCCTCACGCGCTCCCAGCCCATCGCCGGGGGATTGGAGGAGGTGCTCTATTTCGCACAACGAGCTAGTAAAGCTCCAAACGGAGGGATTACTTCCTCCGGCCTTCATGGTTCCGGTCCGAGCCGGATTGGTTACTTATCAAGGAGGGAGGCAGGCGGAGGACACCCCAAGCCCCAACAGGGGGGAGCAGGTGTGTTTCGTCCCTTATCTTATAAGGGGGCTCGGATTTCCAATACATCCGTTCCTCCGCGGGCTCCTGAATTTCTACGGACTCCAGGTCCACCACCTCACGCCCGCTTCTGTGTTGCACATCGCGTGCTACGTAGCTCTTTGCGAGCTATTCCTGGGCATCGAGCCCCATTTCGCATTGTGGAAGAGGCTGTTTTGCCTCGTGCCCCATTCTCACCAGGGGTCCATATATCAAGTGGGCGGCGCCGAAATATGGCGCATCGCTGGGACGGATACCTATCCGCACCCCCAAGAGGGCGTCCAAGACTGGCCCTTGGAGTGGTTTTATATTGTAGACGCCCATTGCCGACCAGTCTAGATTGGCCTCCGGATTTGATCTGCTCCCTTGAAGAAACGCCTCGGTGGCGCCCATGAGCCCTGTTTGGAGGAGGACAAGAGCGTCCATTACTTGATGGGCGAATAAGACTCTGGCTCATTCCGGCTTGACCATGATCGAGTCATGGCAACGTGCATCAAGCGGGGGTGCAGCCGCTGCAATCTGAGGTCACCCCATGTGGGATTTCAATGGGAGGACGATGCCACCGGCACGGCCGCAAAGGGCGGATTCGACCGAGGATCTGGTGAAGATCCTGTCCGCCTGTACAAGGGGAGAAGGAGGACTTCTTCGTCCGAACCTCGTGGATGGGTTTTCTATGGTCAATCCCAGAGGATGGGTAAGCGAACACCTCAAAAGGGCCTTTACCCGTATTCTCGAAGTTGAAGCTTCTCATATTACGTCTTCGGCGCAAGGTCTACGCCGGACTGTGGAGGACATGGTGAGTCCTGCTCCGCAACCCGAGGACCCGGAAGGGTCCCTGGGTACGGCCTCCGAAGAGGATCCGGACCTCGGGGTGGAGCTAATCGACGGGGTGTATCACCAGCTAAGCGCTGATGATGCGCTGGTCGCCATTACGGCGGACTACCCTGGACTACGTTCGGCATCCCAGGTGACCAAGACCGAAGTCCGGACACCGTTATCTTATCCTTGCTTATTCTGACCTTCGCGAACGACGGTGTCTTGGAGGAAGCGCCAATCCGGCCGGGAGCCGAGCCTGCGGCGGCTGACTTACGGAGGTCAGGCCGAACCAGCAGGAGGAAAAGGAGCGCCGTGCGGGCGGAAACGTCGCCGCAGAGGTATAGCTCGTGTTTAATCTTTCTGAGCGATGTTCCGAGGAAACTTCTAAGTGCTCATGGTTTTTTATAGAAGAAAAAGCGCTCGTCGAACTGCGAGCATAGGAATTGCCGATCCCACCGCTACCGGCCGGGCTCCCGCGCTTGGACTGGAGGGGGAGGCAAGCGCAAGACGCGAACCGGATCCTACTCCAACGGAGGATACCGACAGACTGTCCGCCACCAAGTCGGAGGTGGAGAGCGCTATGAATCATAGACACCGCCGGACAGTTTTTCAAGAGGCGTGCTTTTCCCCGGAGGCATTGGATGCCTTCCACGCAGGGGACGCGCATCTCCGGGCTGCCCAAAATGGTTTTACCAGGGCCACGGAGCAGTATGTTAAAGACATACGGGTAAGGGAATTTTAATGGTTGTATACACCAGTAGCCCCCGAGACTGAAATTAGTTATGTTAACTGATTTAAAGATCATATAAACTTTCAGGCTCTTAACGAGAGGAACGCCCAGCTGTCCCGGGAGCTGCAAGATTGCAAGGCCCAACTTGAGGCCGCACTTGCTGCCGCAGGAGGAGACGGAAAGACCCCTCCTGGTAACACATTTGTTTAATATAAGCGTTGTGCGGTATGCGCGTGAGTCTAATAATGACACTGCAGGTGCTGCCGAACAAGATCCGGATAGGCCAGCGCTGCTACGCCAGCTAAGGGCCGGCGAGAACGTGCTGAACAGAGTTCAGCAGGAAAGGAACAAACTCCAAGATGCCAACGCCAAGCTTGGAGAAGAGCTTAAAGGCGCACATGCCGAGCTGTCCGGCTCCGTAAAGGAGAATCAACGACTTCGTCGCGGCATCTATAGTAAGTGCTTGAGCAAACTTTCTAAGGAAGGAGAGTTCGGCGAGGAAGTGATTTGACATAATATGTCTTGTAGGTATACTCACGGGCCATCCTGCGGAGGAGATGCCCATATCAATGGCTGATCAACTTCCGAACTGTTGCGGCTGTTCGAACGAGTTCGGCGGGCAATGAGTGGCGCCCGTCTGAGCCTTATGGCCATCCTCGCCCCCTTGGGGACTCGGGAGCTTATGGAGAAGCTACTGGGGATTGCGGCAGCGCTTCCATTTGTGGAAGATTTGACTTGCCGCCAAGGTGCCAGGAGGCTTGGGCCATGGTGAAGCAGCGGTACAAGAAGGCGGACCCCAACCATATGGCGAAGTTGGACGGTGGGGCCCGACGGAAGGAGATCCTGTGAGTTTAGTGTGCGGCCAGGTGGGCGGCTGCTAAATATTCCCTAACGGGATGTAGACTAGACAGCACTGTTAGGCGGGATTGAGGAGGAATACAATCAATAGATTTGACAATGTATGTTATCCTTAAAATTGACATGTGAAATGCCTTCTAGCTGGATTGTAGATCGTTTGTCTTTGCCGACCTTTTCGCTTCGACCTCGGGACCCTAGAGTCCGGAGTGTGTCCGAATACCTTTTTGGTTTAACAAATAACCGTGGTATGCATGGAGACCAGGCGTAGGGGTCATTAGTGCTTTATCAGACAAGTGCCCAACTAGTTATGTTATATTACATGGTTAGTAAGAAACATCTTCCAGGGAGAATAGTTCCGTTAAGGGTTCCTTTCGCTGGGGAGGCATGCCCTAAAGTGCATTGCCGGGCTGCAAAGAAAGCAGTAAAACATCTGGGGGCAGATGGAAAGAAGTAATTAAAAAGTCATCTTTTAAATCACCGACCGAATATTCCCTTAAGAACGCTAGCTTTCGGCTTCACCCAGTCTGAGGTACACATCCGGCTGACCCGGTAGTAACAATCACAGAGGTGCTCCCTTTACCACCTAGCCGAACAATCGGGAACGTAGGGGTAAGCACAGGAGCCAGGCAACCCAGCTTGGCCAAAACTTAAGTCATATCGATGCATATAATGGCGAGTAAAAGGTACATGTGGAAGCGTGACACATGTGTTGGGTATAAAACCCGTATAGTTGAGCTTCTGTAAAAGAAGCCCCCAGGAATAACGAGTGCTGATGGCACATCGTATGTATGCACAAAATGCGAAAATATACCCCGAGGGGATTATTAATTTAGAAGGAAAAAAGAGAAAAAGAGGACAGCCGAAATGTAAAAGGTTGGGCGGGGAAGGGACGAACTCGAGTCGGCGCTAGGCATAGAATCTTTGTAGTCGGGCTGCGTTCCATGGGTTCGCTCGAGTCGGTTGTCAAGCGCATTTAAGTGAGCGATGCGCTCCGCCGGTCAATGCTTGATCGATAATGAAGGGCCTTCCATCTGGGCTTGAGCTTGTCCTTTTTCTTGTCCGGCAGGCGTAGAACTAATTCGCCAACGTTATAGGTCTTGGCCCGTACTTCTCTACTTTGATATCTTCGGGCCTGCTGCTGATAAAATGCGGAACGAGCCTTCGCGACGTCACGTTCTTCCTCCAATGTGTCCAAGCTGTCCTGCCGATCTAGCTCGGCTTCTCTTTCCTCATACATGCGCCCCCTAGGTGAGTCATGAATAATAGCGCAGGGCAAGACTGCCTCTGCGCCGTATACCATAAAGAATGGTGTGAATCCGGTAGTACGGTTAGGCGTTGTCCGTAGCCCCCAGAGTACGGAGTTGAGCTCCTCGACCCATTGGGTATCGGATTTGGCGAGTGACCTCACCAATCTGGGTTTTATGCCGCTCATTATTAGACCGTTTGCTCTTTCCACTTGACCGTTGGTTTGAGGGTGATAGACTGACGAATAGTCGAGCTTAATGCCCATATTTTTGCACCATGACTTGACCTCATCGGCCGTGAAGTTTGTGCCGTTGTCGGTGATGATCTTTGTGGGGGACTCAGAACGGTGTACCACCTCGATATAAAGTCTATCACTGGTCGGACTCTGCCGTTTTAACCGGTTTGGCCTCTATCCATTTGGTGAACTTATCCACCATGACCAACATGTATTTTTCTTGTGGGTTCCCCCTTTAAGGGTCCGACCATGTCAAGACCCTGCACCGCGAATGGCCAGGTAATGGGTATGGTTTTGAGGCGGTGGGTGTCATATGGCTCGATTAGCAAAGAGCGGCAACCAACGATCGCTGGACCAAGTCTGCAGATCTGCCCGAGCCGTCGGCCAATAAAATCATGTGCGGAATGCCTTTCCTACGGGGCCGGGCTGCTGCGTGGTGTCCACCTAGTCCGCATGGATTTCAACCGGAGGTTTCGCCCTTCTTCTTGGAGATACACCTTTGAAGGACTCGGTAGTACTTTTCTTATAAAGTTCTCCCTCATGGACCTTGTAGGCCTTCGATCGCCGGACTATGCGGCGGGCCTCATTTTGGTCTTGGGTAGCTCTGCCTAAGTAAGTAGGCTAGGAAAGGTTCTGTCCACGCGGCAATTACTGCCATTATGTCGTGGGCAGATGGTGTTATGTCGTCTGCTGAATCACCAATTGGTGCGGTTTTCTCTGGTTTATCGCTGCCGGACTCCTCTTCCCATAGTACGGATGGCTTGAAGAGCCGTTCCAGAAGATATTTGGAGGACGATATCACGCCGCACCGATGCGTGCGGGGCGTCGGCCGCTTGGTTATTATCTCGGGCTATGTGATGGAATTCGAGTCCTTCAAACCGCGGTGACATTTTCGGGACAGCATTACGATATGCTGCCATTTTCGGATCCTTTGCGTCAAAGTCTCCATTTATTTGGGATATTGAGAGGTTTGAATCGCGCACCTCTAGGCGTTGGATGCCCATGGAGCGCCATCCGGAGACCATGTAACAGGGCCTCAGATTCGCTGCGTTGTTGGAGTCCGTGTACATTATTTGGAGTACGTATTGATCTGTATCTCCGGTGGGGACGTCGAGACGACGCCAGCCCGATCCGCCAACATTTTGGAGCCGTCGAAGTGCATAGTCAATTGGAGTATCGCCGTACTCTTTAGGTAGTAAACTTCATCCATTCGGCGAAGTCAGCCAAAACTTGTGACTTTATGGCTCGTCGAGGTTTGTAGGATATGTCGAATGGCAAGAGCTCAATGGCCCATTTTGCAATCCTGCCCGTTGCGTCGCGGTTATTTATAATTTCATTGAGTGGCACTTCGGAGGCCACTATTATCGAACACTCTTGGAAGTAGTGCCTGAGCTTCCGGGACGCCATGAACACCGCGTATGCTATCTTTTGATAGTGCGGGTAGCGGATTTGCGGGGGTTAACACGGTGGATCGTATTACACTGGTTTTGAAGAGAATTTATGCCCTTACATTGCGCGTTCGACGACGAGGACAGCGCTTACAACTTGATGTGTTGCAGCGATGTATAACAACATTGGTTCGGCCAAAGTGGGTGCGGCCAGGACCGGATTTGTTGCCAATATGGCTTTTATTTCCTCGAGTCCGGCAGTGGCGGCATCCGTCCACTCGAAGTGTTCGGTTCACTTTAGGAGGCGATAAAGGGGCAGCGCCTTCTCTCCTAAACGGGAGATAAAACGGCTTAGGGCTGCCACGCATCCTGTTAACTTTTGTATTTGCTTGAGGTCTTTTGGAATATCCAAGTGTGTGAGCCGGATTTTGGCGATTTGCTTCAATTCCTCTACGGATACGATGAAGCCCAGCAGCTTTCCGGTGGTACATCAAAACACATTTTTTCGGATTGACTTAATGTCATATGCTCGAGGTTGTCGAATGTGAGCCTCAAATCGTCTACTAATGTTTCGGCGTGTTTTGTTTTGACGACTACGTCGTCTCACGATGCCTCGATTGTTTTGCCGATCTGGGTGGCGGACATGTTTGAATCATGCGCTGATATGTTGCGCGCGGCGTTTTTAAGTCCGAAGGGCATCGCGTTGAAGCGAATGGTGCGTATGGAGTGATGAATGCCGTTGCGGCTTGATTCGCTTCCGCCATCTTGATTTGATGATAGCGAGTATGCATCCGGGAAGCACAACGAGTCGTGTCTCTTTGTGGCATCGATAATTTGATCGATGCGGGGGAGAGGGAAAGGATCCTTTGGGCAAGCCTTATTGAGGTCTTTGAAGTCGACACATAGACGCCAGGATTTATCTTTCTTTGGTACCATCACCAAATTTGCTAGCCAGTCCGGATGTTTGATATCTCTAATGAATCCGGCTTCCAATAACTTGGCTAGCTCTTCTCCCATTGCCTGTCTCTTGGGCTCGGAAAATCATCGAAGAGCCTGTTTGACTGGCTTGAATCCTTTTAGGATGTTTAGGCTGTGCTCTGCCAGCCTGCGAGGGATTGCCAGGCGAAGATGTCTCAATTTTCCCGAAGGAAATCGCGTAATGCAGCGTCAACTTCGGCATTCAACTGTGCCTCGATGGAAGCCGTCTTTGTTGGGTCCGTTGGGTGGACTTGAAATTTAACTATCTCATCTGCTGGTTTGAAGGAGGTGGACTTGGATCTTTTATCTAGTATCACATCGTCCCTGTTTACCGTAGAGCGCAGCGTGGTTAGTTCCTCTGCCGCTAAGGCTTCGGATAGTGCTTCGAGAGCTAGTGCAGCTGTCTTATTTTCGGCGCGGAGTGCTGTGTCCGGATCACTAACGAGAGTGATTATTCCGCTGGGCCTAGGCATTTTGAGCTTCATGTACCCGTAATGGGGTATTGCTTGAAAAATTGTGAATGCTTCCCGTCCTAATATGGCGTGATAGCCGCTGCTGAACGGGGCCACCTGGAATGTGACTTCTTCGGATCTATAATTGTCCGGAGAGCCGAACACCACATCTAGTGTGATTTTTCCGGTGCAGCACGCTTCCCGGCTAGGGATTATTCTTGAAGGGTTGTCTGCTTCGCTCAATACGGCTCAATCGATTTCCATTTTTCGCAGGGTTTCCTCGTAAATGAGGTTTAGTCCGCTGCCGCCGTCCATGAGGACTTTTGTCAGTCGAAAGCCGTCCACTATGGGACTAAGTACCAGTGCGGTTGGGGCTCTGGTAGGTCGAGATATGGGCTCGTCGCTGGCACTGAAGGTGATAGCTGTGTCGCTCCATGGATTTGCGGTTGCTATTTGGTAGACTTCGGCGAGTTCGCGGATTGTTCGTTTTCGCATATTATTCGATGCGAAAGTCTCGAAGACTGTTGAGACCGTGCTGGTATTGTTGGAGTGGTTTCCCGGAGCTAGAAGCTCTTCGCCACTTTTGGCCACCTGCCGTAGTATCCAACATGCTCGAAGGCTGTGTGTCGGAACAGCTCCCCCTGTATTATGAATTTTACAGGGTCCATTGAGCCATCCTTCCAGTACGGTTCCGTTTCCCTTGCTGGGTTTTTGCTTTTTATATTTTGCATCTGGGGCCTGATTGTGAGGCGCCCTTTTTATCAATTTGGGATTGGGACGGATTATCCCAAAATTGATTTTCAGTTTTCGGAAACTTTCCGCCAGTACTTTAGTACTATGGACGCCAGATCGGTAAAAGCGTAATCTTGCGACGATCAATGGCGTTCGAAATTCCCTTGTCCGTGCGAGTTATTGCGAAGATTGAGATTGCGTTTTCCTCTCGGCAGTCCTTTATCCTGTTCATAACCGGAGGAATCGCCCGATAATGGTGTCTTGTGCTACGAGGGCTCTTGCGAATTAGAGATAGGTCGCATATGTCGGGCGGGTGGGTGGAGTAAAATCCGGACCCTGCCCATCTTTGGGCTCAAAGGCGAGGACTTCGGATTCGAAGCTTGATTTCTTTGGGGACAGCCCGGCGAGTTCGATGACGCATGATTTTAGGTTCAATGCTCGATCAGGGTCCGTTCCTCCGCGGGAATCCGGCATGGAGGGTTCGGGAATCCGGACACAGATTGTTTTCAACAACGGCAACGAATTGACGAATTGTTCTTCTACCACTTCGACGTGGTGGGTAGCCTGGGGAGAGTCAATCTCTCTCAGATCGGTTTTAAGCCTGATCCGATTGTAGTCCATTGCGACTCCCAGGGCGGCGATGCGATCCAAGAGCTCATTAACAGACGAGAGCTCAACTGGATCTAATTGTTCGGCAGCTTTAGGGCTGACGCGAAGATTGCTTGTGATGACTTGAGAAGTCATTGCTGAAGTGGCGGCGGATAGGCGGTCATAAGAAAACCACCCAGCGGATTGTTTGACCGCGGCCAAAGCCCTCCGGTGAGAACACCGTCTTTGAAGGCGGGTAAAGGCATCCGCTCTATCGGCGACGACAGAGGAACTCTCAATGAAAGCACCAATGTCGGTGTCAAAACCGGCGGATCTCGGTAGGGGTCCCGAGCGTGCGTCTAGGCGGATGGTAACAGGAGACGAGGGACACAATGTTTTTACCCTGTGTTCAGGCCCTCTCTATGGAGGTAATACCCTACGTCTGCTTGATTAATATTGATGATATGGGTAGTACAAGAGTAGATCTACCACGAGATCAAGGAGGCTAAACCCTAGAAGCTAGCCTATGGTATGATTGTTGAGATGTAATGTTGTGTCCCTACGGACTAAGGCCCTCCGGTTTATATAGACACCGGAGAGGCTAGGGTTACAGTCGGTTACAATGGTAGGAGATCTACATATCCGTATTGCCAAGCTTGCCTTCCACGCCAAGTAAAGTACCTTCCGGACACGAGCCGGAGTCTTCAATCTTCTATCTTCGTAGTCTGGGAGTCCGGCGGATATTGATAGTCCGGCTGTCCGGACACCCCCTAGTCTAGGACTCCCTCACTCGCGGAAGAGGTTTAGTCAACGGATCTGTGACATTCAGATCTGTGTGCACTTTACAAATATCTATGTCTCCATCGTGAACATTTTCACGAATGGAGTTGAAGTGACGCTTTATGTGCCTGGTCTTCTTGTGAAACCTGGGCTCCTTGGCAAGGGAAATGGCTCTAGTGTTGTCACAGAAGAGAGTCATCGGCCCCGACGCATTGGGAATAACTCCTAGGTCGGTAATGAACTCCTTCATCCAGATTGCTTCATATGCTGCCTCCGAGGCTGCCATGTACTCCGCTTGACATGTAGATCCCGCCACGGACGCTTTGCTTGCAATCGCACCAGCCTTCTTGCCCCACCATTCAAAATATACACGTATCCGGTTTGTGACTTAGAGTCATCCAGATCTGTGTCGAAGCTAGCATCGACGTAACCCTTTACGACGAGCTCTTCGTCACCTCCATATACAAGAAACATATCCTTAGTCCTTTTTAGGTACTTCAGGATATTCTTGACCATTGTCCAGTGTTCCATGCCGGGATTACCTTCCTACCAAACTTACGGCAAGGTTTACAGTCTGGTACACAACATGGCATATATAATAGACCCTATAGCCGAGGCATAGGGGATGACACTCATCTTTTCTCTATCTTCTGCCGTGGTCGGGCATTGAGCGGAGCTCAATTTCACACCTTGCAACACAGGAAAGAATCCCTTCTTGGACTGATCCATATTGAACTTCTTCAATATCTTATCAAGGTATGTTCTTTGTGAAAGACCTATGAGGCGTCTCGATCTATCTCTATAGATCTTGATGCCTAATATGTAAGCAGCTTCTCCAAGGTCCTTCATTGAAAAACACTTATTCAAGTAGGCCTTAATGCTGTCCAAAAGTTCTATATCGTTTCCCATCAAAAGTATGTCATCTACATATAATATGAGAAATGCTACAAAGCTCCCACTCACTTTCTTGTCAATGCAGGCTTCTCCATAAGTCTGCATAAACCCAAACGCTTTGATCATTTCATCAAAGCGAATGTTCCAACTCCGAGATGCTTGTACCAGCCCATAAATGGAGCGCTGGAGCTTGCATACCTTGTTAGCATTCTTAGGATCGACAAAACCTTCCGGCTGCATCATATACAATTCTTCCTTAAGGAAGCCGTTAAGGAATACTGTCTTGACGTCCATTTGCCATATCTCATAATTGTAGAATGCGGCAATTGCTAACATGATTCGGACGGACTTTAGCTTCGCTACGGGTGAGAAGGTCTCATCGTAGTCAACCCCTTGACCTTGTCGATAACCCTTAGCGACAAGTCGAGCTTTATAGATGGTAACATTACCATCCGCGTCCGTCTTGTTCTTAAAGATCCATTTATTTTCTATCGCTCGCCAATCATCGGGCAAGTCTGTCAAAGTCCATACTTTGTTTTCATACATGGATCCTATCTCGGATTGCATGGCTTCAAGCCATTTGTTGGAATCTGGGCCCGCCATCGGTTCTTTATTGATCGAAGGTTCACCATTGTCTAACAAGATGATTTCTAGGACAGGTGATATGTCTCCGTCGTATCTACAATTTTTGATTGTTCCATGCCAATATTATTCAACTTTTATATACTTTTGGCAACTTTTTATACTATTTTTCGGGACTAACATATTTATCCGATTGCCTAGTGCGGTTCACATGCATTGCATGATTTTTGTTTCGCAGAAACCCAATATCAAACGGAGTCCAAAGCGGGATAAAAGCAGACGGAGATTTTTTGGAATATTTATGATTTTGGGAAGTAAAATCAGCGAAGCGGTGTGCAGGGGTGGCCATGAGGCAGGCGCGCCCTCCCCAGGCGTGGCACTGGGCTCTCGTGGGCCACTCGTAAGGAGGTTGACGCTCTTCTTTTGGTGCAAGAAATCTAATTTTATGGGAAAGATCTGGGCGAAAGATTCACCCCATTCAGAGTTACGTATCTCTGGATATTTAAGAAAGCAGTGAAGGGTAGAATGCGAGAAGGCAGAAATAGAGATAGATCCAATCTCGGAGGGCTCTCGCCCTCCCAAGCCATAGGAGCCAAGGACGGAGGAAACCCTTCTCCCATCTAGGGAGAAGGTCAAGGAAGAAGAAGAAGAAGGGGAGCTCTCTCCCCCTTGCTTCCGGTGGCGCCAGAACGCCGCCAGGGGCCACCATCATCACCGCGATCTTCACCAACACCTCCGCCATCTTCACCAACATCTCCATCACCTTCCCCCATCTATATCCAGCGGTCCACTCTCCCGCAACCCGCTGTACCCTCTACTTGAACATGGTGCTTTATGCTTCATATTATTTTCCAATGATGTGTTGCCATCCTATGATGTCTGAGTAGATTTTCGTTGTCCTATCGGTGATTGATGAATTGCTATGATTGGTTTGAGTTGCATGTTTTATTATTGGTGCTGTCCTATGGTGCCCTCGTGTCGGCATAGCGTGAGGGATCCCGCTGTAGGGTGTTGCAATGCGTTCATGATTCGCTTATAGTGGTTTGCGTGAGTGGTGAAACACAAACCGAGTAAGGGATTGTTGCGTATGGGATAAAGGGGACTTGATACTTTAATGCTATGGTTGGGTTTTACCTTAATGAATCTTTAGTAGTTGCGGATGCTTGCTAGAGTTCCAATCATAAGTGCATATGATCCAAGTAGAGAAAGTATGTTAGCTAATTGCAATAGTGATTTCCGGTCTAGTAACGTAGTCAATTGCTTAGGGACAATTCCACAAGTCCTACCACCACTTTTCCATACTCGCTATATATACTTTATTGCATCTTTATCTAAACAGCCCCTAGCTTTTATTTATGTGTTCTTTATTATCTTGCAAACCTATCCTATCACACCTACAAAGTACTTCTAGTTTCATACTTGTTCTAGGTAAAGTGAACGTCAAGCGTGCGTAGAGTCGTATCAGTGGCCAATAGGACTTGAGAGAGTATTTGTTTTACCTTTTGCTCCTCGTTGGGTTCGACACTTTTACTTATCAAAAAAGGCTACAAC
Source organism: Aegilops speltoides (assembly GCA_021437245.1). Classification (NCBI taxonomy): domain Eukaryota; kingdom Viridiplantae; phylum Streptophyta; class Magnoliopsida; order Poales; family Poaceae; genus Aegilops; species Aegilops speltoides. The sequence goes on from CM038141.1 coordinate 314,078,515, forward strand.
TATCCCGTATACTTGCGGGTCATCAAGACCTTTTTCTGGCGCCGTTGCCGGGGCGTCATGGCGTGGGGTGAATATTCTTGTGTGTGCTTGTTTGCTTTATCACTAAGTAATTTTTATTTGCTATTCTTAGTAGTTTTCTATCTTTAGTTATGGGTAGGAAACGCAAAATACCAAAAAAATTAGTTGTACCCTCTTGAACCGATGGTTGAAGAACCACTCAAAATTTATCACCTCCTGAAGCTTTTTACTTGGATCTTCTTTGATCCTTTGTGCTCGTCTTTGAAACCCCCACTAGTTTAGTTGAGGGCAAATCTTTAGATGAGCATGCTTGTTTTGTGCGACACCTTATATCTGAAAAAGGGAAACTATTATGGGATCAAATTCGACATTTGCAATGCTATGCTTGGAATTTATGTGAAATATATGAGTTTACTTGTTGTTCTGAAGACCCTAAGAAACACCTACCCTATCAATGCTTGTTTAGTGATAATGGAATCATATCTTCGTATGCTAAGGGTGTTTACAATTACTATGATGTTCAACAAATTGAAGAATTTGTTGCTTTTAAAGTTGCTTATGAGATTGCCTCTTTGATTGAAAAGTATGATGCTACTCTTTACAAATCTGAAAATTTTGCAATATTTCAATATTGTTATGATAATTATGCTTCTAATGCCTATGTTAAACCATATATTGAGGACTTCTCCGCTGTCCAAGAAGAGACTAATATTTTGCAGGAAGCTATGGAAGAAGAAATTGATGAAATTGTGAGCTCATTGGATGAAAAAGATGATGAGGAGAGCGAAGAACAAAAGGAGGAAGAGCGGATTAGCTACCCGTGCCCACCTTCTAATGAGATGTCTAATCGAGGATGTCTCGATATGAGGAAAAGGAAGAGAGGCAAGAGCTCAAGCTTGGGGATGCCCGAGGCACCCCAAGTAAATATTCAAGGAGACTCAAGCGTCTAAGCTTGGGGATGCCCCGGAAGGCATCCCCTCTTTCTTCAACAAGTATCGGTATGTTTTCGAATTCATTTTGTTCATGCATTATGTGCAAGTCTTGGAGCGTCTTTTGCATTTAGTTTTCATTTTTCTTTTATGCACCATGCTGGTATGAGATAGTCCTTGGTTGATTTATAGAATGCTCATTGCACTTCACTTAAATCTTTTGAGGTCGGCTTTATAGAATGCTTCATGTGCTTCACTTATATCATTTCAAGTTTGGATTGCCTGTTTTTCTTCACATAGAAAACCGCTATTTGTAGAATGCACTTTTGCTTCACTTATATTTGTTAGAGCATGGGCATATCTTTTGTAGAAAGAATTAAACTCTCTTGCTTCACTTATATCTATTTAGAGAGATGACAGGAATTGGTCATTCACATGGTTAGTCATAAAATCCTATATAAAACTTGTAGATCGCTGAATATGATATGTTTCATTCCTCGCAATAGTTTTGCGATATAAAGGTGGTGATATTAGAGTCATGCTAGTGGGTGGTTGTGGATTGTAGAGACACTTGTGTTGAGGTTTGCAAGTCCCGTAGCATGCACGCATGGTAACCGTTGTGTGACAAATTTGAAGCATGGGGTGTTTCTTTGATTGTCTTCCTTATGAGTGGCGGTCGGCGACGAGCAATGGTCTTTTCCTACCAATCTATCCCCCTAGGGGCATGCGTAGTAGTACTTTTGCTTCGAGGGCTAATAAATTCTTGCAATAAGAATATGAGTTCTTTATGACTAATGTGATTCCATGGATTATACGCACTTTTACCTTTCCATCATTGCTAGCCTCTTCGGTACCGTGCATTGCCCTTTCTCACCTCGAGAGTTGGTGCAAACTTCGTCGGTGCATCCAAACCCCGTGATACGATACGCTCTATCACACATAAACCTCCTTATATCTTCCTCAAAACAGCCACCATACCTACCTATCATGGCATTTCCATAGCCATTCCAAGATATATTGCCAAGCAACTTCCATCATCATCATATACATGACTTGAGCATTAATTGTCATATTGCCTTGCATGATCGTAAGATAGCTAGCATGATGTTTTCATGGCTTGTCCGTTTTTTTATGTCATTGCTACGCTAAATCATTGCACATCTCGGTACACCGCCGGAAGCATTCATATAGAGTCATATCTTTGTTCCAGTATCGAGTTGTAATATCGAGTTGTAAGTAAATAAAAGTGTGATGATCATCATCATTAGAGCATTGTCCCCCAAAAGAAAAAAAAGAAAGGCCAAAAAGAAAAAAAAAGGCCAAAGAAAAAAAAAGAAAAAAAAGAAAAAAAGAAAAAGAAAAAGAAAATAAATAAAAAGGGGCAATGTTACTATCTCTTTTTTCCACACTTGTGATTCAAAGTAGCACCATGTTCTTCATGTAGTGAGTCTCATATCTTGTGCTTCAAAGTAGCACCATGTTCTTCATATAGATTGTCTCCTATGTTGTCACTTTCATATACTAGTGGGAATTTTCATTATAGAACTTGGCTTGTATATTCCAACGATGGGCTTCCTCAAATGCCCTAGGTCTTCATGAGCAAGCAAGTTGGATGCACACCCACTTAGTTTCTTTTGTTGAGCTTTCATACACTTATAGCTCTTAGTGCATCCGTTGCATGGCAATCCCTACTCCTCACATTGACATCAATTGATGGGCATCTCCATAGCCCGTTGATTAGCCACGTCGATGTGAAACTTTCTCCTTTTTTGTCTTCTCCACATAACCTCCATCATTATATTCTATTCCACCTATAGTGCTATATCCATGGCTTGCGCTCATGTATTGCGTGAGGGTTGAAAAAGCTGAAGTGCGTTAAAAAATATGAACCAATTGCTCGGCTTGTCATCGGGGTTGTGCATGATGGGGGCATTTTGTGTGACGAAAATGAAGCATGGCCAAACTGTATGATTTTGTAGGGATAAGCTTGCTTTGGCCTTGTTGTTTTGAAAAGACATGATTGCTTTATTGGTACACTCGAAGTATTATTGTTTTTATGTCAAATGATAGACTATTGCTTTGAATCACTCGTGTCTTAATATTCATGCCATGATTAGATATATGATCAAGATTATGCTAGGTAGCATTCCACATCAAAAATTATCTTTTTATCATTTACCTACTCGAGGACGAGCAGGAATTAAGCTTGGGGATGCTTATACGTCTCCGTCGTATCTATAATTTTTGATTGTTCCATGCCAATATTATTCAACTTTTATATACTTTTGGCAACTTTTTATACTATTTTTGGGACTAACATATTGATCCGATTGCCAGTGCAGTTCTTATGCATTGCATGTTTCTTGTTTCGCATAAACCCAATATCAAAGCGAGTCCAAAGCGGGATAAAAACGGATGAAGAATTTTTTGGAATATTTATGATTTTGGGAAGTAAAATCAGCGAAGCGGTGTTGGGGTGGCCACGAGACAGGCGCCCTCCCCTTAGGCGGCCTGGGCTCTCGTGGGCCACCTGTAAGGCGGTTGAAACTCTTCTTTTGGCGCAAGAAAGCTAATTTTATGAGAAGGATCTGGTGAAAAATTCACCCCAATCAGATTCTGGATCTCCGGATATTTAAGAAAGCGGTGAAGGGTAGAATCGAGAAGGCGAAGCAGAGATAGATCCAATCTCGGAGGGCTCTCGCCCTCCCAAGCCATAGGAGCCAAGGACCAGAGGAAACCCTTCTCCCATCTAGGGAGAAGGTCAAGGAAGAAGAAGAAGAGGGGCTCTCTCCCCTTGCTTCGATGGCGCCAGAGCGCGCCGGGGCCCTCATCATCACCATGATCTTCACCAACACCTCCGCCATCTTCACCAACATCTCCATCACCTTCCCCATCTATATCCAGCGGTCCACTCTCCCGCAACCCGCTGTACCCTCTACTTGAACATGGTACTTTATGCTTCATATTATTTTCCAATGATGTGTTGCCATCCTATGATGTCTGAGTAGATTTTTGTTGTCCTATCGGTGATTGATGAATTGCTATGATTGGTTTGAGTTGCATGTTTTATTATTGGTGCTGTTCTATGGTGCCCTCCGTGTCGGCATAGCGTGAGGATCCCCGCTGTAGGGTGTTGCAATGCGTTCATGATTAAGCTTATAGTGGGTTGCGTGGTGGTGAAACACAAACCAGTAAGGGATTGTTGCATATGGGATAAAGGGGACTTGATACTTTAATGCTATGGTTGGGTTTTACCTTAATGAATCTTTAGTAGTTGCGGATGCTTGCTAGAGTTCCAATCATAATTGCATATGATCCAAGTAGAGAAAGTATGTTAGCTTATGCCTCTTCCTCAAATAGAATTGCAATAGTGATTTCCGGTCTAGTAACGTAGTCAATTGCTTAGGGACAATTCCACAACTCCTACCACCACTTTTCCATACTCGCTATATTTAATTTATTGCATCTTTATCTAAACAGCCCCTAGCTTTTATTTACGTGTTCTTTATTATCTTGCAAACCTATCCTATCACACCTACAAAGTAATTCTAGTTTCATACTTGTTCTAGGTAAAGCGAACGTCAAGCGTGCGTAGAGTCGTATCAGTGGCCGATAGAACTTGAGAGAGTATTTGTTCTACCTTTAGCTCCTCGTTGGGTTTGACACTCTTACTTATCGAAAGAGGCTACAATTATCCCGTATACTTGCGGGTCATCAACAGGGTTGCCATACCATTCTGGTGTGGAACGTGTCCTTGTGGACCTACGAAGTTCAGTAGCAACTAGATCCGAAGTACCTTGATCATCATCATTAACTTCCTCTCTATCCAGCGCAGGCATCACAGAAACATTTTCTTGAGCTGCGCTACTTCATCAAGTTATACTTTCCTCCCACTTACTTCTCTCGAGAGAAACTCGTTCTCCAGAAAGGACCCGTTCTTGGCAACAAAGATCTTGCCTTTGGATCTGAGGTAGAAGGTATACCCAATGGTTTCCTTAGAGTATCCTATGAAGACGCATTTTTCCGACTTGGGTTCGAGCTTTTCAGGTTGAAGTTTCTTGACATAAGCATCGCATCCCCAAACTTTTAGAAACGACAGCTTAGGTTTCTTCCCAAACCATAATTCATACGGTGTCGTCTCAATGGATTTAGACGGTGCCCTATTTAAAGTGAATGTAGCTGTCTCTAGTGCGTATCCCCAAAATGATAGCGGTAAATCGGTGAGTGACATCATAGATCGTACCATATCCAATAGAGTGCGATTACGACGTTCGGACACACCATTACGTTGAGGTGTTCCAGGCGGCGTGAATTGTGAAATGATTCCACATTTCCTTAAGTGCGTACCAAATTCTTGACTTAAATATTCTCCCCCACGATCTGATCGTAAGAACTTTATTTTCGGTTACGCTGATTCTCTACCTCATTCTGAAATTCCTTGAACTTTTCAAAGGTCTCGGACTTGTGTTTCATCAAGTAGACATACCCATATCTATTCAAGACGTCAGTGAGAGTGAGAACATAATGATAGCCTCCGCGAGCCTCAACACTCATTGGACTGCACACATCAGTATGTATGATTTCCAATAAGTTGGTTGCTCACTCCATTGTTCCGGAGAACGGAGTCTTGGTCATTTTGCCCATGAGGCATGGTTCGCATGTGTCAACTGATTCATAATCAAGAGACTCCAAAAGTCCATCAGCATGGAGCTTCTTCATGCGTTTGACACCAATGTGACCAAGGTGGCAATGCCACAAGTATGTGGGACTATCGTTATCAACCTTACATATTTTGGTATTCACACTATGAATATGTGTAACATCACGTTCGAGATTCATTAAGAATAAACCATTGACCAGCGGGGCATGACCATAAAACATATCTCTCATATGAATAGAACAACCATTATTCTCGAATTTAAATGAGTAGCCATCTCCTATTAAACGAGATCCAGATACAATGTTCATGCTCAAAGCTGGCACTAAATAACAATTATTGAGGTTTAAAACTAATCCCATAGGTAAATGTAGAGGTAGCGTGCCGACGGCGATCACATCGACCTTGGAACCATTCGGCAGCGCATCGTCACCTCGTCCCCGCGCGATCTCCGCTTATTCCGCAACTCTGTTTTGAGTTACAAATATGAGCAACCCTACGGTATCAAATACCGAGGAGCTACCACAATCTTGGCAAGGTACACATCAATTACATGTATATCACATATACCTTTGGTGTTGCCGGCCTTCTTGTCCGCTAAGTACTTGGGGCAGTTCCGCTTCGATGTCCGCTTCCTTGCAATAAAAGCACTCGAGTCTCAGGTTTGGGTCCATGCTTTGGCTTCTTCCGGCAAGCTGGCTTACGGGCGCAGCAACTCCTTGCCGTCCTTCTTGAAGTTCTTATTACCCTTGCCTTTCTTGAAACTAGTGGTTTTATTGACCATCAACACTTGATGTTCCTTTTTGATCTCCACCTCCACTGATTTCAGCATTGAATATACCTCAGGAATGGTTTTCACCATCCCCTGCATATTGAAGTTCATCACAAAGCTCTTGTAGCTAGGTTGGAGCAACTGGAGGATTCTGTCGACCACCGCATCATCTGGGAGATTAACTCCGAGTTGAGATAGGCAGTTGTGCAACCCAGACATTTTGAGTATGTGCTCGCTGACAGAACCATTCTCCTCCATCTTACAACTGTAGAACTTGTCGGAGGCTTCATACCTCTCGACCCGGGCGTGAGCTTGGAAAACCATTTTCAGCTCTTGGAACATCTCATATGCTCCGTGCTGCTCAAAAGCGCTTTTGGAGCCCGGTTCTAAGCTGTAAAGCATCTGCCTTGAACCAGGGAGTAATCATCACTCTGCTTGCGCCAGCGTTCATAACGTCTTGAGTTGCTGGGAAAACGGGTGCTTCACCTAGCGGTGCATCTAGTACATATGCTTTCTTGGTAGCTATGAGGATGATCCTCAAGTTCTGGACCCAATCTGTATAGTTGCTGCCATCATCTTTCGGCTTGGTTTTCTCTAGGAACGCGTTGAAGTTGAGGGCAACATTAGCGTGGGCCATTTGATCTACAAGACATATTGCAAAGATTTTAGACTAAGTTCATGATAATTAAGTTCATCTAATCAAATTATACAATGAACTCCCACTCAGATAGACATCCCTCTAGTCATCTAAGTGATCCATGATCCGAGTCAACTAGGCCGTGTCCGATCATCACGTGAGACGGACTAGTCATCATCGGTGCACATCTTCATGTTGATCGTATCTTCTATACGACTCATGTTCGACCTTTCGGTCTCTTGTGTTCCAAGGCCATGTTTGTACATGCTAGGCTCGTCAAGTCAACCTAAGTGTTTTGCATGTGTAAATCTGGCTTACACCCGTTGTATGTGAACGTTAGAATCTATCACACCCGATCATCACATGGTGCTTCGAGACAACGAACTTTCGTAACGGCGCACAGTTAGGGGGAACACTTTCTTGAAATTATTATGAGGGATTATCTTATTTACTACCGTCGTTCTAAGCAAATAATATGCAAAAACATGATAAACATCACATGCAATCAAATAGTGACATGATATGGCCAATATCATTTTGCTCCTTTTGATCTCCATCTTTGGGGCACCATGATCATCATTGTCACCGGCATGACACCATGATCTCCATCATCATGATCTCCATCATCGTGTCTTCATGAAGTTGTCACGCCAACGACTACTTCTACTTCTATGGCTAACGCGTTTAGCAATAAAGTAAAGTAATTTACATGGCGTTCTTTAATGACACGCAGGTCATACAATAAATAAAGACAACTCTTATGGCTCCTGCTGGTTTTCATACTCATCGACATGCAAGTCGTGATTCCTATTACAAGAACATGATCAATCTCATACATCACATATATTTCATTCATCACATCCTTTTGGCCATATCACATCACAAGGCATATCTTTGCAAAAACAAGTTAGGCGTCCTCTAATTGTTGTTGCATGTTTTACGTGGCTGCTATAGGTTTCTAGCAATAATGTTTCTTACCTACGCCAAAACCACAATGTGATATGCCAATTTCTATTTACCCTTCATAAGGACCCTTTTCATCGAATCCGATCCGACTAAAGTGGGAGAGACAGACACCCGCTAGCCACCTTATGCAACTAGTGCATGTCAGTCGGTGGAACCTGTCTCACGTAAGCGTACGTGTAAGGTCGGTCCAGACCGCTTCATCCCACGATGCCGCCGAAACAAGATAAGACTAGTAGTGGCAAGTAAATTGATAAAATCGACGCCCACAACAATCTTGTGTTCTACTCGTGCATAGAAACTACGCATAGACCTAGCTCATGATGCCATTGTTGGGGAACGTTGCAGAAAATAAAAAAATCTATGCATCACCAAGATCAATCTATGGAGTCATCTAGCAACGAGAGAGAAGAGTGCATCTACATACCCTTGTAGATCGCGAGCGGAAGCGTTCAAGAGAAAGGGGTTGATTGAGTCGTACTCGTCGTGATCCAAATCACCGATGATCCTAGCACCAAACGGACGGCACCTCCGTGTTCAACACACGTACGGTTGGGGAAGACGTCTCTTCCTTCTTGATCCAGCAAGGGGAAAGGAGAGCTTGATGGAGATCCAGCAGCACGATGGCGTGGTGGTGGAAGTAGCGGCGATCTCGGCAGGGCTTCGCCAAGCTCAGCGAGAGGGAGAGGTGTTACGGGGGGAGAGGGAGGCGCCAGGGGCTTAGGTGCGCAGCCCTCCCTCCCCCCTCTTTATATAGGGGCCCTGGGGGGGCGCCGCCCCCCTAGAGATCCAATCTCAAGGGGGGGGGGGCGGCCAAGGGGGGAAACTTGCCCCCCAAGTCAGGTGGGACGCCCCCCACCCCAGGGTTTCCAACCCTAGGTGCAGGGGGAGGCCCATGGGGGGCGCACCAGCCCACCAGGGGCTGGTTCCCTTCCCACCTCAGACCATGGGGCGCTTCGGGATAGGTGGCCCACCCGGTGGACCCCCGGGACCCTTCCGGTGGTCCCGGTACAATACCGGTGACCCCTGAAGCTTTCCCGGTGGCCGAAACTGGACTTCCTATATACAAATCTTCACCTCCGGACCATTCCGGAACTCCTCGTGACGTCCGGGATCTCATCCGGGACTCCTAACAACTTTCGGGTTACCGCATACTAATATCTCTACAACCCTAGCGTCACTGAACCTTAAGTGTGTACACCCTACGGTTTGGGAATCACGCACACATGACCGAGATAGCTCTCCGGCCAATAACCAACAGCGGGATCTAGATACCCATGTTGGATCCCACATGTTCCATGATGATCTCATCGAATGAACCACGATGTCGAGGATTCAAGTAATCCCGTATACAATTCCCTTTGTCAATCGGTACGTTACTTGCCTGAGATTCGATCGCCGGTATCCCAATACCTTGTTCAATCTCGTTACCGGCAAGTCACTTTACTCGTACCGTCAAGCATGATCCCGTGACCAACCACTTGGTCACATTGAGCTCATTATGATGATGCATTACCAAGTGGGCCCAGAGATACCTCTCTGTCATACGGAGTGACAAATCCCAGTCTCGATTCGTGTCAACCCAGCAGACACTTTCGGAGATACCGTAGTATACCTTTATAGCCACCCGATTCGTTGTGATGTTTGGTACACCCAAAGCACTCTTACGGTATCCGGGAGTTACGATCTCATGGTCTAAGGAAATGATACTTGACATTAGAAAAGCTCTAGCAAGCGAACTACACGATCTTGTGCTATGCTTAGGATTGGGTCTGGTCCATCACATCATTCTCCCAATGATGTGATCCCGTTATCAATGACATCCAATGTCCATGGTCAAGAAACCGTAACCATCCATTGATAAACGAGCTAGTCAACTAGAGGCTCACTGGGGACATGTTGTGGTCTATGTATTCACACATGTATTACGATTTCCGGATAACACAATTATAGCATGAACAATGGACAATTATCATGAATAAGGAAATATAATAATAACCATTTTATTATTGCCTCTAGGGCATATTTCCAACATTTACATCACAGCCACAGGACAAGTTGTTAGCACAATGCTCACAGTCGAGCGGGAAGAAGAAGGCAAGGCCTTCAAAGTTCAGCGCCCAGTGTATTACATCTCAGAAGTCTTAACTCCATCCAAGCAGAGATATCCTCATTATCAGAAGCTTGTTTATGGGATTTACCTGACCACGAAGAAGGTTGCACATTATTTCTCTGGTCACTCAATTTCAGTCGTCAGCGAGGCTCCATTGTTAGAGATTTTGAATAACAGAGATGCAACTGGTCGAGTGGCAAAGTGGGCGATTGAACTGCTTCCTTTGGATATCAAATTTTTGAACTGCTTCCTTTGGATATCAAATTTGAGGCAAAGAAGGCCATTAAGTCTCAAGCAATTGCAGATTTCCTCGCAGAGTGGACAGAACAATGCTACATGTTGAGCTTGCGTTGGTTTTCCTTGAAGAGGAAAGGGTGATGCAGCAATAGTAGCGTAAGTATTTCCCTCAGTTTTTGAGAACCAAGGTATCAATCCGATGAGGAGGCTCCTCAAAAGTCCCACGCACCTACACAAACAAACAAAGAACTGCTTAACCAACACAATAAAGGGTTGTCAATCCCTTCACGGCCACTTTGAAAGTGAGATCGATAGAGATAGTATGATAAGATTAATATATTTTTGGTATTTTATAATATAGATGCAAAAAGTAAAGATGCAAATAAAAGTAGATTGAAAGCCTATATGATAAAAGATAGACCCGGGGGCCATAGGTTTCACTAGTGGCTTCTCTCAAGATAGCATAAGTATTACGGTGGGTGAACAAATTACTGTCGAGAAATTGATAGAAAAGTGAATAATTATGAGATTATCTAGGCATGATCATGTATATAGGCATCATGTTCGCAACAAGTAGACCGACTCCTGCCTGCATCTACTATTATTACTCCACACATCGACCGACTCTTTCTTGCATCTAGATTATTAAGTTCATAAAGAACAGAGTAACGCATTAAGAAAGATGACATGATGTAGAGGGATAAACTCAAGCAATATGATATAAACCCCATCTTTTTATCCTCGATGGCAACAATACAATCGTGCCTTGCTGCCCTAACATCCTTTGGGAAAGGACAACGCAAGATTGAACCCAAAGCTAAGCACTTCTCCCATGGCAAGAAAGATCAATCTAGTAGGCCAAACCCAAGCGATAATTGAAGAGACTTGCAAAGATAACTCAATCATACATAAAAGAATTCAGAGGAGATTCAAATATTTCTCATAGATAAACTTGATCATAAACCCACAATTCATCGGATCTCGACAAACACACGCAAAAAGAGTTTACATCGAATAGATCTCCACAAGAGAGGGGAGAACATTGTATTGAGATCCAAAAAGAGAAGAAGCCATCTAGCTAATAACTATGGACCCGAAGGTCTGTGGTAAACTACTCACAACTCATCGGAGGGGCTATGGTGTTGATGAAGAAGCCCTCCATGATCGATTCCCCCTCTAGCGGAGCGTCGACGAAGGCTCCAAGATGGGATCTCGCAGATACAGAAGGTTACGGTGGTGGAAATTGTGTTTGTTGGCTCCCTGGATGTTTTTGGGGTACGTAGGTATAAATAGGAGGAAGAAGTATGTCGGTGACCTTGGGGGCCCACAAGGCAGGCGCCGGAGGGGTGGCGCACCCTCCTATCTCGTGGCCGCCTCGGCTGCTTCTTGACTGGCACTCCAAGTCCTCTGGATCATGTTCGTTCCAAAAATCACGCTCCCGAAGGTTTCATTCCATTTGGACTCCGTTTGATATTCCTTTTCTTGAAATCTTGAAATAGGCAAAAAAAAGCAATGTCTGAAATTTGGGCCTCCGGTTAGTAGGTTAGTCCCAAAAATGATATAAATGTGTAAAATAAAGCCCATAAACATCCAAAAGGGGTAATATAATAGCATGGAACAATCAAAAATTATAGATACGTTGGAGACGTATCAAACAACAACAACCAATTCAAATTCAGTCAGAACATTGGACCACATTTTTGATGGATCCAAGATGTTAAATGGCTCTAGTGCAGGAGTGGTCTTAGTGTCCCCACGAGGAGACAAGCTCAGTTATGTCCTCCAAATTCACTTTGATTCTTCGAACAATGAAGCTGAGTATGAGGCACTGTTGTATGGGTTGCGTATGGCCATTTCACTCGGCGCCCCACGCTTGATGGTTTATGGCGACTCAGACTTACTGGTTAACCAAGTAATGAAGGAATGAGACGTCAGGAGTCCCGCAATGATAGGTTATTGCAATGCAGTGAGAAAGCTGGAGAAGAAATTCGAGGGGTTAGAGCTCCACCACATACCACGAATCAAGAATCAAGCAGTTGATGATCTGGCGAAGATAGGTTCCACTCGGAAGCCTATTCCCAGCAATGTGTTCTGGGAGCATCTCCATACCCCATCAGTACAAGAAGAGCCCTTCAAGGAAGGGCCCCCGCAACTGATAAGTTCAACCAACCCGACTGAGATCGAGGTTCCAGCCATGGTCGACCTGATCATGGAAGTCTTGGTGGTCACGCCCGACTGGACAGTATTGTATATCACGTACATTCTCAGAAAGGAGCTCCCAGAGGATGAAGATGAGGCTCACCAGATAGTCCGTTGATCCAAAGCTTTCACCGTGATGAAAGGGTAGCTTTATAGAGAAAGTGTCACAAGAGTGGCTCAACGCTGCATCACCCCGGAAGAAGGCCAAATGATCCTAAACGATATCCACTCGGGGACTTGTGGTCACCATGCGTCCTCTTGGACCATCGTGGCCAAAGCATACCGAGCGGGATTCTATTGGCCTCGAGCAAATGAGATGGCGAAAGATATAGTTGACAAGTGCGCAGGTTGCCAGTTCTACTCCAACATGTCCCACAAGCCTGCATTTGCCCTAAAGACTATTCCACTCATCTGGCCGTTTGCAGTCTGGGGATTGGATATGGTTGGGCCTTTCAAGACCGGCGCGAGTGGTTTCACCCATTTACTCGTAGCAGTCGGCAAGTTCACCAAGTGGATCGAAGCCAAGCCCATCAAAAACCTTGGAGCAGGCACTGCCGTCAATTTCATCAAGGAGTTGATATTCAGATATGGAGTTCCTCATAGTATTATCACAGATAACGGCTCCAACTTTGATTCTGATGAATTCAAGGCGTTCTGCGCATCCCAAGGCACTCGGGTGAACTATGCATCCGTTGCACACCCGCAGTCGAATGGACAGGCAGAAAGGGCGAATGGTTTGATCCTTCAAGGGTTAAAGCCTCGACTGATGCGTGACCTTAAGCATGCTGCTGGAGCTTGGGTAACCGCCGTCGGTCCTATGGGGGATGAGAACAAGGCCCAACCAGTCGACTGATAGAACCCCTTTCTTCCTGTTGTACGTCGCTGAGGCTGTGCTCCCGACTGACTTGTTGCACAATGCCCCCCGTGTGGAACTGTTCTCAAAAGCTGAAGCTGAGCAAGCACGCGAAGACGCAGTTGATATCCTGGAGGAAGAGCGCGAGATGGCTTTGATTCGGTCGACCATCTATCAACAAGATCTGCGTCGATTCCACGCTCGCAACCTCAGAGGTCGAGCATTTCAGGAAGGAGACCTTGTGCTCCGAGTGGTTCAGAAACGACCTCATAAGCTCGCTCCAGCCTGGGAAGGTCCCTTCATCATCACCAAGGTGCTTCACAATGGAGCGTACCACATTTACAACATAGCCAAGAAGATGGACGAGCCACGCACATGGAACACAGAGCTGCTTCGTCCTTTTTATACCTAAAGTCACTCGGCCCGATGAGTTGTAATAAAAGCACTTCAGTTTGTTTTCCAAAGACAAGATTTTTATAGTATCTTAATGACTGGTTCTTCGTAATCACTTGTGTCTAAATCCCCCAGTGGGTGGCTTAGTTGCGAACCTGATTCGCCTAAGTTAAAAACATTCCGAGTGGAGAGCAATCCTCCCACTCGGAGGCTTAGCTGCTACCCCGTAATCGCCTAAGTTAAAAACATTCCGAGTGGAGAGCAATCCTCCCACTCGGGGGCTTAGCTGTGACCCCGTAATCGCCTAAGTTAAAAACATTCCGAGTGGAGAGCAATCCTCCCACTCGGGGGCTTAGCTGCGACCCCGTAATTGCCTAAGTTAAAAACATTCCGAGTGGAGAGCGATCCTCCCACTCTGGGGCTTAGCTGCGACCCCGTAATCGCCTAAGTTAAAAACATTCCGAGTGGAGAGCAATCCTCCCACTCGGGGGCTTAGCTGTGACCCCGTAATCGCCTAAGTTAAAAACATTCCGAGTGGAGAGCAATCCTCCCACTCGGAGGCTTAGCTGCGACCCCGTAATGACCTAAGTTAAAAACATTCCGAGTGGAGAGCAATCCTCCCACTCGGAGGCTTAGCTGCAACCCCGTAATCGCCTAAGTTAAACAGTCCTGTAAGTGCATCTAGTGCCACCCCTAGTTGGTTTTGGAGTATTGACGACAAAGTTGGTTGAGGGACTGATGCGTTTGTGAGAATTGCAGGATAACGCAGGTAGTGTCCCTCATTGATTCGGTTTACCTACCGGAGATGACCCTAAAAATGTATGAAGACATTGAAGACAATGGTGGTTTGAGAAGATATTCATATTGAAGACTATGACATGAGAAGACAGTATGTGATGACTTTGGGCCTTGAAGACTGTGTGGTTTCGTTGTTTCCTTTTCTTCTTTGTTGAGTCATAATAACCACCGTCTTTGTTAAGTGGGGTCCAAGTGAACTAAGTCGAGTGGTGAAGTGATGCTCAACCCAAATCCTAGGTCTTGACGAAGACAATGAGAGAAATCTTATCCGAGCTGGATGAGTCAGCTTTGCTTGTAGCCCAAGTAAAGTTGCAGCGTGTGTTTGAAATCGACCGTTGGAACACGTGTCGGTTCCTTAGTGACCAGGGTCATTTTGGACAAATCAGGTCGGGTTGCCTAGTGGCTAGAAATAGCCCACCCCTACACCATAAATTGGTGGCTGCTCGAGGAGTTTGTACACGGCTTTTGTCATTTGAGAGCAACCCACCTCGAAGCATTTGAGAGAGAAATCCTTGCGAGGACAAAGCCCAAACACCCGAGCCAAAGAGTATTAGGCATCATGAAGTCTTTACATGCATGTGACCTAAAGACTTATTACACTTGAGGGCTGTGAATCCTCCGGCCGGTTAGGCGTCGCGTTCTGAGCATCCAAGAGTCATTGTGGATTGCCGGTGAGCGAAGTCTGTGAAGGTTTGGAAGTCTCCTTGAAGACTTACGAGTGATTAGGCGAGGGTGGGTGTCCTTCGCTCAAGGGAATAAGGTGAAGACACGGTCTTGAGTTAAATCTCAGCCTCCCTAACCCGGGCGTCAGTTGTCACGGCAAGCTGGAACTGGTCCAACAAATCCTGTGTCCTCAACAAGCAACTGGTTCTATCCCTTCCAACCTTACTTAAGTTTGTCTTCATGAAGTCATTGCCTATCTGTTTATCTGTTTGACTTCATTGCTTGACTACTATTGTTGATTGGCTTCACACTATCTTCCATCTTGATCCTTACTACCTAACTGCTATTAGTCCTGTACTTTCACATCATTACATGCTTGACTATGGCTTGTTTAGGGTAGTTTATCTTCCGCTGCATATCAATTAGGTTGTTTCTGTTGTTTGTCTTTGAAACTTTCAAGTTTTGAAGACTTTTACAAAAATTGCCTATTCAACCCCCCTCTAGTTGATACTAGCACTTTCAATTGGTATCAGAGCGAGGTACTCCCTTGTTCTGTGTGATTCGGTTTAACCACGGAGTTTCAGCTATATCATTGCAGGATTGAGGAACATATCGTGTCCCACCTTTGGCGGTCATGAGTATCCCGATGGAAGGCCATGATGAAGAAGCTACTCATGTCCATGGATAGCGAAGCGTGGACCGTCATGAGATTGGACTCACGATCTATGCAAGATGGCAGAGGCTGATGACATTCGCAAGTATACGCTACTGAACCTCATAGCGAAGGATGTCATCTGCTGTCATTTGTCCAGAAATCAGTTCAGGAATGTTATGCACCTCAATCACGCAAAGCTAATCTGGGACCGGCTTTACGGCGTATCTGAAGGTCATCGCTTTTCGTCATGATCCGCGGTTTGAGGACTACAAGGAATCTCTCAAGGAGATGACCTTTGCACTGAATCATCATCATCCTCATCGTGCCACATGGCAAGGGGTGATAAATGGCGAACCTATCTCTCTGAATCTAGTGATGATGAATCGGTGATGAATTTGGGCCTAGTTATGACAAGCTTGCTTCCTTGCCACTAAACAACAAAGAATCTTGGAAAAGGTTCAAGACATGCTTAGTAAGAAGCGATGATGTTGGGCGAGGAAATGGATCGATCAAAAGCTTTGGTGATAGTCTTGAGAGACTTCATGCTAAGTTTGGCGCCCTTCAAGATCAACATAATGCTCTCTTATCGATCATGAGAAGCTTTCTTACGAGCGTCTTCAAAAGCTAGACCTTGAAAAGATAAGAGTGGATTATGAAGATCTTGAAGGAGCGAGATTCACTTTGCGCTCAGCGGATCAGTTCCGCTCGGGAAGGATTGAACCACCATGTCTAAAATGCATTGGCGTGATAGCGCTACATACATTCTTTGAATGTTCCACTTGCTGCTCTTTGTTTCATTGTCTTCACCTCTGATATGGTCACTAACCCTCTGCGGAGGATACCCTTTGTTGTTGCTAATGAAAATGCTATGTTGAAGACATTGCTTGAAACGAGGATGTACAAAAGTTTGAAGGACATCGGACTCTCTGCGATGTCCTCAAAAGCGATTCTGAACTGAAACCCTAGGAAAGAGGGTGTTGGGTTTGAAAGGAAAAGGAACGTTGATGGTTCGTACTGGAAGCATGAGCAGTACCCCAAAACCACATGGGTTCTGCAAAGGAACCTTGATGAGATCCATCTACCTTATCGGCTTTACTGTGCTAATCCTATTATCATTGATGAATCCTTTGATGCAAACTATAAGCTGTTCAAAAATCAGAATGGTGAAGTGTTTGCGGTACATTGGTACTAGCTGCAGGAATGGACCACCTATGAAGAAGATCTGGTACCTAAGCGGTACATTGAGAATCTTCTGTGAATGTCGTCATGACACCACCAAGGAAGAAGACAAACCCCGGACCAATAGCTTCATATGGCCCAAAGGCTTCATCTGAATCTGAGGACTCACATGAGTCACCCTAACGCCAATGTTTTGCGGAAATCATGCTCAGACTTATGAATATGGCGTGTATCTTGAACCGCTATGTTCATAGGACTAAGAACTTTTCTGCTTATTCATATGAGTATCATTCATCTCTGCAAGGCTATTTGCTAGGGATCCAAAGCCAAAATTCTCGGATCTGCACTTAGACTCATTGCTTCTAAGCCCCCACTGAAAATGTGGGTGGTAAAGAAGAACTAACTCTCTTTTGCAGAAAATGGTCTCCAGCCAGCAATCAATGGCGTCCAATACTATTGCTGGGGACCTAAAACTCATTGAGGACGCACGTTAAAATATCATTCTATATGCTTCACATCTGAATTTCTAATTAGTCATACTCTGTCCTAACCTTGATATAAGATGTGGCTGTCCCTATATGTGTCAAATGCATATGCTTCACAACACTCTTGTGAAGCCTATCCTCCTAACTGCACTGTAGGGTACATCACCAAAAGCTTGAGTGGATTATGGACGGTGGATGCACAAATCATATATTTGGTGATCGAAGTCTTCTCATGGACTCAACCTTACGTCCATCCGACAAGAGTCACATCACATTTCTTGACCTTTGGTAAAAGCAAGGTATTGGGTCTAGGTAGAGTTGCAATCTCAAAGGATCAACACATGGATAAAGTGATGCTTGTTGAATCCTTGGTTTCAACAATGTCATCTCAATGCTTTGTGACTTGAACATGATTGTGATATTTGGCAAATATCGTTGCCTTGTACTAATAGAATCTGACAAATCTCTAGTCTTTGAAGGGTATCGAAAAGATGATATATACATGGTAGATTTCTCAGTAGGACCACAACTTGCCGTATGTCTTCTCACAAAAGCTTCAGAATGTTGGCTCTGGCATCGAAGGCTGGGACATGCTGGCATGAGGAACTTACACTCACTCGTCAAGAAGAAGCATGTCATAGGCATTGAAGATGTCAAGTTCAAGAAGGACCATCTGTGTGGTGCCTGTGAAGCTGGAAAGATGACAAGGGCAAAGCACCCCTCGAAGACAATCATGACAACATCTCAACCCTTCGAGCTGTTACACATGGACTTATTTGGACCTACTCACTACTCCACCCTCACAACAACTGCTTGTCTCTATAAGCCGTCATTGTTGATGACTACTCAAGATACACATGGGTTCATATAATTACGTACAAGGCTGAAGTGCAAGATGTCTTGGGCAACCGCAAATCGAGCAATGAACAATTATGGTGTGAATATCAAGCACATCGAAGTGACAATGGCACTGAATTCAAGAACAACTGGGCTTGATCGTATCTGGATACAATGGGAATCACTCATGAGTTCTCTGCTCCATACACACCTCGGCAAAAGCGGCATTGTTGGCGCAAAAGCAGAACCCTCATTGCGATGGCTCGAACAATGCTAGATGACTACAAGACACCAAGAAAGTTACGGCTGAAGCTATTGATCTGACATGTCATATCATCAACCGTGTGTACATTCATAAGCTTGAACAAAACATCATATAAGCTACTTCTTGGCAAGAAGCCAAGCGGCGATTACTTGAATATTTGGAGCAAGATCTTTGGATCAAGGATCCCCATCACAAGTCAAAATTTGCACCTAAGGCTCACGAAGGCTTCATGCTTAGCTATGGAAAGGATTCACACTCCTCTGAGTCTTCAACCTTTATCTCTACAAAATCGTTGAAACCGTGGATGTGAAATTTGATGAAACCAATGGTTCACGAGAGAGATTACGCCAAGCACCTTTGGATGAACCTCCTTCAAGCGAGGCAATCAAGCTGATGGGGCTGGTGAAATCATGCCCTCTGTAACATCCCAAATTTCCAATTTGGCATGTTATACATAGATCATCCATGCATATCATATTTTGTTGCTTTCTCGGTTGCAATCCTCGAAATCCTAAGCAACTCAAGGACCTTCGGAGAGAGTTGGGGATTTTCTAATTTTCATATTTGAAATTCTTATCAAATAGTGAAGACGAGGATTTGATTTTAATTATTTTTTTCTCCGGAAAATATTTCATTTAAAAATATTAATGAGAGGAGATAATATGACTTCTCCAAAATAATTGAAATATCGGAGGAAAAATGTTCAAATCATTTTTGGGTTTTTTTATTTGAATTTATTTTGGGAATTTATTGCTCCTAGAAAAATGTTGCATATTTTAAAATTGCATTTTAGGGGCCAAGAAAAGTTCATCTTGTTCTAAATATTTTATTTAGAGGAGAAAACTTGTTTTGGAGTTTTAGATTTTATTTATTTTTCTAGGAGTTTTCTTGGTGGAATGTTTTAAAAAAACTTGGCTTGGTGGGCAGGCCCAGCCTTCTTGCCCGCCGCCTTCCCAGCGCCGCCGTGCTTGGCACAGACGCCGAGGCAGGTCGAGCCGGACTCCACCAGGCGCCCCTCGCCCAAGCCAGCCCGCCCGCCCCCTTTAAAGCCCTTGACCCCCGCCGCCGCATCACCACCACCACGCAGCCCGCCGCCGCCAGTAGCCGCAGCCCGCCACCGAAGCCGCCGCCGCAGCCAGCGTCGCCCTTGCCGCCTCCCGCCGCAGCCCAGCGTCGCCGCCGTCGCCACCAAGCCCGCGAGCCGCCGCCCCGCCGGACGAGTCGCCGGAGGTACCCGCCGCCCGCCGCCGGTTTTCTTAATTAAACCCTCGTTTTTTTTGAAAACCCTAGATCGTTTTTTTTGGATCGGTTTATTTTATTTTTCTTTGGTTTATTTATTTAACGAACGTCCGTTCGTCCGTTCGTTCTAACGAACGCGTTCTCTGTTTAGTTTACGCTATGGCGTTAGCCCGTTTAGCGATTCGTTATTTTCTTTTATTGGATTTATTCCGCAATTATCTTGATCGTGATTTACGATCCGATTTTCAAACCTGTTTATCTTTTAAGCTCGTTTATCGGAATCGGCGATTCAAGCACACTGGAGTTTAGTCTGAAACCCTCTTTCCGAATAATCAACTCAAACAAGATTTTTCTTCTGTAAAATTTGACCTAGACCCAGAATAGCAAAGCGAAGTTGTTTCTTTTGCCGTTCGAGTTTTGTTGCTTCGTTTGATTTGATTCTTTTTGCGAACCGGAGTTCTTAAGTTGAACTCTCCGGTCAACCTCTTTTATCTGGAGTTCTACTTGTGCATCTTGACTATTGCTTATGTATGTTATTGTTTGCTTGCGATAGAATTCCCGGAGTGCGAAGCTTGTTACTACGAGTCTCTAGGATACACGGATTGTCAGCAAGGCAAGTAACACATTGATCATACTCTTTTCATACCCAGTTTTTTATGCATTAGTTTCAATCCTCAAACATTGCATGATTAGGATGCTTTAACATGTGGGTATTGGGAAGTAGTTGATGAGGTAGAACCTATTGCCTTGTTTATCATCAAACCCTTGGGAGTTACTTCTACGTTATGCTCATATTGCCATGCTATGCTCGTAGACGTGGATTGGGTTTGAGTGATATCCATGACAGATGTGAGATTGATAATTAATGGTTTACTTAAGGTGGCAACTTTAATACACATCTGGGTGGATTGAGGCACACAGGGTTACCGATGATTACTGTTTTATTTTTTTGGAAATCCGGGGTTACCGTGTGATTCTCCTATGGACCGCCACCAGGCTCAAAGGAGGCTGAGTCTATTCATGCTAGAAACTTCCGTGTGCAGCCGCAAGCTATTATGGGCTCTAGCATAGTATGAGTAAGTTCGTGAAGCTCTCGAAGAGGTGGATCGATGAGTAGTGGGTTTGTAGGTTTGGTATGGTGCCTGGGAGTAGAGTTAATGCTTACGAAAGGCGTGTCTCGGTCATCCGTCTCTCAAACACCATGCGATTGTGAGAATCAGCGGAGGCGATCGAGTCTTCTTGAGGAAAAGTCATAAACCTCTGCGAGTGTACAATCTAATCATGGTTAGCCGTGTCCCGATTCACGGACAATTCGAGTATCTAGTACTTGAGTATTCGCATGTATCTCAACACTCCTAATAATTAATATTGCTTGGGTTGTTAATTACTTCTAATTGGGATCATTGAGTTGGGGTTTACCTTCTTAGATGATGTTTCAACTACCGTGATAGTAAATTAAAATTGAATTTCCTTTTTAGTAGGGAAAAATTGGCTTTTCGCAACAACTGTAACCATAGAGCTTTCCACCAGCCAAATATGCATGTACCCGTAGCATTATTCTGTTATTGCTCTTTTGTGTTACATTGCCAGCATATTCCATGTGCTGACCCGTTCTCGGGCTGCAACGTATTATGTTGCAGACTTTTGAACGAGGAGTAAGGTTAAGAGAGTCGTTGCCATGCAGCTCAGCTATGCCGTTGGAGTTGATGGACTCACTTTATCTTCCAAGCCTTCCGCTGTTATCGCATTAGATGGCCTTAAGCCATATTATTGTAATAAGTTCTCTTTGGAGACATTCGATGTAATAAGTGTGTGATTGCTACTCTGTTATAAATCCTTTGAAGTACTGTGTGGTGTCAGCATTACTGATCCAGGGATGACACCTGAGCACAGGGACTTGACCATCTGAGGTTGGGTCGCTACAAGATGGTATCAGAGCACACGTTGAGTGTAGGACACGACCACTAAGATAAACCATAGGTCACACTCTCTTCTCATTTCTGACTCCTCTTCTCTTTCCACTCTTTAGGATGAAGGAGATGAAGACCAAGTTTGCACAACCGGATGAAGACACACCTTTTGGATGCGACTTGAAGGAAGTCACTAGGTACTTGAATATTGGAATACCAAGTTTCACTGGGACGAACAACGCCACTCTACCGGAAGAGGAGTGCTGGATGATTCAAGTACGAGTTCCAGGAAGGACGTTCTCACCAAATTCTATACCCATAGAGTTTTCTTTCGAAGCACCCACTTGGAGCCTTGGCAAGAGTATGGCAGCTCATATTACCATGGGACGCATTGGAGAAATTTACAACAAGGAACTAGAAGATACCACCTATCAAATATGTGGGCGCTGAGATGAACAATGGGAGATGATTAGTACCAGGAAGGATAGATCTGTCGCAGCCTTTATCCAGGAGCAAAACTAGCACATTCGACGTCAGGAGAACCAGTTGTGCGCAGACATGATCGAGTTGAAGAAGGTGAAGACCAGGATCATCGAGCTGGAGGAAGAACTTAAGTTCACACGCAATGGATATGAGGAGGAAATCAAGACACTATTGGAGAAGAATGACGATCTAGTCGAGAAGATCGGAATTTTCATGGGAGGACCAGTTCCGAGAGAAGACCCCATTCGTTCGGACAACCACATCATCATCGACGACACTGACACGGATTCAAGTGATGATGATGACGAAGATGAAGCTGGAGCAGACATCATGGAGTCTTCCACCGATCAAAATTTCTAGATGACCACCATATGATAATAGTATTTTCCCCCATGTAACTAGTAGTAGTGAGCACTTTTGCGATAGTCCTAGACCGTTTTGTATGCCCTTGCTTGTTTGATTGAATGAATGCTTGTGTTTGCCTCATATACATATGGGTAGTGTTTCTCCCCTAGATCTTTTCTATTCTAAATCTCTTCCATCTAAACCCATCAGATGCCTCAGGAGAGACCCGAGTTTGTTTTCCCACGGAGATCACCAGTTGATCCAGCGTGCGAGAATGCCACGATGCGATTGTTAGTTCGAGAACGAGGCAATGCCAACAACAACAATTCCAACAACAACAACCCGCCGCGATGGATAACCTCGCTTTGTTTCTTAAGGTTCCAGCCGCGGTGTTCTCCGATGCATCGAGCCAATAGTTGCGAGATGATTGGCTATATCGTATTGGAAAGGAGTTAACCACGGCTGGATGCACGAGATCTTTGAGAAGGTGCGTTTTGCGCACACCAATTGGATGGACTGCGGCGGTATGGTGGGAGAATTTCACAGCCACCTATCCTATCGACCTTTGTCACATGGGCTCGGTTTGACAAGCTTTTCGCCTTGCCCATGTCTCATTGGAAGCGATGCAGATGAAAAGCGTGAGTTTCGCAACTTACGCCCGAGGAATCGTCTTGTTGGCGATGCGTGGATGAGTTTAGCAAGTTATCACGTTATGCCCCGATGATCTAGCCACGGATGCATGAAGCGGGAGAAGTTTATGGAAGGGCTGAATGATGAGATGAGTATGCGAGTTGATGGTAGCAACTTTCAACAACTACCAGGAGTTGGTAGATAAGGCCCTGATGATTGAAGGGAAGCAACAGCAGATTGATAATCGCAAGAGGAAGTATGGACAAGGAAAATACAATTCAGGAGCTCACCAGAAGCCTCGTTTGACCCCGAACTCTGGAGGACATGTACATAACCATGGAGGACATAACCATGCTGGAGGAGGATCTCATAACCATAATGGTGCGAAGAATGGGAATGGAAATGGAGCCAACAATAATCAGAACCGCTCTAACCCATCCACACCCGCAAAGAGGGACTTAAGCCAAGTCGTTTGCTACAAGTGCGGGAAGACAGGGCACTATGCTAATGACTGCTCTGACGGAAAGAATGGGAATGGAAACGGGAGCGCAGGGAAGAAGCCCAATCCATTCAACAAAGGACAAGTGAACCACGTTAACGTGGAGGAGGTTGAAGAGCAGCCGGACGCGGTAATAGGTAAGTTTTTGGTTCATTCGTTTACCGCTATTGTTCTTTTCGATACTGGTGCATCGCATTCATACATATCAAGGGGATTTGTGGAAAAGTATAAGCTGCCAACCCAAACCCTTAGGACACCCCTCTTAGTGAGCTCGCCAGGATCAGAGTACATGGCTAGCAGATGGTGCACCCAGATACCCCTAATCATTGGAACACATGTATTTCCGTCCGACCTAATTATCTTGGAGTCACAAGGATTGGATGTGATATTAGGTATGGACTGGATGTCAAAGTATGAAGGAAGTATTGGTGTGCTAGTAAGTCGATTTATCTTACCACCGGAGAAACAATGATTAAGTATGCATCTAGGCATGTGCCTAGGAGGAGCCAAGTAAACACCCTCACGGGAGTTATGCGGGAGGAAGTGCGGTAGTAAAGGATTTTCGGATGTTTTCCCGAAGAGTTACTGGTATGCCACGGACGGAGACATTGAGTTTTGATAGAGTTATTGCGAGGGCGGGACCGATATCTAAGAGACCTGTCGGATGCCGACAAATGACACGGAGGAAATTAAGAAGCAGATTAAAAGTTGTTGGAGAAAGGTTACATTAAAGAAGCTCGTCACCTTGGGGAGCCCCAGTACTTTTGGTGGAGAAGAAGGATAAATCCCTAAGGATGGTTGTTGATTACCGAGCTCTGAATGAAGTAACAATAAAGAATAAGTATCCCTTACCAATGATCAATGATCTGTTTGACCAGTTGCAAGGAGCTAAGGTGTTTTCGAAGATTGATCTACGATCAGGATACCATCAGTTGAAGATCCGAGAGAAGGATATACCCAAGACAGCGTTTACCACACGGTATGGATTATATGAGTATGCGGTCATGTCATTTGGACTGACTAACGCCCCTGCCTACTTCATGAGTATGATGAACAAGGTATTCATGGAATATTTGGACAAGTTTGTTGTGGTATTCATTGATGACATTATGATATACTCGAAGAACGAAGAAGAGCACGCGGAACACTTGCGTTTGGTTCTCGAGAAACTCAGGGAACATCAGTTATATGCCAAATTCAGCAAGTGCGAGTTTTGGTTGAAGGAAGTTGGATTTCTTGGGCATGTTATATCTGGAGAGGGTATAGCAGTAGATCCTAGTAAGGTTCGATCGGTCCTTTGAATGGTTGGCACCCACTTGATTGGCGAGATCCGTAGTTTTCTTGGAGTGGCAGGATATTATCGGAGGTTCATTGAGAATTTTTTCCAAGATTGCAAAACCAATGACTGAATTGTTAAAGAAGGATACTAAGTTCAAATGGACGGAGGAGTGCGAGACAAGTTTTCAAGAGCTGAAGGAGCGATTGACTACAGCCCTAGTGCTGACCTTGCCAGATATACATAAGGAGTTTCAAGTGTATTGTGACGCCTCTCGCTTGGGACTTGGATGTGTGCTCATGCAGGAAGGAAAGGTTGTTTCATATGCCTCACGACAACTGAAGCCACACGAGTTGAACTATGCCAGGCATGATTTGGAGTTAGCAGCCGTAGTGCATGCGCTAAAGACCTAGAGACATTATCTTATTGGAAACCGTTGTGATGTGTACACGGATCATAAGAGCTTGAAGTACATTTTCACACAGAAGGAGTTGAACCTCAGGCAGAGGAGATGGTTGGAACTTATAAAGGATTACGACATGAAGCTACACTACCATCCAGGAAAAGCCAATGTCGTAGCAGATGCTTTGAGCCGGAAGAGTTATGCTAATGTTCTTGTGAGCAAGGGAATGCCAAAGGAGTTAGCCGCAGAGATCATGGAACTACGATTGGAGATTGTTCCAAGAGGTTTTCTCGCAACAATGGAAGTTCAGTCGATGCTGTTGGACAAGATTCGAGAAGCTCAGAAGGAAGACAAGGAGATTGCTGAGATAAGAGAGAGGATGGGCGAAGGTAAAGCCAAAGGTTTTCACGAAGATGAGCACGATACCTTATGGTTTGAGGACCGAATTTATGTGCCCAACAATTCGGAGATTAGGAAGTTGATACTTCAGGAGGCCCATGACTCACCATACTCGATTCACCCCGGAAACACCAAGATGTATCTGGACTTGAAGGAACATTTCTGGTGGACTGGAATGAAGAAGGATATTGCGAGTATGTAGCCGTATGTGATGTATGTCGAGAGTGAAGGCGAGAACATCGAAGCGGCAGGACTATTACTGACCTATGCCAATACCGAATGGAAGTGGGATAAACTTGGTATGGACTTTATTGCGGATTACCGGGGCGAAGGCATGATATGATTCCATATGGGTAGTTGTGGATCGATTGACTAAAGTAGCTCATTTCATCCGGTGAAAACAACATATACCGATTGCAAAGTTGGCCAAGATATATATGACCAGGATCGTATGTTTACATGGAGTTCCGAGGAGCATCGTATCAGATAGAGGAACTCAGTTTACTTCATAGTTTTGGCATCAGCTACACCAGACCTTGGGAACCCGATTGGAGTTCAGTACAACTTTTCACCCATGAGCGGATGGGCGAGCAGAGAGAGTCATTGATTCGAGGAGGATATGTTGAGAGCACATGCGCTAGATTATGGATCTAGTTGGGATGACAATTTGCCGTCTGTGAGTTTTCCTATAACAACAGATTACCATGCGGTTTGAAGATGTCACCATTGAAGCTCTGTATGGGCCTTGGTGTAGAACACCATTGATGTGGGGCGAGGTAGGAGATCGTCGATTAATTGGACGGATTTGATCAAAGAATCGAGAGGAGAAAGTTAAAGCGATCGAGAGCGGACTAAAGATTGCTCGATCCAGACGGAAGAGTTTGTGATTCAAAAGCGCAAGGAAGTAACTTATGAAGTTGGAGATAGAGCCTATCTCGAGTATCACCCTTGAGGAGTAAAACGATTTGGAGTTAAGGAAAGTTAGCCCGAGATTTGTAGGACCGTATCGTATCTTGGAGCGGATGGGAGAAGTTGCCTACAAGCTGGAGTTACGGAAGGATTGTCGGGAGTTCACGATGTGTTTCACGTATCGGTGAAGAAGTGCCATCTTTGAGATGGCGATATACCGTTGAATGATCTGATGCCCTTGGAGGCGATTCAGCTGGATGATAATCTGACCTATGAGGAGCAGCTAGTTAAGATTCTTGAGTTTGATAGCCGAGTCACTCGCAACAAGGTGATCAAGTTTTGCAAAGTTCAGTGGAGTCATCATTCTGAGGAGGAAGCCGCCTGGGAGCGAGAGAAGGATATTCACAGAGACCATCCGCACCTATTTTCTAGCCAACCCGAATCTCGAGGGCGAGATTCATCTTAAGGGGGGTAGGTTTGTAACATCCCAAATTTCCAATTTGGCATGTTATACTTAGATCATCCATGCATATCATATTTTGTTGCTTTCTCGGTTGCAATCCTCGAAATCCTAAGCAACTCAAGGACCTTCGGAGAGAGTTGGGGATTTTCTAATTTTCATATTTGAAATTCTTATCAAATAGTGAAGATGAGGATTTGATTTTAATTATTATTTTTCTCCGGAAAATATTTCATTTTAAAATATTAATGAGAGGAGATAATATGACTTCTCCAAAATAATTGAAATATCAGAGGAAAAATGTTAAAATCATTTTTGGGTTTTTTTATTTGAATTTATTTTGGGAATTTATTGCTCCTAGAAAAATGTTGCATATTTTAAAATTGCATTTTAGGGGCCAAGAAAAGTTCATCTTGTTCTAAATATTTTATTTAGACGGAGAAAACTTGTTTTGGAGTTTTTAGATTTTTATTTATTTTTCTAGGAATTTTTCTTCGGCGGAATGTTTTAGAAAAACTTGGCGTCAGACTTCGGCGAAGGCCCAGTAAGCAATGGCCCAGTATTTACCGCTGCCTTCCTTGCGCCGCCGCCGCCGTGCTTGCACAGACGCCGAGGGCGGGTCGAGCGAGACTCCACCAGGCGCCCCTCGCCCAAGCCAGCCCGCCCGCCCCTTTAAAGCTCTGCAGCCCGCGCCGCCGCCGCCACTACCACCACTACCCGCCGCCCGCCATGGCCTGCCTTGCCGAGCCGCCGTCGCAGCCAGCGTCGCCGCCGCCGCCTCCCGCCGCAGCCCGCGCCGCGCCGCCGTCGCCACAAAGCCCTACCGGAGCCGCCGCCCCGCCGGACGAGTCGCCGGAGGTACCCGCCGCCCGCCGCCGGTTTTCTTAATTAAACCCTCGGTTTTTTTGAAAACCCTAGATCATTTTTTAGATCGGTTTATTTTATTTTTCTTTGGTTTATTTATTTAACGAACGTCCGTTCGTTCTAACGAACGCGTTCTCTGTTTAGTTTCTGCTAACGAGCGTTCGCCCGTTTAGCAGTTCGTCGTTTTTCTTTTATTCGGATTTATTCCGCGATTATTCTGATCGCGATTTCTGATCCAATTTTCAAACCTGTTTATCTTTTCGCTCGTTTATCGGAATCAGGCGATTCAAGCGCCTGGAGTTTTGTCTCGAAACCCTCTTTCCGAATGATCAACTCAAACAAGATTTTTCTTCTGTAAAATTTGACCTAGACCCAGAATAGCAAAGCGAAGTTGTTTCTTTTGCCGTTCGAGTTTCGTTGCTTCGTTTGATTTGATTCTTTTTGTGAACTGGAGTTCTTAAGTTGAACTCTCCGGTCAACATCTTTTATCTGGAGTTCTACTTGTGCATCTTGACTGTTGCTTATGTATGTTATTGTTTGCTTGCGATAGAATTCCTGGAGTGCGAAGCTTGTTACTACGAGTCTCTAGGATACACGGATTGTCAGCAAGGCAAGTAACACGTTGATCATACTCTTTTCATACCAAGTTTTTTATGCATTAGTTTCAATCCTCAAACATTGCATGATTAGGATGCTTTAACATGTGGGTATTGGGAAGTAGTTGATGAGGTAGAACCTATTGCCTTGTTTATCATCAAACCCTTGGGAGTTACTTCTACATTATGCTTATATTGCCATGCTATGCTCGTAGACGTGAATTGGGTTTGAGTGATATCCATGACAGATGTGAGATTGATAATAAATGGTTTACTTTAGGTGGCAACTTTAATACACATCTGGGTGGATTGAGGCACCTGGGGTTACCAGTGATTGCCTGTTTTATTTTTTTTGGAAATCCCGTGGTTACCATGTGATTCTCCTATGGACCGCCACCCAGGCTCAAAGGGAACTGAGTCTATTCATGCTAGAAACTTCCGCGTGCAACCGCAAGCTATTATGGGCTCTAGCATAGTATGAGTAAGTTGTGTGAAGCTCTCGAAGAGGTGGATCAGCAGGTAGTGGGTTTGTAGGTTTGGTATGGTCTGCCCGGAGTAGAGAGTTAATGCTTACGAAGATCGTGTCTCGGTCATCCGTCTCTCAAACACCATGCGGTCACGAGAATCAACGGAGGCGATCGAGTCTTGCGGGGAAAAGTCATAAACCTCTGCAGAGTGTACAATCTAATCATGGTTAGCCGTGTCCCCGGTTACGGACAATTCTGAGTATCTAGTACTTGAGTATTCGCATGTATCTCAACACTCCTAATAATTAATATTGCTTGGGTTGTTAATTACTTCTAATTGGGATCATTGAGTTGGGGTTTACCTTCTCAGATGATGTTTCAACTACCGTGATAGTAAATTAAAATTGAATTTCCTTTGTAGTAGGGAAAAATTGGCTTTTCGCAAAAACTGTAACCATAGAGCTTTCCACCAGCCAAATATGCATGTAGCCGTAGCATTATTCTGTTATTGCTCTTTTGTGTTACATTGCCAGCATATTCCATGTGCTGACCCGTTCTCGGGATGCAACGTATTATGTTGCAGACTTTTCAGACGAGGAGTAAGGTTCGTAGGTCGTTGCCGTGCAGCTCGGCTATGCCGTTGGAGTTGATGGACTCACTTTATCTTCCAAGCCTTCATTGTTATCGCATTAGATGGCCTTAAGCCATATTATTGTAATAAGTTCTCTTTGGAGGCATTCGATGTAATAAGTGTGTGATTGCTACTCTATTATAAATCCTTGAAATCTTGTGTGGTGTCGGCATTCTTGATCGAGGATGACACCTAAGCACAGAGACTTGACCATCTGAGGTCGGGTCGCTACACCCTCTGAAGCACAACCTGAAGAGGAACTTATCATCTCTGCACCAAATCAACCTGAAGACAATGCTCAGTCCGAAGACAATCGTCCCAATGATGACAATGACCAGCCAGAGCAAATGCTTCATCCTGTTCATCCACGTGTTGCAAATGAAGTTCAAATAGAGAAGATAATTGACAGCATCAATGCACCTGGTCCGCTCACTCGATCAAGAAAAACATAGCTAGCAAACTTCTGTGGGCACTTTTCTTTTGTGTCAATATCAGAACCCAAGAAAGTTGCTGAAGCTTTTATGGAACCGGAATGGATTCAAGCCATGCAAGAAGAACTTCAACAGTTCAAACTGAATAATGTCTGGGAACTTGTCAAGCGACCTGATCCTCGCAAGCACAACATTATTGGAACAAAATGGATATATCGAAACAAGCAAGATGAGCATGGTCAAGTCGTCAGAAACAAAGCACGTCTTGTGGCTCAAGGATACACTCAAGTTGAAGGAATTGACTTCGATGAAACATTTGCTCCTGTTGCTAGGCTTGAAGCTATTCGCATACTGCTAGCCTATGCTAATCATCCCAATATCTTGCTATATCAAATGGATGTAAAGAGTGCATTTCTCAATGGCAAGATTGAAGAAGAAGTATATATCGCACAACCACCTGGCTTTGAAGATCCAAAACTTTCTGATATGGTGTACAAGCTAAACAAGGCACTGTATGGACTCAAACAAGCCCCTCGTGCCTAGTATGATACAATCAAAGACTTCCTGAAGAGCAAAGGCTTCAAACCTGGATCCCTCGATCCCACTCTCTTCACGAAGACATAGGATGGTGAACTGTTTGTGTGCCAAATATATGTGGATGACATAATCTTGGATGCACCAACGGAAATAGATGATGAGTTTGGGTACATG
This sequence comes from Aegilops speltoides, assembly GCA_021437245.1. Classification (NCBI taxonomy): domain Eukaryota; kingdom Viridiplantae; phylum Streptophyta; class Magnoliopsida; order Poales; family Poaceae; genus Aegilops; species Aegilops speltoides. Next base: position 314,109,421 of record CM038141.1, read on the forward strand.
ATGTAAGAGCAATATCAAATGTCCATGATGGGTGAGCTGAAGTTCTTCCTTGGTCTTCAAATCCGTCAGGAAAGGAATGGCATCTTCATATCTCAAGAAAAATACCTCAAAGATTATGCGAAGAAGTTTGGAATGGAAGGCGCAAAGGCTACACGACGCCAATGCCACCAAACACCATCTTGGTCCGACGACAATGGTAAAGAGTTCGATCAAAAGGTATACCGCTCCATGATTGGTTCTTAGCTTTATTTATGTGCATCTAGGCGGACATTATGCTTAGTGTTTGCATGTGTGCTCGATACCAAGCGGCACCAAAGGAATCGCATCACTTAGGCGTGAAGCGAATTCTTGATATTTGGCTTACACCCCAACACTCGGATTATGGTATCCCAAGGGCTCAAGATTCGATTTGGTTGGATTCTCGGATCTGATTATCTTTGGTGACAAGGTGGATTGCAAGTCTACATCGGCACATGTCACTTTCTTGGTCAATCACTTGTCTGTTGGTCTTGAAGAAGCGTAAGCGTATCACTCTCAAGCGCTGAATCTGAATACATTCTTTGTTGGATCTGTTGTGCTCGGCTTCTATGGATGAAGCAAACTCTCAAGGATTATGGCATCAACCTGAAACAAGTACCTCTCTTCTGCGACAACGAGAGTGCCATCAAGATAGCCAACAATCCAGTCCAACACTCGAAGACAAAGCACACTGAAATTTGTCATCACTTTCTCAGAGATCATGTTGTGAAGAAAGATATCGATATCAGTCACGTCAACACTGAAGAGCAACTGGCAGATATCTTCACAAAGCCCTTGGATGAGAAAAGGTTTTGCAAGTTTCGGTGTGAGCTAAATATCTTGGAATCCTCTAATGTCCTGTGATTAGGCACACATCCTAACACTTATGCATGTTGATGACTTAGATGTGCAACACACAAAGTAATGTATATATTCAATCAATGAAGATTTACACTCTGAGTGTGAATACATTAACATGGAATTTGACTTGAGCGCCACGATAATTGTGCGCCGTGTGCAGGTCTAATACTTCCTATCTGATGGGTAACGCCACCACCAACTTTTCTTGTTTGAAGTGTTTCACTCGAGGCGTTACATTGAAATGACTTCGCATTTGGTTTGTCTTCAGTTTCAATTTGTCTTCATGACTTTCTGCACTATGATGATTTGATTTCTTTCTGATATATATATATATATATATATATATATATATATATAGACACACACACACACACACACACTAGTGTTTTGTCCTCTACAGCATTCACTTATAGCTATATCTTCAAGATTGGATCTTTTGAACTAAGTGAATGTGATTGGACCCTAACCTCTCTATGCTTCCTATCTCAAAATCTATCTGTCCAAATCATATGCATTCTATTGAAACTGTCGAAGGTCTTCTCTGCGTCCTAGTTAGCAGAAGGCAAAGAGACAAACATTAAATCTGTTTTAAATGGCTTATCTTTACTGTTGAAATCCGGAGAAGCTGGAACAACTCTCCGACATGCCTGGCGGGCGTGGGGCGATGGGACAACCACGAGTGCATTGCATGCTTGCCACGTGCCCCTCAGATATGAACCGCTAGGGGCACCAGCGTAATTGCGCTGTGTCTCTCACCTACTTATAAATACTTGTCCCCTGCGGTAAAGAAATCCTTCTCCCACCTCTCCACCTCCGTCAAAACCCTAGCGCCACCGCTAGCTCGCGACGACACCGGCGACGAAGCGCTTAGCTGCCGCGACTTCTCCGACGCTGTCCTCACACCGGCCGCGGACATCGTCCTCTCCGCCGTCGCCGTAGGTGTCCTCCGTCGCCAAGTTAGGGTACGGTGGGCTGAACTGCTCGGTCTCCTATTCCTCCATCTAGCAGTTCTTCGTGCGGTAATTATAACTCTATTTTTACCACCTTTTTGATCTTGAAGATTCATCCTGTTTACCAAAAGTAGTTTTGGTCTATTCAAAGCTAGATCTATTCCATCTGCATCTCATACTGCTTAGTCGATTCACTTAAATTTCTTGTCTAGTTTGATTCCTCACTTGTACTTATTCACGGATTGGTACAAATCTGGAACCAACTCACCTATATAAGTGAATGTCTTCGCATCATGAGGTCAATGTCTTCAAACTAATTATCTTCAAAATCTTCTGAGAATGCATATGACCTCTTCCCCTTCCCTCGCATCTCTAATGCTGTCACAGGTACATGTCCGTGGGAGAATCCCTTGGTTCTCATAGTCTGCATTCGTTTGCAGAATACTTACAGCATCATATAAATTCTCCTGAAGCCAGTTCCTGCTTGACCAGCAAGCGCAAATCTCTGAAGCCTTTGAACATATTGAAGCCTTTCAGCTTAAAGTTCATGGCTGCAGAAAAATCAACAAGGAAGGGTGGCAGACAGCGCAGAGAAGGAACATCTAAAGATCTGCATGATGATTTAGCAGAAATGTACAAGACAGATCCTGAAGAGAATTATCATCAGAGAAAGACGCGAATCCAATGGATTTGACGCTATTGGGCTGAGGAGTGGTTCAAGTACAAGTTTGTCACAAAGGAATATGCAGAGAAGCATGCCATCAAGAGACCTTGGGGTGATATCCTCTATCGAGGCCTTCAACCCAAGAGCTGAGCTGACGCCATTGAACAAGGCTTCTATCCATGCATGGTCCATGGGCCATAGCCTGCGAACGCAGATCCCACTTCACTACTATGGTGTCGTGACGACTCTCTCTTCAAGCGCAACTACCAGTTTGTTGTGGCTTCGGCCAAGAAGAACAAGAAGGCCCTGGGTTTGGACTTCAACCCAGGTCCCTCTGCTCCCCGTGCTGATGGCTCCCGTGAAGCTACCTTGACGGCCTCATCACCTACATCATGGTCCAAGGCGCCAGAGTAGATCATTCTGACAATGGTGCTGACTCTGATGAAGCCCCAGCTCCTCCTCCAAAGCCGCAGAAGCAAAAGAAGTCAAAGGCTTCAACCTCAGCTGCACCTCCGAAGACTTTGCGTGCGAAGCCACTGGCCACTGCACCTCCTGAAGCTAGTGTGCAATCTGAAGATCTGTCCCGTGTCTCCAAGAGAACGGAGAAGAAGAAGCAACTTGTTAGACCATCTGATCAAAGAGCCTTGACTCCTGCCGCAATTCTGCGTGAAGAACCCATTGATCTATCAAGTGATGAAGATCTTGCTGATGATGCCCTTGAGCAGCTGATCAAGAGCAAGGAAGAAGCTGAAATCTTCAGCAACTTGCCTCTCTTTGATGTGGCCATCATTCACAATTTCATTGATGAGTGGTTCGACACCCCCAACGTCAGCTTTGAAGACTTACAGCTCCCAATTGGCCTCAGTGTCGCCTTCAATGGCGCCATTGCTTCTGAGCTAGCCCTTGCTCAGCGCATAGTTGAGCTCACGAACAAGATTGACTTTGAGAAGGCTCAATTCAAGAAGCATGTGGCCAAGCTAAGTGTTCAAGACGTCCGCAACTTCAAGGTCATGCTGAATGAGCTTAAAGAAGCTTTTCTCAAGAAACGCCAAGAAGCTCAGGGCTCTCGAGAATGCATGAAGCTTTTAGCTGATAAGTGTGTGCTTGCCTACAATGAGGCTGAGAAGCGCAAATCCCTTGGCCGCCCTGGCATTGACCCCAGGATGGCTGCAAAAAGGAAGAACAAGCGCCCTGCTGATCAGCCTGAACCTTCAAGCCAAGAAGCCCCACGCATTATCTTCCCAAGCAGCATGACTGGCTCGAAGCCAAAGGTCACTACAACAGCGAGCAGAAGAAGGCGAGGGCTGCAGAGGTGAAGCCGAAGAGAAAGCATAGTGAAGCCGATGCGCTCCTCCAAGAAGAAGCGCAAGACCAAGAAGACTAGGGCTGCTTCCACAGAGCCCTTAGTCGTTGAACCCATTTTCGTGGTTTGCCACGTATGCATTCATCAAGAGCGAAGAATGGTTGTCCATGAGCCTGCTACCATAGAGGCTCATGAAGCTGAAGATATTCCAGCATTTGAACACACGCTCATGAAGACATTGGTCAAGATGACAATGTAAATGATGATGAAGTTCTTCCTCGATTGAACATCAAGTGGTATCATTGCTGTTCCTCTGAACAGCGAACTCATCGACATTGGTCGTCCATTGGCGCCAATTGCTCAGATGCATCGTGGGCTGATCACCCACAACAACAAAAGACTCCCCAGTGCTCCCCAACAACAACAACAAGCTACCCCCAACGTGCAAGAAGAGGATGAAGACTTTCAGGCTCAGCCAACTCCATCTCCTAACTTGAAGCCAGCACTTCGTAGGCTTTGCAGAGGACAAAGGCCTGAAGTCCCTCTGTCGAGCGTTCCCGAAGGAGAAGTGCAACATTCACCTGTTGCACGCCAAGTATTTTCTGAACGAGCTCCAACAGTGAACGTCTCCGCGTCTGAAGCACATGCTGCTGAAGACATTCCGGCTGCATCAGCCGAGGAAAATGAAGAAGTACGTGTACCAACTCCCCTAGCTATTGAAGAAGAAGTAGTTCCAGATGTGAACGTGCCTGTGCCCGACCCTCCTGTTCGTCAAGAGGAGGTTGACAATGTTGAGGCTGCCACCAACGCCAATGAAGCCAGTGACGTAGTCATGGCTGACGCTAATGTGGAGCCTGCACCAACGAGTGTGCCTGAAACCAATGAGGCCACTGTGCCTGAAGCAAATGTGGCCACTGAACCTAAAACCAATGAGGCCACCGTGCCTGAAGCAAATGTGGCCACTGAATCTAAAACCAATGAGGATGTTGCCCCTCAAGTCAATGAGGATGCTGCACCAAAAGCCCATGAGGATGCTGCACCCGAAGCCAATATGACAACTGCCCCTGAAGCACCTGTTGTGCAGCCCGACTCCTCTGATGTTGCCCCTGCTCCTGTTCCACCACCAAGGCCTCACACTATTGAGCAAGCATACGATCACGGTCGACTTGTCCTTTGTCGATGGCCCATTCGGTGCCTCCATATACGCCTCGGGACCCCAATTTGACTATCATGTTGAGCATCGGCCTCAGGTCCAGAAGCCAAAGCCCAGGTTGCCATGGTTTCCAGGTACTGCCAACTCCCCCGGGTCCTTCAATGCAAATAGCTTCAAGAGCCACAATACCTTCTTTGACAGCGCCAAGAACCCCTATTCCAAGCCAAGAATTTCATCAGATCGGTTCTGGAGCTATCAGCAGAGAAGCTATTACTCATGCGTGTTATATGATCAAGGGCGCATTTTCCCTCATATGCGTCTTGACACTGAAGCTATTGCTGGATTGTCATGCTTAGAAGAAGCACTTGACTGCTTTCGTGATGCTGGTATGCTCCACTTTGTGACAGACAAGGAACATTGGAATGAAGAGCTATTGCTTCAATTCTATGCCACTCTACACATTCGCGGCTACTACAGAGACATCAAGACTTGGGTTCTCGAGTGGATGACTGGCAATGTTCATCATGAAGCCAAAGCTATGGATATCATCGAGCTTACTGGGCTAGCCACTCCTGGAGAACTGTATGAGCCTAACTGTCAGCTACACCGCAATGCTGTGGAGAGCATCTTTCATAAGCCAAAACCCAATATGAGCGGATCTTTGAGCATGATGAAGCCTTTGCCATCGGCGTTGAGTATCCCATACATTTCTTTGTTGAAGACCTTGAGTATCGCCTCGCACCATATATCATATCATCGGCGAACTCTATGGCGGTCAAGGGACACTCATCGTGCCAAGCTTGAAGGAGCTATGAAGACTTTGGTCTTCTATATTCTCAATAGCATCGGCTTCAACACTCGAGAATTCTTCTTGAGCAACTTGTTGCTTCGGCTCGACCTATTTGGTGCGAAGTTTTATGCTCCATGGGTCATCGCCTCATCAGCGACACTCATCTATCAATTATCAGCCCTCCGCCGCAATCACATAATATTTCGCCAGAGGTTGATATGTCGATTGATCTTTGTATACTCGACCTGCCAAGACATCGCTTTGTCTTCAGAACGTTGAGCACCAAAGCTTCACTCAGCCTATTGAAGGTGTTCAAGCATCAACAAGAATCTATCCACTAGCTGGTAACACTCGTCTGCCTCACAGAGTGCCCACTGAAGCCACTGAAAGCACCATTGCGCAAAGGCCTCGGAAGCATTCTCGTGTTCTCAATGACCGAGAGCTTCTTGTGGCTCTTCATCAGAAGCAGGATAAGCATCATTTCTGGCTCAAGCGTGAAATGCAAAGCCTCTTGGTGGATGTCAATCGCTTTCGCAACCTTGCCACCATGAATGCCTTTGTTGCTCATGAAACTTGCCGAAGATAATGGAAGAGTTTGACTCTGCTCAATGCTGAAGCTGATCTTCAAGATGATGGCTTCAATGAAAGATTCTAGTTCGACTCCACTCCTCCAAGGACTGCTACCCTGCGTCGAACTCCATCTCTTGAAGACTCTGAATATTCTTCTTCCGCGGCAACAGTTAATGCGAGTGATCGATGATGAAGATGGCGCTACTTCACCAACTCCAACTACTGCGGCGCAGACGACATTGCACCAAGTTCTCTGCACCGCCAACCAACGACAACGACCAGCTGCTTCACCTACTCATGACGAGTAGATGCTCTATGTCTTCAAACCTTTTGGTCATTCTTGAAAAAAGGGGAGAAGCGTATGAGTTGATAGTCTTCAAGCGGGTTCATATGGGCGGTTGCATTATATTTTCTTCGCGTGCTTACAACTCTTGCGTTTTGAAACATTTGGTTCTTTGAGTTGTAACACCTAAACTTGATGGTAAATCGCTACTTACGCTACTTATTTGCTGCGATGATAAATTCGCATGTGCGATGATAACTTCCGCACTTAGATCATTCTGCAGACGTCCATTTTTCATTATGCATGTTATTCTACTCGCTATATCATTTCATGCATGATGAATTATCTTCATAAGTTGAAGTGGATCTCCACAAGTACAACCTGCCATGTGCATTTGCATTCCAAAAGCAAATTACTTATATGCACATCTTGTGGGGAGCCCTTGCAACTTATGAAGACAATTTCCTATCCCTACAATTTCACATACTTTATCCCCGTTGAAAACTTCAACCAGTTTGTCATCAATCACCAAAAGGGGAGATTGTAAGTGCATCTAGTGCCACCCCTAGTTGGTTTTGGAGTATTGATGACAAAGTTGGTTGAGGGACTGATCGTTTGTGAGAATTGCGGGATAACGCAGTAGTGTCCCTCATTGATTCGGTTTACCTACGGAGATGACCCTAAAATGTATGAAGACATTGAAGACAATGGTGGTTTGAGAAGATATTCATATTGAAGACTATGACATGAGAAGACAGTATGTGAACACATTGGAGCGCGAAGACTGTGTGGTTTCATTGTTTCCTTTTCTTCTTTGTTGAGTCATAGGAACCATCGTCTTTGTTAAGTGGGGTCCAAGTGAACTAAGTCGAGTGGTCAAGTGATGCTCAACCCAAATCCTATGTCTTGAGCAAAGACAATGAGAGGAAATCTTATCCAGAGCTGGATGAGTCGCTTTGCTTGTAGCCCAAGTAAAGTTGCAGCGTGTGTTTGAAATCGACCGTTGGAACACGTGTCGGTTCCTTAGTGACCAGGGTCATTTTGGACAAATCAGGTCGGGTTGCCTAGTGGCTATAAATAGCCCACCCCTACACCATAAATTGGTGGCTGCTCGGAGTTTGTACACGGCTTTTGTCGTTTGAGAGCAACCCACCTCGAAGCATTTGAGAGAGAAATCCTTGCGAGGACAAAGCCCAAACACCCGAGCCAAAGAGTGTTAGGCATCTTGAAGTCTTTACATGCATGTGACTGAAGACTTATTACACTTGAGGACTGTGAATCCTCCAGCCGGTTAGGCGTCGCGTTCTGAGCATCCAAGAGTCATTGTGGATTGCCGGTGAACGAAGTCTGTGAAGGTTTGGAAGTCTCCCTTGAAGACTTACTAGAGTGATTGGGCGAGGACTGGGTGTCCTTAGCTCAAGGGGAATAAGGTGAAGACACGGTCTTCTGAGTTAAATCTCAGCCTCCCTAACCAGACGTACAGTTGTCACAGCAACTGGAACTGGTCCAACAAATCCTGTGTCTTCAACAAGCAACTGGTTCTATCCCTTCCAACCTTACTTAAGTTTGTCTTCATGAAGTCATTGCCTATCTGTTTATCTGTTTGACTTCATTGCTTGACTACTATTGTTGATTGGCTTCACACTATCTTCCATCTTGATCCTTACTACCTAACTGCTATTAGTCCTGTACTTTCACATCATTACATGCTTGACTATGGCTTGTTTAGGGTAGTTTATCTTCCGCTGCATATCAATTAGGTTGTTTCTGTTGTTTGTCTTCGAAACTTTCAAGTTTTGAAGACTTTTACAAAAATCACCTATTCACCCCCCCCCCCTCTAGTCGATACTAGCACTTTCAAGTCCGAGTGGAGAGCAATCCTCCCACTCGGGGGCTTAGTTGCGACCCCGTAATCGCCTAAGTTAACAACATTCCGAGTGGAGAGCAATCCTCCCACTCGAAGGCTTAGCTGCGACCTCGTAATCGCCTAAGTTAAAAACATTCCGAGTGGAGAGCAATCCTCCCACTCAGAGGCTTAGCTGCGACCCCGTAATTGCCTAAGTTAAAAACATTCCGAGTGGGGAGCAATCCTCCCACTCAGAGGCTTAGCTGTGACCCCGTAATTGCCTAAGTTAAAAACAGTCTGAGTGGAGAGCAATCCTCCCACTCGGGGGCTTAGCTGCGACCCCGTAATTGCCTAAGTTAAAAACATTCCAAGTGGAGGGCAATCCTCCCACTCAGAGGCTTAGCTGCGACCCCGTAATTGCCTAAGTTAAAAACATTCCGAGTGAAGAGCAATCCTCCCACTCGGAGGCTTAGCTGCGACCCCGTAATCGCCTAAGTTAAAAACATTCTGAGTGGAGAGCAATCCTCCCACTCGGAGGCTTAGCTGCGACCCCGTAATAGCCTAAGTTAAAAACATTCTGAGTGGAGAGCAATCCTCCCACTCGGGGACTTAGCTACGACCCCGTACTCGACTAGGTCACAAATATCCTCTGAGCTATGCCACAAATACAACGTACGCTGCATCCCTGTCCGCAAGGATGACGAGGTGATGATTGAACACCGCGTCTGAGCTACGCCACAAATACAACGTACGCTCCATCCCTATCCACAAGGACGATGAGGTGTTGATTGAACACCGCGTCTGAGCTATGCCACAAATACAACGTATGCTCCGTCCCTATCCGCCAGGACAACGAGGTGTCGATTGGACACCGCATCTGAGCTACGTCACAAGTACAATGTACCATCCCGATCCGCAAGGACGACTAGGTGTCGGCTGAACACCACGTCTGAACTGTGTCACAAGTGTACACTTCACTCGACAAAAGGTGAAAAGATCAAGTTCACTCGAGATCGAAAGACAGTCAGAAATATTTCAAAACCAGAACAAAAGCCAAGATATTTGAAGAAATTCAAATTCAGATGAATCCTATAAAATTTTGGGACGGCGGCAAGCAGAAGTACTCAGGCATCAAGCATGAAAGAGTTTAATGGTTACATAATCACTCGGCATTCAGAGGCAAATAAAGGTCGGGCATAATGTTTTGATCACTCGTCAGGAGAAGGACTTGCTGGATCACAGAAACTGTCAAGGTCAATGCTGTCTGTGATGCGAGTGGCGACGTCAAGGAAAGTGTCCATGAAGGACTGGAAACTGTGCTTTTTGGTGTTCGCAGCCTTGAGTTCCGCTAGCTTGTCTTCTCTGACATCCTTGCAGTGCACCCGGACCACTGACAGGGCGACGTCAGCGCCGCAGCGAGCAGATGATTTCTTCCATTCTTGCACTCGGTCAGGTATTTGATTTAGTCAAACCATCAGAGACTCGAGATCCTGTGAGAGTTTCGCGTGAGGCCAGAGTTCAGCATCATCCCGAGTCATCGCCGCCTTCAGTAGGGCAAGATAGGCAACAACGATGTCCATGCGTGATTCCAACCGCAACACATTCATTGCAACATCATCTTTGACAGGAAAATTTGTGGGATCGAGACCCGTCTCGACCCGCCCGGTCTCTGCTTCAAAGTCTTGACAATGTTCTGCACAATCGAAAAAAACAATGAGTCGACAGTTCGACAAGACATGACAGTCAACGACAACAAAGCAGTCGAACAAGAATACCTTCAAGCTTCAAGACCAGCTTCACAGCAATCCCAAATAAGACTCTAGCTTGCCCTTCTTGACCTTGAGGCTTCCAACTTTGTCGGCCAAGTTGTCCTTGTCTTTCTTCAGTTGCTCGACCTCCCGATTGTCCTTAGAGACGGCGGTCTTCAGCTTAGAGTTTTCTTCTTCTAACTTGCTAACTGAAGCCAGCTTCTTGTCCGCAAGCGTTGTTTTCTCTCGCGCCTCCTTCTGGGCCGCAGCAAGATCCTGATCCTTCTTCTCCAGAGCCTGCTTCATTTTCTCTAAAGAAATAACATTCTTCAGACGAGCTTTGTAACGCCCCGGATCCGATGCGCCAGGTGTCCGCCAGTTATTTGCCGTTGTTGCCATGTCATTGCTTGCGTGTTGCATTTCACCATGTCATCATCTGCATTTCATCTGCATGTTTTCCAAAACTTGCATCCGTCCCGGTCTCCTCGTTCCGTCCGTTGTCCGTTCGAGCCGGACACACTTGCAGCGCCCGCGATATGTCCGAAATATTATTTTATAAGTGGCATAAAATGTTCTCGGAATGGGTTGCAACTTGTCGTGCGGTCTTATTATAGTGTAGACAGGCCGCTTGCCAAGTTTAAATCAGATTCGAGTTCGTTTGATAGCCCAACCGTTAAATATACAACGCAATATAGTCGGTCTATCGTCGGACGTTTTGGTCTCCGAAACAGTTGTCGGGCTGCACTTCCCTTCTCTCTCCTCGGCCCTACTCCTCTTCACAGCCCACTAGCCCTCCTACCATACCCCTCCTCGCGTCCGGTGCCGTCCGATCGAGATCGGAGGGCTCCGAAACCCCTCAAACCCCAAACCCTAGCCTCTTTGGCTATATAAAGACCCTTCTCTCCATTTTGGCCTCCTACCTACCTCTAGCCCTCTCCTCCTCAAATTCATGCTTGGCCTTCTTCCCGCCGCCACTTGTCGCCTCCTCCGCCTTTGCACCGCCGCCTCCACCTCACAGGCGCCACTTGGCGTAGCCATTGGCTGCGCCGCCACTGAGGCGCCCCGGCCAACCAGGCGCCGCCACATCGCCTCCCCGCCTCCATCGTCGCCTCCCGCGGTCCTCGCGGCCCGCACGAGCCCCAGATCGGGCGCGACCGACAACCCGAGTGCCCGCGCTTATCGCTCTCGTTCGATCGAGAGGAGGAGCCCTCGATCCCGAAGCTCCCGTCGACCCCGCCCGCCATCGTCTGCGTTGCCTCGCCGGAAAGGCTGTGGCCTCGCCGAACCCAGATCCGTCATCGCCGGGCACCCGCCGTTCGCGCAGCCTCACCGTCGCCCTCGGTGTCTCTTCGCTGCCGCCGTCGCCAACCTCTGTGCTGCCATGGAACTCCGCCGAGTCGCCGTCCCTCTCTGTCGGCCCTCCTTCCAGCCAGATCCGCCGAGGCTCGGCCTCCGCACCCGTCCCGTCGAGTTCCGTGCCTCCCGGCGTCCTCCCGCCCAGCAGCAGCAGCGCGGGGAACCTCCGCCGCCGCCGCCATGTCCACTCGGGAGCGAGCAGAGGAGCCGCTCGCTCCCTGGTGCCCGTTGACCACGCCTTCAGCGCGCCGGCCTCCAAGGCCCAGCCCGCATCCCCTCCGGCCCAGCAGCCCCATCGCCCGCCCCAGCAGCGCCCCTTCTGCCGGCCGCCTCCTCCACAGATCTGGGCCAAGCCCATGGTGGCGCCCAGCGCCCGGCAATTGCGGCATGTTTAGGTTTTTTCTCGGTCTGCGAATTTTGCTAATTATCCGAGTTCCCGTTTCTGATTAGACCCTCATTATTCATGCATTTAATAACTCCACAACCGTGCATCGGATTAAAACAACTTATATATGTAAAATGCTTAGTTTTTCATCTAGTTTCACAATATGCCACTTTCATCCATGTTTAAAATATTTAAAATGATGTTTGCTTAAATTTGCTCAAATGCCATGTTAAAATGATTCTATTCATAACTAAATAACCGTAACTCCGATTTTAATAAACTTTATATGTAAATGGGGTGGAAAAATGCCTAGATTAACGTGGTTCACTTTATTTTCCTGTTTAACAACTTTAAAATATGGTTTAGGACAGAACAGTACCGAATCTAAAATATGCACATGAGGATTTTCCGGACTTGTTGTTTGTTATTCCCGGCCTCATTTAAACTTGCCTAGATAGGTAGTTTTGTCATGCGTCACCTCTTGCCATGTTTAACAACATTTAACATTGTTGTGTACCTAAACGAGAGCGAACTAAATACTCGAATGTGGTGTTTCATCAATATGCAACTCGTTGCATATTGAGCTCCACTTAATTTGTAGTGTTGTTTGTGCATATTGCCATGCCATGCCTCATTAAACCGGACATGCATCATACTTGGTTGTGCATCATGCCATGTTGATGCGATGGTTGTTTACTATATTGTTTGCTTCTTTCCGGTTTGCTTCTCTTGTTAGCTTCGGTTTCGTTCCGGAGTTGTGAGGGTTCGTTCGACTACGTCCGTTTGTCTTCTTCATGGACTCGTTCTTCTTCCTTGCGGGATTTCAGGCAAGATGACCGCTACCCTGGATCTCACTACTATCATTGCTATGCTAGTTGCCTCGTTCTTTCGCTATGCTGCGCTACCTATTACCTGTTTGTCCAGCCATCCCAAATTGCCATGAACCTCTAACCTTTGACACCATTCCTATGCAAACCGTTGTTTGGCTATGTGACCGCTTTGCTCAGCCCCTCTTATAGCGTTGCTAGTTGCAGTGAAGTTGAAGACTTCTCCGTGGTGGACAGGTTTATGTTGGGACATCACAATATCTCTTATATTATTAATGCATCTATATACTTGGTAAAGGGTGGAAGGCTCGGCCTTATGCCCGGTGTTTTGTTCCACTCTTGCCGCCCTAGTTTCCGTCATACCGTGTTATGTTCCCGGATTTTGCGTCCCTTACGCGGTCGGGTGATTTATGGGACCCCCGACAGTTCGCTTTGAATAAAACTTGTCCAAAGAAGGCCCAACATTGCCTTTTACCATTTGCCTCACCACCACCTACTTTTCCCTTGGGAGTAATTAACCCAAGGGTCATCTTTATTACAGCCCCCGGCCAATGCTTGTCTAAGTGTTGGTCCAAACCAGAGCCACTTGCGGTGCCGCCCTAGGCAACTTGGGGTTTAAATCGGTTGCCGACGTAGTGTTCATCCGGTCGTGGCTCGAGACGAGATCTGCGGCTACTATCGGGATGTCGGCACGCCGGAGGTTTTGCTGGTCTTGTTTTACCATTGTTGAAATGTCTTGATGTACGGGATACCGAGTCGATCGGAGTGTCTCGGGTGAAGGTCTATTCTTCGATGATCGCGAGAGCTTGTCATGGGCTAAGTTGGGACACCCTGCAGGTATAAACTTTCGAGAGCCGTGCCCGCGGTTATGTGGCAGATGGGAATTTGTTAATGTCGGTTGTAGACAACTTGACACTTGATCCGAATTAAAACGCATCAACCGAGTGTGTAGCCGTGATGGTCTCTTCTCGCGGAGTCCGGAAGTGAACACGGTTTCGTGTTATGTTTGGCGTAAGTAGGTGTTCGGATCACCTCTTGATCATTGCTAGCTTCACGACCGTTCCGCTTGTTTCTCTTCTCGCTCTCATTTGCGTTGGTTAGCCACCATACTTGCTTAGTCGCTGCTTTGCAACCTCACCACTTTACCCCTTCCTTTCCCATTAAGCTTTGCTAGTCTTGATACCCATGGTAATGGGATTGCTGAGTCCTCGTGACTCACGGATACTTCAAAACCAGTTTGCGGTGCCTATGTTACGGCGGGTGACACAATCAAGCTCAAGGAGGAGCTCGATGAAGATCTTGCCCTTTGTGTTGTTTCGTTCTAGTTGATCAAGAGTGGAGCCCGGTTGGGGTCGATCGGGGTCCTTTGTCGCATTTGGGGTTCTTCTTTTATTTTGGTTCCGTAGTCGGACCTTGATTGTATCTGGATGATGTAATGCTTTATTCATGTAATTGTGTGAAGTGGCGATTGTAAGCCAACTATGTATCTCTTTCCCTTATGTATTACTTGGGTTGTGTGAAGATTACCTCACTTGCGACATTGCTTTCAATGCGGTTATGCCTCTAAGTCGTGCTTCGACACGTGGGAGATATAGCCGCATCGAGGGCGTTACAAGTTGGTAATCAGAGCCTTCCCCGACCTTAGGAGCCCCACTGCTTGATCGTTTTTAGCGGCCGAGTTGTGTCTAGAAAAATGTTTTGAGTCATTTAGGATTATATATATCGGAGAGTTTAGGAATTCTTTTTACTCCCCAGTCCCTTCGACCTTCTGGTGAGGTATCCTGACGTAGAGTTTTGACTCTTCTCTTCTTAAATTTCACTAAATTTTTTTTAGGATCACGCGGGTATCTTGGAATCGTTCCGATGGTTTTATGATGACAACATTGTCTTGGTGCCTCCTGTCATTTAGGGGTTGTGGCAGTGTCCCGGGGAGTTGAGCTCCGAGGTGTTGTCGTCATAATTTTATCGTTGCGATTCTGGAATACCGAGTTTAATCGCCGACATCAAAAATCTCTTTTATGCAGTTGTTGGTGAGATAACCCGCTAACCCCGAGATCGAGGTGAGTACGGGAGTATTGCCATGACTTGTATAACGGATGCTTTTCGAAGGTTGAGGTAGACGATTTCCGAAGGTTTCTTGGTTATGTGTTGACGGATGGATACAACTGGATGTAGGGATTGTTAGTTTGGGTGAGATATATTGCTCCCTGTATCCCCAACACCAGATTGCATAACCAGAAAGTTTCGGGAGTTTCATAGGTGGGAATTCAAGTAGCTCTTAGGATATCTTTCCGACGGATGTATGATATGAAATTGGGGTTCGACGTCTAGTGGTCCGCCTATTCACGGTTGGTTTTACTGATGGTCTCGTTGTGTCTTAAAGAGTCCTTGGCTATGCCGACTGGGACACTTCGTATGTCATGTGCACTGCCTTGTACATGATGGTGCGGTACGATTGAGCCCGTGTAGGCCCCACCACGAAAACTTCGGACGAAATCTCTATCATATGTTTGTTCCGGCTTATTCTGCAAGCCAAATCCTTTGTTTTGTTTTATTTGTGGTATTCGAGTTGCTTCGAAGTCAAGTGTTGAATCCATACCTTTCCTAAACGGTGTTCTCATATTGCTATGTGAACACTAATCCTTTTGATCATCGAGATTGTCATGTCAATTCTTTCCAACCGGCGTGTTTCTCTTCAAGTGCATCCGATCATTCTCCCCATCCGCAAGATAAATTCTAAGTTTTCTCAACGGTGTTTGTTTCGTTCATCCCAAGTTGTCTTTGTTTTTCCCCACCCTCCCACCCTTTTTCTTCAAGGACATAGATTTCTTAATCAAGTATCCATTTATTCATGTGAAGTCTCTTCATTCTTTTCTTTCAATGTTCTGATCCGGTGATCCCTCGTGAAGATGCTCACGAGCTTTCAAGTTCATCATACGTCATTGTTGTTTCTTCTTCGGTGGATTTAATTCAAGCTTTCATTTTAACATGGCATTTGAGCAAATTTAAGCAAACATCATTTTAAATATTTTAAACATGGATGAAAGTGGCATATTGTGAAACTAGATGAAAAACTAAGCATTTTACATATATAAGTTGTTTTAATCCGATGCACGGTTGTGGAGTTATTAAATGCATGAATAATGAGGGTCTAATCTGTAAAACTGGGAACTCTGGATAATTAGCAAAATTCGCAGACTGAGAAAAAAACCTAAACAGGCCGCAATTGCTGGGCGCTGGGGCGCTCACCATGGGCTTGGCCCAGATCTGTGGAGGAGGCGGCCTGGCAGGAAGGGGGCGCGCTGGGCCGGGGCGATGGGGCTGCTGGGCCGGAGGGGATGCGGGCTGGGCCTTGGAGGCCGGCGCACTGAAGGCGTGGTCAACGGGCACCAGGGAGCGAGCGGCTCCTCTGCTCGCTCCCGAGTGGACATGGCGGCGGCGGCGGAGGTTCCCCGCGTGGCTGCGCGAAGGCGGGGAGGACGCCGGGAGGCACGGAACTCGCCGGGGACGGGTGCCGGAGGCCGAGCCTCGGCCGGATCTGGCTGGAAGGAGGGCCGACAGAGAGGGACGGCGACTCCGGCGGAGTTCCATGGCAGCACAGGAGGTTGGCGACGGCGGGCAGCGAAGAGACACCGAGGGGCGACGGTGAGGCTGCGCAACGGCGGGGTGCCCGGGCGATGACGGATCTGGGTTCCGGCGAGGCCACAGCCTTCCGGCGAGGCAACGCAGACGATGGCCGGCGGCGGGTCGACGGGGAGCTCGGGATCGAGGGGCTCCTCCTCTCGATCCAGAACGAGAGCGATAGGCGCGGGGCACTCGGGGTTGGGTCCGGTCGCGGCCCGAGGCGGGCCTAGTGCGGGCCGCGAGGACCGCGGGAGGCGACGTGGAGGCGGGGGAGGCGATGTGGCGGCGCCGGTTGGCCGGGCGACGCCTCAGTGTGGCGCAGCCAATGGCTCTGGCCAAGTGGCGCCCGTGGTGGGGGCGGCGGCAAAGCGAGGAGGAGGCGACAAGTGGCGGCGGGGAAGAAGGCCGGCGCGGAATTTGAGGAGGGAGAGGGCTAGAGGTAGGTAGGAGGCCAAAAATGGAGAGAAGGGGTCTTTATATAGCCAAAGAGGCTAGGGTTTGGGGTTTGAGGGGTTTCGGAGCCCTCCAATCTCGATCGGACGGCACCGGACGCGAGGAGGGGTATGGTAGGAGGGCTAGTGGGCTGTGAAGAGGAGTAGGGCCGAGGAGAGAGAAGGGAAGTGCAGCCCGACAACTGTTTCCGGAGACCGAAAACGTCCGACGATAGACCGACTATATTGCGGTTGTATATTTAACGGTTGGGCTATCAAACGAACTCCGAATGCGACGAAACTTCGCAGGCGGCCTGTCTACACTATAATAAGACCGCACGACAAGTTGCAACCCATTCCGAGAACATTTTTATGCCACTTATAAAATAATATTTCGGACATGTCGCGGGCGCGTGCAAGTGTGTCTGGGCTCAGAACGGACAACGGACGGAACGAGGAGACCGGGACGGATGCAAGTTTTGAAAAACATGCAGATGAAATGCAGATGATGACATGGTGAAATGCAACACGCAAGCAATGACATGGCAACAACGGCAAATAACTGGCGGACACTTGGCGCATCGGATCCGGGGCGTTACAAGCTTGAAGTTGACGGTTTTCACTACGCACATCTGTTCGAGTGAAATCACTCGGTTCAAAGAGACTAAAAGAAAAAACATGGGGAAGAGCGAGTCACGAGGTGGACAGTCGATGGTTGGTTACCTCCCATGATAGATACTTCGTCCTGAGCAGTCTTGAGGTTCTTCTTGGCCAGTTCTAGGTCAAGGTTGAGGCTGATTTGCTTCTTGTTCAGTTCAGAAAATTGAGCCCCAAGATCACAAGACCTCTGCATTCAGCAAATAAGATATGTCAGTCGACAGAAACAAAAGTTAGTCATAGTGAAAGTTGCTCTAAGACTATCGCTGAATCAAACATTCAACAGTAGTCTCGGGGACTACACCCAGTGGGTGCACTTAGCGTGCCCCCACTGGTTTGGTTTTACACCCGGCATGGTCTGCCCAGCATGAGTAAAAAAAGGGAGATTCTCAGACCCCATCCGACTACCAACAGTCAACCGCGGTCTCGGGGACTACACCCAGTGGGTGTACTCTGCGTGCCCCCACTGGTTCAGAAAAACACTCGACTCAACATAGTGGACTCAAGTGAAAGACCTATACAGCTCTAAGACAGAAACACCCCAGTGGGTGATTGGATGTGAAACACAGACCCATGATAGATGCATATAATAGGTTCCAAAACGCTCATCTAAGAGCACCATATGGGCAGCGAAGCAACAACGGCAATTATCATTATTCAAGAGACTAGTCGGGAATCAACTAACCTTGACGTTGGTTTGCAGAGTGGTGCTGGCATTATAAGCCACCTGACTGGCCTCATGCACCACTTTCATCTGCTCCATCACGAGATTCACCTGGAGAAGAGCCTCCCTGGCGGCACTCGGTGAGTCATCTGGAGTCTGGTACGCAGTGAAGAGCGATGATGGCAATGCAGTCAAAGTAGCCACAGGGTCAGATGCATGGAGTTGTACTGGAGTGGCAGAGGTCTAAGCAGTCGACCCCGATGGACAATCAGTCGACAGCGGATTGGTGAAAGTAACATTTGGTCCGAGCCTGATCTCCGGATCGCTCGACCATTGTCTCAAGCACCAGTGTCGACTGAGGGACCTGAACCTCGGGCGCTTTCCCGCTTGATGCCTTGCCCCTCCTCCTCCTCTCCCTCGGAGGCACTTCTTCTTCTTCATCATCCGGAAGCACGACAACGTCCCGTGGAGCTACAACAAAAAGAAACAAAAAGAAACCTCAGAAATTCAATCGGTCAACAATTCAATTGACAGAATAAATTCGAGTCGAGTGGAACTTACTAGCTTTGGAGGTGGCCGCGTCATCAAATTCCTCGTCACCCGGGGCCTTGTCAACGTCCATGTCAGTCGCGGCGGAGGCTGGGCTGTAAAAGTTTACAATCGATTCGGTCAGAACAGAAGTATCAGCGGGTGGAAGAAAACACAGAAAGAAAGAACACTCACCCAGAGGCAACAGGAACATCCATCTTGATCTTGGGCAAAGTCTTCCGAGCCTTCGAGGGGATGACCTTGGGTTGCTTGGCGACCTTCTCCGTCGGCTCTGGAGTCGAAGTCCTAGTACGCTTCTGTGTTTGGGTGCTTGGAGCCACGGTCTTGCCACGCCCACCTGCTGGATCATGGAGTATCTTGGATCGACGTTCCGTACGAGGTGGTGAGTCGACTATCTCATCGTCGTCCAACTCATCGCTCTCCTCCTCGTCCTTGTATTCTGGAGATTGCCAATCACCGCTTTCCTCCGCACTGTCCTCTCCCTCCTGGTCTTGCTCCAGAGCTTGTTCACCATTGGGCATCGAGTACATCTCAGTGTAAACCTATGAAACAAGAAGTCAAGTAAATATCAGTCGGATTCGAAGACAGTCACAAGGCGTATCCAAATATAGTCGGTGGCAGAGACCAAACCTTGTCTGGATGGTTGCTGTCGCTGAACGGGTCGACTCTCCTGGCGCCTCTGGGGTTGTCCTTGTTTCCTATGATACCCTTCAGCCAGTGGGCCACTGTCTTGGCTGATACTTCCTCTGGATGAACCCGAGCGGTGTCGTTGGCTCCATAGTACATCCACATCGAGTGGTCACGAGCTTGGAGCGGCTGGATGCATCGACTGAGAAATACCTCCAACAAATCCATGCCAGTGACACCCTGATTGATCAACTGGACCACCCACTCAACCGACATGTTCATTTCCACCCTCTCCGCAGTGGTCACTTTCAACGAGGAAGGGGTATGGGAACAATCTAAGGTAATAGGGTGAAGTCCGGATCGTGACGAGTCGCAATGTCCGGCAAGAGAACCGGTCATTGCCGCCACCGACCGACTCAGGAAGTGTCATGGAAGGGAAAGAACTCCTTTTCCTCTTCTGGATGCCCAAACCCCCACACATTTGGATAACGTGTGTTCTCTCGTCACTCGTATTCGCTTTCTTCACCGACTGAGAGTGGATTGTGAAGATGTGCTTGAAAAGACCCCAGTGCGGTCGACAACCTATGAAATTTTCGCACATGGACACAAACGCAGCAAGGGATGTGATGGTGTTGGGAGAGAAGTGATGGAGTTGGGCTCCGAAAACGTTCAAGAAACCCCGGAAAAAGGGTGTGGGGGAAGGGAGAAACCGCGGTCGACATGGGTGGTGAGTAGAACGCACTCACCCGGACGCGGTTGTGGTTCCGTCTCCCCCTCCGGCAACCGCGCAGCCCCGTCGTCGATCAGTCCGGACTCAGCCAACTCTTCCAAATCTTCTGGCCGGAGCGAGGATCGGATCCAATTGCCCTGGATCCAACCCGGCGGCAGCGCCGACCGCGACGACGACCCCCGATTCGTCTTCTTGCCTTTCGCCGCCCCCGTCACCTTCTTCGTGTGTTCCAGCGCCGCCGTCTTGTCCTTCACCATGGTGGCGGAGCGGTGGCGTCGAGGGCGGAGGAGCCGGATGTGGCGGAGAAGCAGAGGAGAAAGAAGGAGAATGGACGCGCACACTCCAGGCGCCTCGACCCCGTCGCCTTTTAAGGACCCACTTCCGAGTGGCTGACGCGTGGGCCTGGGCGATCCTGTCAAATCCCGCAACAGTCGCATGCTGGGTACGTGGCAAAAAAGGTGGCGCGGAGATCGAGGCGCTCCTGTCTATCCGTCTCGCTTACCACGGCACGCTCCGCCTCGCGCGCTTCCCCGAAATTTTGAATCCCGTGAAATCCGGGATACGCCGTAACCAATCGAACCAAAGGTTTTGCGTCAAAAATAACACTCGACGAGTGGCGATATAAATCCACTCGACAACTTCTGAATCTATCAAGGCGACTGAAAGAAAGCTGAAGTTCCAACACGGACTTCCGGTTCAACAAAGATACCTGTGGAGCTCAATAATCGAAGCAAGACTAACTTCAACATCTTTTCACTCGGACCTTCATCCATTTGGGGGCTAATGATGATGATATAGACCTAGGGTAGGGTCACAGGCCTGACCTATACGCCCTACCCAAGGTCACTATCCTAGAAGCAAAGAAGCTCAAGAGACAAGGAGTGCCCAACGAAGGCGTCGAGTGCAATCCACTCGACGCATCAGTCACTCGGTGACCCCTCCTTCCTGATATCCCTCGACCATACAAGAAGTCACTCGACTTATCGAATGTCAGGAGTCGACCAGAACAACAACGGTCAGGCGTTCACTCCGTAGTCTTTAAGATCATTAATAGTACTTTATGGCTGGCATTATCAGTAACGTCCCATTTTTATGTACATTGAACTCCTTGTAACGGAGGATGACTGGGGTCCTGGCGCACTCTATATAAGCCACCCCTCTCCTCTGGCACAAGGGTTCGCACCCCGTGTAACACACACTCTCATAATCCAGTCGACCGCCTCCGGGCACCGAGACGTAGGGATTTTACCTCCTCCGAGAGGGGCCTGAACTCGTAAACACTTGCGTACAATCTCACTATAGCTAAGACCTTGCCTCTTCATTCGTACCCCCTATACTTATTGTCAGACTTAGAACCACGACAGCGGCCTCCCTGCTCGGCGCGGCAGCTCGATGGCCACTCCGACGCGCGTGGCCGCCAACGACTCACTTCCTCGTCCACCTCTTCCTCGACCGTTCGAACTACATCTTTCATGTTGGGTACATATGTGGTGTCCGGCTGTCCGGCCGCGTCCGTCAAACGTTTGGCGACCCACACAAACAAAAACAGACAAAATCCATGTATATTTGAGTCGGTGCGTTGGAGTTGGCCTAAGCGACACATAGTTGCGCCCTGTTTTAGCAGCTCACGATACAGCAGCCGAGAAGACTACTAGGCCGTCGGCACATAGGCAACCGACTCAAATGAAACCCATAAACTCAGTCGACTATTTGACGCCACTCCATTTTTTTTCTTGTGAACTTAATAAGTTTTTTTCGCAAATAGCAAATTCCACGTTAGCTGGAAGCCGGAAACCACGGGTGCAGCTTCCGCCCCATCTGCTGTGCCCACTCCACATGAGTACGCGAGCACACCCTTTTCCTCCTACCACTCGCGGACTACCGTGGCATTATACCGGCGCATACCATGGCGCATCATACAGACACAGACTCTTGGGACTCTGATGGAAAGACGTCCGGCGGTGGAGAAAAGAGCAGGTTAGGAAAAAGGCACGGGTAGACCCTAAAGCGACGACGAGTTCGTGGTCGCGGAGGTTAAGAAAAAGCACCAGCACACAGGACGACGACAAGGACGAGGACGACGATGAACATGCCCTCACGAAAAGGCAACGCACACATATCCCATCTTTCTTGCGTTATCCCGCAGCCTCAGCATCTGTTCTCCTCTTTTACCAAACCTGCTTAATCTTACCAAATCAGCATTCGTTGGCGCTTGTCAGAATTACACATCTGCGTTGCGTTGCAGTAGTACCACCTCCATGTGCATCGAGATGGACGATGAACAGTACATTAAAGGCGCCGACCACGCGGGCTAAAAAAAGGAGCCGACCAAGATCGCGCAGCACTGCGCGCCCGCATGCCCACTTCAGTTGGGTTCAGTTGACGCTCAATAGAAGAAAAAAAAGGGCTCAGTTCAGTCCAGTTGGAGGAAAACACCAACCACTCGCCGGAGATGACTGGATCGCCTCAGCACCCACCCACGCGTTAATCTTCCTTTCCCGGCGGAAAGGAGATTAAAAAAGACAGAGAAGGCATATGCTGCCCCGGCGCGATGCCCGTACGTTGTCCCCCGTGCTTGTGCTTCCCAATCTCGCTTCTGCACACACTGATGCACGTCTCGGCCTCCTCCTCAAGACCGAACGTTTCTGGTTGTATTTCCTCTGACACTATCCGAATCGACTAAAAAGAGTAGTAACAAATAGACGCGGTCCACCATACCACCTTCAGAGTATTCGGAGTAGACACTAGGTCACATTGTGCGTGTCGTCGATCCTAGAGATCGACCCGGGTAACATGGTTGGTGGGTAAGAACAACTTTTTTTCCCAGGCTAGGCAGTTGCCGCACTCCTCACCATTGTCACTATAATTTTACATCCATTTTTTAGTTGGACTAAATTTACACATGCTACCATCCTTTGAGAATGGCGTTTTGGATCTCGGCCTCCATGAAGGCCGAATTCTTGAAAAAAATCATAATTCAAGATTTTTGGTTTCAAAAATATATGCAAAATTTGTACAAGTAAACAAGGATGTAAGACATATGTGTGTAAAATTTCAGAATGGAATACATTGAAATGCGATCCGTACAAAAAAGACCAATTCATGATCTGTGAGGATGAATTGTATCATGTGTTAAAAAGTTTTAGGTTTATCTTTTTTGCACAGTCCTCATTTCAATGTATTTCGTCCTAAAAATTTATACACTTGTGCAGTATGCCTTCATCTATCTATGTATTTTTTCGGATTTTTTAATGTAAAAATACAATTTTTCATGAATTTTGCATTTGGAGGCCTCCATGAAGCTCGGCATCCAAAAGCAATTTCAGACCATCCTTCGTGCATCTTTCCTAGATGCATCATAGATTCATACCTGGTGAACTTTTAACTATACGCATCATGCAATCGTATGGCCCCGAAGCTAGTTTGAGACTCAACATCACCAAAAGTCCAACCATATCAAAGCACACTAACCATTCGGGCAAAGCTAAACTGGGCCTAAGAAAAGCAGAAACATAGAACAAGACACATCGCCAAAAGCAACCGATCAAAGAAGCGGGAAGCAACAACAAGCTAGCCATCGATTCACAGAATTGCAGGCCTCCACCCTTGCGAAGCCTGTTAAACTTCACTTGTTATGCGCTCTGTTATTTTTGCCCCCGACATCAAAACCTTTTGTTCGTCCTCCTTTATCTGCAAAAGGACCAACCAATGATCCAAGAGCACATTATCTTAACCATTGTAATGGGATTTGAAATCATCATCCTAACCTTTTTCAATAGCATCAACTCTAGATTAAAATAATGTACTCTTGGATCAAATGAGAGCTTTATTCATAAGCTCTAGATTAAGAATTCCTAAGGCTACTTGATCATTTGGCTCACAACAGGTTTTCCAGATGACTAGGTGATATTTTCTATTATCCTCATGTGCTTGCCAAACTAACCTGGCTCTAAAAGAATCAGGCTTCTTCTTAATCCCCACTGGAAGGTGATAAAATGACATCATGTATAATGGAATGTTAGTCAAGCAGGACTGAACCAGGGTGACCCTACCAGCAATATTAACCACTCTCCCTTGTCGGCAAGCACATCTTTTCTCAATCTCATTAGTCGCCCCTTTTCTAGTGTTTGTTTTCTAGTCTAAGATTGGAAACGGGAACTCTCCAATATTTCTAGGGGAATATCAGCCAACTTATAACCTACAAGTGAATATCCCCTAGTAAGTGTGAGCTTTATGAATACCATCCCCAAATAGATTATGGAAAATAATTGTCAGACCGGACATATGTTCAAAAGCACTCAGAATAATTTGCATTGTTTTCATCATCTTGTAAAAGGAAGATTGTGCCATCAGCATACTGTAACATATTTACCCCCTTATGCACATTTTCACAACGCACCCCTTTTACAAAGTCATTTTACTTACCTTTATCCATGACAATGGCAAGAGCATCAACAACTAGAACAAAAAATAAAGGGGAGAGAGAGCGCCCCCTTGACTCAATCCTTTGTGAGCTTTAGAATAATGTCCAATAGTGTCATTCACTTAGACCCCAACATGACCCCCTCTTGTAGTGTGCATGATCCAGTCACACCATTTATCACAGTGATTTCTTAATTTCAAAATTTGATAAACGAAAGGCCACTTAATTTTGTCATAAGCTTTTCAAAGTGTACTTTAAAGAGAAAATCACTTTGTTTCTTATGATGATTATAATTTAAAGCTTCATGCAGCACTAAAACTGAAGGAAATATGCACTAAAGGCAATAATAAAGTTATTATTTATTTCCTCATATCATGATATATGTTTATTATTCATGCTAGAATTGTATTAACTGGAAACATAATACATGTGTGAATACATAGACAAACATAGTGTCACTAGTATGCCTCTACTTGACTAGCTCGTTGATCAAAGATGGTTGAGTTTCCTAGCCATAGACATGAGTTCTCATTTGATTAATGGGATCACATCATTAGGAGAATGATGTGATTGACTTGACCCATTCCGTTAGCTTAGCACTTGATCGTTTAGTATGTTGCTATTGCTTTCTTCATGACTTATACATGTTCCTATGACTATGAGATTATGCAACTCCCGTTTACCGGAGGAACACTTTGTGTGCTACCAAACGTCACAATGTAACTGGGTGATTATAAAGGAGCTCTACAGGTGTCTCCGAAGGTACATGCTGAGTTGGCATATTTAGAGATTAGGATTTGTCACTCTGACTGTTGGAGAGGTATCTCTGGGCCCTATCGATAATGCACATCACTATAAGCCTTGCAAGCAATGTAGCTAATGAGTTAGTTGCGGGATGATGCATTATGTAACGAGTAAAGAGACTTGCCGGTAACGAGATTGAACTAGGTATTGAGATACCGACGATCGAATCTCGGGCAAGTAACATACCGATGACAAAGGGAACAACATATGTTGTTATGCGGTTTGACCGATAAAGATCTTCATAGAATATGTAGGAGCCAATATGAGCATCCAGGTTCTGCTATTGGTTATTGACCGAAGACGTGTCTTGGTCATGTCTACATAGTTCTCGAACCAGTAGGGTCTGCACGCTTAAAGTTCGGTGACGATTGGTATTATGAGTTTTTGTGTTTTGACGTACCGAAGGTAGTTCGGAGTCCCGGATATGATCACGGACATGACGAGGAGTCTCTAAATGGCCGAGATGTAAAGATCGATATATTGGATGACTATGTTCGAACACTTGAATAGTTTCGGATGGTTTCGTGCATATACCGGAGTACCAGGGGGTTACCGGAACCCCGGGGGGTTTAGTGGGCCTAATGGGCCCTAGTGGAGAAGAGGAGGGGCGGCCAGGGTAGGCTGTGCCCCCTCCCCCTCTAGTACGAATAGGACAAGGAGGGGGGCTTTCCTTCCTCTCCTCTCTCCCTTCCTTCCCCCTACTCCAACTAGGAAAAGGAGAGAGTCCTACTCCCGATGGGAGTAGGACTCCCCCCTTGGCGCGCCCTCCTCCTTGCCCGGCCGCATCCCCCTTGCTCCTTTATATACGGGGGCAGGGGGCACCTCTAGACACAACAATTGATCTCTTGATCTCTTAGCTGTGTGCAGTGCCCCCCTCCACTCGGTAATATCGTAGCGGTGCTTAGGAGAAGCCCTGCATCGGTAGCATCATCAACACCGTCATCACGCTGTCGTGCTGATGGAACTCTCCTGCAAAGCTCTGCTGGATCGGAGTTCGTGGGACGTCATCGAGCTGAACGTGTGCTGAACTCGGAGGTGTTGTACGTTCGGTACTTGATCGGTCGGATCGTGAAGACGTACGACTACATCAATCGCGTTGTGCTAACGCTTCCACTTTTGGTCTATGAGGGTACGTGGACAACATTCTCCCCTCTTGTTGCTATGCATCACCATGATCTTGCGTGTGCGTAAGAATTTTTTTGAAATTACTACGTTCCTCAACAGTGTTATCAGAGCCTGGTTTTATGCGTAGATGTTATATGCACGAGTAGAACACAAGTGAGTTGTGGGCGATACAAGTCATACTGCTTACTAGCATGTCATACGTTGGTTCGGTGGTATTGTTGGATGAAGCGGCCCGGACCGACATTACGCGTACACTTACGCGAGACTGGTTCTACCGACGTGCTTTGCACATAGGTGGCTGGCGGGTGTCTGTTTCTCCAACTTAGTTGAACCGAGTGTGGCTACGCCCGATCCTTGAGAAGGTTAAAACAACACAACTTGACGAACTATCATTGTGGTTTTGATGCGTAGGTAAGAACGGTTCTTGCTCAGTGCGTAGCAGCCACGTAAAACTTGCAACAACAAAGTAGAGGACGTCTAACTTGTTTGTGCATGGCATGTTGTGATGTGATATGGTCAAGACATGATGCTATATTTTATTGTATGAGATGGTCATGTTTTGTAACAAAGTTATCGGCAATTGGCAGGAGCCATATGGTTGTCGCTTTATTGTATGCAATGCAATCGCCCTGTAATTGCTTTACTTTATCACTAAGCGATAGCAATAGTCGTAGAAGCAATAGGTTGCGAAACGACAACGATGCTACGATGAGATCAAGGTGTCGCATCGGTGACGATGGTGATCATGACGATGCTTCGGAGATGGTGATCACAAGCACAATATGATGATGGCCATTTAATATCACTTATATTGATTGCATGTGAGGTTTATCCTTTATGCATCTTATTTTGCTTTGATTGACGGTAGCATTATAAGATTATCTCTCACTAAATTTCAAGGTATAAGTGTTCTCCCTGAGTATGCACCATTGCGAAAGTTCTTCGTGCTGAGACACCACGTGATGATCGGGTGTGATAGGCTCTATGTTCAAATACAATGGGTGCAAAATAGTTGCACACGTGGAATACTTAGGTTAAACTTGACGAGCCTAGCATATACAGATATGGCCTCGGAACACTGAGACTGAAAGGTCGAGTGTGAATCATATAGTAGATATGATCAACATAGTGATGTTCACCATTGAAAACTACTCCATCTCACGTGATGATCGAACATGGTTTAGTTGATTTGGATCACGTGATCACTTAGATGATTAGAGGGATGTCTATCTAAGTGGGAGTTCTTAAGTAATATGATTAATTGAACTTTAATTTATCATGAACTTAGTACCTGATAGTATTTTTGCTTGTCTATGTTATTGTAGATAGATGGCTCGTGTTGTTGTTCCGTTGAATTTTAATGCGTTCCTTGAGAAAGCTAAGTTGAAAGATGATGGTAGCAATTACACGGATTGGGTCCGTAATTTGAGGATTATCCTCATTCTCTGATAGAAGAATTACGTCCCGAAGCACCGGCTGGGTGCGTGCCTGCCGCAGATGCTGGCGACGATGTTAAGAATGTCAGCGAGCAAAGTGATGACTACTCGATAGTTCGATTGTGCCATGATTTACGACTTAGAACCGGGACTTCAACGATGTTTTGAATGTCATGGAGCATATGAGATGTTCCAGGAGTTGAAGTTAATATTTCAAGCAAATGCCCGGATTGAGAGATATGAAGTCTCCAATAAGTTCTATAGTTGCAAGATGGAAGAGAATAGTTCTGTGAGTGAACATATACTCAAAATGTGCAGGTATAATCATCACTTGATTCAAGCGAGAGTTAATCTTCACGATGATAGTGTCATTGACTGAATTCTTCATTCACTGCCACCAAGCTACAAGAGCTTCATGATGAACTATAATATGCAAGGGATGAACAAGACTATTCCCGAGCTCTTCGCAATGCTAAAAGCTGCAGAGGTAGAAATCAAAAAGGAGCATCAAGTGTTGATGGTCAACAAGACCACCCGTTTCAAGAAAAAGGGTAAAGGGAAGAAGAAGGGGAACTTCAAGAAGAACGACAAACAAGTTGCTGCTCAAGAGAAGAAACCCAAGTCTGGACCTAAGCCTGAGACTGAGTGCTTCCACTGCAAGCAGACTGATCACTAGAAGCGGAACTGCCCCAAGTATTTGGCGGATAAGAAGGATGGCAAGGTGAACAAAGGTATATGTGATATACATGTTATTGATGTGTACCTTACTAATGCTTGAAGTAGCACCTGGGGATTTGATACTGGTTCTGTTGCTAATATTTGCAACTCGAAACAGGGACTGCGGATTAAGCGTAGATTGGCTAAGGACGAGGTGATGATGCGCGTGGGAAATGGTTCCAAAGTCGATGTGATCGCGGTCGACACGCTACCTCTACATCTACCTTCGAGATTAGTTTTAGACCTAAATAATTGTTATTTGGTGCCGGCGTTAAGCATGAACATCATATCTGGATCTTGTTTGATGCGAGCCGGATATTCATTTAAATCAGAGAATAATGGTTGTTCTATTTATATGAGTAATCTATAATACCTAAATAGTTCATCCCCACTATCCTATTTCTCTTGACATGCAGCCTATCCACCTCAGCACAACCTGCCACGTCAGCATTCTATCAGGGACTTACATACGGGACCTACCACTACTGCAGCTGCCACATAAGCTTTCAGTTACCGACTAAGAGACCCTCCACAACCAGCCTCACGAGCATCCGTTTTGATTATTCACTGCTGCTTGTATTTGGAACGCTCACGCCTTCCCGGTTAGACTTCTTGGCTTCCCTTCATCTTTTGCACTGGGCTGTCCTAGCCAAACTTTGGTACGTGGGCTACAGCTGGTTT
Source organism: Aegilops speltoides (assembly GCA_021437245.1). Classification (NCBI taxonomy): domain Eukaryota; kingdom Viridiplantae; phylum Streptophyta; class Magnoliopsida; order Poales; family Poaceae; genus Aegilops; species Aegilops speltoides. Next base: position 314,138,643 of record CM038141.1, read on the forward strand.
TTGAACGTCCCAAGCCTTTTTTTCATTGAATGATTCAGCCCGAAGAAAAGAGAAAATAGCCCATGCAGTGACTCGCCGCTAGGTTTTGCCAAGCGAACCCAAGCCCTTACACGTAGCATCGATGCTCCTCCCTCGGGCAGTCGCCGCAGCTGTCCCTTCCGCCTCCCCGCTGTGGCTCTTATTTACGCCACTGTCCATCCCATCGGTGGGTCTACGACGGACACGTAACGACACCGCTGCATCCATCGCCACTGAATATCTCACCCTCAGTTACCCGCAATTGCAGAACTGAGCCGTCGTCATGTTCGCGCTTAAATACAGGTTCACACTGCCATCTTTGTCCACACGCACGCCTGTTCGCCTTTGATTTGTTCGTTCCCCTTTGTTGGTGTTTTCCCCCTCCTAACTTCATAGCCCTGCATATATGCTACAACAATTCATTTCGATATGTCCACTTGATTTTATTGGGATAAATTTTGGTATGTACTTTCATTAGAGATTTAATTATGATTGTCTTTTTTGGTTCATGCAGCAAGTACCACAACATGCTGTGATGCGTCAGTTTGGGTGTTCTTTTAAATCTATGTCAAGAAGGGATTTGATCAAACTCGAGGCCGATAGGAGGTACGTTTATCTATGCACAAAATCTTTTATCTAAGATTGACAAGATGTTCGTTGGCCATCTCCTCTATCAAACTTACAAACCCCGCATGTCACTATTTGTTTATCTATTTGCAGAAAATCTTTTATCGAAGATTGACAAGACGTTCATCCTGATCATTGACCGTCTCATCAATTATACAGACTGTGCATGTCACTATTTGTTTATCTATGCAGAAAATCTTTTATCTAAGATTGACAAGATATTCGTCCTGATCATTGACCATCTCCTCTATCAATTTTACAGACCGGGCATGTCACTATTTGTCCTAGCAAATGATTCATGGAATTCATCCTAAACTCAGGACAAGATATGTTTTGGCGCTGATAGTAAGATCCGGAGAGGGTAAATTTTGAGTATGGTGCCCTGTACGGTAATCTATTGTCTAAGAAATTACTCCAGTATTTTTATTATGAAGTTGTATGTTTTTGGATGACAAATAGGGTCATTCGGTTTGGTGTTTTGTGAATTATATATGTTTGGCAATGTTAATGCATTTTTCAATGAAATTGTACTTATAACCATTATCTTACATCAGTATATTAACACCAATTTCCTTTTTAATGAATTGATTTTCTGTATGTCCATATATTTCTCTGCAACCAACAATTAGTTCTGATGCTTACCATTGTCTTTAAACTCAACATTTTTTGTGTTATGAAGTATGAACACAAGTGCCATCACTAAGTTTATCCCATATGAGCAATAGTGTTAAATGTCCACATCCAAATCAAAAGTGTTTGCTCCTCTCATCAGTTCAGTTTCACCTTTCACAAGGTCTAAGAACCATCAAACATCATTATATCTACCTCTTTCTTTTTCGTCAGCCCCTCAAGCATAGCTGATATAACAAGATTTTCATGATATAGTTGTTGTAGTGAAAGTAAATGTCATTATTGATCAATATTAAGTTGCAATGCTGATTTGTTATTGCTGTATCTGATCCAGAGTTTACTGGCCAACGGACAAGAAGAGAGATACACAACTGTAATTTGCATAGCATTCTTTTTACTAGCATGCATACCTTCTTAGGCTTCTGTAATTATCATGAAAAAGGCTAATCTGCAATTACTTGCAGCGACACAAGAATATATTATCGGTCTGTATACGTAATATATTTTTATTATAACAAACTGCCATAGTGTTGCCTACTATCATTATGTCTCGCTCCTATTTGTTTAAAATATATCATCACATCTCCTATTTCACTTTATTGTTTAAATCATGTAGTGATGAAGTTCCGCAGCAACGCGCGGGGCATCATCTAGTATCTTTTATGGTCGTGCACCCTTGAACAGTGGTCTATTTTTATTGAATCTCGATAGTAGTGATAGCATATTCATAATGTTGAAGCCAAAAGATGCAGAGTTGATAATTATAGTGCAACTTATTTGTGGCACTGCCGTTTGGGTCATATTGGTGTAAAGCGCATGAAGAAACTCCATACTGATTGACTTTTGGAATCACTTGATTATGAATCACTTGGTACTTGCGAACCGTGCCTCATGGGCAAGATGACTAAAACGCCGTTCTCCGGAACTATGGAGCGAGCAATAGATTTATTGGAAATCATACATACTAATGTATGTGGTCCAATGAACATTGATGCTCGCGGCGGGTATCATTATTTTCTCACCTTCACTAATGATTTGAGCAGATATGGGTATATCTACTTAATGAAGCATAAGTCTGAAACATTTGAAAAGTTCAAAGAATTTCAGAGTGAAGTGGAAAATCATCGTAACAAGAAAATAAAATTTCTACGATCTGATCGTGGAGGAGAATATTTGAGTTACGAGTTTGGTCTATATTTGAAACAATGCGGAATAGTTTCGCAACTCACGCCACCCGGAATACCACAATGTAATGGTGTGTCTGAACGTCGTAATCGTACTTTACCAGATATGGTGCGATCAGTGATGTCTCTTACTGATTTACCGCTATCATTTTGGGGTTATGCTTTAGAGACGGCTGCATTCACGTTAAATAGGGAACCATCAAAATCCGTTGAGACGACGCCTTAAGAACTGTGGTTTGGCAAGAAACCAAAGTTGTCATTTCTTAAAGTTTGGGGCTGCGATGCTTATGTGAAAAAGTTTCAACCTGATAAGCTCGAACCCAAATCGGAGAAATGTGTCTTCATAGGATACCCAAAGGAGACTATGGGTACACCTTCTCTCACATATCCGAAGGCAAGACTTCTGTTGCTAAATTTGGATCCTTCCTAGAAAAGGAGTTTCTCTCGAAAGAAGTGAGTGGGAGGAAAGTAGAACTTGATAAGGTAGCTGTACCTACTCCCTTATTGGAAAGTATTTCATCACAGAAACCGGTTCCTGTGATGCCTACACCAATTAGTGAGGAAGCTAATGATATTGATCATGAAACTTCAGATCGAGTTACTACCGAACCTCGTAGGTCAACCAGCGTAAGATCCGCACTAGAATGGTACGGTAATCCTATTCTGGAGGTCATGTTACTTGACCATGGCAGACCTACGAACTATGAGGAAGCGATGATGAGCCCAGATTCCGCAAAATGGCTTGAGGCCATGAAATCTGAGATGGGATTCATGTATGAGAACAAAGTATGGACTTTGGTTGACTTGCCCGATGATCGGCAAGCAATCAAGAATAAATGGATCTTCAAGAAGAAGACTGACGCTGATGGTAATGTTACTTCTACAAAGCTCGACTTGTTGCGAAAGGTTTTCGGCAAGTTCAAGGGGTTGACTATGATGAGACTTTCTCACCCGTAGCGATGCTTAAGTCTGTCCGAATCATGTTAGCAATTGCCCCATTTTATTATTATGAAATATGGCAAATGGATGTCAAAACTGCATTCCTGAATGGATTTCTAGAAGAAGAGTTGTATATGATACAACCAGAAGGCTTTGTCGATCCAAAAGGTGCTAACAAAGTGTGCAAGCTCCAGTGATCCATTTATGGACTGGTGCAAGCCTCTCGGAGTTGGAATAAACGCTTTGATAGTGTGATCAAAGCATATAGTTTTATCTGAGACTTTTGGAGAAGCTTTGTATTTACAAGAAAGTGAGTGGGAGCTCAGTAGCATTTCGATATTATATGTAGACGACATATTGTTGATTGGAAATGATATAGAATTTCTGGATAGCATAAAAGGATACTTGAATAAAAGTTTTTCAATGAAAGACCTCGGTGAAGCTGCTTATATATTGGGCATCAAGATCTATAGAGATAGATAAAGACGCTTAATTGGACTTTCACAAAGCACATACCTTGATAAAGTTTTGAAAAAGTTCAAAATGGATCAAGCAAAGAAAGGGTTCTTGCCTGTATTACAAGGTGTGAAGTTGAGTCAGACTCAATGCCCGACCACTACAGAAGATAGAGAGAAAATGAAAGATGTTCCTATGCTTCAGCCATAGGCTCTATCATGTATGCAATCTTGTGTACGGAGACGATGTGTGCTTAGCTATTAGCTTAGCAGGAGGTACCAAAGTAATCCAGAGTGGATCATCGACAACGGTCAAGAATATCCTGAAATACCTGAAAAGGACTAAGGATATGTTTCTCGTTTATGGTGGTGACAAAGAGCTAGTCATAAATGGTTATGTCGATGCAAGCTTTGACACTAATCTGGACGATTCTAAATCGCAAACTGGATACTGTTTATATTGAACGGTGGAGCTGTCAGTTGGTGTAGTTCTAAACAAAGCATTGTGGCGGGATTTACATGTGAAGCGGAGTACATAGCTACTTCGGAAGCAGCAAATCAAGGAGTCTGGATGAAAGAGTTAATATCCTATCTAGGTGTCATACCTAGTGCATCGGGTCCAATGAAAATCTTTTGTGTCAATACTGGTGCAATTTCCTTGGCAAGGAATCCTGATTTCACAAGAGAACCAAGCACATCAAGAGACGCTTTAATTCCATCCGGGACCAAGTCCATGTGGGAGACATAGTGATCTGCAAGATACATATGGATCTGAATGTTGCAGACCTGTTGACTAAGCCTCTTCCATGAGCAAAACATGATCAACACCAAGGCCCCATGGGTGTTAGAATCATTACTGTGTAATCTAGATTATTGACTCTAGTGCAAGTGGGAGACTGAAGGAAATATGCCCTAGAGGCAATAATAAAGTTATTATTTATTTCCTCATGTCATGATAAATGTTTATTATTCATGCTAGAATTGTATGTTGTTATGCGGTTTGACCGATAAAGATCTTCGTAGAATATGTAGGAGCCAATATGAGCATCCAGGTTCCGCTATTGGTTATTGACCGGAGACGTGTCTCGGTCATGTTTGCATAGTTCTCGAACCCGTAGGGTCCGCACGCTTAAAGTTTGATGACGATCGGTATTATGAGTTTTTGTGTTTTGATGTACCAAAGGTAGTTCGGAGTCCCGGATATGATCACGGACATATTGAGGAGTCTCGAAATGGTCGATACATAAAGATCGATATATTGGATGACTATGTTCAGACACCGGAATAGTTTCGGATGGTTTCGAGCATATACCGGAGTACCTGGGGGTTACCGGAACCCACGGGGGTTTAGTGGGCCTAATGGGCCCTAGTGGAGAAGAGGAGGGGCGGCCAGGGTAGGCCGCGCGCCCCCTCCCACTCTAGTCCGAATAGGACAAGGAGGGGGGGCGCCCCCCTTTCCTTCCTCTACTCTCTCCCTTCCTCCCCCCTACTCTAACAAGGAAAAAGAGGGAGTCCTACTCCCGGTGGGAGTAGGACTCCCCCTTGGCGCGCCCTCCACCTTGGCCGGCCGCCTCCCCCCTTGCTCCTTTATATATGGGGGTAGGGGGCACCTCCAGACACAACAATTGATCTTTTGATCTCTTAGCCATGTGCGGTGCCCCCCTCCACCATATTCCACCTCGGTAATATCGTAGCGGTGCTTAGGCGAAGCCCTGCGTCGGTAGCATCATCAACGCCGTCATCACGCCGTCGTGCTGAAGGAACTCTCCCGCAAGCTCTGTTGGATCGGAGTTTGTGGGACTTCATCGAGCTGAACGTGTGCTGAACTCGGAGGTGCCGTACGTTCGGTATTTGATCGGTCGGATCATGAAGTCGTACGACTACATCAACCGTGTTGTGTTAACGCTTTCGCTTTCGGTGTACGAGGGTACGTGGACACCACTCTCCCCTCTCGTTGCTCTGCATCACCATGATCTTGTGTGTGCGTAGGAATTTTTTGAAATTACTACATTCGCCCAACAAAAAGACCTTCCATAATGTATCTATCATTGATAAAGTAGTCTGAGTATTGGAGATAATGGGGTGGAACCACTCTACCAGGTATGTTCATCAAAACCTTAGTAATAATTTTGAAACTAACATTCAATAAACTTACTTGACTGAATTTTTGGATTGATTTGGCATCCTTGGTTCTGCGGACTAAATTGTTCATACCATAATAAAGTCTAGGAATGTCAAGAAACCCACTATGAAAATCATCAAGTAGGCTTTTCAAATCTCACTTGACAACTTCCTAGAAATGCTGATAAAAATTAGCATGAAGACCATCAAGACTGGGACTCTTGTTGTTTCCCATATGAAATACTATAGTTTGTAATTCTTCCATGGTGAAAAGTTCTATAAGTTTCAAAGTGTCCTGAATATTGAAATAAATATTTGATTCTCCAGCATGCCCAAAAAGTTTTTTTTTATAAAAATATGTGATATATGAGTAATTATTTCTCACCCTCGATCACCCCTTCATTTTGCTTTAAAGAAACAATCTTATTTTTTCCCTTATGCCATAAAGTTTGGCATGGTAATATCTATTGTTACTGTCTCCTTATTTTTCTATCTCTACAACCATTTCAATCCCTCTTGTTTCAGAATCTTGCCCAATTGATCTCTGAGTTCTTTTCATTCAGTTCTATCATGGGAAGTTAAACCATTTATCTCAACATTTTATTAATAGCATCTAATTTGGCAAGAATTACATAATTATTTTTTCTATAGCTATTTTTTTATAGAATTATTGTAAGGGAGACTGTCGTGGTTTTGTCACGGCAGATGCCCTAGTGAAAGGACCTAGGTGTGGAGCCATCGCGACATAGGTTAGCTCAAAGGGGTTGAACGGGACAAAGGACACAAAGGGTTTACCCAGGTTCAGGCCCTCTCAATGAGTTAAAAGCCTACTCCTGCTCTTGTTTCGTATTGCTTGGATCTCAATTACAAGGGAGCTATCGCACTTAACCTAGCTCTCGATCTATGGTTTCTTGAGTTAACTCGTCATCGGGTCTCACCTTTATATACACAGGTCGAGGCCCCGAGGCTTACAGAGTCCTGGTCGGATCACACAACATGACCGACTCAGTTTCTAACTTATTCTATCTTATGAGGCAAGTCAGCATTTGGCGGCTCATACTCCGGGTCATGGGCCATCATCAGGCCCGCCTGTTGAGTCACCATCTTCTTGGGCCTCCTCAGATCTTCTTTGTATTAAAACGCCAATGGTGTAAACCGGCCAAAGCATGGCGGGTCACACCTCGGGGTTATACCCCCAACATTAGGCCCCAGATTGATTTGAACTTGTTCATGTCAATCTTCACCGCTTCAATTAACAGACTATCCACCAAAGCTAAACCTTCAAATAAGCCCGTGTAACCCATCATAATATCACGCGGGCTGAACCATTGTAACCCGCCGTGACATCATGCACACAGAATCATTGTAACCCGCCATGACATCATGCGCATTAAATATGCACAAAACTCATGATATCATAACGGATCTTTATCTTAATGGTCTTTCCGAGAACCGAGGCGCCCACATTGTTAAGATAATAATTCTGCCTCCTCGATTTCCGTGCATGCCATTTTACCACTTCCTCATAAATAGGGATAGGGGGTCCCCTTTTCACCTTTTACCCCTTCCTCTTTACCTTCTTATTCCTCGCAACCACCGATGCCTCCGGAGCTCCGCCATCACAGTCGACCTTCACCAGCGACTCCAACTTGGCCACTACATCAACGTGACCTTGATCAGAAATCGCAGAACCCCACCGCTGTCCATTAGCACCATCAGGTATCCATCTACCCTTGTCTTCAATTTGCATTAAATTGCCCTAGTTCATCGGTGCTTGTCAGCTGCCCGTCGAAGTTCATCATAGTTCTTCCATCCATGCTTAGTTCAATCTAATAGTAGCTCTGGAATTGTGCGGTACCAGTTTTAGCATCCGTCCACATTCATAGATGTATCCCTTCTACCCGAGATTAAATCCCAACCTGTATGTTCTTCCGCCGCCATACTTTTAGGTTTAATATTATTTCACCATTTCTGAAATGTTGTAGATCCATAAATATAGGCACGACTTGTGAAACTTGTTTGTCCAGTACTTAGCGAAATTCTCCCCCCAAATCAAGATCTGCAGATGCCTTAGTACTGTTGCATAGGCATCTCAAACGACACCTTTGTAGCTCACCACTTAAACTGCTTAAGCCGCCAATATTTGCCCAATTTTAATCATGATGATATAACCCACGCCAGCATCTCGCCGGCTTAATCCTACTGTGTATTTCCATTCTTCATGCCAGTCCATCTTTACACACATAATGACCTTCTAATAGCAAGTTTTTCCTTAACTATTGAACGGCTTATCATCACAACATTAACCCGCCAATTTCTTCACTCTCAGGCTTTAGTTGAAAAAATGACTAAGAGCGTTAACTCCTGTGACTGGGTTGTTTCCACTGTTACAGAACAATCTCTTAAAGTACATGTTGAAATGGGTGTATTTCCAGCAAAATATGTTATCCACTGGCGAGTCCCGGGAACATAGATTAGACCTAAACCGAGGGAGGGCAAAGTCATAGTCTTTGTTGCATGCTCCATGGTTTCTCACCGCCCGGCTCAAAATTCTTTCGCGATGTTCTGCACTTCTTCCAGCTTCACCCTCAAGATATTGGCCCCAACTCCATCTCCAACATCTGCAATTTTCAAGTCTTTTGTGAGGTGTACCTTCAAGAAGAGCCCATTGTTGATCTTTTCAGAGAGTACTACTATCTGAACCCGCCAGACCGAGATGACAGGCAGGCCCAGCCTTGAACTTGGTGGAATTTCAATTCAAAGGCAATAGATGTTGTCTTCCATGCAGCCGCACTTCCCAGTCACCCCAAGGACTGGAATCAGACCTAGTTTTATTGCCGAGATACTTCTTCGCCTGGTGAAAATCCTCTGTCGGGTTTCTGCAACTACCGGCTTAGCCTTAAACATCCACTCCCAGACTGGATCAGTGCTGCAGAACGGGTTAAGTATGGGCCTACTTTTTCAAAGATAAGAGCCTTGCTAGCCAATGGGTTAACCGGAGTTGATTTAGTCCGCTGTTGGGTTGCCTGGAGGATTTGCCTTTAAGCCGCCGCCCCGATTTAATGTACCAATACACCTGTGATGTCAAAGACCTGCAACATCATTGTCAAGTGTGTCTTGAAGACAAGGAGATTAATGAATGACCAAGACGCTGCTCGGGGAAAGCTTGGAGAGCTGTAGCAAAATGGGACTGAACCCCTTCTGCACTCTTAACCCAGCTCCAGACGTAAGTATTCTAAGCCATTTTTACTTTACTCATTATTCTCATATATTGTGCATCTTCTTACTGACATTTGTGTTTTCAGGCCGACTCCCCCTTCTGGAACAAGAAGCTGGAAGATAAGCCGGCCAAGAAAGCTAGATGAAAGACTAAGGATGAAAAGAAGACCAAGGGAAAGAAGCAAGAAACTGAAGATTTATTCGCTCTTGACCATGAGTCAGCGGTAGAACTTGATTCTTTTGGCTTTCTTTTTATGCAACTTATTGATGCTGACTCCTCTCAGGATGATCCGGAGAATAGCCATGCAGACCTAGTAGCAGTAACCATAATCTCCTCCAACTCAGAACCTTTACCAAGGCGAAACACTTGGCCGGTCTCCCGAAAAGTAAGATTTTCTCATCCCCTTGCTTATCTAGATCCCAATTTTCTTTTGAATAAACAGCAGCACGAAGCCAGGCATACCACCCGGAATAGCGGTGGCAGAGTTCTTGTCGCCGGCTTACCCAACACACCGGCTCCTCGCAAAGACCACAAAGAGGTGCCTCAAAATCCAATCCTCTCATTTCCAAAGGTGGGTCTCATTCGTCAACCACTTAACTCTTCCAACTCAAATTATCAGGAACCTCTCACTTATCATCTAGCGACTCCACCGGGACCTAGTTTCCTACCTTCAAAATTGCCCATGGGTAAGAATATTTCACTTACTTAGTTAATACCTTATGATAACATACTCATATCCTTATGCATCTTCCTTTCGGTGGTGTAGCCAAGGCAGGCAAAATATTGAAGACGGGCGGACCGTAAAAAATACCAAGGTAGACGAGCCGGAGAAGCAGGCGCCAATAGTCTCAGAGGCTTCAATCCAGAATCTTGAAGACGCTGCTAATGACCCGCCGCCAAAAACTGATGACACCATTGTGGGTCCAATGAACACGGATGTTGATCCACCAAGCCCTAAGCCGCCAAGCCTTGCTAAGCCTGTCGAGGAAGCTGCTCTAGACAAGACTGCCGAAGATGTCCTCATTACTAGTACGGGTTACACAGATCCAGGAAACCCCACAGCCTTGGCCAAGCACAGTGCTAAAGAAGAGCCATCAGCAGGAAATAAGCTGAAACTGGACTTGGAAAGTTATGCTGCTCCTAGTGCTGGTGACATTCATGCATGCTACCTTCATCGCCTCCACACTAGTCGTGAGCTAGAAGCCAGCTTAGTGAATCTCATGATGGAGCGTTATGAGGTATGGCTTCTAAACCCTCTCCATACGTATCCATTTAGCTGCCAAGTCTAGAGGATAGAAACAACGGGAATATGCACTACAAAAAAATACACTTCCGTGATGATACGTGTTTGTCACAGTAGGTCGCGTTTTTTGTCATGCATGTACATCCATGACAAATTTATGATAGAATCAAGATAGTCATACCTGTGCTGTCATAGAAGTGTTCCATGACATTACTAGAATTATCATCACGGAAGTGTCCACTTCCATGACGATAAATCGCGCGTCACAGAAGTGCTTTCGTCAAGGGTGACCGACACGTGGCATCCACCATAACGGATCGCCGTTAAGCTATCGGGTCAGGTTTTGGATCCGATAACCCGTTAACAACCCCGATCAATGGGGATTTTCCACGTGTAAAATCATCATTGGCTGGAGGAAACACGTGTCGTCTCACCGTTGGGACAGATGTCATCCACTCATTGGACAGAAGGCGCCTATGATACATCGACACATGGCACAGCAAATCAAGTTTAAATGGGCCGGCCCAACTAAAGGCCCGCAAGATTTTGCGGCCCATAATGGGCCGGCCCAGTTAAAGGCCCACGAGATTTTGCGGACTATAATGGGCTGGCCCAGCTAAAGGCCCACAAGATTTCGCGGGCCAAAATAGGCCGGCCCAGGTAAAGGCCCACAAGATTTTTGTGTGCCATAATGGGCCAGCCCAGGTAAAGGCCCACAAAATTCTTGCGGATCATAATGGGCCGCCCGACTAAAGGCTCACGAGATTTCGCCGACATTAATGGGCGGCCCATTTGTGAGGCCCACAAGATTTTGAGGACCATAGTAGGCGGCCCATTGGCGGCTGCCATGTTTTGGGCCAAATGCCAGCCCATAATTGATCCGGTCCATTAATGGCCTGCCACGTTCCGGGCCTAATAATGGCCCATATAAGATCCGGCCTATTAAAACCTCCCACTTTTTGGGCCAAATCACGGCCCAGATCAGGTCCGACCCTTTAAGAGGCTTTGGGCTCAATTATGGCCCATATCAGATTCGGCCCGTTGACTGGACGCTATGCTTTTGGGCCCACTTGCTAAAGGCCCATTTAGTAATTCAGCTTGATATTAATTTCGGCCTGTTAAGGGCCCATTTAACATTTCAGCCCTATTTTAATTTCGTCCTATTAAAAGCCCGTCATATAGTTGGGCCTAACTATGGCCTGGTTTGCATCCGGCCTGCTCGCAGCCGATATTTGATTGGGCCAAACAAGGACCGAGACAACTTTGGCATGTTAAAAGCCCGTGAATTGATTCGCACAATCATGGGCCGGGGTCCATTTCGGGCTGCCGCCGGCCCGTGAGCTATTCTAACACGTTTGAGCCCCGACCTACTTCTCGACCTCCTAAAGCCCATTGAGTTTTCTTGCGAAAAGAGGGCGGGATTACTCGGCCTATTAAAGGCCGAATCTACTAGTGGGCGGTTTGACGGGGCCCATGATGCGGACCATACATCGTGATTGCATGACGCCCGATTATGTACCGTAATTTTACGGTTTGGCGGTTTATCTGCGAAGATCGGATATATATCTGATAAAATAACCGCAGCATCGTGAATAAGAAAAAACCTAGACTATACAATAAAGAAATTATGGCATATTACATCCTTCGGGCATCAAAGTTCGCCACTATGATAATAAAGCATAAGCAAACAAGAGATTACATACTTTGGGCATCAAAGATCGCCACCGATTGCAAATAAACACGCCGACAAAATAATATACAAAACCGACAAACACTTCAATAGAGTTCAAGAAAGGTTAGCCTATTTGGAGCTGCAGCAAGCATAGCGGTGAGCAAGATGGTGAGATCGCTTGTTCAACACTTATATCTTCCTCACTCTGAAAGATAAACAAGCGAGCAGATGGCGGGTTTTGCACATAAAAGTATCGATCTTGACAATTCATCACATTTCTTCTTGACGAATAAAGTGACACAGTTTAAAATTGCATTAACACAATATGGTATTGTGCAGGTCAAGACATGGCAGGAAATGACATTGTGAAGGAGTTGGCAGCTTCACGACACCTTTGGATTACGATCAAGAACTCATAAGTATCAATGGTTAGTGTCTGCCAATTTATCCCATTTCAGATTGGCAAATAAAGAGACGGTTTAAATAATAGTAGAATGATATGACGGTGTTCATAGTTAAGACATTGCAGAATATGACATTGTCTTTGTAGTGGGTAGGTTCACCACACCTTTGGATTACGGATGAAGAAACGAAGCATACATACAGTGCAAAAGAAGATCACTTGCTCTGTATAGTTTAATTTACATGGTATGAAGAAGGAACTTGGTTGTACAACTGAAAACTTAAATTGAGAAGGACAAACTTTTGTTTATGAACTACATAATAAACTTTAAACATGCAATTTGATGCAAACACCAAAAATAAACAGCTGTTGCAGTCATGCCTAACCAAATATACACAAAAAAGTTTGAAGGCTTGAGAAGGACAAACTTACATTACTGGTGAAGACAGGCTCTATGAAGAACTTGTCCATGCTGATGGGGGGGGGCAATTCAAGAAGTTTAGCACATAATCTTCTTCATAAGCATTGCCTTTGTTCTACGTTTTGTTAAGAGTAAATATAGATGTGATAATATACGAAAAAAATGGAGAATATCTAAGATAAGATGAAGAGTGATGCTACATAACCAAGTAGCTATAAATGTTTGTGCAGCGATACAGGCAAAAGGCACGGCCAAGAGCAATGCACAGCTAAACTTCTTCAGTACCAACCTTATGGTAAGAGAAAATATAGATCTGATGTGTAGAAAATGGAGGGCAAAGGAAAATAAGCTGCAGAGTGATGGTACATGAACAACTACCTGTCAATATAAGTACACAGATAAAGGACAACATGTACTTACAAGAACAATGCAGAGCTAAAAAAATTCATTGGCATTGGATATATTCTACACTAATGTAACCATTCATACAGATCAGATAATTTGGAGCGAACAATTGATAAGCAAGCTATCATGCATACTACTGTCACATAATGAACCAGGTATGTATGCAAGTACAGTGATACAGGACAACAGGTACTAACAAGAGCAAAGCAGCGGGCAGCATATTTGCGATATTGTCACACCCTGATTTTCATGTCACAACACTTAAGTCACTAAATCATGCTAAAATATGGTTTGACAAAAACTTTTGAGTGTTTTGTCCTTGCTTTGATTGAATGTTTGTCTGCTGTTTGCAAGTGCTCTAAAAATCAAATAAATCCTCCAACTCCTATACTTCATCTCCTTGATCCAAAACCTTTTCCCAATGATCATGCCATGTGTATAGAGCAATATAGTATTTTCTTACAAAAATAATTTGGCCAAGAAGTATTTTCTAAAATTAGTTTTCCAAAACCCCGAATTGAGGTTTGCAATTGCAAGTACTTAATTAAGGGCAGTAAAAATCTTGCTAAAAATATATTTGACTCCTATTAGATATAGGATACCCAGAAACCACAAAAATATAATTTTAAAAGTTATTTTTGATATTTTATTTAAAAGCTTTTTCTTAAGGCCATAAATGGTCTTTAATAGGGAAAAATTATTTTATTGTTTTAAAAATATTTGACAAAAATCAGGGAAACTCAGTGGACACATATTGTCCATATATAAGAGTTTCAACACATGGTCATGTTCAAAGTATTGGTCAAATCCCTCAAAAACCCTTTCTGGATATTTCAAGCTTTTGAACTATTTACAAAGGAAATATTCTCCAAAAATTCCAAGAAAATTCTATCATGTCACATATGACATATTTGGTGATCTTGCCAAGTCTCATGTCTTGGAGAACAAGATAACATCATCAAATCCCCTCAAAACCACTTCTGTCCATTTTGAAGTTTGAGCAACTTTACATTGCCAAACATGTCCAAATGTTCTCAAACCTTGTGATAATGCTAAAATGGTCTAATAATTCATCTATACCAAATGACACAAGTTGGAGAACAAGTTAACTTGATCAGAGTGCCCCAAAACCATTCCTGTCCAGAACCAAATTTGAACAACTCTACATTGGAAACTTTCTCTCCCTGATTCCAACTTTTGTGAGCATGATCACATGATCAAATGATGACACTACACCAAGTGGTGCATCAAGGAGAACATATTTTCATGACTAAATCTTGGGAAACCCATTTCTGTTCATTTCTAGGGTTTACCAAAGTTTCATTGTCAACTTTCTTCAATTGAGCTCCAAATTGGTGTAAGGCCCTAATTATATGTGTCATTTCACCCTGTGGAGCCTCATGACAAATGGGAATCATCTTCTTGCCCAAACCTTTATCAAACACCTTCTGGCATTTTGCAAAAACCACTATTTGACCCTTCCACTATTCTTGGGGAGCTCAACTTTTACCACAGCCTCTCTCGACCATCTCCTACCTCCAAGAACTCTCCTCCTTCAATAGCTCAATTATTTGGGGTAAAACCCATCCCTTTCTCTCTCTGTTTACCCATGGCAACTCCTCCTCTCTCTCTCCTTTCTATATGCGGCGCCCACCTAGCTCCTCGACCACTCTAGAGCATCCAAGGAAGCTCCAAGACACAAGTGGACATGCCTCGACCTTTTAAAATGGCCATCTTGGCCATTTGCCTTCTGGGCCTTCTGATCTTGCTCAAGACTGTAGCCGCCCGCCAACCGCCTCCGGCCACCTCGGGCCTCCCCAGCGTGTCTCACGAGGCCGCCTCGGCGTCTGGGACACGGCAAGCTGCCGGCCCCCTCCTAAGCCTCTCTCCTCTCCCCTCCACGACCTCACCCGAGCGCGTCCGTGGACGCTGCCCACGGTGCACCGCGGCCACGCCTATTTAATCCAGCCCCCGAGCTCTCTCTCGCCTCGTTTGGACCCCTCTCTCTCCCGTGCACCTCCTGGACAGCATCCCCCTCCCTCTCGTGCTCTCTAGCACCCCCCATGGCCGGAATGCCGCCGTCGGCCTCCACTCTGGTTCGGGCAAGGGCGGGCTTCTACCCTCCCCCTATCCACACCAGAAGAACCACCAAGGTCCGGCGACCCTTCTCCCCCTGTCTCCCAGGCTTCCGGGGCGCCGCGCTCCCTACTCATCATCGCCCAGGCTTCCGCCCGCCTCTGCCATTGCCGGAGGCGCCCGACCATCCCCTGCCGACTCCGAGGGCTCCCCCTGATGCGCCTCTCCCCGGCGACCCGTCCGGTGGCCGGAGCTTGGCCGGGGGTGGCCTGTGCCGCCGGGGGCAAGCGACGGCCGGCACTCACCATGGCCTCGATCCCCTGTCATGGGCGGGAGGAATGAGACGACCTGCGGGTGGGCCCATGGTCGGCGACTCGGCCGGCGGGCCCGGCGTTTAAGTGGGCGGATCCTCGAAACCGCCTTCCCGCTGGGTGGCACTCTCCCGTAGTACGCCTTGGCGTCACCCCTTCCTCAAGGTGAGCCCTTTGGGCCGAGCCCGGTGAGTATTTGTTTAGTGGGCTTCGCCGGTCTGGCGTTATAAGGTTGATTCCTTCCTCTTTTATTCTTTTCGAGAATATTGTAAGATCCATAAAATATTCATTTTAACTCCAAATTTGATGATTCAAATTTCTAGTAGCTCATAAAATCATGATCTATCTCATGGTGCAACTTGCACATTTTTCCAGAAACTTTTTCTTCACAAACATTTATCAAATCTTG
This sequence comes from Aegilops speltoides, assembly GCA_021437245.1. Lineage (NCBI taxonomy): Eukaryota > Viridiplantae > Streptophyta > Magnoliopsida > Poales > Poaceae > Aegilops > Aegilops speltoides. Next base: position 314,154,777 of record CM038141.1, read on the forward strand.
TTTTTCCATTTCTGTGATGAACTTTAGAAAATTACAGAGGGCTCATATTTGATCCAAATGCCATGATTCAAATTCCTAGATGCATCTAAGTTCATAACTTAGTTTATGAACATTTTTTATTAATACTTTCTGTACCCCACAAAATAATGAGCCATTTCTTCATATTTGACAACTTTGCAAATTCATAGGAAAATCATCTCAACTCCAAATCCAGTGAAACCAATTCCTAGATGCTTCTAAAATCATCCTTTGTTAAATGGGTGCCTTTGCTCATTTTCCAAAAATATATTTCTGTACACTTCTTGCAAATCCATAAACCCCTTGATTCCACCATATCAAAATGTTCAGAGGTATCCATTCATCAAATCCAAATGAAACCACTTTGGTCATCCCTCATATGACCAGAGGTATCCTAGAAAAGTCCAACTCATATTTTTAGAGCACTTTTATTTCCTGCCTTGTTGTGTTGCTTATTATGGTTGCTTTCGGTGATAGTTGACGAGGTAGACGAAATGCTCGGAGATGGACCAGAGATATTTGAAGACCTCGAAGACTTTGTTAAAACAGGCAAGCAACCCTTTGACCATGGCTATGAAACCCCTTTTACATGCATGTCATATTTAGCTCCTTATTATTGTTGCTTCGGAATCATGGTGAGATGGTGAACCACGTGGGTTGGTTGCCTCCGTTATTTTCTCGTTGATACTTGCATTGTGCATGGCCCTACCTTCTTATGAGGGTTATGCCGGTGGGAGTAGATAGGGTGCTAAGTAGTGCTATGCAAAAAGGGACGGGGATATGCATGGTGATGGAGACAAAATATTTTCAAACGACCTTTGAAAACCCCATCGGGTGCCACTTATGCCCGAGGGAGATGATGAGATGGGTAACCACTTGATGACAAAGTGGTGTACCGAGGCAAGTGTGTGTTGTTTTCAAAAACGGATTAGATTTAAGATTTGATGACTGTCCCAACCTTACATGCGCGACCACTCTACCCTTATATGGGAAAGGGCATTGTTGAGTACCTAGACCGATACTAGCTTGGAGCCCGCATTACTAGTGACGGGGAGAGTTGGTGCTCTCTGGGGACGGGTCGTGCTGTAGGGCGGCCATGACTATTTTCACAGGGCACCGGACACACCGTTGGTACCCCGTGCTTGTGGTATGTGATGAATATGGGAGCGAGGCTCCACAACCTTATGATGTGAAATGTTTGGCATGGGGGTTACTACCAATCGAGTGGACTCCATGTTAGTGTCGTCTAGGGAAAGGTGGTGATCGGGTGCTTACCCCGGGTACTTGAGGTACCGCGGGTCGTGGATGACACGGAAGTTCCCCGGATCTAGTGGGTAAAGTGTGCAACCTTTGCAGAGTGTAAAACTATTCAAATAGCCGTGTCCACGGTCAAGGACGGTTGGGCGGTGCTGCTTAAACTATGTCCAGGGTTTTGAACCGTGTGAGTGTGGTGATGAAACTACTTGGGTCAAGTCAAAGGACTTGACACGATTGAGATGGGTTGGTGCCCATTCTGTTTATGATAAATGGGTTGGTGCCCATTCTATTTATGTTGATATCTGTGACCAGTTCTCATGGTTACTTGAACTCTCTTGATGCATGCTTTATAGGATGTTGAACATGTTATTGCACTCAAAACTAGCTTTATGCAAAATTTTCCTATGTCATGCATTGTTGTACCTTGAACCAAAACATGGGTTGCTTGCGAGTACATTCAAAGTACTCATTGGCTTGCCACTGGTTATTTAATTGACCAGGCATGGAAGAACAGGATGTGATGAAGAACACTTGTGATTGGCGAACATGCGAGCTAGGGCGCTTCGGTCGTAATGCCCGTAGGGTTAAGGCGGATGGCGTGGGTCCAAGTTATCGGCGAAGATTTCGGCTGCGATGTTATACTCAAGGCATGACCATAATGGTCCTACTTGTGTAAAACGGTGCGTATGGATGTAAGACTCTTGTTATTCAGCTTACGTGTGTTCGGTGAGCATTGATCTCGGGATCATCAGACACGTGCATTCGGTGATCACGACTTATGAGTCGGGGTCCCCACAGAGCTGGTATCGAGCCATCGATTGTAGGAAGCCTTAGTTAGCATGGTCGTTAGTTAGGTAAAACTATTTCCGTAACTACTACTAGTTTTCAAAACTATCTATACCTCTCTTCCTTCTTAGTTTTTGAAAACTAAGGTATACTTTCCTTATTGATCTCTTCCCTTCAAAACCTTTGGTCGCTAGAACCCTTATGCCCCGACCACTAGATTCCTTGAAATCCTCGCGGATAATCTAGAAGGAAGATGCCTTGCCAGACATTCACCCACATCTCCTGAACACAAGATTGGCGACATCACCACAAGACGATACCAACAGAAGATACATCCTCGAGGAATGAGGACCTGAAGACCTAGGAGATGGTGACATCCTTGACACTGCCCCAAGATGATGCAACCTTAGCCTACGATGATCAGGGCATAGGATATGCAAGATCATGATATACATCGCTAATAGAGTAACCCTGTCACTACCGTTGTTGTATCGGCAACCACCGGTGGATGAGAACCTAGCCATTCGGTCCGCCTCACTATAGTGAGCAGGAAAACAGTTCTCCTCATCCCCCGCTCTTGGTGTCGAAGTTTTCATCAACGTAACCGACATGATGGACCTCTATTATGCGTTGTTAATGTCATTGCATAAGGATTATCTACTTAGTACCTTCGACACCTTAGAAGACAAGAAGGGATCGTCATGATGAAGAAGACAACAGGAGATCGAGTCAATGCCTGCTATGAGAAGCCACCTTCACCCCATCACTTCAACAGGCAAGAAGTTGTTGAAGACTCCTCAAGCTCAACCGGGATCGTTTCAACAAACAACTACAAGAGACGAGCAGACCGAGGGAAACCCGGAGATCGCACGAGGCACAAGGCACGACTATAGAGTCCAAGGACCCCTAGGGTAGGATGAGTCGTGTACCCCCTATGCGCAGTCAAGTCCGTATGATGGTTCGAGTAGAACCCTGATTGTGTGTTGCTTGTTTTTATTTGCCTGTGTTTTTGATATCAGTCGCCCTTTTTGCCCTAGGCAACAAGTATGCAACTATATCACCTGCCTTATTTTGTTGTTGTGTTTGGCCCCTTCTGGCACTTGTTTGTTTGCACCTGCACTATAGAACCCCCTTTAGGCATCCCCCTCCTCTATGCTACTTTTCCCTCTCATCTCTCTCCTCAACTGAAGACAAGCAAGACAATATGCACCAAGGATTCCACCTCGGCGACCAACAAGCACTGAAGACTTTTGCTACAACCTCCTCGACCAAGTACGACCACGTATGTTTGCGCCTCAAGACTAGAACCCATCCCTAGACCCTTCGAGACTTCACGAGATACCCCAGCTCGAAACCTTAACCATGAGCTTAACCTACGGAATTGCAAGAGAACCAGTTAAGCCTCCGTAACCTTGCTTATCACTGGGTTCATTATGGAACTAGTGGACATAGTGAACGAGCACATTATCTTCCTAAGATAGCACCAAAACTGATGATGCCATAGGGAAGACCAATTTGAGGATATAGGAACAGAGGACAAATGACTTGATGAGTTTATATCAATGACTTTGAGGAATTATCCGAGACTCTTTGGTGGATTATAAGGCTACCATGTTGGTAGATGAACTTGGTGGGATCATGATTATAGAGTAGCATAGCTTTCATTACCCCTGAGTAAATTGGATTTGTAGGACGATTATGATCGCAAGCTGAAACTCCTGGAAGTGCAAGGATTTGAGTTGATAAGATGATAGGAGACAGTTGTTATTACGTAAACGACTTGGGGGAACATGTAGGAATTCTCGTTGGACAAGAGATTTGAATTTTAGTAGGTGATTCCAGTTGAATATGGATGCTGAGTAAGTCTACATGGTTCGGAGTAAATTGGATTTAGACTGATGATCTTGATCGTGATACCATGTTTCTCGGTGGACCATAAACTAGGAGATTGGATGTATCGTCAGAGTTTAATTAGGTATCTATATAAGATTGACCTTGGAGTATGACCATGATAATGGGAATTGGTGGACTGACTATAGTAAATATAGCTCTTTCAAGTATTCGGGGATTATAAGGACTTTAGAAGATCATGTGGAACACCAGCATAGGTGTTGGATTTGTAGAATTAATGGATTATGATTCATAGGAAGGAAACAAGATCTTGGAGTGGCATACGACGTGTTTCCTTAGGATAGAGATGCACTAGTATGGGCCTTGGAAGAATAGGGTGAGCACTTGGATTGTCCTATTTTAATTCTAGCTTGGAAGCTTGTATGCTCTACCCATGGATTTTTAGGGGTGGCCACACACACATGAGTTTGGGGATCATAGACATATGATGTTGTTAGACCTCCTCTTGGGAGTCATGAGGATATGAATAGCATGAGTGATGATTGGAGTTGGCCTATACGAGATGATGCTATCAGTGATATGATGTGAATTGTTTAAAGGACTAGATAGACTATTGGCATCTCAGAAACCGTGCTTAAAGATAGGATGATAAATGTTCATTCGCACACTAGAATCCTTGAAACCCTTATGCCCTACCAAGCCACAACATGGTTGGATCATGACCTTGAGCTAGCAGCAGTGGTTCATGCCCTGAAGACATGGCAACATTAACTCTTAGGGAAGCGATGTGAGATATACACAGATCACAAAAGTCTGAAGTATATTTTCACTCAAAGGGAATTGAACATGAGGCAAAGAAGATGGCTAGAGTTGATCAAATATTATGACCTCCGTGTTCAATACCACCCTAGGAAGGCTAATGTGGTAGCAGATGCATTAAGCAGGAAGGCTTGTTCCTTGAATGCTATGCTTAAGGACAAGCTACCCACCTTGTATGAAGAACTTGAAAGCTTCAGGTTGGGACTGGTTGCACCAGGGCTCTTAGCTAACCTTGAAGTCAAGCCGACCCTGATGGATGAGGTTAAAGAAGCTCAGGCGGGACACGAGAGTATTGAAGGCATCAAGAGGATGATCAAGGCGGGCAAAGCCCCAAGTTTCACAGAAGATGAGCAAGGAGTCGTGTGGTTCGGGAATCGCATTTGCGTACCCAACAAGATTGAGCTCAAGAATCTGATCTTGCAAGAAGCTCACGACAACCCGTATTCCATCCATCCTGGAGGAACCAAGATGTATCAAGACCTGAAGGAAAGATTCTGGTGGCACGGGATGAAAAGGGAGATTGCCACCTATGTTGCAAAGTGTGACGTATGCCAGAGAGTCAAAGCTGAGCATCAGCGACCCGCTGGATTGTTGCAACCCCTCAAGGTGCCTGAATGGAAATGGGACAAGGTCGGGATGGACTTCATCACCGGTTTACCCAGGTCAAGCAAGGGACATGACTCCATATGGGTCATTGTTGACCAGTTGACCAAGGTGGCCCACTTCATTCCTGTCAAGACGACCTACAAGGGGAACCAGTTAGCCAGTCTCTACATCAACCAAATCGTGAGTATTCATGGCGTTCCCAAGGAGATTGTGTCGGATAGAAGAACCCAATTCACCTGAGGGTTCTGGAAGAAGTTCCAGGAGGCCATGGGGACCAAGTTGTCCTTCAGCACTGCTTTCCACCCACAGACCGGAGGTCAGACAGAACAAGCGAATCAGATACTCGAAGGCATGCTCCGAGCCTGGGTCTTAGCGTATGGAGCTAAGTGGGAAGGTTGCCTCCCTCTCGCCGAGTTCTCTTACAACAACAGTTATCAGTCAAGCCTTCAGATGGCACCATTTGAGGTGTTATCTGACGAAATGCCGCACACCCTCAATTGGTCGAAACCGGAGAAGGACTTGTCTTTGGGCCCGATATCCTCCGAGAAGCAAGAGCAAGTCCAGCTTGTCGAGAGCGTTTGAAGACCGCCAAGTCAAGACAAAGAGCTCTGCCGACTCACGTCGTCGAGACATGACCTTCCGGGTTGGAGACCATGTTTATCTCTGGGTCACCCCTCTCAAAGGAACCCAGCACTTCCATGTCAAGGGAAGCTCGCCCTAAGATTCATCGGCCTTCTTCAAGATCACTCCAAGATTTAACAGCCCCCTCCGAGATCGCTACAAGACGAAGAGAAGACAGTTACCAGCTGGAGTTGCCACCTGACTCGCTCGCTATGCCCAATGTTTTTCCACAAGACACAACTCCGGAAGTGTTTTCGAACTTCCTAGCTTGCCCGATCTCTACAAGAATATTGACCACCGAGCCATCGACCCCTAGCCCGACCTAACCTACCGCGGGCTACCCATTAGCAACCTGGATCAAGAAGAGCGTCATACATGAAGCTACAACACCAGGTACTTCAAGCTCAATGGAGCACTACACGGAAGCAGAAGCAACATGAAGACTTGAAGACTACCCCAGATCCAAGTTACCATACTCCTTTCCGCGCCTAGTCTGGGAATCTCGGGGACGAGATTCTTGTAAGGGGGGTAGGTCTGTCACACCCTGATTTTCATGTCACAACACTTAAGTCACTAAATCATGCTAAAATGTGGTTTGACAAAAACTTTTGAGTGTTTTGTCCTTGCTTTGATTGAATGTTTGTCTGCTGTTTGCAAGTGCTCTAAAAATCAAATAAATCCTCCAACTCCTATACTTCATCTCCTTGATCCAAAACCTTTTCCCAATGATCATGCCATGTGTATAGAGCAATATAGTATTTTCTTACAAAAATAATTTGGCCAAGAAGTATTTTCTAAAATTAGTTTTCCAAAAACCCCTGAATTGAGGTTTGCACTGCAAGTACTTAATTAAGGGCAGTAAAAATCTTGCTAAAAATATATTTGACTCCTATTAGATATAGGATACCCATAAACCACAAAAATATAATTTTAGAAGTTATTTTTGATATTTTATTTAAAAGCTTTTTCTTAAGGCCAGAAATGGTCTTTAATAGGAAAAATTATTTTATTGTTTTAAAAATATTTGACAAAAATCAGGAAACTCACTTTGGACACATATTGTCCATATATAAGAGTTTCAACACATGGTCATGTTCAAAGTATTGGTCAAATCCTCAAAAACCCTTTCGGATATTTCAAGCTTTTGAACTATTTACAAAGGAAATATTCTCCAAAATTCCAAGAAAATTCTATCATGTCACATATGACATATTTGGTGATCTTGCCAAGTCTCATGTCTTGGAGAACAAGATAACATCATCAAATCCCCTCAAAACCACTTCGTCCATTTTGAAGTTTGAGCAACTTTACATTGCCAAACATGTCCAAATGTTCTCAAACCTTGTGATAATGCTAAAATGGTCTAATAATTCATCTATAACAAATGACACAAGTTGGAGAACAAGTTAACTTGATCAGAGTGCCCCAAAACCATTCCTGTCCAGAACCAAATTTGAACAACTCTACATTGGAAACTTTCTCTCCCTGATTCCAACTTTTGTGAGCATGATCACATGATCAAATGATGACACTACACCAAGTGGTGCATCAAGGAGAACATATTTTCATGACTAAATCTTGGGAAACCCATTTCTGTTCATTTCTAGGGTTTACCAAAGTTTCATTGTCAACTTTCTTCAATTGAGCTCCAAATTGGTGTAAGGCCCTAATTATATGTGTCATTTCACCCTGTGGAGCCTCATGACAAATGGGAATCATCTTCTTGCCCAAACCTTTATCAAACACCTTCTGGCATTTTGCAAAAACCACTATTTTGACCCCTTCCACTATTCTTGGGGAGCTCAACTTTTTACCACAGCCTCTCCTGACCATCTCCTACCTCCAGTAACTCTCCTCCTTCAATAGCTCAATTATTTGGGGGTAAAACCCATCCCTTTCTCTCTCTGTTTACCCATGGCAACTCCTCCTCTCTCTCTCCTTTCTATATGCAGCGCCCCACCTAGCTCCTGACCACTCTAGAGCATCCAAGGAAGCTCCAAGACACAAGTGGACATGCCTCGACCTTTTAAAATGGCCATGCCAGCCATTTGCACGCTTCTGAGCTGGCCTTCTGATCTTGCTCCAAGACTGTAGCCCCCTGCCAACCGCCTCCGGCCACCTCGGGCCTCCCCAGCGTGTCTCACGAGGCCGCCTCGGCGTCTGGGACACGGCAAGCTGCCGGCCCCCTCCTAAGCCTCTCTCCTCTCCCCTCCACGACCTCACCCGAGCGCGTCCGTGGACGCTGCCCACGGTGCACCGCGGCCACGCCTATTTAATCCAGCCCCGAGCTCTCTCACCTCGTTTGGACCCTCTCTCTCCGTGCACCTCTGGACAGCATCCCCTCCTCTCGTGCTCTCTAGCACCCCCATGGCCGGAATGCCGCCCGCCTCCACTGTTCGGCAAGGCGGGCTTCTACCCTCCCCTATCCACACGGAAGAACCGCCAAGGTCCGTGACCCTTCTCCCCTGTCTCCCGGGCTTCCGGGCGCCAAGCGCCCCTACTCATCATCGCCCAGGCTTCCGCCCGCCTCTGCCATTGCCGGAGGCGCCCGACCATCCCCTGCCGACTCCGAGGGCTCCCCCTGATGCGCCTCTCCCCGGCGACCCGTCCGGAGGCCGGAGCTTGGTCGGGGGTGGCCTGTGCCGCCGGGCAAAGCGACGGCGGCACTCACCCATGACCTCGATCCCTCTGTCATGGGCGGGAAGAAGGAGACGACCTGCTGGTGGGCCCATGGTCGGCCGACTCAGCCGGGCGGGCCCCGGCGTTTAAGTGGGCGGATCCTCGAAACCGCCTTCCCCGCTGGGTGGCACTCTCCCGTAGTACGCCTTCGGCGTCACCCCTTTCCTCGCATGGTGAGCCCTTTGGCCGAGCCCAAGAGGCGCTGTTTAGTGAGCTTCGCCCGGTCTTGCGTTATAAGGTTGATTCCTTCCCTCTTTTTATTCTTTTCCAGTAATATTGTAAGATCCATAAAATATTCATTTTAACTCCAAATTTGATGATTCAAATTTCTAGTAGCTCATAAAATCATGATCTATCTCATGGTGCAACTTGCACATTTTTCCAGAAACTTTTTCTTCACAAACATTTATCAAATCTTGTTTTTCCATTTCTGTGATGAACTTTAGAAAATCACAGAGGGCTCATATTTGATCCAAATGCCATGATTCAAATTCCTAGATGCATCTAAGTTCATAACTTAGTTTATGAATATTTTTATTAATACTTTCTGTACCCCACAAAATAATGAGCCATTTCTTCATATTTGACAACTTTGCAAATTCATAGGAAAATCATCTCAACTCCAAATCCAGTGAAACCAATTCCTAGATGCTTCTAAAATCATCCTTTGTTAAATGGGTGCCTTTGCTCATTTTCCAAAAATATATTTCTGTACACTTCTTGCAAATCCATAAACCCTTGATTCCACCATATCAAAATGTTCAGAGGTATCCATTCATCAAATCCAAATGAAACCACTTTGGTCATCCCTCATATGACCAGAGGTATCCTAGAAAAGTCCAACTCATATTTTTAGAGCACTTTTATTTCCTGCCTTGTTGTGTTGCTTATTATGGTTGCTTTCGGCGATAGTTGACGAGGTAGACGAAATGCTCGGAGATGGACCAGAGATATTTGAAGACCTCGAAGACTTTGTTAAAACAGGCAAGCAACCCTTTGACCATGACTATGAAACCCCTTTTACATGCATGTCATATTTAGCTCCTTATTATTGTTGCTTCGGAATCATGGTGAGATGGTGAACCACGTGGGTTGGTTGCCTCCGTTATTTTCTCGTTGATACTTGCATTGTGCATGGCCCTACCTTCTTATGAGGGTTATGCCGGTGGGAGTAGATAGGGTGCTAAGTAGTGCTATGCAAAAAGGGACGGGGATATGCATGGTGATGGAGACAAAATATTTTCAAACGACCTTTGAAAACCCCATCGGGTGCCACTTATGCCCGAGGGAGATGATGAGATGGGTAACCACTTGATGACGAAGTGGTGTACCGAGGCAAGTGTGTGTTGTTTTCGAAAACGGATTAGATTTAAGATTTGATGGTGTCCCAACCTTACATGCGCGACCACTCTACCCTTATATGGGAAAGGGCATTGTTGAGTACCTAGACCGATACTAGCTTGGAGCCCATTACTAATGATGGGGAGAGTTGGTGCTCTCTCTTGGGACGGGGTCGTGCCAGGTAGGGCGGCCATGACTGTTTTCACAGGGCACCGGACACACCGTTGGTACCCCGTGCTTGTGGTATGTGATGAATATGGGAGCGAGGCTCCACAACCTTATGATGTGAAATGTTTGGCACGGGGTTACTACCAATCGAGTGGACTCCATGTTAGTGTCGTCTAGGGAAAGGTGGTGATCGGGTGCTTACCCCGGGTACTTGAGGTACCGCGGGTCGTGGATGACACGGAAGTTCCCCGGATCTAGTGGGTAAAGTGTGCAACCTTTGCAGAGTGTAAAACTATTCAAATAGCCGTGTCCACGGTCAAGGACGGTTGGGCGGTGCTGCTTAAACTATGTCCAGGGTTTTGAACCGTGTGAGTGTGGTGATGAAACTACTTGGGTCAAGTCAAAGGACTTGACACGATTGAGATGGGTTGGTGCCCATTCTGTTTATGATAAATGGGTTGGTGCCCATTCTATTTATGTTGATATCTGTGACCAGTTCTCATGGTTACTTGAACTCTCTTGATGCATGCTTTATAGGATGTTGAACATGTTATTGCACTCAAAACTAGCTTCATGCAAAATTTACCTATGTCATGCATTGTTGTACCTTGAACCAAAACATGGGTTGCTTGCGAGTACATTCAAAGTACTCATTGGCTTGCCACTGGTTATTTAGGCATGGAAGAACAGGATGTGATGAAGAACACTTCGGTGACGAACATGCGAGCTAGGACGCTTCCCAGTCAGAATGCCTGTAGGGTTAAGGCAGATGGCGTGGGTCCAAGTTATCGACGAAGATTTCTGCTGCGATGTTATACTCAAGGCATGACCATAATGGTCCTACTTGTGTAAAACGGTACGTTTGGATGTAAGACTCTTGTTATTCAGCTTCTGTGTGTTCAGTGAGCATTGATCTCTGGGATCACTGTACACGTGCATTCGGTGATCACGACTTATGAATCGGGGTCCCCACAGATATCCTGTCATTCTTTTCAAACCGGAATTCTTCTTCGAGCTGATTTCCTGCAAAAAAGATCCGTAAGGCACATGCGGAAAAGTAGAAGTTCAAATTGTCATGTGATTTCATAGGCGATTACCTCATCACGAGGAGCGAGACAAGTGCATAACAAGGTTTTTCCATTCAATGTCTTCTAAATTTAGCACAGGAGACTTCACCGGAAATTCGTTTATAGACTTGCCATCAAAGTGTGATTTCCTCAGGTAACACCGATATTGCTGCAATGCTTCCTTGAAAAGCACAAGCAAGCTTTGCTCGTCATGACCATCCAGATTGACCCTCACCTAGTTACAACAATGTAATGTAAATCATTGATGTGTTCGATCAGCAGAAAACATGAAAATAATAACCATGAATAATAGCACTTACACGTAAGTTGGACATGAAGATGTGAAAATGGTGTTTGTCTTCACTATAATCTTCCCATGATGGGAATATATGCACGTAGTCCCTAACAACATTGAAAGCATTGTCTTTTAAACTGGGAATAAATGGATTGGGGTTCCAATTGCAGGAATTGGCCGTCTCTGTAGTTGGGATAGGTCTCCGGCCGGTGGACTTGCTGTACTTTTTGCTGGAGTGGGATTTTTCTGTGGTACGGCTGGTGCTATGGCAAATGAAATTGGTATACCTTTTGCTGGAGTGCAGGTCCTGCGTGGTGGGGCTAGTGGTGTGGCCAGTGAAGTATGGGTACAGTCTGCTGGAGTCGGTCCTATGTTTTGTGTCACTGGTTGTACAACCAATATAAGTGGGCGTTATTCGATTTCTCGGCACCACCATGTTTTTCAAGGACTTTTTTGGTGCTCCTTGAGTTCGCAATCACCCTCTTCCTTTTTGATGTCTGATGCACAAGAACATCATTTGAGTGGAAAAACATGGTATGACGACAGATGGAATATGTATTGATAATGGATGGGCATGGCATCTCGAGTTATATGATGAGTAAACTAAGAAGATGGTGGTGCAACAAAGTAGAATAAATGCAAGACAACATATGCAAGATACGTGCAATCAATAAAACCTTGCCAAATTAGAATAGGCACCTTGATGGGTGAACAGGACAGGCCATCTGCCTTTGACTCCTCAAGGTTAGAATAGTCATTAGGATGATATTCTGAACAAGAATCAACAGGTGGGGAGCATACGAGTTTAATTGCTTCCAGAATGGCACTCAATGCCTTGGTGCCAATTTTGTAAGTCATTGCAGTGTTCCACAATATTCTTCTGATGCGCGGATTTTGATATTCACTGTAATTGCGTATAATATTTGAGAACCATGAAAACATAAATAGTTGTGAGATTATCTTTGTAATGCAGATGATATTCTAATATAGGGGCGCCCCTGTAAACACTTATGTGCTAAGAGCTCATGTGTGCTGTAATATCGTGCGTGCATTTATATAATCTGGCACAAGTACAGAAAAAAATAGGCTCCATAAGTAAGGATAGCTGGCAGATGATAGGTTCATAATATATTGTATAGAGAGTTTATTGCCAAACCATGATAACAAGAGCACACAACAACTAGGCAGATCATAGTGTACATAACAGGGGTACACCATAACCACGGTATATAAATCGGGAAAGTGGAACTAGCTTGAAAATACGGTGTTGTATTGCCGCTAGTAATTGAAAGCCTATCGATCACGTACATGCCAGCACTATCGAACATGGTAAAGAAGAGCAAGCAGATTTTGGATAATAAAATGTTGGTTGTGCAGTGCCCACACATGATGAACCAGAGCGCATTAAGAATGCAACTCCCAGCTGTCTCTCGACCATTTCAGGCGGTTGGATGAAGATCCTACGTCTCCTAACCCTTCTTCTTCCTCGTCTCTGATTCTTCCCATACAGAACACCGCATGGGCCGACGGCCGGACCACCGGCCCCCACCGCCTGTGTTCCTCCGCCACCCCCACCCCCACCTGTGTCGAGTTTTCTTTGTTCGGCGAGGCCCCACAACTACCCGAGCCCCTTGGATCGCACCGGCGAACTCCGCGAGCTCAAAAATCGACCGCCCAATTTTGGAATTTAGTCTCTTGTGATTTAACTAGTGTGGAATATAAAGGGAAAACCATAAGCATTTGGAGTATAGTGTTGGCGTGCCATGGCGGATCTGAAGGTGCAAACCGGACAAAGGCAACTTCGCAACCAAGACAAGAAATCGAGTAAAGCGGTGGCGATCTGTTTTCTTCTGCGATAAATAAGTTGAGCAGATACAAAAGAGTACCGCCTCACAGTGCGGCGCCGTGTCACGATATCTGGTGAGAATTTGATCTTTGCGGTAGCGATGGCTGTCGGCGGCGTGGAAGCAGATCTAGGAGGGTAGACGGTGGCGGCGGGGCGCGGTGGACGAGATGGTCATAGGAGTGGCGCCGGCAAGGTGGACGACGACGGGGATGAAGCGAGAGGACGGGATGCAAGGATCCCGGTCCGAAGCCGTGGATGAGAGAGGTCGATCTCTTGTAATGGATGGCGGCGTTGGGTCTAGCATGGTGGAGGAGGACGGCGGTGGATGGGGTGGCGGACGGCGGTGGACGGAGGAGGGTGGGGTGGAGAGGGTGTTTTGGCGCCCATGGAGTACGAATGGGGAAAAGGGAGGTAGAGAGGAAGGGGGAACCATGTATTCAGGGCGCGCTTGTCTCAAATGCGAGGAAATTTACAAACTTAGCCCCCGTTTCAAATTTCTACTACATCACAGCAACATTAGTCGGTTGGGGATAGGACGGTAATCTCGCATACACCGAATATTTGCCGACGAGAGTTTGTTTTTGGCGCCCGCAGTGTATGAATATGAATAGGGGAGGGAGTCAATTTCGGCCGAGGGCACACTGTGTTTTGGCGCCCACCATGTATGAATCCGGGTGAGAGGCGGTTACGTCATGTTTGGCTAAAATTACAAACCTACCCCTATCGAAACCTATAGAAATCCAGCAGATAGGCTTTTTTGGCGAGGATAGGCGAGTGATTTCCATCTCATGATTTTCGTTTGGTGATTCTCGCGACTTTCCCCGCTTCGTTCAAATTTTGACAGTGCACGTTTACCGTGCCAACTCAATTCGAATCCCGTTTGTATTCTACTATTTTTTTTCGGGCAGGATCCATTTTCAATTGGAATTACATTCTATATACATCATTTTTTATATATACTTTCATAAATATGGTTTACAAATGGCATGATCTCAGATTCATAAGGTTGTATCCATCCATTTGGATTTTCAAATATTTGAAACCACTTTATGTTGAAATCCAATGTATGCATTCCTCGCTAACTGTCTCCAATTAATGTGTGTTTCATGCGGGGTTTTTTTAACTTCTCAAACATGTATAATGTGTTTCACACACACGCAACATATAGTGTAATCCCGTTTAGACATTAATTGCATATAAACCATGCATTGTTTGTAAATGAAGAATCTATGGATCACCAATATTGATAAACTATATAACATTACACGTGTGCCCAAATTCAAATGAATATGCATGTTTGATACACCAATTTGCGTTATGATATTATCGATGTCGTGATCTCCAGTTTAAATATTTGAATCCCCTTTGATCCAGATATTCATCTCATATAGCTATCACTCATGCTTATATAGGACTATCTCTCTAGACCTATACGTGTTCATCGTTTCTCAGGCATCTCTCATGCTACCTGTATGTCGACAATGATCTTTTATCTTCATAACACACTGACGGCATTCTCTCCCTCGACTTTTATCACTCTATCTCTCTCTAAGTATACCTCGCTCCCTGCTATGTGTCTCTAGCTATGATTCTCCATGTGGAATCTCTTTCTCTCACACAAACACAAAACTTTGTCTCCCGGGGTCTCATTTCTCTCAACTATTCCCATGTGTGCCACTCAAGACACCCCTCATCTGAGACGTCTTTCGCTCCTTAGATATGAGAACCTACAACTCTTCCTCTTCAATATCTCTTTCTCACACACAAACACAAACTATGTCTCCCAGGGTCTCATATTTCTCCATTGTTCTCTTGTATGTCGCTCAAACACACCCTCTCTCCCTAGAGATATCTTATGTTCCCTCATATGTCTCTCTAGCTATCACTCTCGTTAGAAATATCTTTCTCTCTCACGACACAAAACGCCGTCTCTCTGGATCTCATTTCTCTCTGATATCTGTTTGTATGTGACTCACATGCACCCTCTCTCTATCTCTCTCACACCCACACACATAACCCAGCCTTCTGATCCACTCGACTCCTATCTCTAGCGCACACTAGCTAGAATCTTTATCTTTCTATTTATCTATTTCTCCATCAACCTTCTTTCTCGCCCTCACTCTTGATTCCTATCACGCACACTACATATGTTTCTCTCTACATGCAGTCAAGTGCCCTCTCACACACATATATAACTTCACCCTTTGAACCACCCGACGGTCATCTCCGACACCCAAACTAACGGATGTCTCTCTAGCTAGCATCTCCATCTCTGTATCTATCTGTAGTTTCTCCGTCAACATTTCTTTCTCGCACGGAGTCTTGCTTCCTATCACCCACACTATATATGTCTATCCATACATATGCATTTATAGGTTGATCTCCTTTGCACAATCGTTGCGCCTCACCCCCTCTGCTCGCCATAGATGCATGCTCTAGCCCACGCCACTATCTCTTAAGACAAAAACACATGCTCAATTGTCGGGACTTCTTCCCTGCATTCTCACATGCATGCATATTGTCATACCGATCCGTCTCTCCCATGTCGTTGATCTTAGGACTTATGTCTTCTTTCTTTTATCTCGATCATGTGCGCGCGCGCACACACACACATCCCACATATACATGTATACCCCTCACACATGCACGTTCAAGGTCTCTATGTCTCCATACGTAGTTAATTGGGATAATTAGATTTATACCCCTAGTTGTGTCCCACTCGTCTGTTTTACCCCTAATTCCCAAAAGTCACGGGTTCTGTCCAACTCACTTTGCTCCTCTTAAGCTTTTGCCCTTTGACCGTTTGACTGTCAGTTTGAAAAATTCATAACTAATTCATACTAAATCAGAAAAATGCAAATAAGGTACCAAAATGTTCAGAAAAACATCACCTATATGTCAGTGTCAGTTGCATTCATGAAAAAAGTGTTGAGAAGTGCACATCCGAGTTTTAGCTCTTTTGATACCACCATGAATAGTAAACTCTAAAAAAATCAAAAAAAATCACAAAAAATATGGTGGCAAAGAACGACAAATGTTCTAAGTGCTTGCCAAGTTTCATTAGGGAATGACATTCATGGAAGTCATGGCAAAAAAAAATAATCTATTTCGGAGTGTTGATTGTTTTATTTGCAGCGGCACCCACGAATGTTATTCCCTGATGAAACTTGGCAAGCACTTGAAACATTTGTCATTCTTTGCCACCAATTTTTTTTTCATTTTTTTGAACTTTTTTAGATTTTACTATTCATGGTGGTAGCAGAAGAGCTAAAACTCAGATGCGCACTTTCCAACACTTTTTTCATGAAAGCAAATGACACTGGCATATAGGTGATGTTTTTTTGAACATTTTGGTATCTTATTTGCATTTTTTTGATTTAGTATGAATTAGTTATGAAGTTTTCAAACTGACGGTCAAATGGTCAAAGGGCAAAAGCATAAGAGGAGCAAAGTGACTTGGACAGAACCGATGACTTTTGGGAATTAGGGGTAAAATAGATGAGTGGGACACAACTAGGGGCATAAATCTAATTATCCGTAGTTAATTACCCTCAATCCTAACGCCACATCAAATCATTCTCCTCTTTTGTGCACATAACTTCCGCCTGGATGGGCAAAACTCACACTCACACTTAAGAATCTCCTTCTACCTACCCCCCCCCCCGCGCCTCTCACTCTTCCCCTACATCCCCGAAACCAATAAGACCATTCCTTTGTTTAATTCCCGCCTACATGCACCATCGATATACAGTAGTCTTCCTTGGTGTCTCTCGAATAAACACGTTCTCTCGATGTCGACTCCTCTCACACGCACACACCTTATCTTCCCTCCCTACGGGCATTTTCTCTCTCGCACCCCATCGTTGGTGGCCTCTGCCATACACATCACCTCTCTATGATGAAGCCATGCACACTTAAATTACATCCGCCACAGAGGACCCGCGACACACACACACACACAGAGAGAGAGACACACACACGCACACACGCCCCCCCCACACTAAGACTCCATCTCTCTCTCTCTCTCTCACACACACAAACACACACACACACGCACACACCCCCCCCCACACACACACACACTTAGACTCCATCTCTCTCTCTCTCTCACACACACACACACACACACACACACGCACGCACCCCCCACACAAACTTAGACTCCATCTCTCTCTCTCTCACACACACACAAACTAAGACTCCATCTCTCTCTCTCTCACACACACAAACTAAGACTCCATATCTCTCTCTCCTCTCTCTCTCTCTCACACACACACACACATGTACACACACACCACACACACACTAAGACTCCATCTCACACACACATGCTCTAGGCGGAGCATTTGTTCCTACCACCCTTCATCCAACCTTACCCGTATGATAAACAATCACCTTTTTTACTTGCATAACATGGACAGATTCCACTTTACTTTAGTAGTCAGCAAACTTATCATCTGTACCCTTATAAAAAAATTAGTTGGCGATGATGGTGTGCCTGCCATCTTGTAATACAGACCGTATGATCTATATCTAACGGATAGGAAGCAAACTATGATAATTTTACAAAAGATACCCGCACCTCTCTCCACATCATTATCTGCCGCAACCTCATCGCTCAGCAATTAAAAAAGGAATAAGTCTCTGGAACAATCTAGCATGCATGGTGGCCGCTGCCGCCTGCCGGCGCCGTCCATCCCCATGCCTCCACCCATTCCGACCACCAGTCACCACCACGCTCCACTCCTCCTCGCCTTATCTCTCATCTTTCATTTTTTCGATGACATTCTCGAGATACCAGTTTTCCGATAAAATTCTTGAGATATCATTAGTTTTTACACATGGGATTACTCCTGGATGGGTCAATCACAACAGGTGTTTTGTAAAAAAATGCATATTGATGTTCCATGCAATGCACGAGAATCTTGCTTGTAATTATATAAGGCAAATCACGAGAAGGAAGTGACATTTTTTTGACACGACCACGTTAATATGGCCACGTAAATCACGAGCAGGAAGGAGAAGGGAAGCGGGCTGTGGAGTAACATTTTTTACCACAATTTCTTAGGAAACTGAGTGCAATTTGAGTAGTTTTGCAAACTACCAT
The DNA here is from genome assembly GCA_021437245.1 of Aegilops speltoides. NCBI lineage: Eukaryota > Viridiplantae > Streptophyta > Magnoliopsida > Poales > Poaceae > Aegilops > Aegilops speltoides. The sequence continues at coordinate 314,173,238 of CM038141.1, forward strand.
TACTACTACACCTGAAATGGTTCAAAACCTACTCCCTTGCCAGCGCTTGCTTCCCGCGTGAAACGGTCAGCGTCGCCCTGGAGCGTCAGTGCCGCATTAATGCCTGGCCAGAGCTGAGGTGACCCCTCAATGGCGCCGGCTTTGAAGTGGCGCGACGGCCGCTTCCCGGTGCATGCGACTGCTCCCTGTCGAGACTGGCCATAGGCCCTGTTTGGATCCATGGGTTAGAGTTAGTTTGAGCTAGTTGGGGCTCAAATAGCCCTAAAAGTATCCAAGCATGATGGTTTAAATTGGAGCAAGTTGCACCGAACCCACCAAAAAAACTATCCCACCCAAGAGGTGCTAACTGGAGATAGTTCTCATTGTGACCACTGGAAAATCACTTTTCTCTCTCCATGAAGTGCATTTATTGTCAATCTAACCCTGTCACCCAAACACCTCTTTGGCTACAGTTAGTTCAGGGATAGTCATGAGTTAGTCTAACCTCTAGCTAAGTTAGAGTATCAAACAGGACCAGTATAGGACATGCAAGTTGCTCAAAGCATACAGGCAAATTCGTACGTGAAAGGATTTTTTTCTTTTTGAAAACAGAACGTGAAAGGAATTTTTTTAGAATGCTCTTGACATGTTGCTAACATGTGATAGTTAACCGACCTTAATAGATGGCAGAAACGCCAGCCCGCCGCACTTTGATAGAGACAAGGAGGGAGAAGCGATACAGGCTGCTGGATTACTAGAGATAGGTGTCGCACGGAAGCCAAGAAATATGGTGATAACGTGGGTTAGCCATGTACTAGTATGATGTAACTACACTGGGCTGCCGTGTTTCGTACTCTTCCAGTCCACTGTGGAGATGATTGGTTAATTTTATATTGCTGAATAATATTAAATATTATGAGTGCAGACGCTCCACCATGAGGTTCCTTGCTCCTTCTCGGTTGTCCGGAATCTATGTTCATCCTTTTGCCAACACGCGAGACATCTAGCATCAAGGCGCATGTGTTATGCAACGATCGTTCCATCTATATGAAGAACACGTGGCACTGGAACTACGAGATGGACATGTACCTGTGGAGTGGACGTTTAACCTGAGTAATGTAGCGCAAGAAGTGAAGTAGAAAGGCACAAATGGTATGAACATGCATGGCATACTGGTGTGTTTGGTTGCGTTCTCGCCTCAAAGATAGTTGTTCCCTATTCATGCATGCTCAACTCAACACCCCTCTTCATGCATGCTTCTAGTGTATTTGTGCTAAACTAGTGTGGACTCATGCACCCTCCATACACTCTACCAAACACCCAAAAGTAGGTCGAGAAGGGAACTCTTGGGCGGCATTTGTCTCTTACTACGTACTACCACTAAATGTTGTACGTGCAATGCACGGTGATGTTATGGAGTACGTGCCTAAGTACTCTACTACTACTATATTAGTTGGAGGCACATATTAACTTTTATATTTGTTTACGTGTATGTCCCGAGACCTTCCAACTAGACGTGTCTTTCTCTCCAGGTCGCACTTTGTATCGTTCATACCACTAAGTACTACTACGTGTGGTCTCCGACCCAGAAGTGGAAGAAGTGGAGACGCCTACCACGCTGTTTTTTTTACTGGGCTCTACCACGCTGTTCATGTCCCCTCCTTTCACGACGTGGGACATCCAAAGACGCGTCGTGTTTGGCACCCTTCGTCGTAAGAGTTGAATCGCTAGCATTCATCAGAAATAAAAAATAACTATAAATTGGTAGTGATACTATTTTTTTGCGAACCAATCAGTAGTGATACTATACCACGCGGTTTCCTTGCTCCTCGATATCGAAAAGAATACATGTGGGACGTCGACCATCCTAGTCCACTTGCCATGCATGCAGAACTCCAAGGGAGAGTCACCCAGTCGTCGCTACCAAAGAATAATGACTAATGAGCCGTCAAATCACAGGCCGACTTCCCACTTTGAATTTGCTCGGACGAAGGAACCATCATGACTTTGTTGAATTCGCGCTTGAAGAAAACCACTGTACCAGAAGATCGCTAGCTACTGATTTACTCCAACAGAGGCCTCCTTTCGCTCATAGGATAGGAATATGAAAATCATAGGAAGTGAGATGACATGCATCTCAATTCATATAGAGAAAGAGATGCCATTTGATGCATAGGATAGGAATTTTTCCATTTAGTCTAGGCTAATGTCTTGGTAATTTGCTCTAAAACTACAAGAGTAACTAGTAGTCTTGGTACATGCTCGTACTCGCATACGCACACACACACTAATTACTAGTACTACTACTTCTCACATGTTGGCAGACGCGTCGTTCTCCTTCCCGGCTTTGTCATGATGACACCCCACCGTGCTTGGATCTTCGCCGACCTCTCCAAGCAGCGCGTTCGCCCCTTTTCTTTCTTGCGGCGGCGGGCCTCTTTTCTTGAGTGCTTTCGACTTTTCCGCTCCCTCTCAGGCGGCTTTGGCCGCTTTCTTGCTCTACCGCCCATTCGCCTTGGCATCTTCAAATTCCTCCCACATAGTTGTGAGGTCGCGAGCGGCGATGAACTCGGCATGGCGGGATGCCATCGCTTCCCTACCATTTTGTGTGCGTTCGTGGGCGGCGAGGAACTCAGCACGACGGGATGCCATCGCTGCCTTACCAGTTAGTGTGCGGCGCGGTGGCATGAACGACGCTAGGTGAGAGCTCTGGGGTGGAGTGGCCGGACAACCGTATAGTGCATTGGTTTGTCAAGAGCTCAAGGACAGAAGACGAAGCAAATTAGGATTCCCCTTCAATCCTGGTCATTTATTACCAAGTAAAATGCATTGGCTCACTTTGATCATTGTATACGAGATATGGTGATTATACGGTCGCTGGATCAGTGTATAGCTCCGTATTTGTATGATTGACCAGTCAAACAGTCCGCATGCGCCTCATCAGCTCGTGTTCTTTATCTATCTACGCGGGCCTACCTATGAATGGAGAAAGAAATACTATAAAAACCAAAATTATGCGTATGTGGGGAATCAAACCACAGACTCGTCGCTGCAATGCACCCTCGTCAGCCAAATGAAAATGAAATACTTCGCGTCAGACACTCATGCTCACGCTGTCAAATCATGCTAATGCATGCACGTCGCCCTCTAAATCAAAGTCCTGCTCATGGCGCAACGCAAACGGCGAGCCCATCACCTGCGCGCCCCGGCGGTGCGTGACATTACTGTTTAGACGTTTGATGGAGGCCTACGTGAACGCCGAGCATGTATTCACCTGGCTCAACACCAAAGGTCATACTCGGACCGCCTTGCTCATGTATATCGTCCATCACAACGACAATCCATAAAACAGCCTAAGCTAGAGAGGGTACTATGGTAGTATGGTACGGAGTATGTACTATCGCGAGCGACCGATCTTAGTGCCACTGCACACCGAAACCCCTTCCATCGCTAGCGCGCACTTCCCGCCTGAAACGGTCATCGTCTCTCCAAAATGTCAATGCCGCATTCACCGGACTTAACTGCAGGTGCAATTGGTGTGTCACTGACATGTGGGCCAGACGCCCGTTGGGCCCACATGTCAAGAACTCCAAACGATCCGCAGTTAAGTCATCAAGCAAGATCCGCATTCACGCCCGACGAACCTACTCTCGCGCCCGATTGTCCATCCGTCTGCGCTGCTCATTGCCATTTTCCCGCTTATATTAACTTGAGCCCCAGCTCCCAGCCATAGCTGATCCACACTTATTCTCCTCCGGTCCCTTACTTCGCTTCGGCATCACTTCAACCATGGCCTCTCGGCGCCCGAAGCTCTCTTGGACGATCACAGAGCGGACGAGGACATCGGTGGCTCCGCTCAGCGCGCTCCAAAGCTCTTCGACGTCTCGTCGCAGGAGCAAACGAAGGAGATCGCCGGCACCCCCCAGGCCGCCCTCCGCTGCCGCGACCATGAATCCGGCGGGCGTGCGCGGGCATAGCCGGCAGCTTGGAAGAGTAGTACACGGTAGGTCGCCGCCACTCTGGTCCTGGGAAGGCCACCGCTACTCCACTCAGTCGACGCCAAGCTTGGTGGGGTAAAACATCGGCAGCCGATTAGCCGCTTGACGGCGACGTGGAGGCGGAAATCTTCATAACCTTGTGCTCCTGCTGGAGGAGGAGGTTATCGAGGCGGATGAGGAGGAGGCAAAGGCAATGGCCAGCTTTCTCCGGTTCATGGCCAGACATGGTGGTCGGGCGCCGGCGATCGTTTAGATTAGGTTTACAGTAGGTTTAGTACGGTTTGTGCAAAATATGTAATGAATTTCGTCCAATTTGTAGGAAAAGTTTTTGAAATGTAATGAATTTCATCCGGTTAATTTGAAATTTGCTTTATTTGCACGAATTTCGTACGGTTAGTTCATATAGTTGTCGAAAGGTATGTGGGCAGCATCGGATGGCATCCATCAGTGTCCTCGGACAGATACCGGTGTAAATTTGTGGGCCAGCGCTGGAGATGCCCTAACTATCATGCTATAATCGCTAACAATCCTCCATTATTTTTTTTGAGCCGAATCCTCCATTATTTGGCAGGGAACAGTTATCCCTCGATCAAAATCAGATCCGCGGTGTTTCGTGACTCCTCCCACAGAAGAGTGTAAACTCTTGCTTACATAAAAATGGAGCAAGTGGACGGCACTGTAGCACGTCATATCACTCGAACTAGCCCGCCTAACGACCAGGAAAGCATCGCCCTCGTCATTTTGTTCTGGATTTCTATCGATCGATCACGCGAAAAGGCGGCACACTTACGACTCGTACGTGTCACAACCCTGACAGTCCGGCTCGCACGCCGCTCACCAGAGGGGACACGCGTTGTCTTGCAATTTCACTGACATGTGGGACCATAATTGAATAAACCGTCGATAGCCAAAATCTAATCGCTCGGCGGGCGTCGACTGAGAAGAGAGAAATGGGGGAGGGAGAAGAGATCGCCCGCCCGCCGCACACGGACTCCAAGAAATATATTGTGATAATGTGAGGTGGGCCATGCTGGAGTCCGGACCGCTTCCGGAGCCCGCTCTCACCGCCCTGGACCCTCAAGACGCCAGCTGCCCGCTGCATGCATAGCAACTAGTCCCCGCTTATGTGGAGGAGAGAGAGGCATTGAAAAAGTTAAGGAGTAACAATGGAGACAATAGCTTTCATCAAAAATAAACAATGAATACTCGTTGCTCGTTGTCGGTGTCAAAACCGGCGGATCTCGGGTAGGGGGTCCCGAACTGTGCGTCTAGGCGGATGGTAACAGGAGACAAGGGACACAATGTTTTTACCTGTGTTGGGCCCTCTCGATGGAGGTAAAACCCACGCCCCGCTTGATTAATATTGATGATATGGGTAGTACAAGAGTAGATCTACCACGAGATCAAGGAGGCTAAACCCTAGAAGCTAGCCTATGGTATGATTGTTGTAATGTATCTTGTCCTACGGACTAAAGCCCTCCGGTTTATATAGACACCGGAGAGGCTAGGGTTACACAGAGTCGGTTACAATGGTAGGAGATCTACATATCCATATCGCTAAGCTTGCCTTCCACGCCAAGGAAAGTACCTTCCGGACACGAGCCGGAGTCTTCAATCTTCTATCTTCGTAGTATGGGAGTCCGGCGGATATTGATAGTCCGCTATCCGGACACCCCTAGTCCAGACTCCTCAAGAGTCCTGAACCAGTCTTCAATGACGATAAGTCCGGCGTGCATAATGTTTGGCGTTGCAAGGCGGGTTCCTCCTTGAATAATCCAGAGAAGATAATGAACGCCAGGATAGTGTCCGGCTCTGCAAAATAAATTCCACATTCCAAACGTAGAGAGAATAAAACATATACACCGATTCAATCTGCGGCGACGATATGCGGCGTGACATCACACCGCACCAAGCCCTTGTCTCGATTTTACTATACCACCTCAAAGACGTTTGGCGAAGCGGTTTCCTTGGCACGCCCCGTCAAGCGAGATCGTGTTCCCTTATTCCGGATCCTCACCAATACGCGTGGGTAACCCAACCGTTCCGTTGCCCGCCTCCTCTATCGAAGGGGGAATCCTAAACGGTCACGGAGACGGCCCTTGGTATTTCTTCCCCTTTATAAGTGGACCAAGGCCTGTCCTTGTCTTTCAGCCTCGCATCGAATCTTCCCTCTGCTCCCAGTTCCAACACCTAGAGCTTCAGATTCGAGCGCTTCGGATCCACAACAATGTCCGGCTCCGACCTCCAGGGCCGGTGGATGCCCTCCTCCGTAACGGTGGAGGACATATTGAAGTTGCGCGAGGCCAAGTACCTGGCCTATGAAGTTTCACACAGGTTGCCTGCCCCAGGGCAGGCCGTGCCAGCCCCTGAGCCCGGCGAATACATAGTTTTCGCATCTCACCTCCGTCGGGGATTAGGCTTCCCGACGGATCCCTTCGTGAGAGGGCTCCTGTTCTACTACGGGCTGGACTTCCACGACTTGGCTCCGGAGTCTATCCTCCATATCTCCGCATTCATCATCGTCTGTGAAGCCTTCCTCCGCGTCATCCCCCACTTCGGCCTGTGGCTGAAAATGTTTAAGGTGGAGCCGAAGATAATCGGGGGGCGTCAAGCGGAGTGCGGTGGGGCGGCCATAAGCAAGAAGGTCGATGCCCCGTGGCTCGAAGGTTCCTTCCAAGAGGAACAGGGATTGTGGCAGCAGGAGTGGTTTTACATCATCGCTCCAAGGGGACAAGCAAAGCCGCCGCCTCCTTCCGCCGGGACCTCCACGCCAACCGATGTCGTGGGTCAACCAAGGGCTCAATTGGGGCCGCCCAAGGATGTGCCCTCACCGCAGGCCGGATTCGAGAACTCCAAACAAGGGAGATCGACCTGGTCAAGGTGATGCAGGTCATGCTAATCAGCATCTCCTACCCCGCAAGCGCCGCCCTCTCCGCTTATGGGAATTCAACCGAGGGACCTCGATTCTCCAACATTTTATGGGCGCGACACCCATGGAGATGTACAAGCTGTTTTTCGGACCGCAGTGGCGTGTCCGGATTCAGCCGAGGACGCAGCTCGAGCCGCGATCGCTGGATACTCGGGTAAATAGCCTGAATCCGGTCATTCTATTTGTATGCCTTTCAAAAGTTCGCCTCGACCCTTTGTTCTCTACAGAATGGGTGGCGCGATCAAGGCCGATAAGGTGTCCGCCCCTCCCAGAGACCGTGACCTGAGCCCGTCTTGGTCGAATGTTGGAGGTCGCGCCCACGAGGGGGGCGACGGGGAAATAAAGGAGCTAATCGCCTAAGGAGGCGATCAAGAGGAGGGAACCAAGGATTCCTCCCTTCAGAGGGAGAAGAGGACCGCCTCCGAAGATCCGGAGGCCAAAGCCCCTAAACGTGGGAAGAAATCCTCACCGGGGGGTCCGGCGTCCGGAGAGAATCCGGACGCGCAATCATCGCCGAAGGACCAGCTCTCCAACGAGCCGTAAGTATGAAAGAGGAAGTTAATTAATAAAGTACCTTCATTTATGCTTCTGTAGGTAACCGAAATATTTATATCACAGTTCGGATCTGCAGCCGTCTCAGATGAGTTCATCCTCGGGGGACCTTCTTCCGGAGATGATGGAGAGCGATACGCCTCCGTCTGCAGCGCCGCCAGATGAGGCAGGCGAGCCCGAAGTGTCGTCACGGAGGGCGTCCCCGAGTCCGGAGGGGCCAGAGAGTTCGGCACCCAGCAGAAGCCGGCCGGGAGAACTGAAGAGTCTGCTTGAGAGGGCGTCCATTTCAGAAGATCACCGTGCGTTAATGCGTATGGTGATTGGAAGGATTTCGTCCGCTGAAAGCGGATTGCGTGACGCCGCCATGAGCTTGCTGGCGGGTTTTGAGGTATGCGAAAATAATGCACCCTTGTGTTTTTTAACAGTTGTGCATATAAAAAATGCGCCCTGTATAGATAGTAGCCCCTGAGACTCGGTAGGTTGTCGAAGACGACAGCGTGCCGAGGATCGAAAATCTCAACACCTCAGGTAATGAATACCACCGTTCTGAGACAGGTGTCGGATAGTCCAGGGGCCAGCCGGACTAATTTTGCCGAATTGAGTCGACAACTTGATGTGGCAGATGCTGACATCGCACTTGTCAACAAGCGACTTGATGAGTCGCAAGGTAAATAAATTCTCCGCAGCCGCTTTATTGAGAGGGTCAAAGCCCGCCTCTGATAAGTTATATGCTGTTTATACGCATAGTCTGCTTGCTGTGGAGAGTTTTCGGGCGAACTTGCTCTAGCTAAAGAGCAAGCCCGGCGAGTGACGCTGGTCGCCGCGAGGGCGTCAAGAGTTGAAGGCCAAAGGCGCGCACCGCCTTAGGGCGGAGGTGGCCGAATTGGCGAGAAATTAAAGGATGCTACCGATCGCAATGAGGCCCTTGAAAAGGAGCGCTTATCGGAGCGGGAAGACTGAAGAAGGCCACCGCCGGTTAAGGATGCCCGCTCGCAATGCGGGCTATGAAGGAGGAGCTGCGCCAAGCCGAGAAATCACGGTGGCAAGCCTTTTTCGATCGTCGCCGATTTATGGATGCGGTATGCTCAATTTGAGCGGTCAGGAGTTCGGAGGATCCGTATATGGACTTGGCTGCGAGTGCGGCTGATGCCGTTAAGCACTTCCAGAGCCAGGGGGATCACGAGACGGAATAGCTATATTGGTCTCAATTCCACAGTCCGGATCGCCCTCTTCCACTGACGGACAGGTTGGCCGAATGGGCCGAACTAAATAGACTGTCCGGAATGGCCATGACTGACATCGTGGCCCATGTCTGGCCAGAGAGGTCTAAGGCGACGAGCTACTTCGGCCTACTGCAGCAATTCCTTGGTGCGGTGCCGCATATAAAGGAGATGAAGCGGTCGGTTCGCATCGAGGGCGCGCGGATGGCTCTTGCCCGTGTGAAGGTGCATTATCACGAGATGGATGCCACGCCGTTGCCGCCAGGTCCGGATGAAAGCGGCTTCTGCCGAGCACTAGTTCGGAGAAGTCATGCGTGGTGCTCAGAAAGTAGAGGCGCGATGCTCAAAGAATGTAACGCTCAAATGAACGTAGTACCTTGTAAATCAATGATTATAGTTTGAATGCTTTTTATACTTGTGCTTCCAAGTAGTAAAACTTCTCTGTCTTGCCGCCACGATACTTGTGTATAACCCGAAAGATGCGTCTTGACTTCAGCCCCTCGCACAAGGTGCCGGGTGTTCGCAAAAAGCGCGTTTCACACTTAATCCGGACGCCTCGGTCTGTTAAAAGGAGGTGGTAGCGAGCTTAACGAGGCAATCCGGACTATAACGCTTTATCTCTTCCACTTAGCCAATGGAGCTCGAGGGTGGGGCTACGATATAGCCCTGATGACACCGCACATCTTCGGATTCGGGTGCGTATGTGTACTGACCGAAACGGTCCTTCGTCAAAGCGGAATTCTAAACATTCCGATAGTCGATCAAGTGGTGACGGACTCTCGCTATATCATGATGATCGGTTTTCGGCTTTCATCGAGGTGCTCGCCAGCCAAGCGGGGCACAATCGCAGAGTTCTCCGGTGCCGCATTAGCGGTTGATCTTGAATGTAAGGCAGCAAACACAGGAGCCGGGCAAACCCAACATTTGACCAAAGACATGATTCGAGCTGATGCATATAATGCCTAACTCGAGACGCCGAACACTCCCGAAGGTGTTCGGACTTTATAATAATGGGCGAATTATGCCCTAAGCCCCTAGTGTCCGTGCGTGCATGGTCTTCGACGGCCAATGCCAAAGCGCCAGTTCGCTTTGGCTATAGGAAGAAGCCGAGGAGAGTAACAACAAGAGACAATGATAGAAAGGTCTACGAGGGTCTTAATCGAAAAGAATCCTCGCAACGGGTCCCTCTCGACGCTCTGCCAGATCTCCGTTGCACCGTTATCCTGGACGGGTACGCACGTTGTTCATCTGGAGAAAGAGAGGAACGTTTAGCCTTAGAAATACTTCGTGCGAAAAATATGCAAAAGAGGAAATATAGATAATTAAAGCAAGGTTTATAAGAAACCACGGTCATTTGTGCGCGCAGCCCCCTGGTGAAAGGGTATGCAGCCAGGGAGCCCCTAGCCTGCTCAGTCCGGATTCGTCTATCCGAGTCCGGGGTCTTTAAGTGACCCTCGCATTGAAATGGTGCCATGTGGACCGGGCATCTTGAGTGTAAGAGACGCGTAATGCGGTATGGCGTTGAAGCGGACAAAAGCCTTTCGTCCCAAGAGTGCTTGATATTCACTTTCAAATGGGACGGTGTGAAAGATTAGTTTTTCACGTCGAGCATTGTTCGGCGATCCGAACACGACTTCTAGTAGTATCGTGCCTGTGCACTTGGCATAAGGGCCTGGCTTCACTCCTTTGAAGGAAGTGCGGCTGTGTCGAATTTTGGTAGGGTCTATCCCCATCCTGCGGTTGTGTTTGAATATAGCAGGTTTAAATCACTGCCTCCGTCCATGAGGACGTGAGTAAATTGTAATCCGTCTATTATGGGATTCAATATCGAGTCCGTCAGCGCTTCAACGCTTCGAATAGTCGGTGGTTGAAAGTGATTGGTTTGGATGTCCAATTTCTGCGATCTGCTGGGCTGGACCGTGCGAGGCTCCTTTTAGAAAGTGCCGCACTATTTTTTCGTGTTATCACGTGAAGTGAGTTTACTGCTTTGACCCCTTGTGGGAAAGTCTTTCCGGTGCCCTGCTGGCGGGGTTGATCTTCTTCGCTGGACGCGTCGAGCCCCTTGTGTTCGGCGTTTAGTCGGCCGGACTGTTTGAAAACCCAACAATCCCTGTGGGTGTGATTTGAGGGCCTTCCGGGGGTACTGTGGATTTGACATATCCGACCCAGAGTTTTATGTAGGTTAGACAGTTCGTCACTGTCATCCTTGAGGGGCTGAGTTTTATGACGGGGCCGCGAGCTTTTGAATCCGGCGTTAACTGCCGTGCTCTTTTGGCTTTTCTCTTTATTCCGGCGCTGCTCCTTTCTGCGCCGTGATTTTCCGTTTCCATCTCTTATCTCGGATGTACTTGGGTCGCTGGTGCTGCTTCTTGCTAGCCAGCTATCCTCCCCTGCACAGAAGCGGGTCATGAGGCTTTTTAATGCGGTCATTGTCCTCGGTTTCTCTTGACCGAGGTGTCTGGCAAGCCATTCGTCTCGGACATTGTGCTTGAAAGCTGCTAAGGCTTCAGCGTCCGGACAGTCGACTATTTGGTTCTTTTTGGTAAGAAACCTGTTCCAGAACTTCCGCGCTGACTCTCCAGGTTGTTGAGTTATATGACTTAAATCGTCTCCATCCGGAGGACGGACATAGGTCCCTTGAAAATTTGCTCTAAATGCTTCCTCGAGCTCTTCCCATCTTCCAACAATGTTTTCTGGGAGGCTTTTGAGCCAATGACGGGCTGGCCCTTTGAGCTTGAGGGGGAGATATTTTATGGCGTGGAGATCGTCTCCTCTGGCCATGTGTATATGTAGTATATAATCTTCTATCCAGACTACAGGGTCTGTTGTTCCATCGTAGGCCTCTATGTTTATGGGTTTAAACCCTGCTGGAAATTCATGGTCCAGTACCTCATCGGTGAAACATAGTGGGTGTGCGGCGCCTCTGTATTTGTGTTCCGTTGTCATCGGACACTAGGCGTGTTGCCTTGCTTCTTGGGGCCTTCTCCTTTGGCCCATAAATGGACCTGGCTGGGCCGTCTATCCTTCCGAGTTCATTGGAGGAGTTGTGTGTGGCGCCGCTTTCAGAATTTGGCCTGTCGTCTGGCCGTCTATCCAGCCAGGCAGCCTTTTTATTTTTGGACGGTGGGGGTTCTATGGCCTCCTCGTCAAATTCCGGTAGCAGCTTGCGCTTGGGGTAGCTCTTTGATTGATGGCGATTGCCGTACTTATCTGCGGTGTTGAGCACTTTGCCCCATCTCATTTTGAGTGTTTCTTCCGCTGTTGTGAGCTTCCGTTTCTCCTTCTTCAGGCTTCTTGCAATGCTGCCAAGTCTTTTCCGGAGGTTCTTATTCTCCGGCGATGTGTCCGACATGTGGTCGTCCGGACTGCTGTCTTCGCCAGGCTTTGATTGACTATCTGATTCGTCGTGTTCGGACAGTTGTTCATTTGCATGTTCTTCGTCCGATTGTGAGCCCTGCCGTGTAGCGGGCTCGTTGGGAGCGTTGTTATCGTCGAGGCGGGACTTAGCGCGTCGTTTGCACCGTCGCTTTGGTCGTTTGTCGGCAGTGTTATCTGCCGTGGTCCGTTGGTCCTCGTTATCGCTCCCCTTTGGGGTGTCCACCATATATACGTCATGCGACAAGGTGGTCCTGTTGTGCTGTATAAGCTCTGTTTTGTCTCCGGCATCGTCGTCTATTCCGTCGAAGTTGTCGGAGTCGCCATCTAGCATGTCGGTTAGATCGTCGACAGTGGCTACAAAGTGGGTGGTGGGTGGGATCTGAATTTCTTCGTCGTCCGAACCCCAACCATCCTGGCCGCAGTCCGGCCAGGGATCTCTTGATAACGAGAGATGTTTCAATGAATTCAGGATATCGCCGAAAGGCGAGTGCTGGAAGATGTCCGCGGCGGTGAATTCCGTAACCGACGTCCAGTCTGAATCGACTGGTGGGGGCGCGGGAGGCTTGGAGTCCGGCGAGGAGTCCGGCGCCTCAGAATCACGAGTTTCGCAGGGGACAAGATCAGTGTTCGGCTCCATCGCCGTGGATGTTGAAGCCCCCAGGGCGGCGTCTAACCACCGGCCCTCGTTATGGGCGATCGGCTCCGGGCTGATGGCTGGAGCTGATTCAAGTGCGGCCACCAAGGCACTGTCCGGCGGCAGAGCTAGGTCATGCCCATCATTGCAGTGTGCCGCGCTTGGCTGTGGCTCGAGTCCGTCAAAGATCAAGTCTCTGTGGGCATCGGCCGTGAAGTTTGAACTTCCAAATCTGACCTGACGGCCAGGGGCGTAGCTTTCGATCTGCTCCAGATGGCCAAGTGAATTGGCTCGCAGGGCGAAGCCACCGAATACGAAGATCTGTCTGGGGAGAAAAGTCTCACCCTAGACAGCGTTGCTGGTTGAGGATGCCATCGAGCCTATCGGTGACGACACAGAGGAACTCTCAATGAAAGCACCAATGTCGGTGTCAAAACCGGCGGATCTCGGGTAGGGGTCTGAAGCGTGCGTCTAGGCGGATGGTAACAGGAGACAAGGGACACAATGTTTTTACCTGAGTTGGGCCCTCTCGATGGAGGTAAAACCCTACGCCCCGCTTGATTAATATTGATGATATGGGTAGTACAAGAGTAGATCTACCACGAGATCAAGGAGGCTAAACCCTAGAAGCTAGCCTATGGTATGATTGTTGCAATGTATCTTGTCCTACGGACTAAAGCCCTCCGGTTTATATAGACACCGAGAGGCTAGGGTTTACAGAGTCGGTTACAATGGTAGGAGATCTACATATCCAGATCGCCAAGCTTGCCTTCCACGCCAAGGAAAGTACCTTCCGGACACGAGCCGGAGTCTTCAATCTTCTATCTTCGTAGTATGGGAGTCCGGCGGATATTGATAGTCCGGCTATCCGGACACCCCCTAGTCCAGGACTCCCTCACTCGTCCTCTATATTGGAAAGAATGCTTTCATTCGCCGACATGTGGGACGTTGACCATCCTGGTCCACCTGCCATGCACAAAATTATCCTGGTCTACCCCGGTCGTATTGCAGGCCCAACCTTTCCCAGCGTAAGTTGTTCGGACGAAGGAACCATCATGACTTCGTTGAATTGCGCTTCTTAAAGAAAACTTATTGTACCCGCAATACTGCTACCACACGCGAAGATTGAATGGCACTGTACCACGTCATATCACTGAAACCCACTAGGCCAAACTAGCCCGCCTAGGTCATCTATTTTCGAACGGAGGGAGTACGTCTCTGCACTGCTATGATTTTGTGTTGCACGACCTCTTTACTTTTGCTACGATTTTCCTACCCTATGAACCAAATGAGGCCTGCATGTATGTCGACTATTGTCTGATCGATCGCTAAGCCTACAATTTTAGGAGCTAGGGCTATTGGTCGATCGACGAGGGATAAGTATAAGCGTACCACGAGCTCATCAGTCCCAACGTTCTCTTCAGTGAGTGTTTTGCAAGTACTATAGCTCGTACAGTAGCTAGCCTACTAACTCCAAGAATCATCAAACAAGCCCTGCTGATATGATAAACAGTTCAAACATACATCTAAGCATGCCATATATTACATCAAAAGCTGGTGAGGATACGTCTGTTTCCATAACTCGGAGAGGGTTCGCATGATTCATCGCATGATTCACTATCAAACAAAAGTAGCAAGATCCGCCCACACAAGACAGTGCACTAGCCCTAAGATGGTTTGATAACGCGCATCGTTCTGGTAATTAAACACAGGGCAATGCAAACTACCCTGAAGGATTAGCGCGACCAACTATTTCTTGTCATCGATCTCTCGGGCAATGACCACAGCATGGACAACGGCATGGGAATCGATTTTTGGGCGATGTCCACATGACTGACCGCGACATCGGAATCGTTCTCTGGGGCGATGTCCACAGGATGGACAGCGGCATCGGAATCGATCTCAGGGGCGATGCCAATAGGACGGGCCACGACATCGGAATCATCAAGGACAACCACCGGCACCTGCACAACACTAACATATTAGCAAGCACATTGCAAATAATCAAAAAGCAAGCACATTGCAAATAATCAAAAACCACAACTATGGTAATAAGCCATTATCTTTTACCTTGTGCAGCTCACCAGGGGATCTCATCCCTCCGAGGGCCATCTCCTCGTCCTCGATGGGGGCCATCACCTTGCCAGGGGAATACTGCTTCTCAACGGCGACTATCTCCTCAAACTCGGTCTTGAGCCCACATAGGTGGCAATCAGAGCTCCTGGGGTAGGCACGGTGGGGCCCTTGCTGTTCTTCCAACTTTCTTTGAGGAGTTCGTCCCCCAACGTCCTCAACTCTTTGGCCAGTGCTTGTTTCTTGGAGTTCTTCGTCTCCATGGGTTGGCCCGCCAACATGGTCAACTCGTTGATCGGTGCTCGCTTCCTGGAGATCGCTGTCTCCAGTGGGTTGTCCGCCGACAACTCTTTGCCTAGTGCTCCAGGATCCATCAATGAACTGACAAACAAAAAGCAATCGAAAGGAAACCACAATCGCAATGAAACGGGAAAAGAATAGGATGTGAGAATCGGTCGGTGCATCGCAAAAAGAAGTTTATTGGAATGAAAATATAGCAGCATAACTGATTTGCCCACCTTTCCTTCGTCGGTAGAGAAGAAAAATGGCAGAAGTGAGTAGCCTGGAGTGAGGTTTTCTTCAAGAAAGGGAAGAAAGGCCTTGAGCGAGCGTCCAATGAAATGATGGTTGCTTCGCCCATCCAACTTGGAGGCCACCTTACCACTGCTGGTAAAGGTGTGGGTTTTGTGATATGACGGGTCATGACGGCCACACCGGGGTGACAGGTGAGTCTTGGCTGTAGCACCTCGCTGTGATTTTGGTGGACGGCACGCGGGCCCGGATGCTTTGAAATGTCATTAACTTGATTTTAGTCTCTTTAGTATTTGGATCCAAGCATGGATGATGCTAACAAGTTTTAGTCCCACTACTTTTAGTCATGAGACAAAAACGCATCCAAGCACTCTCTCAATATTGTGCACCGCGACCAAGGCGGAGAGGAAAACGAGAGAACTACGTAATTAATGCGTGAGTTTAATTAGGGTAGTTTTGTAAAGTACGAGATACATTCCTTCAATCGCAAAATGCCTTGGTTCATGAGATTTGAGATTTGAGCCCTATAAACCGGAAGGGAGGGGGTACTGCACACGGTGTAGTCTAGTCACTTGTTTTTTTAGCCGAAGTCTAGTCACTTGTTTAAATCTCTATAAAGGCAAATACTCCTTTCCGGTTTACAGGTCTATACTACTCCCTCCGTCTAGGTGTGTAAGTCATCTTACGAAAACCAAATAGTCCCAAAACACTTAGCCGCGGTGCATTAACTTCTACCTTGTTTCTTGTTTCTTGACATACGTATCAACCAATAAGAGATGAGAGGTGTGCATGATTTTAATGACTTGCAATGGCTAGTTCATTGCATGGAATGCTATTAATTAGCAAATAAACATTGGTGACTCCAGGAGGAAACGGTGCTAAGCGCGTGGACCTATGCAGAATGAGTATCAACCAATGGATAATGGAGTTTAATTGTTAAACAATAGCAATTTTGTCTCATGCAAGAGCCTGGCTAGTACTCCAAGGAACCGCACCACGCGAGCGTTCGCAACTGCCACATTCAGTTTGCGCTTGGCTCTTCGCCTCTTCGAGAAGACAAACAATGATGTTACTCCTACTTCTACAGTATTGAATCCACTGCTGCATGTCCGTCCACCTCGTGCGGGAGGGATAGCGTGTGTAGCTTCTACTTCTGCTCCTCGCCTTTGCGTCCATGACAGGTGGGCCCAACAGGTAGTTGGCCCACCTGTCATGCAGCCAAAGGCAGGTGCAGTTAAGGCACCGGAGCTCAGTCCACGAGGGAGAGGGCGTCGTAGTAATCAAATTTCTCGGTCTTGTACGAGTTGAAGCGACACATCAAAGCACTCTCGATAAAAGTCTTTTTACACATTTCAAATGGGCTACTTCGTATGTAGGAGTAGACATATTCTGCGTCGTATGTACTCCCTCCGTTCCAAAATATAAGTCTTTTTAGATATTTCACTATGAACTACATACGAAACAAAATGAGTGAATCTACACTCTAAAATATGTCTATATACATCCGTATGTAGTTTGTAGTGGAATCCCTAAAAAGATTTACATTTAGGAACAGAGGGAGTAGTCACTTGTTGCAATCTCTAAAAAGACTTATATTTGGAAATGGAGGGAGTACAACGCATGCATGCATGCCGTGACTTTCTTTTTGATACTTGCATGTGTTGATTTGATGCACTTGCCAAATTTTGACTATAAATTTAACTAACCAAATTTTCATGCATGTCACAAAAAATCACGGGGCTGTTTGGATTGTGATTATGTTTGTCTTATGTTGCCACATTATTTTTCCCACACTTGCCACACTTGCCTAACCTGAGTTGCACAAATTGTTAGACACACTTTGGCTTGCCTAAGGGAATCTTACCACAATTTTTGTGTCTATGACATGTGGGGTTCACTGCTAATAAAAAAATTCTTGTCTTAGGTGTGGCTAATAAAAAAGACTTATATTTAGGAACAGAGGGAGTAGAAAATATAAATAATAATGCATGTTGGGGCAACCCACGTTTCCGCTAATTTTAACCGTGGTCTTGTTCACAATTTTTACGAGGGGGTGGTTGTTCATTTAATGGAGGGACTTGTAGTACCAGACTTGACCGATACAAAGTGCGACCTGGCACACCGTAACACCACTTGGAACAAGCGGGTAGCTATCTCAAAAAACAATCAACAACTAAAAAAAACCGCGACCTGGCATGTAGTAGTACACAATTTTAAACGATTGTTTTGATGGAGTGAAAAAGGAAAACTGCCCCACTACTTATATATAGGTCGGAGCCTCCGCGCTTGCTTGCTAGGGTTGCTCTATTCACACACTCCCATCCTCTCCAGATCTAAACAAGATAGGGGTAGTAACACTGTCTTTCTCCCTTCAAAAAACACTGGATTTCTATCCTCACCGCTGGTTATAGATCCGGACATATCCCCCTCTGCCGGTGAAGGGGAGGAGGGGCAGCGTTTAGGCCGTTGTCGACAGCGAGGGAGGAGACCCACTGCCGGCCGCACCATTATCTCTGGCCGAGCGCCGACGCGGGAGGTCCTCCGATCCCTTCGTCATTGCCTGTGGGCGGATCCGGCCTCCCGCTGCCCACCTATCCACATCCCGACGACCTTCAGGTATATCTTCGTTCGAAACCGCCTTAGCTCTACTTCCCTAGCTCGCTACATCGCTGCATGTGCATCATTTTCTACCTCTCAGCCCCTCTCGATCAGATGGTCCAACGTCACCTTTTTTTTATTGTTAGAGGTAAAGCTACTTCATGGAGTCGAATCTTGTACCCCCTTCGTCCAAAAATACTTGTCATTGAAATAAAGTGGGGGTGGGGGAATTTAGTATGTACATCGGACTTGGTACAAACACGAAAGAAAGGGGATGAAAGTAGTACAGACTGGTCATCCAACCGGTCTCTTGGTCGAAAAGGGAAATATAGGGGTAACGATGTACACAGTGGTATGATCAGGACTAGATTTGTTATCCACACATAGGAGTAGGTGGCTAGAGTGAACAAAAATGGGACCAACCCAGATATGTTTCTTGGATGTTTGTTTCTCGGGGCAACAAACTAGTTTATGCCCCTGTTTACGTACATGGTGCTGTACTGCTGGTGCACCCACTGTCCCATGCCCTTATACCAAATATTTAGGCTCCGATCGGAATAAAGGGGCAGAAAACATAGGTCTTGATGAAAATAGAGGAATAGGAAAGGAATGTAGGTATAAAACTATGGAACAATGAACCGGAGGAAACTCTCAAGAGAATGTGTTGGATGGACTACTGAAATGTACTGATTTGTTTTTTTAGAGTAGCATGCTTGGCGTGTATGAGATGCTATTTGTTTATTCAGCTGCACAGTGACTACTCTTGTCCTCACCTCATGTACCACACATAGGTTGATTTTTATTCCGGCAAACACAGCACAACAACCTGTCTAACGCATGGCGTGGCGCTGCCTCGGCTTCGCCCAAAAATGAGCAGCTCGTGGATGTTTCTAATCCGATGGAATCAGTACTACCAGACCAGCTTTCCTATGAAACACTATTCACCTTTCCCGTGTTTTGAACGGTTGGAAGGGAAAGAATACCGTAGGAATCGTGTTCCTACGAAAATCCTACACCAAACCTGTGAAGCGAACGCAGCCTTAGCTGTTCTTAATATAATGTCCCTGGTAAAAATGAAGCCATGCCACTGTTTTTGCCTGTAATTGTTTGAGACTCTGACAAGTTTAGCCAAATGTTTTTGCCTGTAATTGTTTGAGACTCTGACTGTTTCCTCTGTGCCTTTTTGTACAAACAGGGATATCCAATTCACCTGGTTGTTGTTGTGCCTTTTGGTGCACTGCACAAAACTCTTCTTAAAAGAAGTGACTTTTGTGTTGTTTAACTGGAATGTCAGATGGAACAGTTGGTTCATTTTGGTGGAACTGCACAAAGGGAGATCTGTGTTCCAATCCTCATCATCCATATTGGCGCCATAACCTTCCTTTAGGTAAGAATGATATTTAATGCATGTGTTCATCTCTATTTTCCGACTGCCATGAGAAAATAATGCTATTTTTTACTAGTGCACTTGTACTCCCTCACTGACAAAACCAATTCTGAATTAGAAGGCCAATCATGTACTTGGTTTCACCAACTGGTGAGGAGAAAGAGAAACAAAGCATGAAGAGGAAGAACAAGGAGAATAAACAGTGCCAAGGCGATCTTGCTGAAGCCAGAGGCCTCGGTCGAGGCTATTCAGGGGCTCCGGCAACGACTACCTTACATGTGAGACGATCCTCCAGGGAGCCCTTCCACTTCTGCTGTCTCACTTAATTAATTAGGAGTACTTAAGTACCACTAATTTATTACTACCTAATTTTCCTGTTGGAGTTAAATAAATCTTTAGTAGGACCCTATGCTGAATCATGTACGTGTGAATGTTTGTCTATGGAGGTGAATCATGTGGTGGAGCAGGGAGGGAATATTATTAGTGTCATGACATAATAGTGCCATCGTTTTGCATGTCAATTTATTGCCATTGGTTCAATGAGGCAATGTTTTGCGTATTGTCCATCATGAATTTGATGCTACCGTTTGAGTAATATGCTAATGTCTTCCTATCCTTTCTCACTAAGCTAATGAAGGTTTCACCTTGTTCCTACTTGTGCAAACAGGGATCATGTTGTGCCAATCATACATTTTAGTGGAACTACACAAGAATACAATGAACTGTATCCCAGCCAGTGCTTTAACTCTACTGGAAGTTCTTGATAATCTTTCGATATAATCTCAAGCCTTTGGTAAACAAGAGTGATTTCAACCATACATTTGAAGTGCACAAAATATATACTATTGTGTGATTCGGTGAGTGCTTTATCATCTCTTATGGGACTACATGAATAAGCTTTTTTTCTCAGGTTGGTACGGGCCTAAGGCCTTCATCCATATTAGTTTGCTGTCATCTCTATTTGTATCGTGCTACTGTCATGAGAAACTCCTTTATCCTTGCACTTTTAAGTTTTGCAACCTATGATAAATGGCAATGCTTTGAGTGTTGAGTTGAGCTAATTGGCACTGATTAAATAAACTAATACCTCTCTTTAAGCAAGACTACTATGTTGCAAACTTTACCCATTAAGATAATGAGGGTGCTTCTATTTGTTAGTGTATGTTTCATCAACTAGTCCCACTATTACAGTAATCTCACTCTCTCAATATATGTGCCAACAGGGATGCTCGATTTTGGTGGAACTGCACAAAAACTTTGGGTGCTTCATTGCCTTGACAGCTTCCGTCCTTTCCTGTCAGTCGCTATTCTCCGCTTGGTTTCTTCCTTTGCTGTGAGTCGCTTGGCTTATCTCGGCTTCCAGTCAAAGGAAATAGTAATTGATATGCTACCTCACACAGGTTGGTACTGGTCTTTATCCTGATTATTGTGCCTATCATATGTATTGGTAATTTGGTATTGTGCTATTGTTTGCCGATTTCATAAAGGAGTAATTTGGAGCCTGAACTCGCAGGCAAATCATTACATCGGGTGATTTGGTAGAACTGCACAAAATGATCGATGGACAGGTACTTATGCTGCTGCTATGTACTCCAAAGTTCACTCGGACAAGCATCAATGTTGACAAGAAGTGCCTATATTCATTCGAGTATCAACGGCGTCAACCAATTGTCAAACTCAAGTATTAGGAGAGTGAATGCCAAAATATTGCTTGGTGCATAGCCCAGAAAAATGCAGTCCAGTCTTTGGTCCCAACTTGTGCCTTTTGGTTATCGGCACATATGGTAGCGAACTATATGGCATGGAGTCTAAAGATTCCAGACAAGTTGGTTGACGCGTATATTCATCTGGCACTTAATCAGTCTGCATGCCAAGGATGCTCCATTTCAGTTGAACTGCACAAAAAATTTGGGTGGTTCATTTTCTCAACCGCCTCCTTTCTCGTCTGCGATGTAGAATTTTGGCGAGATACAGGACCAAGATGAGCCAGTAAACTAGTTGGATGAAAGTAGTGGCCAAGTTGCTCAAACCTCCCTCGGCATGAGGCCACTATTTGAGGATAAACCTACAAGCAAAGTTCAGATTGTCTGTGTTGCCTCTTATGTACTCGAAAGTTTACTCGTACAAGAACTAATTTTAGCAAGAAGTACCTCTGATTGAACACCATTTACCAGTCTGTACCCTAGGTAATTAAAGTTCGTCCATGGATCATATTGGCTGTGATCTCAATCATTTGGATGCATACACATACTGAACATGTGTATATCTGAATCTTTTTGTGAATTATGTATGAATATTGTCATGTGATCTATCAATCATTTGGATGCATAGATATGCTGAGCTTGTGTATATATGAATCTTTTGAGTTGTTGATAGTGAATGTTGGCTATGAATATGAACGTCTCCTGTGAACCTGAGTTTGATATGAATTGCAACAGAACCAGTTATAACCCTTCTCCTCCTCTCAATCTGTGACTCCACTGCCGCGTTTTCCCATCTTCGATTCGTTCCCGTCTGGGGCCTCGTCGTCGTCCACCGCCTCGCTGTGTTCGGTGCGGCGTGGTCAACAAACGAGAGTCATCGGAAGAGGACTGTACGTGGAGAGCCTGACGGCTGGGACCCACGAGGTCCATGGTCGCACGCAAGGAAAGTTCCTCCTTATTAAGCTGAAAAAAAATGTTTCGTCCTCCTGACAGCTGGGACCCACCGGCTGTATCTTCGCACGGAAGGAAGTGCCTCCTTGTTTTGCGAAAAACATTATTCATCTCGTTGACATTTGGGACCCGTCAGATTTGGTGACTGACTTGTGGGCCTTCTAAGCAGACGTGTACGCACGGCTTTGTCAACTTAATCAACAAATGATTATAGCAGCTGGACCGTTGGATGTTAATCCAACAGCCGTGCTCCTTCTTCAACCTCTGTTCTTGCTCCTGTCTCCCGTGGGTGGCACCGCGTCTATGCTGTCGCGCACCCGAACCAGTGAAGTTTCCCAGTCCTCTCCATCTGCGACTCCACTGCCCCGTCTTCCCCATCTCCGGGTCGTTCCAGTCTGGGGGCGCTCGGCACGGTGTGGTCAACATGGTCAACAACCGAGAGTCATCGAAAGATGACTGTATGTGAGAGGCTGACAGTGGGGACGCACCACGCCCATGGACGCATGCATGCAACGGAACGCGGCGAGGTCAACGTGGTCAAGGAACGACTTCCATCGGAAGTATCTTGTCGTGGAGAGTCTCGGTGGGTCCACGCGCGCACAAGTGCCTCCTTATTACGCGGAAAATAATGATTCCTCCAACTGACAACAGGGACCCACTGGACGGGCCACCGTATTTTGCTAAAAAAATGTTTGCCCCCTGACTGCTGGGACACACCTGACGGGCCACCGTATTTCGCGAAAAAAACGTCCCCCCCCCGCTGTCAGCTCGGACCCACCGGAAGTGCCTCCCTATTATGCACAAAAAAATGAATACTCCCCCTGCTAGCTGGGACCCACCTTGGTGGGAGGCTGACTTAATGGGCCTACTAAGTTGACGGGACGAGCGGCTTTGTCAACTTAGTCAATATGAACGATTCTAGCTCCAAATGACCGTGTCGATGTCCATCCAACGGCCGTAGTGTTTCTTCAACCTCTGGTCTTCTTGCTCCGGCCGCCCAAACCAGCGCCCGATCGTGCCTCATGCTCCTGCCTCCCGTGGCGGTTGTCTTTGCCGCTGGAGGACTCACCGCCCTACTATTCCCACCGCTGGCCAGTCTGCGGCGGCGGCAGCCTCACACCGCAGCCGAACCGGTGAACCCTCGTACTCCTCTCCGCGCGGGCTTCCACTGCCGCGTCTTCCCCGGCTCCGCGTCGTCCCCTTCCTAGGCCTCGCCGTCGTCCACCGTCGTGGTGCTCTCCGCGCGGCATGGTCAACGTGGTCAAGGAAGGACTTCCATCGGAAGAGTACTATACGTGGAGAGGCTGACAGCTGGGTCCACGGCCACATCCCAGTTTTTTTGTGATTTGCCAAGTAAGTCGCTTTGTCAGGCCTGTTGGGCTACAAATCTTTCAAGACGAGGAGAGCTTTAGTTCGGCTTGCCGAGAAAATGGCCCATCAGTAATGAGAAATGGGTTGTACATTTTTAAAACACATCAAACCGGCAATTAGTTTTAAATATCTTTTTTTTATTTCGAGATTTTAAATTACATTAATTTTTATGCATGGAGAATTTGTTGGATTTTATATTGATATGCATTTATTTTTAAAATCAGTTTGAATGTGAGTCGAAATTTTGGGATTAAAAACAGTTCGGACCACACCGAAATATGCAAAATTTCGTATAATTTTTTAACCGTGGCCATAGTATGGGCTGTAATGCTAACAAAAAGAATATGGGCTCCAAAAAAAACCTTAAGAATTAGCAAATGGGCTGTAAATTATTAGAAATAATGGCAAATGGGTTGTATGATGTTTTCCACAGATTTGAGGCTTTCCTAAAAAAAGGTTGACGTACAAGCAGTGACTGTTGGATTGCCATCCAACGGTCGTCGTGTTTCTTCAATCTCTGCTCTTCCTGCTCCAGCCGCTCAAACAAGCGCCGGCGGGACTGCCTGCTCCCTCCTCCCCATGGCGGCTCTGCTGCTGCAAGAAGCCTCACCGCCCCACCGTACTCCCATCGCTGGCCTAGCCATCCCTCTACTCACCCACACTGCTTTGTTATTCTCCGTGACGGCAGACGAACCAAGCAAACCCTCGTACAGTCGTACTCCCCTCCGCGTGGGAAACAACTGCCTTGTCTTCACTGCCTCCGTGTCGTTCCTTTCCTAGGCCTCACCGTCGTCCACCGCCCTGGTGCTCTCGGCGCGGCCTGGTCAACATGGTCAACGACAGACATGCATCTGAAGTGTATTGTATGCGTGGAGGCCGGCACTGGGTCCTGACCGACGCAAGGAAATGCCTCCTTATTACGCGCAAAATAATGATTCCTCCACCTGAAATCAGGGACCCACCGAAAGGGCCTCTGTATTTCGCGAAAAAAACGTTACCGCCGCTGATAGCTCGGACCAACCAGCTATATCTTCGCACGCAAGGAAGTGCCTCCTTATTACGCACAAAAAAATGAATACTCCGCCTGTTAGCTGGGACCCAGTATAGTGGCAGGCTGACTTGTGGGCCTACTAAGTTGACGGGGACGGAGGGCTTTGTCAACTTAGTCAATAATATGCACGATTCTAGCTCCAGTGACCGTACGATGTCCATCCAACGGCCGTAGTGCTTCTTCAACCTCTGGTCTTCTTGCTCCAGCCGACCAAACCAGCGCCGGTCGTGCCTCGTGCTCCTACCTCCCGTGGCCGGCTGTGATGCGGCGGAGGCCTCACCGCCCCATACTACTCCCACCGCTGGCCAGGCCATCCCTCTACTCACCCACTCCCCCTGTTATTCTGCGGCGACGGCAGCCTCACACCGCAGCGAACTAGTGAACCCTTATACTCCTCTACGCGTGGGCATCCACTACCGCTTCTTCCCCGGCTCCGCGTCGTCCCCTTCCTAGGCCTCGCCGTCGTCCACCGCCCTGGTGCTCTCGGCGCGGCGTGGTCAACGTGGTCAAGGAATGGCTTCCATCGGACGTGGACTGTACATGGAGAGGCTGACAGCTGGGTCCACGGCCGTAGCAAGGAAGTGCCTCCTTATTACGCACAAAATAATTATTCCTCCATGATGTCTACTACACAACCTTCTTCTTGTAGACGTTGTTGGGCCTGCAAGTGCACAGGTTTGTAGGACAGTAGCAAATTTCCCTCAAGTGGATGACCTAAGGTTTATCAGTCCGTAGGAGGCATAGTATGAAGATGGTCTCTCTCAAGCAACCCTGCAACCAAATAACAAAGAGTCTCTTGTGCCCCCAACACACCCAATACAATGGTAAATTGTATAGGTGCACTAGTTCGGCGAAGAGATGGTGATACAAGTGCAAAATACATAGTAGATATAGGTTTTTGTAATCTAAAATTATAAAAACAGCAAGGTAACTAATGATAAAAGTGAGCGTAAACGGTATTGCAATGATAGGAAACAAGGCCTAGGGTTCATACTTTCACTAGTACAAGTTCTCTCAACAATAATAACATACATAGATAATATGACAAGCCCTCAACATGCAACAAAGAGTCACTCTAAAGCCACTAATAGCGGAGAACAAACGTAGAGATTATGGTAGGGTACGAAACCACCTGAAAGTTATTCTTTCGGATCAATCTATAAAAGAGTTCGTACTAGAATAACACCTTAAGACACAAATCAACCAAAACCCTAATTTCACCTAGATACTCCATTGTCACCTCAAGTATCCGTGGGCATGATTATATGATATGCATCACACAATCTCAGATTCATCCAACCAACACAAAGTACTTCAAAGAGTGCCCCAAAGTTTCTACCGGAGAGTCAAGAACGTGTGCCAACCCCTATGCATAGGGTCCCAATGTCACGAAACCCGCAAGTTGATCACCAAAACATACATCAAGTGGCACATGATATCCCATTGTCATCACAGATAATCACGGCAAGACATACATCAAGTGTTCTCATAAAAGACACAATCCGATAAGATAACTTCAAAGGGGAAACTCAATTCATCACAAGAGAGTAGAGGGGGATAAACATCATAAGATCCAACTACAATAGCAAAGCTCAGGATACATCAAGATTGTGCCATAGAGGGAACATGAGAAAGAGATCAAACACATAGCTATTGGTACATACCCTCAGCCCCGAGGGTGAACTACTCCCTCCTCGTCATGGGTAGCGCCGGGATGATGAAGGTGGCCACCGGTGATGGGATCCCCCTCCGTGAGGTGCCGAGCAGGCTCCCGAGAGGTTTTGGTGCCTACAGAGGCTTGCGGCGGTGGAACTCCTGATCTATCTTCTGTTCTGGAAGTTTTAGGGTACGTAGGTATATATGGGTGAAAGGAGTACGTCAGTGGAGCACCCGGGGCAGGGGGGCGCGCCCGGGGGGGCACCCTCGTGGGCAGCCCGTATCTCCCCTGACGTGCACTCCAAGTTCCCTGGGTTGCTTTCCTTCCAAAAATAACTTCTCCAGTTGATTTTGTTCTGTTTTGACACCATCTGATATTCCTTTTCCTCGAAACACTGAAATAGGCATAAAACAACAAATCTGGGCTGGGCCTCCGGTTAATAGGTTAGTCCCAAAAATAATATAAAAGTGGATAATAAAGCCCAATATTTCCCAAAACAGTAGATAAAGTAGCATGGAGCAATCAAAAATTATAGATACGTTGGAGACGTATCATTCCTCCTGACAGCGGGGACCCACCGGACGGGCCACCGTATTTTGTGAAAAAAACGTTTCCCCCTGACTGCTGGGACCCACCAGCTACACCTTCGCACACAAGGAAGTGCGTCCGGGCAAAAAAACGATTTGCCCCCCTGACTGCTGGGACCCACCAGCTACATCTTCGCAGACACGGAAGTGCCTGACAGTCGGGACCCACCTGGTCGAAGCGTACGTAGCGTTGTCATCCTGGTCGCGAATGCATACGTACATACTGGTCGATGTAGAGGTGTGCATGTGTCGTAGTAGAGGCATGCACGTGTCGTAGTAGAGGCGCGCGCGTAGCATGTACACGTACGTACAGCGGCCAGGGTGCAAGAAAGAAAATACGACCACGTACGTACATACGGGCGGGGTCTCCAACACCTACTCGCGCATACGTACGGCGAGGGCTCGTGTACATGGCTGGGTCGGAATGGAGAAACAATGTCGTCGTCGTGTTCATGGGGAGCCAAACCGGTTGGTCGGAATGGAATGCGTGGTCGTGTTCATCGGGAGAGCTTGGACGGAACAGCGATGGAAGCGAGGCTGGCGTATCGCGCTGGCGGAGAAGCGGCCTTGTGTTCGACCGCCACGTTCAAACAGGATCTGTTCGCCGGGAGGGGTGCGCGCATCGCAAAAAGAGAGAAGCAGACCTCCTACGGTCAAAGCGGGGTCTGTTGATCGGGAGGGTGTGGCGCATGCAAAAGCGGGCGAAACGGACCTCCTACGGTTGAAACGGGGGTCTGTTGATCGGGAGGGTGTGGCGTACCGCAAAAGCGGATTTAAACGGACCTCCTACGGTCAAGCAGGGGTCCTATTCGCCGGGAGGGTGTGGCGTACCACAAAACAGACTCCACGGATCTGTTCATCTCCACCGTCGACCTCCTCCGGCCTCCACTTGCCACCGTCGACCTCCTCCACCTCCATGGGCTCCTGTTCATCCAGCCTCCACCGCGCGCTACTCCACCGGCTACTGTTCAACCACCCCTCCACGGGCACCCCTCCACCGTCTACTGTTCATCCAGCCCTCCACGCCATAGGGTCATGTTCAACCACCCCTCCACGGCCACTCCTCCACCGTCTACTGTTCATCCAGCCCTCCACACCACGGGGTCCTATTCATCCAGAGGCAACACCACCACTCACTGTTCATCCAACCCCCCCCACAACGCTCATTGTTCATCCAATTGATCGGCTTCAGTTAGCAGTAGTAGCGAAGGAATCGCTCCATCGGGTTCGATTAACGACCATCGATCGTCGCTGGGTTCGAAGAACGTAATCTGCCGTCTGTCAATTCGGGTTGATTAGAGCCCAACGCCTCGCTCGGGTTCAGTTAGAGCCAACGCCTTGCACACACGCGCGTACCTGTATGAGAGAAACGCACATCGCTCCGCCCCCGACCTCCCACCGTAACCGGCAACTCCCCGAAATTTTCCTCCCCCTCGCTTCTACCATGGTTTTTTCCGTCATGCACGGCCCAAAGAATGTCATGCAGCTGCGTCTCCGGCCCGCCCAGGACGAAAATCCCATTTTCTATCATGATTTTTTGTCATAGAAGTAGGAGCCCACCACATCTATGATGATCCCGGGTTTTGTCACAATTATCGTCATAGAAGTGTCATATGTATGACAGAAAAAAAATTCGTTCGGCCCAAAATGTCACGGATGTGTCTTTTTTTGTAGTGATGCTATAGACTTACAAATATATTTCAGACTGTAGTTCCCTTGGTTAACTTAGCCATTAATATCCAACCATATATCCCCCTAGGGTCAGCTTAAACTGACAAATTGAACCAGAACCTTTATTGTAAAAATTCCAATTATGTAGCCCCCAAGGGCCGGCTTAAACTGTCAAGTTGAGCTGGCACTTCTAGCTTTAATAAATCCAAATACGTAGCCCCCAAGGGCCGTCTTAAACTGTCAAGTTGAGCGGGGACTTCTAGCTTTTAGAAATCCAAATATGTAGCCCCCAAGGGCCGGCTTAAACTGACAAGCTTAGCCGGGTCATAAGGCAAAAAATGACCTACATTAGCCCCCAAGTGCCAAGGATATTGCTGGTAATGTGCTTGGGACTTGTATTATTATTATTATTATTATTATTATTATTATTATTATTATTATTATTATTATTATTATTATATGAATCTTGATATGTCATATCTGACCTTTCCCTCAGGAAGCTTTATCTGTGAAGGATGTAGAGCTTGGCGACTTAGCCAAGAAGATTAAAATCAAGAAGCTGAGACTATGAAAGAAGAATCAAAATTTCAATTTGCCCTGAAGGAGAATGAAAAACTCAAGGCCAACTTTGCTACCGAGAGAGCCACCTTCGAAACTGAGAAGGCAAATTTGATCAAACACGCTAAAGACGCATAAAAACAACTTAAGCCGGTCGCTGACAAACTTGCCGGTTTAAAAGGGCATATTACCCATATGACTGCCCCCATCTTTGGTAAGGCTCTGACGTATTTCAATATCTGCCTTAATATTATTCTAAGCCGCCTAGTGATGTTCAATCTTTGCCACCTGGTGACTCATAATATGTTGTGTCAATCTGACTTGACAACTGATGATCAGGCCCTAGGAGCGCTAGTCTTGGCGAAAACATGGTGATGAAACTCAAAGCAGTGTATTCATTGGCTGAGAAATCATATGCTGGAACCCTGTGGAGTCTCGTGATCAGGTGGAAGAAGACTGCCAAATCAGATCAAGACTGTGCTCGAGCAACTGTCAACAACGGTCAAGTTGCGGAATACAAGCTGTCCGCTGCCCGTGCCGGAGCCATTTGTGCTCTAGGCCAGGCCAAAGCATGGGCAACTGAACTTGACCCAGAGGAAATAGCCACCGGTTGTCCAGAGTTCAAAGATGACGGGTCTGCTTTTGAGGAAGAAGACTTCAACAACTGCGTCATAGAAATGCGACCTGTTGCTTGCAAGTTGATTGAAGATCTCAATCTAGACCATTATACGCCGGCTTATGACGATAAAAACCAGAAGATTAAGCTGCCAAGTCATGATGTGGTCAACCTTATCCCTCCTAGGCGTAAGCATATCTTTGCTCTTGACCTTGATCATTATGTTATACTCAATAATGAAGCCACTTTTGAATCTTTAACCGGCATCGATTGGACCGCAGCTACTCTTCAGATGATCGACGAAGAAGAAGAACCGGCACAGGGTGACCCAGAGCCTTCAACTCGCCAGGGCGAAGATAACTGACCCGGGGGCAGCTCACAGACCGCGGTAGAATGTTGCAGCAGGAAAAACACCTTACCTCAACTTTTGGGCTCATGATAGCCTTGTAATAAGCTAGATGAAAACAATGATGCGTCTTCGGCATGCCATCGCGCATGTTAACCATTGAAGTATCAGGTTGAACCTTTTTATGATGTGCTTGATATAGTTATGCAAACAAGCCATAGTAGCATTCGTACTTGTGTGTCAAACTCCGCACATCCTGCCAAAAGAAGTTAAACACATGCCCTGGCGACTCAACATAAAAAAATCAGGACGGGTTATAACCCGGACAAAATTCAAATATGAGGCGCAACCCGCTAGCGACTTAAAGTCCAAATCAAGGTAGGTTATAACCTAAAAAATTCAACCATGATTGTCATATCCCGAAAGCCGGGCGACTCAAAGGATCTCAAAAATTCAAACAAAAAATAAGCAAATTCCAAAAAGGGCGACTTAGAAGCCGTGTATTTGTTGTCAAGGCCGCAATAGCCGTTTGGCACTCAAGCCACATGATTGCTCTCAAGAGGCAGCAACAGTCATTTGGCACTTAGGCCACATGATTGCTTTCAAAAGGCAGCAACAGCCGTTTGGCACTTAGGCCACATGATTGCTTTCAAAAGGCAATAACAGTCGTTTGGCACTTAGGCCACATGATTGCTTTCAAAGGGCAGTAATAGCCAATTGGTAGTTAGACCACATGATTGCTTTCAAAGGGCAGCAACAACCAATTGGTACTTAGACCACATGATTGCTTTCAAAGGGCATCAACAGCCAATTGGTACTTAGACCACATGATTGCTTTCAAAGGGCAGCAACAACCAAGTTATAATCAATCAATAAAGACTTAGATACTCAGAAATGAAACGGCAGAGGCCCCGTAATTCGGGGATGCGGACTTTATTATACTGATCATAAAAAGTATATACATTTGACGGAAGTATGCATAAAGGCAAGAGCCGGCGACTCAAGTATAGTACGGCCGAAGATGTGCAATGTTCCACAGATGGCGGGTCTCCTCCTCTGATGTGAGAGAATTTGTATGCTCACGTATATCAATGAGGTAATATGACCCGTTGTTCAGGTTTTTGCTGACCACAAAGGGCCCTTCCCAAGGTGGGGATAACTTGTACATATCTGTTTGATCTTGGATAAGGCGGAGCACCAAGTCACCTTATTGAAACGTCCGGGTCTTAACTCTGTGGCTATGATAGCAACGCAGATCATGTTGATATATTGTTGAACGAGCCACCGCTAGATCTCGCTCCTCGTCTAAAGCATCAAGCGCATTTTGACGTGCTATTTCATTATCAGCTTCAACATAAGCCGCCACATGAGGTGCATCATGATGGATATCACTGGGAAGAACCGCATCTGCTCCGTAAACCATGAAGAAAGGCGTATAACATGTTGATCTGTTGAGGGTGGTGTTTATGCTCCAAAGTACGAAAGGTAACTCCTCTACCCAACAACCCGGCGATCGCTGTAAAGGACCATAAGCCGGGGCTTGATACCTCTCAAGATTTTTTGGTTTGCTCTCTCAGCTTGAACATTAGATTGTGGATGAGCCATAGAAGAAACATCAAGACGAATATGCTCCTGTTGACAGAACTCTTTCATAGCACCTTTAGACAGGTTAGTGCCATTATCAGTTATGATGCTATGAGGGTAACCGAAGCGGAAGATTATTTTCTTAACAAAGTGAACTGTTGTTGCCGCATCACACTTGCTGACCGGCTCTGCTTCAACCCATTCTATAAATTTGTTAACCGCCACTAAGAGGTGGGTTTTCTTATCTTTGGACCTTTTGAAAGGTCCAACCATATCAAGCCCTCAGAGGTGGGTTTTCTTATCTTTGAATCATCCTCAATTCTTGAGCCGACATGTGAGCCCGTCGAGAAAATTCCTGACATCCATCACATTTATTGACGAGATCCTCTGCATCAGCATGAGCCGTCAGCCAATAAAACCCACGACGAAAAGCTTTAGCCACTAGAGATTTAGAGCCGGCGTGATGACCATAATCACCTTCATGGATTTATCTTAAAATCTCGCGACCCTCTACAGGAGAAACACAACGCTGGAACACACCTGAGATGATGCATCAATGTAACTCGCCATTGACAATAGTCATAGAATTAGACCTCCGGATTATCTGCCTGGCCAAAGTTTCATCCTCGGGTAACTCGCCACGGGTCATATAAGCCAAATAGGGAATTGTCCAATCAGGATTAGCATGGAGAGCCGCCACTAGCTGTGCCTCTGGGTCAGGAATAGCAATATCCTCTTCTGACGACAACCTGACTGAAGGATTATGCAATACATCAACAAAAACATTAGGGGGCACTGGCTTACGTTGAGACCCAAGCCGGCTCAAAGCATTAGCCGCCTCATTCTTCCTTCGATCAAGATGCTCCACCTGATAACCTTTGAAGTGACCAGCAATATTGTCAACCGCCCGGCGATAATCCACCATGAGCGGGTCCTTAGAATCCCATGTGCCCGAGACTTGCTGAACCACCAGGTCTGAGTCACCAAAACACCTGACCCAGCTTAAATTCATCTCCTTGGCCATACGAAGGCCATGAATCAAAGCCTCATATTCAGCTGCATTGTTAGTGCAAGGAAACATTGCCCTTAAAACATAGCAAAATTTGTCACCTTGTGGGGAAGTCAAAATAACTCCAGCCCCCGAGCCTTCTAACTGCCTAGACCCATCAAAATGAATAGTCCAACATGTGTTATCAGGCTTCTCCTCAGGCGTCTGCAACTCTGTCTAGTCATTGATGAAATCCACAAGAACCTATTGTTGTTCTTGGCACATATTTCAACCATGAGGTCCAAACTCTATTGCCCACTTGGCAACCCGGCCAGTGGCCTCTCTATTTTGAATAATATCTCCTAAGGGAGCAGAACTGACCACAGTAATATGATGGCTCAGAAAGTAGTGCTTCAGTTTACGGCTCGCCATGAACACCCCATAGACCAACTTCTGCCGATGTGGGCATCGCTGCTTCGACTCAATTAACACCTCACTGACATAATTAGCCGACCGCTGGACTGGGTACTCCTTACCCACATCTTTGCACTCCACAACAATTGCCACACCGACAACCTTACTATTAGCCGCCACATATAAAAGTAAAGGATCTTTCTCAACAGGAGCTGCAAGGACAGGCGGCTCAGATAATTGCTTTTTGAGCGCCTCAAACGCCTCATTAGTAGCATCACTCCAGACAAAGTGATCTGTTTTCTTCATCATCTGGTACAGAGGAATTGCCTTCTCTCCTAGGCGACTTATGAACCGGCTTAATGCTGCAATACGACCCGCCAGGCGCTGGACGTCATTGACACACACCGACTTAGCCAATGAAGTAATACCCTTAATCTTCTCTGGGTTAACTTCAATACCTCTTTCGGAGACTAGAACACCCAAGAGCCTGCCTGCAGGCACACTAAAAACACATTTGGCGTGTTAAGCATCATTTTGTAGACCCAGAGATTATCAAAGGTCTCTTTCAAATCATCCAACAGAGTCTCCTTCTTCCTGGACTTCACAACAATATCATCCACATAAGCGTGAATATTGCGTCCAATCTGACTACGGAAACAGCTCTGGACACAATGTTGATAAGTCACCTGGGCACTCTTGAGCCCAAAAGGCATAGATACATAGCAGAAAGCTTCAAAAGGTGTGATAAAAGCCGTCTTCTCTTCATATTTAACTGCCATCTTAACATGATGGTAACCAGAATAAGCATCTAGGAAGCACAACGCTCGCAACCCGCCATGGCATCAATGATATGATCAATGCGAGAGAGAGCAAAAGGATAAGCCGGACAGGCCTTGTTGAGATCAGTATAATCAACACACATACGCCAGGTGCCATTTTTCTTTAGTACCACCACCGGGTTAGCCAACCACTCCAGGTGAAAAACTTCAACGATGAACCCGGCCGCCAAGAGCCGGGCCACCTCTTCTCCAATGGCCTTCCACCGCTCTTCATTAAAACGGCGAAGGAAGTGCTTCACCGACTTAAATTTAGGATCAATATTGAGAGTGTGCTCAGCGAGTTCCCTCGGTACACCTGGAATGTTTGAAAGCTTCCATGCAAATATGTCCCGATTCTCACGGATGAACTCGATGAGCGCGCTTTCCTATTTCGGATCCATGTTAGCACTGATGGTGAACTGATGAGATGACTCGCCAGGGACAAAAGTCCACCTGCTTGGTGTCATCAGCCGACTTAAATTTCAACAAAGGGTCTTGCTCAGTAGTCGTCTTCTTCAAAGGGGTCATATCAGCCGGGTCAACATTGTCTATATAGAAATTGAGCTCCTCCATAGCACAAGCTGACTCAGCATATGCTGCACCTCCTTCTTCACACTCCAAAGCAATTTTTCGATTACCATGGACTGTAATACTACCCTTGTGTCCTGGCATCTTAGGCAGCAAATAAACATAATAGGGTCGTGCCATAATTTTGGCGTAAGCCGGCCGTCCAAACAAGGCATGATAAGGCCTCTTTATCTTAACCACATCAAATCATAATGTCTCTGCCCTGTAGTCATAATCATCACCAAAAGCCACTTCCAAGGCAATTTTCCCAACTGGATATGCATACTTACCAGGTACCACGCCATGGAAGACCGTAGAGGATGGCTTCAGCTCCTTATCAGTTAAATTCATCCGGCGAAAGGTATCATCATAAAGGATATTGATGTTGTCGCCTCCATCCATGAGCACTTTAGTGAATTTATAACCCCCCGACTTGAGGGGCTACCACCAATGCTAGCTGACCCGGATTGTCAACCCGGGGCGATGATCCTCATGACTCCATACAATTGGCTGCTCCGACCATCACAAGTATCGAGGCACCGCCGACTCAATTGCACTGACTGCACGTTTATGAACCTTATGATCTTGCTTGCAAAGACTTGTAGTGAAAACATGGTACTGACCATTGTTAAGCTGCTTTGGATTATTCTGGTATCCTGACTGATGCTATTGGTTGCTACGTCTTGAGCTTGCGTTGGTTTTCCTTGAAGAGGAAAGGGTGATGTAGCAAAGTAGCGTAAGTATTTCCCTCAATTTTTGAGAACCAAGGTATCAATCCAGTAGGAGGCTCCTCAAAATTCCCACGCACCTACACAAACAAACAAAGAACTCGCAACCAATGCAGTAAAGGGGTTGTCAATCCCTTCACGGCCACTTGCGAAAGTGAGATCTGATAGAGATAGTATGATAAGATAAATATATTTTTGGTATTTTATAATATAGATGCGAAAAGTAAAGAAGCAAATAAAAGTAGATTGAAAGCTTATATGATAAAAGATAGACCCGAGGGCCATAGGTTTCACTAGTGGCTTCTCTCAAGATAGCATAAGTATTACGGTGGGTGAACAAATTACTGTCGAGCAATTGCTAGAAAAGCGAATAATTATGAGATTATCTAAGCATGATCATGTATATAGGCATCACGTCCGTGACAAGTAGACCGACTCCTGCCTGCATCTACTACTATTACTCCACACATCGACCGCTATCCAGCATGCATCTAGAGTATTAAGTTCATAAAACAGAGTAATGCATTAAGAAAGATGACATGATGTAGAGGGATAAACTCATGCAATATGATATAAACCCCATCTTTTTATCCTCCATGACAACAATACAATACGTGCCTTGCAACCCTTTCTGTCACTGGGTAAGGCACCGCAAGATTAAACCCAAAGCTAAGCACTTCTCCCCTAGCAAGAAAGATCAATCTAGTAGGCCAAATCAAACTGATAATTCGAAGAGACTTGCAAAGATAACTCAGTCATACATAAAAGAATTCAGAGAAGATTCAAATATTTCTCATAGATAAATTTGATCATAAACCCACAAGTCATTGGATCTCGACAAACACACCGCAAAAAGAGTTACATCGAATAGATCTCAATAAGAGAGGGAGAGAACATGGTATTGAGATCCAAAAAGAGAGAAGAAGCCATCTAGCTATTAACTATGGACCCGAAGGTCTATGGTAAACTACTCACAACTCATCGGAGGGGCTATGGTGTTGATGTAGAAGCCCTCCATGGTCGATTCCCCCCCGTGAGCGCGCTTGTGAAGGCTCCAAGATGGGATCTCGCAGATCTGAGAAGGTTCTGGCGGTGGAAATTGTTTTCTTTGGCTCCACAGGTGTTTTCGGGTACATGGGTATATATAGGAGGAAGAAGTATGTCGGTGGCCACCGAGGGCCCAGGAGGCAGGGCGTCTGTGGGGTGGGCGCGCCCTCCTATCTCTGGCCGCCTCGATTGCTTCTTGACTTGCACTCCAAGTCCTCTGGATCACGTTCATTCCAAAATCACGCTCCGAAGGTTTCATTCCGTTTGGACTCCATTTGATATTCCTTTTCTTGAAATCTTGAAATAGGCAAAAAAAACAGCAATACATTTGGGCCTCCGGTTAGTAGGTTAGTCCCAAAAATGATATAAATGTGTAAAATAAAGCCCATAAACATCCAAAAGGGGTAATATAATACTCCCTCTGTCCCGAAATGTAAGATCTTTTTAGACACTATGATAGTATCAAAAAACGTCTTACATTTCGGGACGGAGGGAGTAGCATGGAACAATCAAAAATTATAGATACCTTGGAGACGTATCAAGCATCCCCAAGCTTAATTCCTGCTCGTCCTCGAGTAGGTAAATGATAAAATAGAATTTTTGATGTGGAATGCTACCTAGCATAATTCTCAATGTAATTTTCTTTATTGTGGCATGAATGTTCAGATCCAAATGATTCAAAATAAAAGTTCATATTGACAAAATAAATAGTAATAGTTCAAGCATACTAATCAAAGCAATCATGTCTTCTCAAAAAAACATGTCTAAAGAAAGTTCATCCCTACAAAATCATATAGTTAGGCTATGCTTCATTTTCGTCACACAAAAATGTTCCCAAATTCTACACCCTCGATGACAAGCCAAGCAATTGTTTTGTACTTAAATAATCTCAATCTTTTTCAACCTTCACGCAATACATGAGTGTGAGCCATGGATATAGCACTATGGGTGGAATAGAATATGATGATGAGGATTGTGTGGAGAAGACAAAAAAAGGAGAAAATCTCACATTGACGAGGATAATCAATGGGCTATGGAGATGCCCATCAATTGATGTCAACATGAGGAGTAGGGATTGCCATGCAACGAATGCACTAGAGCTATAAACGAATGCTCAACAAAGGAAAACTAGTGGGTGTGCATCCAACTTGCTTGCTCACAAAGACCTAGGGCATTTGTGGAAGCCCATCGTAGGAATATACGAGCCAAGTTCTATAATGAAAAATTCCCACTAGTATATAAAAGTGACAACATATGAGACTCACTATATAAAAAACATGGTGCTACTTTGAAGCACAATATATGAGACTCTCTATATGAAGGACAAGGTGCTACTTTGAAGCACAAGTGTGGAAAAAGAGATAGTAACATTGCCCCTTTTTACTTTATTTCTTTTTTTCTTTTTCATTTTTTGGGGCCTTTTTTTGGCCTTTTTTTCTTCTTTGGGACAATGCTCTAATAATGATGATCATCACACTTTTATTGATTACAACATATGAATTACAACTCAAAACTAGAACAAGATATGACTCTATATGAATGCCTCTGGCGGTGTACCGGGATGGTGCAATGAATCAAGAGTGACATGTATGAAAAATTATGCATGGTGGCTTTGCCACAAATACGATGTCAACTGCATGATCATGCAATGGCAATATGACAAAAGTAATGTATGTCATGATGATAAACGGAACGGTGGAAAGTTGCATGGCAATATATCTCGGAATGGCTATGGAAATGCCATAATAGGTAGGTATGGTGGCTGTTTTGAGGAAGATATAAGGAGGTTTATGTGTGATAGAGCGTATCATATCACGGGGTTTGGATGCACCGGCGAAGTTTGCACCAACTCTCAAGGTGAGAAAGGGCAATGCACGGTACCGAAGAGGCTAGCAATGGTGGAAAGGTAAAAGTGTGTATAATACATGGACTCAACATTAGTCAAAAGAACTCATATACTTATTGCAAAAATTTAGAATTCATCAAAAACCAAGCACTACGCGCATGCTCCTAGAGGGATAGATTGGTAGGAAAAGACCATCGCTCGTCCCCGACCGCCACTCATAAGGATGCACAATCCAAGTACACTTCATGTTTCAAATCTGTTACACAACTTTAACCATACGTGCATGCTACGGGACTTGCTAACTTCAACACAAGCATTCTTTGAATTCATAATCACCCAACTAGCATGACTTTAATATCACTACCTCCATATCTCAAAACAATTATCAAGTAACAAATTGATCATAGCATCCAATTCACTTCCTATGATAGTTTTTATTATACCCAACTTGGATGCCTACCATTCTAGGACCAATTTATAACCATAGCAAATACCATGCTGTTCTAAAAGACTCTCAAAATAATATAAGTGAAGCATGAGAGACTAGCAATTTCTACAAAATTAAGCCACCATCGTGCTCTAAAAGATATAAGTGAAGCACTAGAGCAAAAACTATCAAGCTCAAAAGATATAAGTGAAGCACATAGAGTATTCTAATAAATCCTAATCAAGTGGGCTTCTCCCAAAAGGTGTGTACAGCAAGGATTATTGTGGAAAACTAAAAAGCAAAGACTAATATAATACACGATGCTCCAAGCAAAACATATATCATGTGGCGGATAAAAATATAACTCCAAGTAAAGTTACCAATGAACGAAGACGAAAGAGGGGATGCCTTCCCGGGGCATCCCCAAGCTTAGGCTTTTGGCTATTCTTGAATATCTTGGGGTGCCTTGGGCATCCCCAAGCTTAGGCTCTTGCCACTCCTTATTCCATAGTCCATCAAATCTTTACCCAAAAAGTCGAAAACTTCACAACACAAAACTCAACAGGAAATCTCATAAGCTCCGTTACTGAAAGAAAACAAAACCACCACATAAGGTACTGTAATGAACTCATTCTTTATTTAAATTGG
Source organism: Aegilops speltoides (assembly GCA_021437245.1). Taxonomy (NCBI): domain Eukaryota; kingdom Viridiplantae; phylum Streptophyta; class Magnoliopsida; order Poales; family Poaceae; genus Aegilops; species Aegilops speltoides. Next base: position 314,212,095 of record CM038141.1, read on the forward strand.
TGTTAAACCTACTGTATTCCAAGTTCTCTATGGTTCATACCACTTAATACTAGCCATAGATGCATCAAAATAAGCAAACAACACACGAAAAACAGAATCTGTCAAAAACAGAACAGTCTGTAGAAATCTGTAACTAACGCAAACTTCTGTAACTTTAAAAATCCTACCAAAATAGGAAGTCCTGGAAAATTTGTCTATTGATCAGCAAAAAAACGAATCAACGCAAAATCACGTTTCTGTGATTTAACAAAACTAATTTCGTTCGTGCAAAGTTTCTGTCTTTCAGCAGAATCAAATTAACTATCACCATAGGTTATCCTATAGGTTCTACTTGGCACAAACACTAATTAAAACATAAAAACACATCTAAACAGAAGGTGGATGCAAAATTTATTACTAAACAGAAACAAAAACAAAAAACACAAATAAAATTGGGTTGCCTCCCAACTAGCGCTATCGTTTAACGCCCCTAGCTAGGCATAGAAGCGAAGATAGCTCTAAGTAGTGCCATCTTTGGCACTTGGAAAGAAAAGAGCAAATTTCCTTTCTATGGCATTCATCCTTCTATTTTGGGAAAGCACATTGCCATTAATGGAGGAAGTAAGATTAAGCATGTTACGGAAATTTGCATCTAAACTAGATTTCATCTCTTTGATAATTTCGTTTTGATAGAAGCATAAGAGGGTGGTAGATTCAACCTTATCATTCATGGGGTGCCCGAATATAGTTTTCATTCTTTCATAGGTATCTATAGTATCCCCTTCAAGAAAACCTTCTTCAAAAATAGAATCTAGAACTTGCTTGAAAGAAGCGGGCAAGCCAACATATAAACTTTTTAAGTAAACCTCAATTTGATATTGTGGTACATAGCTAGCCCGAATCCTTAATAACCTATCCCAAGCATCTTTTAAAGACTGATCAAGTAAATAACAAAAAATTCCAGAGTCATCTTCATCAAAAAATTTAAGCTCTCATTGGTGACCCCGTGGGTCTTTCCATAGAATCATTATTTATGAGCTTAGAGAGGATACAGGGGTTATCCAAGGTACTAGAACCCGGGAGAGAACCCTTATTTCTTTTTGATTCGGCAATGGCAACGGGAAGGCAAACGAAAAAGAGAGAGGAGAAGATTGGGAAAGAGAGGGCAAATAAAATGGCAAGAGTGAAGTGGGGGAGAGGAAAACGAGAGGCAAATGGCAAATAATGTAAATGCGAGGGAGATGAGTTTGTGATGGGTACTTGGTATGTCTTGACTTGAGCGAAGACCTCCCGACAGCGGTGCGAAATCCTTCATCTTGAGCTTGCGTTGGTTTTCCTTGAAGAGGAAAGGGTGATGCAGCAAAGTAGCATAAGTATTTCCCTTCGTTTTTGAGAACCAAGGTATCAATCCAGTAGGAGGCTCCTCAAAAGTCCCACGCACCTACACAAACAAACAAAGAACTCGCAACCAACGCAATAAAGGGGTTGTCAATCCCTTCACGACCACTTCATGAAAGTGAGATCTGATAGAGATAGTATGATAAGATAAATATATTTTTGGTATTTTATAATATAGATGCAAAAAGTAAAGATGCAAATAAAAGTAGATTGAAAGCTTATATGATAAAAGAAAGACCTGGGGGCCATAGGTTTCACTAGTGGCTTCTCTCAAGATAGCATAAGTATTACGGTGGGTGAACAAATTATTGTCGAGCAATTGATAGAAAAGCGAATAATTATGAGATTATCTAGGCATGATCATGTATATAGGCATCACGTCCGTGACAAGTAGACCGACTCCTGCCTGCATCTACTACTATTACTCCACACATCGACCGCTATCCAGCATGCATCTAGAGTATTAAGTTCATAAAACAGAGTAATGCATTAAGAAAGATGACATGATGTAGAGGGATAAACTCATGCAATATGATATAAACCCCATCTTTTTATCCTCCATGACAACAATACAATACGTGCCTTGCAACCCTTTCTGTCACTGGGTAAGGCACCCCAAGATTAAACCCAAAGCTAAGCACTTCTCCCCTAGCAAGAAAGATCAATCTAGTAGGCCAAATCAAACTGATAATTCGAAGAGACTTGCAAAGATAACTCAATCGTACATAATAGAATTCAGAGAAGATTCAAATATTTGTCATAGATAAACTTGATCATAAACCCACAATTCATCGGATCTCGACAAACACACTGCAAAAAGAGTTACATCCAATAGATTTCCACAAGAGAGGGGGAGAACATGGTATTGAGATCCAAAAAGAGAGAAGAAGCCATCTAGCTAATAACTATGGACCCGAAGGTGTGTGGTAAACTACTCAGAACTCATCGGAGGGGCTATGGTGTTGATGTAGAAGCCCTCCATGGTCGATTCCCCCTCCGGCGGAGCGTCGGTGAAGGCTCCAAGATGGTATCTTGCGGATACAGAAGGTTACGGCGGTGGAAATTGTTTTTCGTTGGCTCCCTGGGTGTTTTAGGGGTATATGGGTATATATAGGAGGAAGAAGTACGTCGGTGGGCACCCGAGGGGCCTAGGAGACAGGGGCGCGCCCTGTAGGGGTGGGCGCGCCCTCCTATCTCCTGGCCGCCTCGATTGCTTCTTGACTTGCACTCCAAGTCCTCTGGATCACGTTCGTTCCAAAAATCACGCTCCCGAAGGTTTCATTCCGTTTGGACTCCGTTTGATATTCCTTTTCTTCGAAATACTGAAATAGGCAAAAAAAAAAACAGCAATATAGGTTGGGCCTCCGGTTAGTAGGTTAGTCCCAAAAATGATATAAATGTGTAAAATAAAGCCCATAAACATCCAAAATGGGTAATATAATAGCATGGAACAATAAAAAATTATAGATACGTATGAGACATATCATTGGTTACCCTGACCAGACTATGGGTTATAACCACCCTGATTGCCTTGTCCTTGATACCCAGAATTTGAACAGCTATCACCGAAACTAGCAGGCCCCTGTGAGCCGGATCCTGACCCGCCGGGCGGGCCATTATCGTTGCCATGATTCTGATTGAAGCTAGAACTCTTATACTGTTTCATGATGAAGTAGTCTTTCCAAGCATGGGTTGATGGCCGACCGGGCAGGCTATGCTTTGGTCAAGGGTCATCAAGCAGTGCCTCAAGGTTGAACTTTGGTCCTCCGAATTATGGTCTACCCTTATGACGCTAATTCTTTTGATGAGCATTGGTGTTAGCCACAAAATCTGACCCGCCGTCGCTTTGCTTGCGCTTGCCACCGTTACCTTGGATATGACCTGTCATGTTTTGTTGTAGACCCTTACCATTACCACCTTTCTTCCCCTTGTTGGATTTTTGATCATCAGATCCGGGGTCCTTGGTGATGTCTGAATCAGCATACTTGATGGGTACCGCCATGAGCTCTCCCATGTCATTGCAATGATGCTTAAGCCGCCCCAGCTTCTGCTTGAGAGGCATGAAGTGACAATTTTTCTCCAGAATCATTACATCCGAGCCTGCTGCGACGCTATCCAATGAATGGTTAATGGCAGAGACTCGGCGAACCCAATGGTGAGCCAACTCATCCTCTCGCTGTACACAGTTGTCCATATCAATAATCGACAACGGTTGCTTACATGTTCCTTCAAAATTCTGAATAAAGTGTGCTTTCAATTCTGCCCATGAATTAATGGAGTTGGCAGGTAGCCCTTTCAACAAGGTTCGAGCCGGCTCATCCAACATCATGGTGAAGTACTTGGCACATACAATGTCATTAACATCTAACATCTCCATGGCCAGCCCATAGCTCTCAATCCAAGCCTCAGGCGGAAGATCGACTGTATAATTAGGCACCTTACGGGGGCCTTTGAAATCCTTAGGCAGACGCTCATTACGCAGAGCCAGCACTAGACACGGCACTCCAACTGACCTGGAGGCCATCCCAGCCTCCACAAACACAGAAGGGTTTAACTAAAACTGCTGGTGAGCGCCCAATTAAGCCGCCAATTCCGCCTCCCGACGGGCTCTAGCCTGATCCACAAGGGCCTAAGCATGGCTATCATCTCGGGGCGGGTCATCATGGCGAGGCGGGTTATGATGCCGTTCGCTGCTGGAAACCGCTGGCGACTCAATGCGCCGGCTGTAACTTTGACTTTGGCGTGGCGTTGAGTGAATCTACTCACGGCTGCATGAGTAACCGCCTGCTGAGCCACGGCTATCTGGAGAAGCTCCACGGCGTTCCAGGATTCTCTCGCAGCTGGAGATTCGCCCTCGATTGGAATAGCTGTCAAACGTGAAGCTGCGGCAGTCATATTATCCAGCGGGTTGGAGTAATGTCCAGAAGGTGTCGGTACCCATTGAGGCGGGATCAAATCCATATGAGGCGGGTCTAGCACATGAGGCTGAGCTGCCGCTCCATTCATAGGTGCCTTCGTAGCCCGGGTCACACCAAGCGGGTTACTCGTTCCCGCTCCAGGTGTATCAAAAATATTCTGCCCTTCAACTGTGAGGGTAAGCGGCTCTGGTACCTCCTCCGAAGAACAACGTTTGATGCATTCTAATCCAGATTTAAACAAAAGGCTTCCGCCCTTATCCGCTGTGTTTCGGCCTCCAACGCGGCTCGTTCCATGGCCATCCTGACATTCTCTGCATCAAGGTCTTCTCAGGCCATTGCCACCTCGTCCCGCAGCTTCGCAACCTCTGCATTGTGTTGTACTTGATTTGCCGGAGTTACCTCTACAACTAACAGAGTCGCCAAGGCATCCAAGAGCTCAGATAGAACTTGAGTCGGTGGTCGCGCAGAGCCGCTTTCCCCGGTTGTCACAGCGGCAGTTGAGCCGGATGTCATGGCGGCGACAGTTGAAGAGTTTAACATTGGTTGTGTGCCAGCCGTAAAAATAGCAGCCCTGCTAGGCGGCTCATAGGGATCCGGAATACTGTCACCATCGGAATAGCCCCCAAGCCCACCATCCTGAAGATGATAGATTTACTCGGTCTCCCTAGTTGAGGACTCATTACCTGAATAGATGGTCGTCTCTCCACCAGACATAGATCCTTCCTCAAGATCCGCCCCGTGAACAAATCCAACAAAGGCACGCTTCCGGCTGGGTTGAACCCTGGTGGGTCGTGTGCGTCGAGCTATCTTGATGATGGTGGTGCAGGTGTCCGGCTCAGCCTATGACTTGCCGATCTTGCCGATGAAGACGTGGATTCTACCAAAGGGGATCCGGTACCCATACTCGATTGAGTCGGCCTCGGGACCCCAGCCAGTGCCGTAGATCTACACCCTAGTTGAGGACTCATTACGTGAATAGATGGTCGTCTCTCCACAAGACATAGATCCTTCCTCAAGATCCGTCCCGTGAGCAAAGCCAACAAAGGCACGCTTCCGGCCAGGTTGAACCCTGGCGGGTCGTGTGCGTCGAGCTATCTTGATGATGTCGGTGTAGGTGTCCGGCTCAGCCCCTGACTTGCTGATCTTGCCGATGAAGACATGGATTCTACCAAAGGGGACCCGGTACCCATACTCGATTGAGTCGGCCTCGGGACCCCAGCCAGCGTCATCGATGTAGATCTTGCCATGACGACTCTTAGTCATCTAGCCCACGACATATCATTTGATCCCTGCGAAGTTGCCCTTCAAGAACTTGAAACCACCGTGCTCTGGCCCCACGGTGGGCGCCAATTGTCGTGGTTTTGTCACGGCAGATGCCCTAGTGAAAAGACTTAGGTGTGGAGCCATCGCGACGTAGGTTAGCTCAAAGGGGTTGAATGTGACAAAGGACACAAAGGGTTTACCCAGGTTCGGCCCCTCTCAATGAGGTAAAAGCCTACTCCTGCTCTTGTTTCGTATTGCTTGGATCTCGATTACAAGGGAGTAATCATGCTTAACCTAGCTCTTGATCTATGGTTTCTTGAGTTAACTTGCCGCCGGGTCTCGCCTTTATATACACAAGTCGAGGCCCTAAGGTTTACAGAGTCCCGGCCGGATCACACAATGTGACCGGCTCGGTTTCTAACTTATTATGTCTTACGAGGCAAGTCAACATCTAGCGACTCATACTCCGGGTCATGGGCCATCATCAGGCCCGCCTGTTGAGTCGCCATCTTCTTGGGCCCCCTCAGATCTTTGTATTAAAACCGCTAATGGTGTAACCCGGCCATAGCATGGCGGGTCACACCTCGGGGTTATATCCCCAACAGAGACCCCTACATTATAATTGGTGCAACAAACCGAAATTGCAAGTAACGTGCCTTGAATCTGGATGGGTGGGAAGGCATCAGGCCCTTTCCACCACTAGACTATGCCTTAGTTTGCATTTTTCTATATTTATTATCAGCACTTCTATTCCATCCCCTAACTTTTCTTCTCATGACTCTTTTAACCTATGTTGCCATTTTTCTATATTAGAACCTTCATAATTATCAATCCACATGTTAGTAACAAACTCTTTAAAACCATCCTCAACATCCATGAATTCTCAAATCCAAAGATAGGTTGAGAACTACAATGGGAACCAATATCTAAAATCAGAGGAGTGTGGTCACCCCCCCCCCCTTTCCAAAGCTGGGAGGATAGACAAAGGATAGTGTTCCTCCCAAACAGGACACATGAGAGCTCTATCTAATTTCATACGTAAGGTCAGTAAGGTTATTAGCCCAAGTGAACCTTCTCCCTTTAAGAGGTAGTTCCCTCAACCCAACATGTTCAATAATAGCATTAGAAACAAAACTCCAATGATTAGTTTCATTAGGTTTGTTTTTCTCATAACTACTTCTAGTGATACTAAAATCCCCACCCACCACACATGGTAGGGCTTTATCATGATATACCTTGGATAGGTCTGCTAAGAGAGTAGCTTTACCATCTACTTGAGCATCTCCATAGACAAATCAAGTTTAGGTGGAATTTAGGTGTCCTATCAAAAATTAAGACCCTAACAAAATAGGTCCCAATTTCTACTTGTGTCACATCAAACAAGTGTGGGAATATGCCCTAGAGGCAATAATAAATTGGTTATTATCATATTTACCTTTCATGATAAATGTTTATTATTCATGCTAGAATTGTATTGACTGGAAACTTAAATACATGTGTGAATACATATACAACACCGTCCCTAGTGAGCCTCTACTAGACTAGCTCATTGATCAAAGATTGCTAAGGTTTCCTAACCATAGACATGAGTTGTCATTTGATAGCAGGATCACATCATTAGGAGAATGATGTTATGGACAAGACCCAACCATAAGCTTAGGAAAAGATCGTATCGCTTAGTTATTTGCTACAGCTTTCTTCATGTCAAGTATCTGTTCCTTAGACCATGAGATCATGCCACTCCCGGATATCGGAGGAATACCTTATGTGCTATCAAACATCACTTCATAACTGGGTGATCATAAAGGTTCTCTACAGGTATCTTCGAAGGTGTCTGTTGGGTTGAATGGATCAAGACTGGGATTTGTCGCTCCATGTGACTGAGGGATATATCTAGGCCCTCTCGGTAATACAACATCACAAGAAGCATCATGTGACTAATGAGTTTAGTCATGGGATCTTTTATTACGGAACAAGTAAAGAGACTTGCCAGTAATGAGATTGAACTAGGTATGGAGATACCGACGATCGAATCTCAGGCAAGTAACATATCGCTGGACAAAGGGAATTGCATACAGGATTAACTGAACCATCAACATCACGGTTCAACCAATGAAGATCTTCATGGAATATGTAGCAACCAATATGGGCATCCAGGTTCCAATTTTGCTTATTGACCCGAGAGGTGTCTCGGTCATGTCTACATAGTTCTCGAACCCGCAGGGTCGCACGCTTAACGTTCTTTGATGCTAGAGTAGTATTGGGATATTTGATGTTGGTAACTGAATGTTATTCGGAGTCCCGCATGAGACCCCGAATGTCAGGAGGAGTTTTGGGATGGTCGAGAGGTAAAGATTTATATATGAAAAGTTGTTATCAGGGTTCCAAAAAAGTTCGTTTTTTGGTATTGTACCGGGAAGCTTCTAGAAGGTTCCGGAGACTTCCGGAGGAGTCCAGAAGTTCACCAAGGGTTCCACCACATCTCTAGGGCCAACATGGGCTGAGGGAGGCACCTTGGCCTTATTAGGCCAGGCGCACAAGCTCTCAAAGGTCCATGTGACCAAGGGAAAAGGTGGAAGGAGAGTCCAAGTAGGAGAAGGACTGGACTTGGAGTCCAATTACTTCTCCCTTGGCGCAAGTCCTAGGAGGAGAAAGGATGGACTCCTAGCCCCTCCACACCTATATATTGAGGGGAGGGGTGCACCAAAGGCAGACAACAGCCCAACTGCCCCCTCTCTACCTTCGGACACACTACATGCCAGCGTAGCGCTTAGTGAAGCCATGCCGGTATTCCGAATCCACCACCACCATCATCGCCATGCCATCATGTTGGTTGTGATCTCTTCTACTTCTCCACCTTGTATTGCTGGATCAAGGAGGAGGAGACGTCACTAAGCCACACGTGTGCTAAACTCGGAGGTGTCGTCCGTTCGGCACTAGATTGGTTGGATCGTGATTGGATCGCGAAGAGTACGACTACATCAACCGCGTTGTATATGCTTCCGCTTTCGGTCTATGAGGGTACATAGACACACTCCCCTCTCGTTGCTATGCACCTCCTAGATTAGATCTTGGGTGTTCATAGAATTTTTTCTGATTTTCATGCAACGTTCCCCATCAACAAGTCACCATTCACACCCACCCAAATCCACCCCGATTTGCCTCTAGGAGAAGACCAGTTCCAAATGACATTTCCCCTCCACAACAATTGTGCAGTTCTTTATTTGTGTAATCAGATTTATTAGTTTCCTCTAAACCAATAAAATCAATTTTTTCTCTCTAATATCAACTATATTGTAAACCTCTTTTTAGTGTCTTGTTTAACCCCCCTCACATTCTAAAACACACCTATTAACTTTGAAAAGAAACTATGATATGTTGTTCTTCTTTTTTAGTCCTCCAATGGAGACATTATGCTTCATACAGCTAATTGCTGATGAGCCACACTCCTCCCCCCATTAGAATAATATTTTTTTTAAATGATCATGATAACCTTCTTGTACTTCAACATCTAATTGATCATTGTCAAAACAGAGCTTAGTGAAGTCAGTATCCCCAATATCAATAGGACCTATGGACTTGTTCCATATAATCAATGATCTTTAGGTTATGCTCAACCATATCTATGGAGCAGCCCAGGTCTATGCCAACCATGTCAGACATGTGTAAAATGGAAGCTTTCTCTTTATTAAGGGGAGAATTGGAATCATTACCATAGTCATTTTTATCTGATGCTCTTTTCTTGGCCAAGTCTTCAATTATGACATCTTGACTTCCTTGAGCCTGATACATCTTGTGGGAGGACCAACCCCTTCCTTTTCTGACATCTCATGACCTTGATCACTCTGAGCTTTAACCATTTTAGTACGAAAAGATACCATATTCTCTTGACTTCCATTGTAATCCACAAGCTCCACGTACACATCACTATCTTTAGCTTTTATCGCGAGTGTTATCAATGTCAAGGTCCTCATCAACTAAATCTACAAGCTCCTGATCTCTAGCTTCTCTTTGCTCAATCTTTTGGATTGATTCCTCAAGCCTCTCTTGTTGGATCTTAATCATTATTTCTAGCTTCTTCTTGTCACTTTCAAGATCAACCATTTTCTTTTCTCCAACAGCCCTTAAAGCAGATTGTCTGGCTTTGTCTTCTTACATCTGTTGGACCTGGTAATGACCATCTCAAGATCACTTTCAATCTTTTTCCTGTCACCCAGGCCAATAATCTGATTGCTTTGCTTGAGCATGAACTCCTCAATTTTCCTCTTCTTCAGTTTCTTAAATTGAGCTAATTAAGGCAACCCAAAGAAACAACCACTCTGCTAGCATAATTTCGCTCTTGAAGCATTGGTTGTGATGTTGACTGCTGATGTAGGTCTTTTTTTCGAACATTCACTAGAATGTTTTGATTTTGGATCATATGGTCTTATGTTGTATGTGTAAATTGTTGTTGTTAGTGATTTGTGTAAATAAGTTGCTGCTAGAAATTTGCATCATATGGGTAGGTATACTAGCAGGGAAGAATTACTCTGGGCCGATGGGTATGGGCGAAAATATTCCTTGTGGCAGGTATGACGATGGATAATGGGCAAATTTGTGCTTGGTGGGTATGGAAAAAAGGAAGCTTTACCTTATGGAGTTATTTGTTGCCATCTTGAGAACCGAATACAATCAATCAGAGCGAGTAAATAAGAAAGAAAATAAAGGGATATTTTTTTCCTGAAAATAAACTGATGGACTAATGTTTAGGTGTCTTTTTTGTCCGTTTAGGGTTTGTGTCCAACTGAGGAAGGTGAGGTGATGACGACTCCCTGAAGATGGAATAATGCTCTCCTCGCCTAGCCATGCCCAGGCGGTTCGTTTAGCATCACCGGAGGGCGTGTGTAGGTGTGTCTCCGCAGGATCTCGTGGGATTCGGTCGGCGTTTATCTTCGATGAATACGCTTGGATCCGGTCTTCGCTCATCCGCGCCCGTGTGTTTGCAGGATTGGATCCTTGTGATCTACATTCTCTTTATCGGGGAGGTTGTTGCTCTGGTGTACTTGTCCGGGACCTTAACACGATGATTTTCCGACTGCCTACTACAATAAAGTTTGCCCAGCTTCGATGGGGGAGGGGCGATGACGGCGACATGCCTTCCACTCGATCTAGTAAATTTAGTCGTCGCTAGGTGGTGTACGGACCTGGATGTAATTTTTTACTTCTGGTATTCCCTATATTCTCGAAAGAGAAAAAAGAAATCGCTGTACTGAAATGGGTAAATTTGTCATCCGGGTACAGAAATGACATGGAAATTTTGGCTTAGCCACCTCGCGTGCCTACGCAAAGACGAGGTAACGCGCTTCTCCGTCTGGCCCACTTCGCACGCCCGGTAGCCGGGCCCGGAAACGCGAAGGCGGCCAGAAAGTATACGGAAAAGATGCCCGTTAAAGAAGGAGAAGAAGAAGAAGAAAATAAATAAAAAGAGCAACGGAAATTAAACTTGGCACGGCCGAGCCGGAGGAAGGCGCACGCACCCACCTCACTCTCCCCACTCAAGTACACACTCCTCGCTGCTCGCTCCCCTCTCTGACGGACGGCAGAGTGGGCGAAGAGGAAGAAGAAGCCGCCGGAAGAGAGGGAGAGAGGGAGGAGGGGAGGGAGATCTGCGCGGGGGAGGAGAGGAGAGGAGAGGCAGCGATGGGGTGCGCGGCATCCAAGGTGGAGCAGGAGGACACGGTGCGGCGCTGCAAGGAGCGCCGGCGCAACATCAAGGACGCCGTCGCCGCGCGCCAGCTGCTCGCCTCGGCGCACGCCGACTACCTCCGCTCCCTCCGCATCACGGCCGCCGCGCTCTCCCGCTTCGCGCAGGGCCACTCGTCGCTCACCGTCTCCCACCACACCGCGCCCGTCCTCCTCACCACCGCCGCGCCGCCGGCCCTGCACGCGCCCGCGCCCGCCGCCACGTCCTCCGTCGCCTCCTCCTCGCTGCCGCCCCCCACGCCGCTCCCTCGCCACCAGCCGCCGCCTCCGCCGCCGCCCCAGCAGCAGCAGCAGCCGCAGCCGCAGCCGCAGGCGGCCGCCGCTGCGCTCAGGGTCGACATGGATCCGAGGATGCGGCGGCTCAAGGTGCCGCACATCCTGTCGGACTCGAGCGTCGCGTCGTCGTTCCGGAAGCCGCCGGTGGTGGGGACGCCCTCCTCCTCGTCGGCCTGGGACTGGGAGAACTTCTACCCGCCGTCGCCGCCCGACTCCGAGTTCTTCGACCGCCGCAAGACCGATCTCGAGGAGGCAAACCGCCTCCGCGAGCTCGACGACGAGGCCAAGGCCCGGGGCTACCCCCAGCGCCGCCACGACCACCTCAAAGAAGAGGACGAGGTCGACGACAGCCATGGAGAAGACGAGGAGGAGACGGAGAGGGAGGATATGCATTGTGGCGGATGGGAGGACGAGGAGGACCACTACGCGTCGACGACCACGTCGGAGACCAGATCAGAGGAAGGCGAGGTGGGGAATAGATCCGAGTGCGGGTTCGCGGCCAGATCGGAGTACGGCGGGACGGCGCCGTCCGAGTACGCCGCCGTGCCAATGCAGCTGAGGAGGGCCGAGAGGTCAGAGGTCGGGGACTCCTTCTCCACTGTCACGGGGGCGACCGAGATGCGGATGGTGGTGCGCCACCGCACGCTCTCAGAGATCGTCGCGGCCATCGAGGAGTACTTCGTCAAGGCGGCCGACGCGGGCGACAACGTGTCGGAGCTCCTGGAGGCCAGCCGCGCACAGCTCGACCGCAACTTCCAGCAACTCAAAAGTAATCGCCATTACACGAATTGCGCCCCAGAATGCTATTCTCCTCAAGTGCTTTAGGATTTTTTAACAAAGATGCAATGCTTTCTTGCCCAAATGGTGACGATGCTTTAGCATTTTGGCTTAATCTGATTTCTCCTTTCGCAGAGACGGTGTACCACTCCAACAGCGTGCTATCAGCACTGGCGTCGACATGGACTTCAAAGCCGCCATTGGCTGTGCGCTACAAGCTGGACACCAATTCACTGGAGATGGGATCAATGGAAGGGAAGAGCCATGGGTCAACACTGGAGCGGCTCTTGGCCTGGGAAAAGAAGCTATATGAGGAGGTCAAGGTAATTTTACTATCCATCTCGAGGCCATTGGTGACTGTTAATTATACTTTTCAAGTTAACAGTTGAGTACATTGCTCAAATTGGTATTGCTTTGCTGTATAAAAATTGTCAGTTAAAACTATGCTATGACTGTTAGTTATGCTTCATTAGTTGTCGATGGAACATGCTGAAACTATTCAGCTCGGCTCCACCTGTGAATGATCCAACTACGTTGCTAGAGGATATTAGCTGATGTACTCGGTCATCAACAAATTCCAAATTCCTCTAAAAAAAAATCCAAATTCTTCCACCAAGAACTCTTTATAGTAAAGCAAATAAATGAGTATATAATGCTAGAATAAGATGTCTGTCGTCTGTATTTAACCCATGGTCAAGGATGAAGTGAAACTAGTGGTTGCACCATGAAGAGAGCTCTATCTCTTGGAGGTTGTAGGATTCTGGTAGGTACAAATAAATTATAGAAAACAAATGACTAGACATTGTTTCTGTTTTGCTAGATTGGGTGACACCTCTCTAGATTTGAAGTTGGTGTCTTGATACAATTTAATGTATAGCAGTGCTCCCTTTTGTTCAGCAATTGTGGAAGAAGAATCTGATCCTGTTGCAGAAAGCTTCTTTAGAGAGGCCCTGCACTTTCCTCCTTTGGAACAGCTGGAGCATTGGTTTGATAGTTTTAGCTGCTTTCAGCAAAGGCAGCATGCCATTAGATCTCCTAACCACACACTCATATTTTCCTTCCTTCCTTTATGCTCCGTTTTGTCTAAACTACTCATCCTTTGAGATTCTTTACTCTATAGTGTATAAAGGTCTTCAAACCTTGAGAAATTGTCTTTAATGTACATAATATATCTGATAAATAATGAGCACAAGAATGTTCCTAGGCTGGGGCATTGCCTTTTGCTGCTATAGAAACCACTACAACATTTATATTGGATAAGTTTAGTGACGCCAAATAGTGTTCATTTGGTTTCCTTAGTTTGGGATAGAATGTGATTCCTTTAAAGTTATTGCACTGCACTTGTTTTTCTTCTTGTATATGTATGCTAAACAGTTTATCGAACCCAACTATTCAGATATTAAAGCATATATGGATTTATTTGAACTTCTGCAGGCTAGAGAGAGCGTTAAGATTGAGCATGAGAAGAAGCTCTCTACCCTGCAAAGCTTGGAATACAGAGGGAGGGACAGTGCCAAGCTGGACAAGACCAAGGCCTCCATAAACAAGCTGCAATCACTGATCGTTGTTACGTCGCAAGCTGCCACTACCACATCCTCGGCCATCGTCAGCGTCCGCGACAATGAGCTCGCGCCACAGCTTGTCGAGCTTTGTTTCGCGTAAGTCTTGTCCCTTGTTCCGAAACCCTTGATTCCAGATCTTGTGATGCTGCCAGGAAGCACTGCTTAACTGTTTCTGAATTTTGACATGCAGGTTGCTGAGCATGTGGAGGTCCATGAACTACTTCCACGAGACACAGAATGAGATCGTTCAACAAGTGCGTGGTCTGGTGGACAACTCCATGGCTGAGTCAACGTCCGACCTTCACAGGCTCGCGACGCGTGATCTCGAGGCCGCCGTCTCGGCATGGCACTCCAACTTCAACCGGCTCATCAAGTATCAGCGTGAATACATCCGTTCTCTCTATGGCTGGCTGAAGCTGACACTCTTCCAAGTGGACAGCATTACCCCACAGGAGGCCCACGCGTCACTCATCTCACGCGAGCTCACCACCTTCTGCGACGAGTGGAAGCAGGCACTGGACCGGCTTCCGGACGCGGTGGCTTCGGAGGCCATCAAGAGCTTCGTGAATGTCATCCATGTCATCTACACCAAGCAGGCAGAGGAGATGAAGATCAAGAAGCGGACCGAGGCGTACTCAAAGGAGCTGGAGAAGAAGACCAACTCGCTGAGGGCCATTGAGAAGAAGTACTACCAGTCATACTCGATGGTAGGCATCGGGCTTCCTGGCAGCGGGCGCGATGGCATGGAAGGGCACACGTTCGACGCCCGCGACCCTCTCTCCGAGAAGAAGACCGAGATCGCCCAGTGTCGCCGGAAGGTGGAGGATGAGATAACGAGGCATGCCAAGGCTGTGGAGGTGACAAGGTCCATGACACTGAACAACATCCAGACTGGCCTGCCAGGAATGTTCCAAGCCATAGCTGGTTTCTCGGGCACGGTCGTTGAGGCTCTCGACGTGGTCTGCCGGCGAGCTGGGTCGGTGCGGTAGGATGTCGGCCCCCATCAGAGCATCATTTTGGTGTGTCTCTGTCTCTTTGGGTGGTATGTTGATCTATATAGGGAAAATGCGATATATATATATAGTTAAGTTAAAGCTTAGAGATGAAACGTGGGGAGAAGGCTTCCCTGGCTGGTTTTGCCTTTGTTTGGGGATTGATCATTTTGGTTGTAGATAATGATTTTGCCCAGGATCGCCGCTCATCTTCTTTCCTCCCTTTCTGGGTTGTGTGAAGGAGGAAGACATGTAATGTACAGGCCCTGTGGCCGTCTTGTCGCGCTGTAATGGCCAAGTTTACGCTTGCTCTTCTCTCTCGCAACTTAAAATCTATGCTCATGTCTGTAGCTAAGTTTTTTTTTTTTTTTTGAGGTAGCATGTAGCTAAGCTCTATTGTTTGAAGTGATTCAGAGTTGTTGGGAGAAAGAGTTCCCAGGCCTGAAGTCTGAAGTGAAAGCAGATGCCGGTGGTGGGCGCTGCTGTCCCTTCATCTTTTCTGTTGTCTCGCTGCCTGCCTGGATGCAGGACGTCTCACGTTGGTTTTTTGCTGCCCCATTTCGGTCCACCGCAGTTAATTGCCCTGCTGCTGCTGCTGCTTCCATTGTGCAAAACCGACAAGTCCTCTGCTGAGACATGTGCTCGACGCCCTATACGCTCTGTGCAAGGATACTGTCTTTGACTTCGGAGCTCCCAGTGCAGCCAGGTGGCGACGCACCGTTTGGAACTTCCGACAACAGGAACTAATAAGCCGTTTCACCGTTAAATTCCAAGCATGTAGCACGATCCTGACGATTTCACCATGAAGCAGTATCAGCCAAATGCGGCGTCACTGCTGCCGCTTCTGCCCCATTTGCCCCGATGACATGGTGGCTTCATTGAATCACGGCGGCCTGCGATTTCTGTGGGGAGTGGAGAGCCGCAAGGCTGGCGTTTGGACCTATCCTGCGGTTAGTTGGGCACAGCACGGCAATGCTACAAGGACGCACGTTGGCATGCAATGCAATGCAACCTTTTCCTCTGTGAAAGGGGCACGAAAAAGTGGTTGGCGCCATGTTCGTCTCCAGGAGCGGCCGGCGCCATGATTCCGGTTCACACCGGCTGCTGGGTTTTTGTTTTCTCTCTTAAGCGGTGATGCTGGACTGGTTTGATCGCAGGAAATGGGGGAAAATAATCTGGCCATTGGCATTCGAATCATCAGCACGTGCATCAGGGCATGATTGTATATGCCCTTCTTCTTCATCCTCCGCCTCCTTGGGACCCCAGCTGGTGCTATTCAAGTTGGAGATGGACCGAGCTAGGTTCCAAAAACCCTTGGCGCTGGATGGATGGATGGATGGAGAATCTGGGAATAAAGAGCCCTAGTTTGTAGGTGGTGGTCTGGTCTGGTGGAGCTGGGCTGGGCTATGGACCAGACAGCGGCTAGGCAGCTAGAGGGGCGGGGAGCTTCTATTCTTGGACGGGCAAGGATAAGGCCTGCCAAGGCTGTCGCTAGTGCCTCCCAGTCGTGGCGGCTCCCTTCCTCCTTTTATTTACTGTGCCTCTGGCCCTGGCTCTAGCCCTAGGACGGTGAGTGTGCTTCACTAGCATAGAGATAAGACCGGATGACCGATGGCCTCTCTGCCCGACTCGAGTGACACAACGAACGAGCAGACGGAGCAGTACAGGCTACCACGGATTTGTTCTTACCAAAACTCCAAAAGCACATGACAGTCACTACACTACACACTTGGTCCGATGCTGTTCTCTCGCTACATTACAGACTTTTTTTTTTTACTATTTTAACCCATCCACGAAAGATTAGCAGGATTTGACTCTTGTCTCAAACTTTTTTTCGGATCTGGCCCTTTTCGAGATGCCAGTAACCATGGCGTCTTGGTTATTCAGGAGACGGCACAGTCTCCGGCGTATGGCCATGGCCCACCTCCTGGTTAGTTTTGTTGATCATCTGACGTGGCAAAGGGCAGACGCTAGAAACTCTGGCGTTTAGCTCCAAAATGTAAACAAGAAATGCCGCGGCAGTGTTGTTGCAAAACCAGCGAGATCATTTCAAAGTACTTATTGCAGAAATGGATGTAACATGAATGTAATCCTGTCAAAAAACGGGCAAATCGAAGGGACGTGGCCGTTAGTAAGATGTTATCCGCCCGCCGGTTACAATAGAGGAGATTAATTAATTAAACATGTGATAATTAGCTTCTAGCGATTCTATTGATCTCCACTTTGACCATGTAGAATCATCCTATTAAAAAAAAGATTTTTCTAGAAAAATCATGGATATGGCAAGATATACATAGTATGTCGTGAAAAACTCCCTTGAACATTCCAGTGAAAAAAAGAAGGAGAAAATAACATATTACAATGCTTGTGTTACTACTGCCTCATTAAAGACCTTCCACGAGAAACCACATAGGGGAAAAGTGAAGGAAATATGCCCTAGATGCAATATTAAAGATGTTATTTATATTTCCTTATATCATGATAAATGTTTATTATTCATGCTAGAATTGTATTAACCGGAAACTTGATACATGTGTGAATACATAGACAAAACAAAGTGTCCCTAGTACGCCTCTACTTGACTAGCTCGTTAATCAAAGATGGTTAAGTTTTCTAACCATAGACATGTGTTGTCATTTGATCAATGGGATCACATCATTAGGAGAATGATGTGATGGACAAGACCCATCCGTTAGCTTAGCATGTTAATCGTTCAGTTTTATTGCTATTGCTTTCTTCATGACTTATACATATTTCTTTGACTGTGAGATTATACAACTCTCGAATACCGGAGGAACACCTTGTGTGCTATCAAATGTCACAACGTAACTGGGTGATTATAAAGATGCTCTACTGGTGTCTCCGAAGGTGTTTGTTGGATTGGCATAGATCGAGATTAGGATTTGTCACTCCGAGTATCGGAGAGGTATCTCTGGGCCCTCTCGGTAATGCACATCACTATAAGCCTTGAAAGCAATGTGACTAATGAGTTAGTTGCGGGATGATGCATTACGGAACGAGTAAAGAGACTTGGGGTAACGAGATTGAACTAGGTATGATGATACCGATGATCGAATCTCGGGCAATGAACATATCGATGAGAAAAGAAATGACGTATGTTGTTATGTGGTTTGACCGATAAAGATCTTCGTAGAATATATAGGAGCCAATATGAGCATCCAGGTTCCGCTATTGGTTATTGACCGGAGATGTGTCTCGGTCAAGGCTACATAGTTCTCAAACCCGTAGGGTCCGCACGCTTAACATTCGATGACGATTTGTATTATGAGTTGTGTGTTTTGGTGACCGAAGTTTGTTCGGAGTCCCGGATGAGACCACAGACATGACGAGGAGTCTCCAAATGGTCGAGAGGTAAAGATTGATATATTGGAAGGTTATATGCGGACACCGGAATGGTTCCGAAAAGGATCGGGGATTTTTCGGAGTATCGGGAGGTTACCGGAACCCCCCGGGAAAGTTAATGGGCCTCATGGGTCATAGTGGAGAGAGGTAAGGCTGCCATAGGAGGTGGCGTGCGCCTCCCCCCTACCCAAACCGAATTGGAAAAGGGGTGGGGGCGCGGCCCCCCCTTTCCTTCTCCCTCTCCCCATTTCCCCTTTCCCCTCTCCGATGGAAGGAAGGGGCGAATCCTACTTGGACTAGGAGTCCAAGTAGGACCCCACCCCATGGCGCACCCCTCCTGGCCGCCGGCCTCCTCCTCCCCTCCTTTATATACGGGGGCGGGGGACACCCCAAAAGGACATCAATTGTTCTCTTAGCCCTGTGCGGTGCCCCCTCCACAGTTTACTCCTCCAGTCATAGCGTCGTAGCGCTTAGGGAAGCCCTGCGCGGATCACATCACCAACACCGTCACCACGTCGTCGTGTTGACGGAACTCTCCCTCGACCCTCTACTAGATCAAGAGCTCGAGGGACGTCATCGAGCTGAACATGTGCTGAACACGGAGGTGCCGTACGTTTGGTACTTGGATCGGTTGGATCATGAAGACGTTCGACTACATCAACCGCGTTAACTAAACGCTTCTGCTTTCGGTCTACGAGGGTACGTGGACACACTCTCCCCCTCTTGTTGCTACGCATCTCCTAGATAGATCTTGCGTGATCGTAGGAATTTTTTTGAAAGTGCATATTCGTTCCCCAGCGGTGGTATCGAGCCGGTCTGTCGTAGATGATATGCACGAGTAGAACACAAAGAGTTGTGGGCGATTATAGTCATACTGCTTACCACCAATGTCTTACTTTGATTCAGCGGTATTGTTGGATGAAGCGGCCCGGACCGACATTACATAACCGTGTTCATGAGACTGGTTCTACCGACGTGCTTCGCACACAGGTGGCCGGCGGGTGTCTGTTTCTCCAACTTTAGTTGAATCGAGTTCAACTACGGCCGGTCTTTGTTGAAGGTTAAAACACCACACTTGACGAAAATCGTTGTGGTTTTGATGCCTAGGTAAGAACGTTTCTTGCTAGAAGCCCGTAGCAGCCACGTAAAACTTGCAACAACAAAGTAGAGGATGTCTAACTTGTTTTTGCAGGGCATGTTATGATGTGATATGGTCAATACCTGATGAGATATAAATTGTTGTATGAGATGATCATGTTTTGTAT
This sequence comes from Aegilops speltoides, assembly GCA_021437245.1. NCBI lineage: Eukaryota > Viridiplantae > Streptophyta > Magnoliopsida > Poales > Poaceae > Aegilops > Aegilops speltoides. The sequence goes on from CM038141.1 coordinate 314,231,630, forward strand.
AAGTTATCAGAAACTGGCAGGAGCCTTATGGTTGTTGCTTTACTGTATGAAATGCAATCGCCATGTAATTGCTTTACTTTATCATTAAGCGGTAGCGGATAGTCGTGGAAGCAATAGTTGGCGAGACGACAACGACGCTATGATGGAGGTCAAGGTGTCAAGCCGGTGACGATGGAGACCATGACAATGTTTGGATATGGAGAACAAAGGCACAAGATGATGATGGCCATATCATGTCACATATTTTGATTGCATGTGATGTTTATCCTTTATGCATCTTATTTTTCTTAGTAAGGCGGTAACATTATAAGATGATCCCTCACTAAATTTCAAGGTATAAGTGTTCTCCCTGAGTATGCACTGTTGCTACAGTTCGTCGTGCCGAGACAACACATGATGATTGGGTGTGATAAGCTCTACGTTCACATACAGTGGGTGCAAGCCAGTTTTGCACATGCAGAATACTCGGTTTAAACTTGACGAGCCTAGCATATGCAGATATGGCCTCGGAACATTGAGATCGAACGTGAATCATATAGTAGATATGATCAACATAGAGATGTTCACCATTGAAAACTACTCCATCTCACGTGATGATCGAACATGGTTTAGTTGATATGGATCACGTGATCATTTAGATGACTAGAGGGATGTCTATCTAAGTGGGAGTTCTTAAGTAATATGATTAATTGAATTTTAATTTATCATGAACTTAGTACCTGATAGTTTTTTGCATATCTATGTTGTTGTAGATCAATGGCCCGTGCTATCATTCCCTTGAATTTTAATGTGTTCCTAGAGAAAGCTAAGTCGAAAGATGATGGTAGCAACTACATGGACTGGGTCTGTAACTTGAGGATTATCCTCATTCTTTGCACGGAAGAATTAATCTGGAAGCACCGCTAGGTGCAAGACCCTTCTTGAGAGCAACTCCGGATGTTATGAACGTCTGGCTGGCAGAGCAAAGCTGATGACTACTGATAGTTCAGTGTGTCATGCTTTACGGCTTAGAATCGGGACTTCAAAGACGTTTTGAATGTCATGAAGCATATGAGATGTTCCAGGAGTTGAAGTTAATATTTCAAGCAAATGCCCGAATTGAGAGATATGAAGTCTCCAATAAGTTCTATAGCTGCAAGATGGAGGAGAACAATTCTGTCAGTGAACACATACTCAGAATGTCTGGGTACCACAACCACTTTACTCAGCTGGGAGTTAATCTTCCCGATGATAGTGTTATTGACAGAGTTCTTCAATCACTGCCACCAAGCTATAAAAGCTCCATGATGAACTATAATATGCAAGGGGTGGATAAGACAATTCCCGAGCTCTTCGCGATGCTAAAGGCTGCGGAGGTAGAAATCAAGAAGGAGCATCAAGTGTTGATGGTTAACAAGACTACTAGTTTCAAGAAAAAGGGCAAAGGGAAGAAGAAGAACTTCAAGAAGAACGGCAAGAAAGTTGCTGCTCCCGGGAAGAAGCCCAAGTCCGGACCTAAGCCTGAAACTGAGTGCTTCTACTACAAAGGGACTCGTCACTGGAAGAGGAGCTGCCCCAAGTATTTGGCGGATAAGAAGGATGGCAAAGTAAAAGGTATATTTGATATACATGTTATTGATGTGTACCTTACTAATGCTCTTAGTAGCGCCTGGGTATTTGATACTGGTTCTGTTGCTCATATTTGCAACTCGAAACAGGGGGTACGGATTAAACAAAGATTGGCTAAGGACGAGGTGACAATGCGCGTGGGAAATGGTTCCAACGTCGATGTGATCGCCGTCGGCACGCTACCTCTACATCTACCTTCGGGATTAGTTTTAGACCTAAATAATTGTTGGAAAAAGCTATTTTCCTGACAGTCTGACTTTTGCATCAGATTCGTACGATGTTAGAGTCGTCGGATTTTGATCGCACGTCCCGGATGATTGCACGCGCCAGTTGATTTTATCGTAAGGTAGCTACTCGGCCGCAAAAATATATGCCTCAAGCAGGGATCGAACTGTGGCCTCTTCGCAAGACATCAAGGTCGTTAACCACCACGCTAATGTTTCGTTGATGTATATTTTCAACAAACTGTGCTACTTAACCCATCAGTACTAAATGCGAGTGAAAAAGAAAAGAAAAAGGGGCAGCTAGTCGGACTTCAGCATGTGACCTACTAGATGACGTACTAGGATCTCAACCAGCCCAACTAATTTTCTTGTGCATCATTTGTAATACGAACTTGAAGAAAAAACACCAGCCTAATTGTTTCATTGACCGTCTGGCTTTAAAATAGGTATATGACGAACGTTCCATCTTTTTAGTCTTATATACATGATTTTTCACACGGTATTTTTTTTTTGAAATATGCCCCTAACAATTTATTTGTGAATAGCACGTTAATTTATGCACCTCATGTCTATTAACATACATACAAATATTGTGGTAACTTTGATCTGTGAAACTTATGTGTAAATAATATGCTAGCTTACGCATCACAGACCTGATAACCCTTCAGTAACTTTTGTGTAAAGAACATGGTAATTTACGCACCGTAGACCGGATAAGTTTCATAAAAATGAAAAATAACTATGTGACCTTTTTAAACCCCACGCCAGCGAAAGAAAATATGTTTTTTTACCCTTCAAAAAAAGAGTTGTTTTTGTTTTCTTTTTTTGAGCTTCACTAGTCTATCATTTCGTACATATTACTTGCGCAATTAGGCATACATACAAACATTTTATTGGTAATTTGACCCAAATAAAAACAAGTTGTTGAAAATATGTCCAAGTAACTTCTATGTAAATATCACGGTATTTTTATGCCCTGCGATCTCGTTAATTTACGTGGAAATACTACGGTAACTTTGACCCTGAAAGAAAAGTTGTTTTGCAACATACACTATTAACTTCCATTGAAAAAATACAATAATTTATAAATCGCAGACCTAATAGTTTACATACAAACATCATGATAGCTTCAATCCTGAAAAAAAGTTAGAAACGTATCTCCGGCAACTTCTGTGTAAATAACATAGAATGTCATCCAGTCCCATGAGTCTCACCTGAACGAACGAAAAGGAGGCTAGGATTTCAACCTCCCGTCGACAGCGCCGTCGATCTACCACGTCCCCGGTGGCCTTAATGCCATGGGTGCGCGGTGGATTCCGGGGCTTGCCACGGGAGGGCTCTGTTTTTTGGTGCTTCAAGTTTTGTTAGGGTTTGTGTCCAGCTCAGGAAGACGAGATAGCGGTAGCTTCTTGAAGTTGTCGGGCTAGATGTACTATAGTTATCAACATGGTTATTTTGTAGTTATCGGGCTATGTACTATAGTTACCAACATGGTTATTTTGTAGTTATCAAGCTAGATGTACTATAGTTACCAACATGGTTACTGTTACTATGCAGTTATCGGGCCAAATGTACTATATTTATCAACATGGTTCATTTCCGTAGTTATCTGGCTGCATGTGGTATAATACACGCCTGGTATATGCGAAAATAACTTGATAATTTACACATCACATACCTGACAACTCATGAACAAACACCATGATAACTTTGATCCGAGAGAAAACATTGTTGAAGACCCCCCCCCCGCCCCTGATAGCTTCTATATAAATAGTATGATAATTTACACACCACAAACCTGATAACTCATACGCAAACACCATGATTACTTTACCGGAGGAAGGTGTTAACTTACATATAAATACCACGGTAAGTTTGATCCAGGGGTGGTTGGAGGGGAGAAAGTTGTTTGAAAACATACCCCCCCTCCTGATAACTCATGTTGTTGAAAATGTACCACGATAACTCTTGTGTAAATAACATGACAATAGACACTCACCAGACCTGATAACTTACTTAGCCCAACCGTAACTATTTGCATGAAAAAAAGTCGTCAGAACATATCAACATGAGATCTAGTTTCGAAGGTCTCGTTGCGATGGATTTTATATGTGAAAATGATATTTCTATCGGACCAACGATTTTGAGCTGTAAAACATTTTGAAGTTTCGAACAGGGGAGGACTAGGACGACATTAAATTTTTTCTCTTTAATGCATGGACGCATGTGCTTGTGAAGAGAAGGTTGGAGGAACTTTTTATGCCTCGATAATTTCTATGTAAACAACATGATAACTTATGCGGCACAGACATGATAACTTATGTAGCACACGTGATAACTTTTTACCAAAAAAAGTCGTCATAATGTATCAACATGGGATCTAGTTTTGAAGATCACGTCGCTACGAATCTTTTGTGTGAAAACAGTTTTTCAATCGGAGCGACAGTTTGAGCTACAAAACATTTCGAATCTTATTTTTAGACGGAATCATTAGTGACATCAGCTCTTTTTTTGTTTTTTTGCATCCAATTATTGTCCAACATGAAAAGAGTCTACATGCGCGCGCACGCGAGGGGAGTTTGCATGCAGTATGCATGCGTGATTAGGGGAGGGGGAGGCCGTCTTGATCTATTGCTTAATTTCCAAACATTAGGAAGTTAGCAAAGTCCATAATTGTTATTTGGTGCCAGCGTTGAGCATGAACATTATATCTGGATCTTGTTTGATGCGAGACGGTTATTCATTCAATTCAGAGAATAATGGTTGTTCTATTTATATGAGTAATATCTTTTATGGTCATGCACCCGTGATGATGTTGGGGAACGTAGTATTTCAAAAAAAAACTACGATCACGCAAGATCTATCTAGGAGAAGCATATCAATGAGTGGGGAGAGTGTGTCCATGTACCGTCGTAGACCGAAAGCGGAAGCGTTTTATCAACGCGGTTGATGTAGTCGTACGTCTTCACGATCCGACCGATCCTAGCACCGAACGTACGTCACCTCCGTGTTCAGCACACGTTCAGCTCGATGACGTCCCTCGTACTCTTGATCCAGTTGAGGCCGAGGGAGAGTTCCGTCAGCACGACACCGTGGTGACGGTGATGATGAAGTTACTCGCGGAGGGCTTCGCCTAAGCACTACGACGATATGACCAAGGTGTGTTTCTGTGGAGGGGGGCACCTTACACGGCTAGAAGATCAACTTGTGTATCTTAGAGGTGCCCCCCTCCCCACGTATATAAAGGAGGGAGGGGGAGGCCGGCCAACCCTCCTAGGGCGTGCCAGGAGAGGCGAATCCTACTAGGACTCCAAGTCCTAGTAGGCTTCCACCTAAGGAAGAGGGGGAAGAAGGAAGGAAGAGGGGGAAGGGAAGGAAAGGGGGGCGCCGCCCCATTCCCCTAGTCCAATTCGAACACAAGGGGGGGGGGCAGGCCCTGCTGGCCCTTTCTCTCTTCCCACTAAGGCCCATGGTGGCCCATTAGTTCCCCGGAGGGGTTCTGATAACCCTCCGGCACTCTGATATTTATCTGGTAACCCCCGGAACTCATACGGTGTCCGAATAACATCATCAAATATATGAATCTTTATGTCTCGACCATTTCGAGACTCCTCGTCATGTCCGTGATCTCATCTGGGTCTCCGAATAAACTTCGGTCAGCAAATCACATAACTCATAATACAAATCGTCATCGAACGTTAAGCGTGCGGACCCTACGGGTTCGAGAACTATGTAGACATGACCGAGACTCATCTCTGGTCAATAACCAATAGCGGAACCTGGATGCTCATATTGGCTCCAACATATTCTACGAAGATATTTATCGGTCAAACCGCATAACAACATACGTTGTTCCCTTTGTCATCGGTATGTTACTTGCCCGAGATTTGATCATCGGTATCACCATACCTAATTCAATCTCGTTATCGGCAACTCTCTTTACTCGTTCTGTAATGCGTCATGCCGCAACTAACTCATTAGTCACATTGCTTGCAAGGCTTATAGTGATATGCATTACCGAGAGGGCCCAGAGATAATTCTCTGATACTCGAAGTGACAAATCCTAATCTCGATCTATGCCAACTCAACAAACACCATTGGAGACACTTGTAGAGCATATTTATAATCACCCAGTTACGTTGTGACATTTGATAGCACACTAAGTGTTCCTCCGGTATTCGGGAGTTGCATAATCTCATAGTCATAGGAACATGTATAAGTCATGAAGAAAGCAATAGCAATAAACTAAACGATCATAATGCTAAGCTAACAGATGGGTCTTGTCCATGACATCATTCTCTAATGATGTGATCTCGTTAATCAAATGACAACACATGTCCTTGGCTAGGGAACTTAACCAGGCATTATGTCTCGTTCATCATACCTAGTTCAATCTATTTACCCCAAGTCTCTTTACTCGTTCCGTAATGCATCATCCCGTAACTAACTCATTAGTCACATTGCTTGCCAGGCTTATATTGATGTGCATTATTGAGAGGGCCCAGAGATACCTCTTCGATACACGGAGTGAAAAATCCTAATCTTGATCTATGCTAGCCCAACAAACACCTTCGGGGACACCTGTAGAGCATCTTTATAATCATACAGTTACGTTGTGGCGTTTGATAGCACACAAGGTGCTCCTCCGGTATTCGGGAGTTGCAGAATCTCATAGTCAGAGGAACATGTATAAGTAATGAAAAAAGCAATAGCAATAAAACTGAACGATCAACATGCTAAGCTAACGGATGGGTCTTGTCCATCACATCATTCTCCTAATGATGTGATCCCGTACATCAAATGACAACACATGTCTATGGTCAGGAAACTTAACCATCTTTGATTAACGAGCTAGTCAAGTAGAGGCATACTAGGGACACTCTGTTTTATCTATGTATTCACACATGTACTAAGTTTCCGGTTAATACGATTCTAGCATGAATAATAAACATTTATCATGATATAAGGAAATATAAATAACAACTTTATTATTGCCTCTAGGGCATATTTCCTTCAGTCTCCCACTTGCACTAGAGTCAATAATCTAGATTACATAGTAATGATCTAATACCATGGAGTCTTAGTGCTGATCATGTTTTGCTCGGGAGAGAGGCTTAGTCAACGGGTCTGCAACATTCAGATCCGTATGTATTTTGCAAATCTCTATGTGTCCCTCCTTAACTTGATCACTGATGGAATTGAAGCGTCTCTTGATGTGTTTGGTTCTCTTGTGAAATCTGGATTCCTTCGCCAAGGCTATTGCTCCAGTATTGTCACAAAAGATTTTTCATTGGACCTGATGCACTAGGTATGACACCTATATCGAATATGAACTCCTTCATCCAGACTCCTTCATTTGCTGCTTCCGAAGCAGCTATGTACTCCGCTTCACACGTAGATCCCGCCATGATGCTTTGCTTAGAACTGCACCAACTGACAGCTCCACCGTTTGATATAAATACATATCCGGTTTGTCACTTAGAGTCATCCGGATCAGTTTCAAAGCTTTCATCGACGTAAGCATTTACGACGAGCTCTTTGTCACCTCCATAAACGAGAAACATATCCTTAGTCCTCTTCAGGTATTTCAGGATGTTCTTGACCGCTGTCCAGTGATCCACTCCTGGATTACTTTGGTACCTCCCTGCTAAACGAATAGCAAGGCACACATCAGGTCTGGTACACAACATTGCATACATGATAGAACCTATGACTGAAGCATAGGGAATGACTTTCATTTTCTCTCTATCTTCTGCAGTGGTCGGGCATTGAGTCTGACTCTACTTCACACCTTGTAACACAGGAAAGAACCCTTTCTTTGCTTGATCCATTTTGAACTTCTTCACAACTTTATCAAGGTATGTGCTTTGTGAAAGTCCAATTAAGCATCTTGATTTATCTCTATAGATCTTGATGCCCAATATTTAAGCAGCTTCACCGAGGTCTTTCATAGAAAAACTCTTATTCAAGTATCCCTTTATGCTATCCATAAATTCTATATCATTTCCAATCAACAATATGTCATCCACATATAATATTAGAAATGCTACAGAGCTCCTACTCATTTTCTTGTAAATACATGCTTCTCCGAAACTCTGTATAAAACCGTATGCTTTGATCACACTATCAAAACGTTTATTCCAACTCCGAGATGCTTGCACCAGTCCATAAATAGATCACTGGAGCTTGCACACTTTGTTAGCATCCTTTGGATCGATAAACCTTCTGGCTGCATCATATACAACTCTTCTTCCAGAAATCCATTCAGGAATGCAGTTTTGACATCCATTTGCCAAATTTCATAATCATAAAATGCGACAATTGCTAACATGATTCGGACGGACTTAAGCATCGCTACGGGTGAGAACGTCTCATCGTAGTCAATTCCTTGAACTTGTTGAAAACCTTTCGCAACAAGTTGAGCTTTGTAGACAGTAACATTACCATCAGCATCAATCTTCTTCTTGAAGATCCATTTATTCTCTATGGCTTGCCGAGCATCGGGCAAGTCAACCAAAGTCCACACTTTGTTCTCATACATGGATCCCATCTCAGATTTCATGGCCTCAAGCCATTTCGCAGAATCTGGGCTCATCATCGCTTCCTCATAGTTCGTAACTTCATCATGGTCAAGTAACATGACCTCCAGAATAGGATTACCATACCACTCTGGTGCGGATCTTACTCTGATTCACCTACGAGGTTCAGTAGTAACTTGATCTGAAGTTTCATGATCATCATCATTAGCTTCCTTACTAATTGGTGTAGCAATCACTGGAACTGATTTCTGTGATGATCAACTTTCCAATAAGGGAACAGGTACATTTACCTCATCAAGTTCTACTTTCCTCCCACTCACTTCTTTCGAGAGAAACTCCTTCTCTAGAAAGGATCCATTCTTAGCAACGAATATCTTGTCTTCAGATCTGTGATAGAAGGTGTACCCAACAGTCTCCTTTGGGTATCCTATGAAGACACATTTCTCCGATTCGGGTTCTAGCTTATCAGGTTGAAGCTTTTTCACATAAGCATCGCAACCCCAAACTTTAAGGAACGACAACTTGGGTTTGTTGCCAAACCATAGTTCATATGGCTCAATCGATTTAGACAGTGCCCTATTTAACGTGAATGCAGTCGGCTCTAAAGCATAACCCCAAAACGATAGTGGCAAATCAGTAAGAGACATCATAGATTGCACCATATCTAATAAAGTGCGGTTACGACGTTCAGACACACCATTACTGTTGGGGATATTACCACTAGGCGTGAACCGGCCTACTTGGGCCGGGTTAACTTCATTAGTGGTATAAGCAGATGAAGGCCCAAGGCCTATAGTCGGTTTAGAACCTGTAGCCGTAAACCGGCCTGATGTATAACTTGTATTGTAAGTTAGGAATAGAGAGATACCAACCGGGATGCGAGCATGAACCGGTTGGGACTCTGTGGACCGACGGGCGTCACTCATGTATATAAGGGGACGACCCGGCGGCGGTTCAGGACAGACAACCACAACTCGAGCCTAGGCGAAGCTTGTTTGCTCCCTAGCCATCGAGACCACATCAATTCCATCACAACTAGACGTAGGCTTTTACCTTCATCGAAGGGGCCGAACTAGTATAAACCCTCGTGTCTTTGTGTCCGCTTTAACCCCTTCAAGTAAAGCCGTAGCGATGGCTCCACGACTAAGTCCTTTCACTAGGACATCCGTCGTGACAAATCCACGACAGTTGGCGCCCACCGTGGGGCTATCGCACGATGGTTTGACGATCTTGGAGGGCAAGCTCAAGGGACTCGAAGGCTATGTTGTGGGCCGGATGACCAAGAGTCATCGTGGCAGGATCTACATCGACGACGTAGGATGGGGTCCCAAGGCCGATTCGATCGAGTACGGGTACCGGGTCCCCTTTGGTGGCATACACGTTTTCATTGGCAAGATCGGTGAGCCTGGGCCTAAGCCGGACATCTGCACCGACCTCGTCGAGACGGCTTAGCGTGCGAGATCTACCCAGGCTAAACCGGCCGTGAAGCGTGTCTTCGTTGGAGTCGTCCACGGAGGAGAGCGTGAGGACGAATCAGAACACGGTAGCAAGACTGTCGTCTATTCCATTGACGAGTCCTCGACCGGAGAGACCGAATCGCTATACCAGTTGCAAGATGACCAGGTTAGGGGCTGTTCCGATGGCGACAGTATTCCGGACCCCCCAGGCCAGGTCAACCGGGTTGGAATATTCATGGCCGGCACACAGGCGGCGAATCACTCTTCGACCGCCGCAGCGATGCTCTCCGGATCGGCAGCGGCGCAGCGGCGAAGCGAGGAGGCCTTGTCGCCCGCTGGTTCAAGTTCTATCTGATCTGTTTGATGCACTAGCCGCGCTTATGGCGAGGCCAATCCGGCGGATTAGGAGGCCCATGATGCGAGATTGCAAAGGTGAGAGAGCGGATCGTACAAGCCAAAGCGGATCTGGCGCAGAAAAAAGACAGATGGCTGCAGAGCGGGCGCTTTGGACGCCTGAGCCTATAAACTCATGCTTGACCGAACGCATCACGGGAGGTTTTGAAGCGGAAGCACGATCACGCTTGCCGTTAGGGTTTGACCCCAAATCTCTTTCACCTCCGTGAGCTGGACCCGATAATCCGCCACGATGCACAGAGACAAACCGGATTGAGGCACGGGACCTGTGGGCGACGGTCCAACCTCGCTGATGGAACCTCCTCAACGAACATTGTGGTTCCTCCGCCGGTCGAGACGCCCATGGGTCATTATTCTAATCCTATGGACAACCTCGTGGCAGCCGCCATGCGATTAGAAACTATCCGGTTGAAGGGACTCTCATAGCGATAGAGACGCAGCCGGTTAAGGAGCTTCTCCGACCGCGCTGATCCAGCAGGAAGCATATTCGTACAGCCGTGATCGGATTCACTCTCGCCCGTCAAGCGGAGCTATAGCAGGTGCATGGATGAACCGGCCATATCGAGCAATGCGCGAGGCCGTGAAGCGGCCCGTGGCAATAACCCGGTAGGTGGTGTTCGCGATGCTCAGGATGTGGTGGACTGGGCCCGAGCACGAAGGGAGGCCGAGTTAGCAGCACAGAATGATGCGGGTCAACTTACACCGGTTCGTCCTACCACCTCCGCCGGACCAGGGGTCGCATCCGCTTTGGGAGTGCCTTGTTTAATTCCCTCTTTACGCAATGTGCGCCTGCCCAAAGATTTCAAGGGTCCGCGCAAGGTGCCGAATTACACCACTGATTTATCTCCCGAAGCGTGGGTAGAAAGTTATGAGATGGCCATGGAGATGCTAGATGTGGATGAGACCGCGTGTGCGAAATACTTCACCATGATGCTTGAAGGCACGGCTCGTACTTGGTTGAAGAGCCTGCCGCCCAATTCTATCAGCTCATGGGCCCAGTTGCGGGCCCGGTTTATCCAGAATTTCAAGGATACATGTAAGCAGCCCAAGTCCATAGTAGACCCGGCGGCTTGTGTCCAGGAGGACGGAGAATCAACGACCCATTGGGTGCGCCGCGTTTCGGAAGTTTTGCACTCGTCTGACAGGATCAATGCTGACTCTGCGATCGTAACCCTGGAAGGCAACTGCCGGTTTAAGCCTTTAAAATTGAAATTGGGACGCATGAAGCGTTTACGAATGACATGGGGACTCTCATGGCGTTTAGTGAAGTATGCTGATTGAGACATACCAAGGATCCCGAGACCGATGATGATGAAGCAGGGAAGGGAAAGAAGAATAGCAACTCCAAGGGGCAACAGTACAAACCGGTGGGTCATGGAAACGGAGGCAAGCGCAAGGCAGATGGCAGCATGGACTTTGTGGCCAACACTAATGCACAGGACAGGGGGCAGCGGCGCAGAGGTAAAGCGGCAAATTGTAATGGGGCTCCCAATCCTAACGCAAACCGTTTGAATTATTTGCTGAATCAGCCTTGCCCAAAGCACGGGACGAAGGAGGCGCCGGCTAACCACCTTTGGAAGGATTGTTATATTATGCAGGAGTTTAAAACTCTAACACCTTCCGGTATGACCACGGGTCAGGTGGCGGTTCAGGATCCGGTTTCCATGGGCCGGGTCACGATAGAGCTTCCAGTTCAGGTCTCAATCAGGGCGGTCACAACAACCAGAATAATCGAGCGGCCAAAGAAGAGCAGCAGCAAAGCAGTCGGGTTATCGAGCCAACCAAAACAGTTGAACAATGGGCAATATCATGTTTTCACAACTAGCTTGGATAAACGCGACGAAAACTCCACAAGCGGCGGTGAATTCTGTTGAACGGCCTTACCACGTTATTTACGTTGGTCGAGCAGCCTATCGTGTGGATCGAGAGGATCACCCGCCCGAGTTGATAATCCGGGCCAGCTAGCATTAGTGGTAGACCCTCGGTGGGGGTTATAAATTCAGCAAGGTACTCATGGATGGAGGGAGCAGTATTAACATACTATACTATGAGACATTCCGCCGCATGGGTCTAACAGACAAGGATCTCAGGCCGTCTAATACGGTGTTCCATGGTGTGGTGCCTGGCAAATCTGCATATCCTGTTGGTAAGATATCCCTGGATGTGGCTTTTGGGGATGAGTACGATTCCCGGTCGGAAAAACTAACATTTGAGGTGGTGAAGATCCGGAGCCCGTATCACGCCTTGTTTGGCCGGCCGGCTTATGCCAAGTTCATGGCGCGGCCTTGTTATATCTACTTGCAGCTCAAGATGCCGGGTTACAAGGGGACAATAAAGGTTCATGGGAGCCGTAGGGTCGCTTTGGAATGTGAGGAAGGTGATGCGGCTTATGCAGAGTCGGTCTGTGCCATGGAGGAGTTGAAGTACTATAAGGACAATGTTGATCCGGCGGATATGACCCCTTTGAAGAAGCCAACTACTGAGCATGATTCGGATCTGAAGTTCAAATCGGCAGGTGAGACCAAGCTTGTTGACTTCGCGTGCGGCGATTCGTCCAAGCAGTTCATTGTCAATGCCAATCTGGATCCCAAATAGGAAGCGCGCTCATCGAGTTCATCCGTGAGAATCGGGACATTTTGCATGGAAACCATCCGACATGCCGGTGTACCGAGGGAACTCGTGAGCACACTCTTAATGTGGATCCTAAGTATAAACCGTGAAACAATTCCTCCGCCGGTTTAACGAAGAAAGCGCAAAGCCATTGGAGAGGAAGTGGCGAGGCTTTTAGCGGTGGCTTTATCATTGAAGTGTTCCATCGAGTGGCTTGCTAATCCGGTCTTTGGTTCTTAAGAAAAACGGCACTTGGCGTATGTGTGTGGATTACAGAGATCTTAACAGGGCTTGTCCAGCGGATCCTTTTGCCCTCCCCCGCATTGACCAGATCATTGATGCCACAACGGGTTGTGAGCGTTTGAGTTTTTTGGATGCATACTCTGGATATCATCAGATCAAAATGGCGGTTAAGGACCAGGAGAAGACAGCGTTTATTACTCCCTTTGGAGCCTTCTGCTATGTATCTATGCCCTTCGGGCTCAAGAGTGCCCAAGCCACCTATCAGCGGTGTGTACTGAATTGCTCAGATAAACAGATCGGCCGCAATGTGCACGCCTATGTGGATGATATTGTAGTAAAGTCAAGGCAGAAGGAGATGCTGGTGGATGATTTGAAGGAAACCTTTGACAACTTGCGAGTTTACAAGATGATGCTTAATCCGGCCAAGTGTGTCTTTGGTGTTCCGGCAGGCAAGTTACTGGGTTTCCTGGTGTCTAACAGAGGAATTGAGGCTAATCTAGGGAAGATTACGGCTATTACCTCCCTGGCTAAACCGAAGTGCATCAATGATGTTCAGCGTTTAGCGGGCCGAATCGCCGCACTGAGCCGGTTTATCAGCCGCCTCGGAGAGAAGGCCATCCCTTTGTACCAAATCTTTGAGGAAGGCAGACCATTTAAATGCGAGTCCGCTCTTGATGAAACATTCGAGGACTTGAAGCGGCAATTAGCCAATCCGCTTTGTTCTTGCGGCTTGATCGACAAGGAGCCACTATTATTATCGTAGCAGCCAATTCTCGGGCGTTAAGCGTGGCTATTGTGGTGGACGCAAGGAGGCGAGCAAGGAATATCTGGTTCGTGATCGGTTTATTATATCGCAAGGTGCTTATTGAATCCAAGCAAAGGTATCCGCATTGGCGAAGCTGGTTTATGGCGTCTTCATGGCGGTCGGAAGTTGAAGCAGTATTTTCAAGGGCACCCCATCACGTTGGTTAGTTCAGCTCCCGGGTGATATCATCTGTAACAGGAGGCGATCGGCGGATTGCCAAGTGGGCTATAGAGCTTGGGCCACATGGATCAAGTATGTACCTCGGACGGCGGTGAAGTCTCAAGCACTTGTTGATTTCATCAATGACCGGATGGAGTTACAAGCACCGGAGGAGAAGCCGGATCACACATATTGGACTATTCATTTTGATGGATCCGAGGCAATTGGAAGGCTCGGGTCTGGAGTCGATTAACTTCCCCACGAGGTGATAAGTTTTGTTATGTTCTCCGCTTAATGTTCCCTTGTACTAATAATGCAGCTGAATACGAAGCCTTGCTCCATGGTCTCCGGATGGCTAAAGAGATGAATTTAAGCCGGGTTAAGTGCTTCGGTGAATCGGACCTCGTGGCTCAACAGGTGTTTGGCACTTGGGATTCTAAGGACCCGCTCATGGCTGCGTATCGTCGGGAAGTGGATAATATTGCGGGTTGCTTCAAGGGTTATCAAGTGGATCATGTGGACCGTCAGAAGAATGAAGCGGCGGACTCTTTAAGCCGGTTGGGCTCTCAGCGCAAACCGGTCCCGCCTAATGTCTTTCTGGACGTGTTGCACAACCCGTCAGTCAAGCTCCCAGGTGAAGCGGATTTGGCTATTCCTGATTCGGAGGCTCAATTGGTGGCAGCCCTGCATGTCATTCCGGATTGGACAGTTCCTTATCTTGCGTACATGAACCGGGGGGAGTTACCAAAGGATGAGATTCTAGCCAGGCAGATAGTCCAGCGATCCAAGTCTATGACGATTGCCAATGGTGAATTGCATCATTGCAGTGTATCAGGGGCGTTTCAACGTTGTGTTTCCCCTGAGGAAGGCTGTGAAATCTTAAGAGAAATCCATGAAGTGGATTGTGTACACCACGCCGGTTCAAAGTCTCTGGTGGCAAAGGAGTTTCGTCACGAGTTCTACTGGTTGACAGCGCATGCTGATGCGGAGGACTTGGTTAAACGGTGTGATGGATGTCAGAAATTTTCAAGGCGTGCTCATGTGCCGGCTCAAGAATTGAGGATGATCCCAATAACGTGGCCGTTTGCAACGTGGGGGCTGGATATGGTCGGACCTTTTAAAAGATCCAAGGATAAGAAAACCCACCTTTTGGTGGCAGTTGACAAATTTACCAAGTGGGTTGAAGCGGAGCCTGTTAGCAAGTGTGATGCAGCAACAGCGGTGCAGTTCATCAAAAAGGTGATTTTCCGGTTTGTCTTTCCACACACTATCATTACTGACAATGGTACCAATTTATCCAAGGGCGCTATGGAGTTCTGTGAACGTGAGCACATCCGACTTGACGTATCGTCAGTAGCGCACCCCCAGTCCAATGGACAGGCAGAACGAGCTAACCAAGAGATCATGCGAGGCATCAAACCCCGGCTTATGGTCACATTGCAAAGAACACCAGGATGTTGGGTTGAAGAGCTACCATCTGTGCTATGGAGTATCAATACTACGCCAAACCGATCCACAGGATACACACCATTTTTCATGGTCTACGGAGCAGAGGCGGTTCTCCCTAGTGATATCCGGCACGATTCGCCTCGTGTGGCAGCTTATGTTGAAGCGGACAATGAGACAGCACGGCAAGACGCTTTGGACCTATTGGACGAGGAGCGTGACATAGCGGCTGCCCGTTCGGCGATTTACCAACAAGATCTTCGTCGCTATCACAGTCGCCGGGTTAGAACCAGAACTTCATGAAGGAGATTTGGTGCTTCGACTCATCCAAGACCAGACAGATATGCACAAGTTATCCCCACCTTGGGAGGGACCTTTCGTGGTCAGCAAGAATCTGCACAACGGGTCGTACTATCTGATTGATATTCGAGAGCATAAAGACTCACACACATCAGAGGAGGAGACCAACAGGCCGTGGAACATAGCTCATCTTCGGCCTTACTACACTTGAGCCATCGGCTCTATCTATGTACATATCATGACAGTGTATATATTATCTTTGATATAATAAAACCGGAGCCTCAGCTAAAGCGGGGTCTCTGTCTTTCTTATCATGCGTGGTTACATGGAGTGGCTCTGTTTTTAAAGCAGCCTCCGGTTTACCCCTTGACATTTGCTTTTTATGTATCACTTGGGGCCTTGGTGGGTGTCCGAACCAACGCGACACCTTTTGATAGGCGACAGCCACCGGATCACTTGGGGACATGGTCAAGTCGAACCGATCACGCCTCTTGATCGGCCTAAGGCCACAAAATCACTTGGGGCTTGGTGAACCCAAACCATTGCCACGCCTCTTGATTGGCATATATGCCACGGTTTCATTTGGGGACTGGCTGACTTGAATCATTGTCATCCTATTGGGGCTTGGTCTGTCCGACCATGGTAACACCATCGATCAGCTCGATATAGCATATTTTTGCAAATGGTTTTTATCATTGCCTTTGCTTCCATGTTATTTTCATGGCTTGTTTGTTCTTTGTTTTTGTTGGATTTCTTTTATGTCAACAAACACCTTTTTCGGTTCAGCCGATGGATTTGATTCCCTTTAATCCGGAGAAGTATGCCTGGTTTACCTTTTCTGTTAACATCATGGAGTAACAAGGGGTTTGTATTGACTCGAGACGGTTTATCGAGAGCTGTTTTCTCCCCTTGTTGACGGTAATGGTTTATAAAACCTCCGCTTCAAGCTTGGCTAAGCCGACTTCATGCCCAGACATGGCGGTATTTTGTATCACCTATTTGTTATATTCTTGATACACATATCAAGATCATAAACCATTTGGCGGTATAACCGCCACCAAGTTCAAATTTTACGATTGCAGGAAATATGAGTTGAGGTTTTTGAACAAAAGCTTCAATACTTATGCACGAAGGCATATTCAAGATAGAAGTATTAACTATCCTATTACAAGGCAACACAAATTGCCCAAATAAGATCATTGTTATTTTGGAAAGATGCTAAAGACAGCTATCCAAACCGGCTTCAGTTCAAGCTCGCTCCTCGTCATCGTCCGCTTGACTTCCTCGTCTCTCAAGCATTGGTGGAAATCAACAGTGGTCCAGTTGATTCCCATTAAAGCTTGGAAAACAGCCTCTTCATGGATCGGGAAGACGGTTCAATATCAGGAGCGTAAGTATGCTTACGGATTGGAGGAATCAGATTCTCCGCTTCAAGAGGTGGGGCAGACACTCGCTTGTTCTGATCGTTGTATTGCGCTTGATAATGCGTCAAGTCTGCCTCTTCAGCTAATTGACAAGCTAGAGGTCGCACTGCACGGTTTATTACCCTCAAATCATCTTCGTTAAATTCAGAGCCATCCTCCTTCAGGCTGGGATAGCCTTGAGATGCTTCCACAGGGTCGAAATCTAGCACCCATGCCTTTGCTCGGATCAAGGCGTTAATAGCTCCGGTTCGAGCAGCGGATTTTTTCAGCTCCTCAATCCGGGCCGGAAGCATCGACAACCTGTTAAGAGTGTCCTGGATTAAAGAGGGTGCCGGGTTGTTATGAGAGGCTGTGGTGATGATCCGCTGGGCTCCGGTATATAATTGTTCCACTAAGGTGTAGGCAGCCTTCAGTTTCTTCCGCACATCGTTTCCTAAGTGCCCGATGCGTGTGCCTACAACAATATAGGGACGGTCTCAAACCGGATTTATACTACAGCAGGTTCAAATTATCACAGAAGTTAAAAGGAGCTTACCAAAGATTGCAGCGGTCATGGAGAGTATTTGCCGCTTTACGGCCGTAAGTTCATCCACCACCGGTTTGAGGGCAGCTTCAGCATTTTCCGCTCTTTTGGTTAAAGCGGCCTTCTCAGTGGCCCAATCAGCCCGCTCTTTCTTGAAGCCTTCCTTCAGCTGTTCAGCGATGCTCAAGGCGCTGGTTAATTCTTCCTTTGCCTTATCATTTTCACTGTTGGGTTTTCAAGGTCTCTGCAAATCGGCAATCCGGTCCTCCTTGATTCTCACCTCAGCACGCATCTGAGACAACATTTAGCTTTAAACAAGCGGTCCAAGAAATTGAAGTATCAACCACATAACAAAGTTATAAGCCTGATACTTGGGGGCTAATGCACCTTCAATTTTCATATATTACTAGATTGCAAAGTCCCAAGCTCAATACAGGTATTCAACTTGGCACTTGGGGGCTAATGGCTATTTGATCAAATTATGTTCTAAGGATAGTTTTCAATCGGAGCCCCGGTTTAATTATGCTAAGTTAAACCGGCCCTTGGGGGCTATATTGATGGATTTCAAAGTGTTAAGAATCGTATTCAAGTCCCGGTTTGACGAAGGTTACAAACCGACCCTTGGGGGCTAGGAGGATTGATACAATGGCACTAAGTAAAGAAGTAAGTTACCTCAAATTTATCCCTCATCATCTTTACCAAACCAGCTTCACAGTCACGGCTAGTATAAAGCCGGTTTAAATAGCCGGAATGAAGATCTTGGGCACTCAGAGCAGCATATGTCTCCAGTTCAACATCCCATTTTCCTTTGTTCAGAGTGGAAAAATCCTCTTTACGGTATGCTTGGTTAAGGTGACAGATTCCGGGTTCAAAGCGGCCTACACCGTAATCACAACATCATCATCTTTGGACTCGCGGTTTGTGTTGGTGCGGCGGTTTGTCGCCAGGACTGTGGGATTTCTCAATCCGGACGGAGCTGGCGGTAGCGGTCGCCAGAGGCTGAAGTGTTAATAGGCCTCTCTTCGGGAATAGCATCGTCTTGCAAAAGAGGATCATTGGGAATATCCTCGAGAGCAAACGCTTGAAGATCTGGCACTTTGTCATGTTCTGGGGCTACATCTTCTTCAGCCGCTTTATCCAGGCGGACCTTCTTGCTTGGCTTAGGTTTGGCCCTGAAAGAAAAACAAAAAGTCAAGGAAAAGCATAAGCCATTACTCAGTATACTGGAAGCGTATGTTCAGCTTAGCTTACCCAAGAACCGTTTTCAATGTTGGCAGCTGAGTGGCCGACGATTCACCAGAAGATGACTGAGAAGTAACCCGATAATCGGTCGGATGGATTAAGAGGTTGTGGAAGAAACCCGCTTTAAGATTTAAATCAATAAAAAGGTCGGAGACCTCGGAGCGGCGTTTTCAAACCGGACTGTTTGGTAAACCGGCGGAGGTAACTACCTGGCCACTGTGCCGGGTTGTGCGGCGAGCTTCATGTTGTTGAGTCTTCATAAGAAATTTGGGATCCAAATAAGCAAGAGGATGAGAAAATTTAACTTTCCGGTTTGCCTGGCGAAATTTTGGCAAAGGCAAGATTTCTGAATCGGAAGAGAGAATAGTTACCTCAGCGAATTCCGCATGGCTGGCTTCAGCGTCGTCCTGACAAGCATCATCATCAATAAGGCGTGTAAAAAGTAAGCCAAGTGAATCAAGTTCTACCTCAAGGTCCGGCTTACCCACATCATCATCAATAGCTGGATCAGATCAAGCGGTGGTTTTTCTCTTGTGAGCTGGTTTCTTGATAACCTTGGTCTTGGGCCGAGTTGACCGCCCTGCCTTCTCCATTTTATCCTGTGGAAGCTTCTTGCTCCAAAACGGATTATCACCCTGGATCAGCAGTAATTAAATGTCAGACAGATAAAGCAGGAACAGGTCCAACAGTAGAGCAACTAAAATCTTACCGCTGGCGGTTTGTTGGTGGTGTAGTAAGGAAGCAGACCGGTTTGAGCACAGAGGTGCTCCGGTTCATTCAACATCTTCTTTACAGAATCTGTGACTTCATCGTCGGAGAGTTGGATTTTAGTGTGTCGGAGTGGGTCATCGACGCTACCAGTATATTTGCACATCAAACCGGGGCGCCGGCTCAGAGGCAGTATGCTCCATGATATCCAACAGCGTGCAAGGTCTATTCCCGTTAAACCGTTGGCCATAAAGGCTCGGAGCTTGGACGATTATGAGCATATTTAATTCTCTCCTTGGCGTTTAGTCTTTGTGGAAAAGGGTGAGTGTTGCTGAGCCGTTCCGGACGGAAGCCAGGCAAGGGATTTTCATTCTCAGGAGAGGTATCTTTGCAATAAAACCAAGTTGCATTCCACTCCTTGGGGTGAGTATGGAGTTTGACGTGGGGATAAGTGATCTCCTTCCTCTTCTGAATGGCCATGCCGCCCAATTCAGTATTGGGACTGTCGGTAAATTCAGTGCGACGGTTTAAATGGAAGAGGTCTCTAAACAACTCGACCAAAGGCTCCTCTTGAAGGTATACCTTAGAGAGTACTTGAAAGTGACATAGATTGGTGATGGAATTGGGGCCAATATCCTGTGGACGGAGCTGAAAGTTGTCTAACACATCCCGTTAAAACTTAGAACCGGGCGGTTTGAAGCCCCGGGCCAAGTGATCTGCAAAGACCACAACCTCTCCCTCTTGAGGTGTGGGAGGACATTCATTTCCAGGAACCCTCCAGTGGATCGTATCTTTGTTATCTAAAGCGCCGATCAGGACTAGATCATCCAGCTGAGATTCTGTGACGCGAGAGGGAACCCAATTGCACTCATATACTTGTTTGGCCATGGTGAGATCTACAAGAAATAGGTGATCCGGTTCAAGAATATGTTGGATAAAAGAAGGTGTTGATCTAAACAACGATAAACCGGAGGCAATACCTATAAACCGGTCTTCTACAATGCGGCATCATAAGGATTCTGGCGGTTCAACCAGGGGACTAATGGTATATACCAGTTTAGTAATTTTTCTCTATGGTAAAGTTAAACCGCCTGACCTAAGCATCGGAAGCAATTTAAGTTGTGGACAGCTAGGTATGCAGAAACAGGTTTCACAAGATCCTATTACAGCCTCGGATCTATAGCAAGTTCATAAAAATAGAAAATATTCCGAAGAGTAAGGCAGAACGGAAGTGAACCATTGAGCGGGTATGTGCGTGAGATCTATGGACTTAGATGAGAAATTACAGGCGGATGCTTAGAGATTACTACTAAACACAGCAGGGGTTCACAGATTCATTCAAGAGCCAGAGAACAAGTATGAGCAAGCGACGAACACAGCATGAACATGAAACCCTAAGAACAGATCTAGGTCAAGAAGAGGAGAAAGCTTACTGGAAACGGAGAAGATGCGGAAGGATACCGCAATGCTCTGGTGCGTTCAGGTTGATGCAGCGGCCCAAGACGAAGCAGAGGTCGACGACGGTGGCGGAGCTCCAAGGCTGGCGATGCGAGGAAGACGAAGAAGAAGAGATGAGGGGAAGGAAAGGAGATGACCCTTCGGTCCTATTTATAAGGCAACAGAGTTAGGTCAAGCGCGTGGATCCAGGAGCTATTGTTAAAAGGAGGGCATTATAAATGATAAATTTCATGATGACGTCATGCCGGTTTACAGCAACTAGAAATGATGACGACATGGCGGTTTACCAATTACTAGAAGATGTCCAAGACACAAGATTTTGGGAAGGATTGACATGAACCGGTTCAAATCAATCTGGGGCCTAATGTTGGGGATATTACCACTAGGCGTGAACCGGCCTACTTGGGCCAAAGTTAACTTCATTAGTGGTATAAGCGAGATGAAGGCCCAAGGCCTATAGTCGGTTTAGAACACATGAGCCGTAACCCGGCCCGATGTATAACTTGTATTGTAAGTTAGGATAGAGAGATACCAACCGGGATGCAGTATGAACGGTTGGGACTTCGTGGACCGACAGGCGCCACTCATGTATATAAGGGGCGACCCGGCGGTTCAGACAGAACAACCACAACTCGAGCCTAGGCGAAGCTTGTTTGCTCCCTAGCCATCGAGACCACATCAATTCCATCACAACTAGACGTAGGCTTTTACCTTCATCGAAGGGGCCGAACTAGTATAAACCCTCGTGTCTTTGTGTCCGCTTTAACCCCTTCAAGTAAACCCGTAGCGATGGCTCCACGACTAAGTCCTTTCACTAGGACATCTGCCGTGACAAATCCATGACAGTTACGCTGTGGTGTTCCAGGTGGCGTGAGTTGTGAAACTATTCTGCATTGTTTCAAATGAAGACCAAACTCGTAACTCAAATATTCTCCTCGACGATCAGATCATAGAAACTTTATTTTCTTGTTAAGATGATTTTCCACTTCACTCTGAAATTCTTTGAACTTTTCAAATGTTTCAGACTTATGTTTCATCAAGTAGATATACCCATATCTGCTTAAATCATCTATGAACGTCAGAAAATAATGATACCCGCCGCGAGCCTCAACACTCATCGGATCGCATACATCAGTATGTATTATTTCTAACAAGTCTGTTGCTTGCTCCATTGTTCCGGAGAATGGAGTTTTAGTCATCTTTCCCATGGGGCATGGTTCGCAAGCATCAAGTGATTCATAATCAAGTGATTCCAAAAGCCCATCAGCATGGAGTTTCTTCATGCGCTTTACGCCACCAAACAGAGTGCCACAAATAAGTTGCACTATCATTATTAAACTTATATCTTTTGGCTTCAGTACTATGAATATGTGTGTCACTACTATCGATATTCGACAAAAATAGACCACTCATCAAGGGTTCATGATTGAGGGAGTCCTGGACTAGGGGTTGTCCGGACAGCCGGACTATCATTATCCGCCGGACTCCAAGACTACGAAGATACAAGATTGAAGACTCCGTCCCGTGTCCGGATGGGACTTTCCTTGGCATGGAAGGCAAGCTTGGCGATACGGATATGTAGATCTCCTACCATTGTAACTTACTCTGTGTAACCCTAGCCCTCTCCGGTGTCTATACAAACCGGAGGGCTTTAGTCCGTAGGACAACATACGTTACAACAATCATACCATAGGCTAGCTTCTAGGGTTTAGCCTCCTTGATCTCGTGGTAGATCCACTCTTGTACTACCCATATCATCAATATTAATCAAGCAAGACGTAGGGTTTTACCTCCATCGAGAGGGCCCGAACCTGGGTAAAAACATCGTGTCCCTCGTTCATGTTACCATCCGCCTAGACGCACAGTTCGGGACCCCCTACCCAAGATCCGCCGGTTTTGACACCGACATTGGTGCTTTCATTGAGAGTTCCTCTGTGTCGTCACCGATAGAGCGGATGCCTCCACCCGTCTTCAAAGACGGTGTTTTTCTGAAGGGCCTTGGGACGCCGCCAAACTATCCGGCTAGGTGGTTTTCTTATGACCGCCTATCCGCCGCCTTCCGACAATGACTTCTCAAGTCGTCGAAGCAATCTTCGCGTCGGCCCGAAGTCGTCGAACAGTTGGATCCAATAGAGCTCTCGTCTGTTAACGAGCTCTTGGATCGCATCGCCGCCCTGGGAGTCGCTACGGACTACAACCAGATTGGGCTTAAAACCGATCTGAGAGAGATTAACTCTCCCCAGGCCACCCACCACGTCGCAGTGGTAGAGGAGCAATACGGCAACTCTTTGCCTGTATTGAAAACTATTCATGTCCGGATTCCCGAACCCTCCATGCCGGATTTCCGCGGAGGGACGGACTTCGATCGAGCATTGAACTTAAAATAATGCATCACTCCGGACTCGCTGGATTGTGTCCAGCAAACCAAGCTTCCAAATTCGGAAACCCCTCGGCCTTTGAGCCCCAAGATGGGCAGGGATCCGGATTTTAGTCCACCCACCCGCCCAGACATATGCGATCTATCTCTAATACGGCAAGAGCCCGCTGAAACAGTACATCACTACTGGGCGATTCTCCCGGTTATGGACAGGATAAAGGACTGCCGAGAGGAAAACATAATCTCAATCTTCGCAATAAGCGCACGGACAAGGGAATACTAAACGCCATTGATAAATCGCAGAATTACGTGCTTCACCGATCGGCATCCATAGTGCGAAAGTCTTGGCGATGGAGAGTTTCCGAAAACCGAAAATCAATTTTGGGATAATCCGCCCCAAACCCGATCCGCAGACAAAAGGCGCCTTACACTCGGGCCCCAGATGCAAAAATGAAAAACAAAAACCCAATAAGGGAAACGGAACCGTCTTTGGAGGGATGGCTCAATGGACCCCGTAAGTTTATAGTACAGAGGGAGCCGCCCCAACACATAGCCTTCGAGCATGTTGGATATTACGGCAGGTGGCCAAAAGTGGCGAGGAGCTTCTAGCCCGGAAACCCACTCCAACAATACCAAGACGGTATCAACAGATCTTGAGACCTTCGTGATCAAACAATATGGGAAAGCGAACAATCCATGGACTTGCGAAGTCTACCAAGTAGCAACACAAATCCATGGAGCGACACAGCTATTACCTTCAACGCCAGCGATGAGCCTAAATTCGAACAGCAGAGCGCCAACTGACCGGTACTTAGTCCCATAGTGGACGGCTTTCGGTGACAAAAGTCCTCATGGATGGCGGCAATGACTAAACCTCATTTACGAGGAAACTCTGCGAAAAATGGAAATCAATTGGAGCCGTATTGAGCGAAGCAGCACAACCTTTAGAGGAATAATCCCTAGCCGGAAGCGCTGCACCGAAAAAAATCACACTCGATGTGGTGTTCGCTCTCCGACAATTACAGATCCGAAGAAGTCACGTTCCAAGTGGCCCCGTTCAGCAGCGGATATCACGCCATATTAGGACGAGAGGCATTCACAATTTTTCAACCAGTACCTCACTGCGGGTACATGAAGCTCAAAATGCCTGGGCCCAGCGGAATAATCACTCTCGTTAGTGATCCGGACATAGCACTCCGCGCCGAAAACAAGACAGCCGCACTAGCCCTCGAGGCACTATCCGAAGCCTTAGCGGCAGAAGAACTCACCACGCTGCGCTCCACGGTGAATAGGGACGATGTGATACTCGATAAAAGATCCAAGTCCACCTCCTTCAAACCAGCAGATGAAATAACAAAATTCCAGGTCCATCCAACGGACACAACAAAGACGGCCTCCATTGGGGCACAATTGAACCCCGAAGTAGACGCCGCACTGCGTGAATTCCTTCAGGAAAATTGGGACATCTTCGCCTGGCATCCTTCGGATATGCCCAGAATCCCACGCAGGTTGGCAGAACACAGCCTAAACATCCTAAAAGGATTTAAGCCAGTCAAACAGGCTCTTCGACGATTTTCCGAACCCAAAAGACAGGCAATGGGAGAAGAGCTAACCAAACTATTGGAAGCCGGATTCATCGAGATATCAAACATCCGGATCTGGCTAGCAATCTGGTAATGGTACCAAAGAAGGACAAATCCTGGCGCCTCTATGTCGATTTTAAAGACCTCAATAAGGCTTGCCCTAAGGATCCTTCCTCTCCCCGCATCGACCAAATTATCGATGCTACCGCGGGCACGATTCATTGTGTTTCCTCGACGATACCGCTACCATCAAATCAAGATGGCGAAGCAGACCAAGCCGCCACGGCATTCATCACCCCTACGGACCATTCGCTTCAACACGATGCCCTTCGGACTTAAAAACGGCGCAACATATCAGCGCATGATCCAAACATGTCCGCCACCCGGATCGGCAAAACAATCGAGGCATACGAGACGACGTAGTCGTCAAAACAAAACACGTCGAAACTCTAGTAGACGATTTGAGGCTCACATTCGACAACCTCAGAGCATATGACATCAAGCTGAATCCGGAAAATGCGCTTTGTGTACGGTCGGAAAGCTGCTGGGCTTCATTGTATCCGGTAGAGGAATCGAAGCAAACCTGGCTAAAATCCGAGCTCTGTCACAATTGGATATTCCAAAAGACCTCAAACAATTACAAAAATTAACAGGATGCGTGGCAGCTCTATGCCGCTTTATCTCCCATCTAGGAGAAAAGGCGTTGCCCCTTTATCGCCTCCTCAGGCGCACCGAACACTTCGAGTGGACGGATGCTGCCACTGCCGGACTCGAAGAAATAAAGGCCATATTGGCAACCAATCCGGTCCTGGCCGCGCCCAATCTGGGCGAACCAATGTTGTTATACATCGCGGCAACACATCAAGTTGTAAGCGCGGTACTCGTCGTCGAACGAGAGACAGAAGGGCATAAATTTCCTCTTCAAAAACCAGTGTATTATGTATCCACCGTGTTAACCCCCTGCAAATCCCGTTACCCGCACTATCAGAAGATAGCATATGAGGTGTTCATGGCGTCCCGGAAACTCCGGCACTACTTTCAAGAGTGTTCGATAACAGTGGCCTCTGAAGTACCACTCAATGACATTATAAATAACCGCAACGCAACAGGCAGGATTGCAAAATGGGCCATTGAGCTCTTACCATTCGATATAACTTACAAACCTCGGCGAGCTATAAAGTCACAAGTTTTGCCGACTTCGCCGAATGGACCGCCGAACTCCCTAAAGAGTACGGCGATACTCCAACCGGACTATGCATTTCGACGGCTCCAAAATGTTGGCGGATCGGGTTGGCGTCGATTGACGTCCCCAACCGGAGATATCTGATCAAGATGTACTTCAAATAATGTACACGGACTCCAACAATGCAGCCGAATACGAGGCCCTGTTACATGGTCTCCGGATGGCAATCTCCATGGGCATTCAACGCCTAGAGGTGCGCGGGGATTCAAACCTTGCAATATCCCAAATAAACGGAGACTTTGACGCCAAGGATCCGAAAATGGCAGCATATCGCAACGCTGTCCTAAAAATGTCAGCTCGGTTTGAAGGACTTGAATTCCATCACATAGCCCGAGACAATAACCAAGCGGCCGACGTACTGGCACGCATCGGTGCGAAACGTGATGTTGTCCCTCCAAATATCTTCCTGGAACGGCTCTTCAAGCCATCCGTACTATGGGAAGAGGAGCCCGGTAGTGACAAACCGGAAAAAACCGCACCAATCGGTGATTCAGCAGATGACATAACACCTTCAACCCACGTCATAATGGCAGTAATCGCCGCGTGGACAGAACCTTTCCTAGCCTACTTACTTAGGCAGGAACTTCCCGAAGACCAAAACGAGGCCCGCTGCATAGTCCGGCGATCGAAAGCCTACAAGGTCCATGAGGGAGAACTTTATAAGAAAAGTACAACCGGAGTCCTTCATAGGTGTATCTCCGAAGAGGAAGGCAAAACCTCTGGCTGAAATTCATGCGGACTAGGCGGACACCACGCAGCAGCCCGGCCCTTGTAGGAAAGGCATTCCGACAGGATTTTATTGGCCGACGGTTCGGGCGACGCAAGCAGACTTAGTCCAGCGATGCGTTGGTTGTCGACTCTTTGCTAATCGAGCCATATGCCACCCACCACGCCAAAACCATACCCATTACCCGCCGTCATGTCCGGGGCTTGATATGGTTGGACCCCTTAAAGGGGAAACCCACAAGCAAAGGTACCTATTGGTCATGGTGGATAAATTCACCAAATGGATAGAGGCCAAACCGGTCAAAACGGCAGAGTCGGAACAGTGATAGACTTTATATCAGGGGTAGTACACGTACGAGTCCCCACAACATCATCACCGACAACGGCACGAACTTCACAGCCGACGAGGTTAAGTCATGGTGCAAAAATATGGGAATCAAGCTCGACTACGCTTCAGTTTATCACCCTCAAACCAACTGTCAAGTGGAACGAGCAAATGGTCTAATAATGAGCGGCATTAAACCCAGACTAGTGAGGTCACTTACTAAATCCGACACACAATGGGTCGAGGAGCTCGGCTCAGACTGGGGCTGTGGACAACGCCCAACCGTATTACCGGATTCACACCATTTTTATGGTATACTGCGCAGAGGCAGTCTTGCCTCAGGACATTATTCATGACTCACCTCGAAAAGCGCATGTATGAGGAAAGAGAGGCCGAGCTTGATCGGCAGGACAGCTTGGACACATTGAGGAAGAACGTGACGTCGCGAAGGCTCGCTCCGCATTTTATCGAAGCAGGCCGAAGATATCAAAGCGTAGAAGTACGGGCCAAGACTTACAACGTTGGTGAACTAGTTCTACACTGCTGGACAAGAAAAGGACAAGCTCAAGCCCAAATGGGAGGGCCCTTCATTATCGATCAAGTCCGACCGGCGGAGCATACCGTTCTCTTAAATGCGTCGGATAACCGACTCGAGCCGAACTCATGGAACACAACCCGCCTCCGACGATTCTATGCCTAGCGCCGGACTAAGAGTTCGTCCCCTTCCCCTGTCCAAACTTTTACACTTCGGCTGTCTTTTGTTTCTCTTTTTATGCCTTTTTATTTAAAAGCCCTTACGGGCCTACTTTCGCATTTTTTGCATACGCATGATGTGCCATCCGCACTCATTATTCCTAGGGGCTTCTTTTACAGAAACTCAATTACACGGGTTTCATACCAAGCACATGTGTCAAGCTTCCACATGTACCTTTTACTCGCCATTATATGCATCGATATGACTTAAGTTTTGGCCAAGCTGGGTTGCCTGGCTCCTGTGATTACCCCTACGTTCCCGATTGTTCGGCTAGGAGGTAAAGGGAGCACCTCTGCGATTGTTACTGCCGGGTCAGCCGGATGTGTACCTTAGACTGGGTGAAGCCAAAAGCTAGCGTTCTTAAGGGAATATTCGGTCGGTGACTTAAAAGATGACTGTCGGTGTCAAAACCGGCGGATCTCGGGTAGGGGGTCGCGAACTGTGCGTCTAGGCGGATGGTAACAAGAGACGAGGGACACAATGTTTTTACCCAGGTTCAGGCCCTCTCGATGGAGGTAAAACCCTACGTCCTACTTGATTAATATTGATGGTATGGGTAGTACAAGAGTAGATCTACCACGCGATCAAGGAGGCTAAACCCTAGAAGCTAGCCTATGGTATGATTGTTGAGATGTATGTTGTCCTACGGACTAAAGCCCTCTGGTTTATATAGACACCGGAGTGGCTAGGGTTACACAGAGTCGGTTACAATGGTAGGAGATCTACATATCCGTATTGCCAAGCTTGCCTTCCACGCCAAGGAAAGAACCTTTCGGACACGAGCCGGAGTCTTCAATCTTCTATTTCGTAGTATGGGAGTCCGGCGGACATCGATAGTCTGGCAGTCCGGACACCCCCTAGTCCAGGACTCCCTCAGTAGCCCCCGAACCAGGCTTCAATGACGATAAGTCCAGCGTGTTTATAGTCCTCAGCGTTGCAAGGCGGGTTCTCCCTTCAAATTCCATGTACCTGCCGAATAGCGTCCGGCTTCATCTTGAATACTGTGTTCCTCGGCTTCTACGCCAAATAATGGCCCTCTTCCACGCGTCGCACGAATGCGAAAAGCCAGGGTATCTTTTACATTTCACCCCCTGATTGTGCGAGTCGTCCGCCTATAAAAGAGGCAGGAGCTCAGATCCAAATCGCACCGTCTTCCTCCTGTGTATACTCCATCGAAGCGCCCCCGACCTAGAAATCCATTCCACCATGGATCGTCAACGCGGCTCTTCTTCACGCGCTCCCAGCCCACCGCCGAGGAATTGGAGGAGATGCTCTATTTCGCACAACGAGCTGGTTAAGCTCCAAACGGGGGGGTTTCTTCCTCCGACCTTCATGGTCCCAGTCTGAGCCGGACTGGTTACTTATCAAGGTGGGAGGCAGGCGGAGGACACTCCAAGCCCCAACAAGGGGGAGCGAGTGTGCTTCGTCCCCTATCTGATAAGGGGGCTCGGATTTCCAATACATCCGCTCCTCCGCGGGCTCCTCAAGTTCTACGGACTCCAGCTCCACCACCTCACGCCCGCCTCATGCTGCATATCATGGGCTACGTAGCTTTTGCGAGCTATTCCGGGCATCGAGCCCCATTTCGCATTGTGGAAGAGGCTATTTTGCCTCGCACCCGTTCTCACCAGGGTCCATATATCAAGTGGGCGGCGCCAAATATGGCGATCGCCGAGACCGGATACCTATCCGCACTCCTAAGAAGGCGTCCAAGACGGCCCTCGGAGTGGTTTTATATAGTAGACGCCCGTTGCTGACCCGATTCGGATCGGCCTCCGGAGTTTGATCTTGCTCCCTTGAAGAAACGCCACGGTGGCGCCCATGAGCCCCGCTTGGAGGAAGACAAGAGCGTTCATTACTTGATGGGCCGGATAAGATTAATGGCTCATTCCGCCAGACCATGATTGAGTCATGGCAACGCAGCATCAAGCGGGGGTGGAGCCGCTGCAATCTGAGGCCACCCCATGTGGGATTTCAACGGGAAGACGATGCTACCGGCACGACGCAAGAAGGCGGATTCGACCGAGGATCTCGTGAAGATCCTGTCCGGCCTGTACAAGGGGGAGAAGGAGGATTTCCTTCGCCCGAACCCTTTGGATGGGTTTTCCATGATCAACCGTAGTGGATGGGTAAGCGAACACCTCAAAGGGTTCTACCCGCGCTTTCGAAGTTTAAGCTTCTTACATTATGTCTTCGGCGCAGGGTCTACGCCGGACTGTGGAGGACATGGCGAGTCCTGCTCCACAGCCCGAGGATCCAGAAGGATCCCTGGGTCCAGCCTCCGAAGAGGATCCGGACATCGAGGTGGAGCTGATCGACGGGGTGTATCATCAGCTTAGCATAGACAATGCTTTGGTCGCCATTACGGCGGACTACCCCGGGCTAAGTTCGGCTTCCCAGGTGACCACGACCGAAGTCCGAACACCGTCATCTTATCCTTGCCTATTTCTGACCTTCGCGAACGATGGTATTTTGCAGGAAGTGCCTTAACGGCAGGAAGCCGAGCCTGCGGCGGCTGACCTACAGAGGTCAGTCCGAACTAGCAGGAGGAAAAGGAGCGCCGTGCGGACGGAGACGCTGCCGCAGAGGTATAGCTCATGTTTGAATTCTTCGAGCAACGTTCCGAGGAAACGTCTAAGTGCCCATGATCTTTATAGGAGAAAAAGCGCTCGCCGGACTGCGAGCGCAGGAATTGCCGATCCGACCAACACCAGCCAGGCTCCAGCGCCCGGACTGGAGGGGGAGGCAAGCGCAAGACGCGAACCGGATCCTGCTCCAACGGAGGATACCGACAGCATCGTCCGCCACCAAGTCTCGAGGTGGAGAGCGCTATGAATCATAGGCGCCGTCCGACAAGATTTCAAGCGTGCTTTTTCCCGAGGCGTTGGATGCCTTTAACGCTAGGGACGCAGATCTCCATGCTGCTCAAAATGGTTTTACCAGAGCATGAGCAAAGATGTTAAAGACATACTGGGTAAGGGAATTTTAATGGTTGTATATACCAAGAGCCCCGAGACTTAAATTAGTTATTCTAACTGATTTAAGGATCATTGTAAATTTCGTGCACTTAACGAGAAGAACGCCCACTGTCTCGGGAGCTGCAAGATTGCAAGGCCCAACTTGAGGCCGCACTTGTCTGCCGCAGGGGAGACCGAAGACCCTCCGGTAACACATTTTATTAAGAAATATAAGCGATGTGCGGCGACGCGTGAGTCTAATGATGACATTGCGGTACCACGGACAAGATCGAGACAGAGCAAACATTGCTGCATGACTAAAGGTCGGCGAGAGTGTCTGAATAGGGTTCAGCAGAAAGGAACAAGCTCCAAGATGCCAACGCCAAGCTCGGAGGAGAGCTGAAAGGCGACTGAGCCGAGCTGTCCGCTCGTTAAGGAGAATCAACGGCTTGGTCGCGGCATATATAGTAGTGCTTGAGCGAACTCTTTTGAAAAGAAGAGTTCGGCGAGGAAGTATTTTGACATGATATGTCTTGTAGGTATACTCACGGGTCGTCCTGCAAAGGATATGCCCATATCAATGGGTGATCAACTTCCCGAACTGTTGCAGCTACTCGAACGAGTTCGGCAGACAATGAGTGGCGCCGTTCAGGCTTTATGGCCAGCCCTCACCCTGCCCAAGGGCCTCGGGGAGCTTGCAGAGAAGCTGCAGGGAGTGCGGCAGCGCTTCCGTTTGTGGAAGATTTCGGCTTGCCGTCAAGGTGCCAAGGAGGCTTGGGCCATGGTGAAGACGAGGTACAAGAAGGCGGACCCCAACCATATGGCCGAAGTTGGACCGGTGGGGCCCGATGGGAAGGAGATCCCTGTGAGTTTAGTGTACAGCTGTAACGCCCTCGATGCGGCTATATCTCCCACGTGTCGAAGCACGACTTAGAGGCATAACCGCATTGAAAGCAATGTCGCAAGTGAGGTAATCT
Source organism: Aegilops speltoides (assembly GCA_021437245.1). Lineage (NCBI taxonomy): Eukaryota > Viridiplantae > Streptophyta > Magnoliopsida > Poales > Poaceae > Aegilops > Aegilops speltoides. The sequence continues at coordinate 314,263,732 of CM038141.1, forward strand.
TCACACAACCCAAGTAATACATAAGGGAAAGAGATACATAGTTGGCTTACAATCGCCACTTCACACAATTACATGAATAAAGCATTACATCATCCAGATACAATCAAGGTCCGACTACGGAACCAAAATAAAAGAAGAACCCCAAATGCGACAAAAGGTCCCCAATCGACCCCAACTGGGCTCCACTACTGATCAACCTAGAACGAAACAACACAAAGGGCGAGATCTTCATCGAGCTCCTCCTTGAGCTTGGTTGCGTCATCTGCTCGGTAACATAGGCACCTGCAAACTGGTTTTGGAAGTATCTGGTGAGTCACGAGGACTCAGCAATCCCATTACCATGGGTACCAAGACTAGCAAAGCTTAATGGGAAAGGAAGGGGTAAAGTGGTGAGGTTGCAGCAGCGGCTAAGCATATATGGTGGCTAACATACGCAAAAGAGAGCGAGAAGAGAAACAAAGGAGCGGTCGTCAACTAGCAATGATCAAGAGGTGATCCTGAACACCTACTTACGTCAAACATAACACAGAAACCGTGTTCACTTCCCGGACTCCGCCGAGAAGAGACCATCACGGCTACACACTCGGTTGATGCGTTTTAATTCGGATCAAGTGTCAAGTTGTCTACAACCGACATTAACAAATTCCCATCGCCACATAACCATGGGCACGGCTCTCGAAAGTTTATACCTGCGCAGGGTGTCCCAACTTAGCCCATGACAGGCTCTCGCGATCATCGAAGGAATAGACCTTCACCCGAGACTCTCCGATCAGACTCGGAATCCCGGTACATCAAGACATTTCGACAATGGTAAAACAAGACCAGCAAAGCCGCCCGATCGCCGACAATCCCGATAGGAGCTGCACATATCTCGCTCAGGCAACACCGGATGAGACATCCCACGAGTAAAACCAGACCTCGAGTTGCCCGAGGGGGCCCATGCATCTACTCGGTTCGAACCAGCACTTAGACAAGCACCGCCCGGGGCTAAAATAAAGATGACCCTCGAGAGAGCGACTCCCAAGGGAAAAGATAGGTGGTGGTGAGGCAAATGGTAAAAGTCAATGTTGGGCCTTGCTGGACAAGTTTTATTCAAAGCGAACTGTCAGGGGGGTCCCATAAATCACCCGACCGCGTTAGGGACGCAAAATCCGGGAACATAACACCGGTATGACGGAAACTAGGCGGCAAGAGTGGAACAAAACACTGCATAAGGCCGAGCCTTCCACCCTTTACCAAGTATATAGATGCATTAATAATATAAGAGATATTGTGATATCCCAACATAAACCCTGTCCACCATGGAGAAATCTTCAACTTCACCTGCAGCTAGCAACGCTATAAGAGGGGCTGAGCAAAAGCGGTAACATAGCCAAACAACGGTTTGCATAGGAAAGGTGTCAAAGGTTAGGGGTTCATGGCAATTTGGGATGGCTCGACAAACAGGTAATAGGTAGCGCAGCATAGCAAAAGAACGAGGCAACTAGCATAGCAATGATAGTAATGAGATCCAGGGTAGCGGTCATCTTGCCTGAAATCCCGCAAGGAAGAAGAACGATTCCATGAAGAAGACAAACGGACGAAGTCGAACGGATCCTCACAACTCCGGAACGAAACCGAAGCTAACGAGAGAAGCAACCCGGAAAGAAGCAAACAATATGGTAAACAACCATCACATAAACGTGGCATGATGCGCAAACAAGTATGATGCATGTCCGGTTTAATGAGGCATGGCATGGCATGGCAAAGTGCACAAGCAATCCTACAAATTAAGTGGAGCTCAATATGCAACGGTGCATATTGATGAAACACCACGACAAGTTATTTAGTTCGATCTCGTTTAGGCTACCCAACAATATTAAAAGTTGATTAACATGGCAAGGGGTGAAGCATAACAAAACTATCTAACTTGGCAAGTTTAAATGGGGCCGGAAGAGCAAACAACAATTCCGGAAGAACCTCATATGCAATTTATGAATTAGGTACTGTTCTTCCCTAAACACAATTTTAGAGTTGTTAAACATGCAAGATGAGTGCACCATGTTAAACTAGGCAAAATTCTACCCCATTTACATATAAAGAACATTTAATTCCGAGCTACGGTTATTTAGTTATGAATTAAATCATTTTAACATGGCATTTATGCAAAATTAACACAAACAACATTTTAAACATGGATGAAAATAGCATATTATGAATCTAGATGAAAAACTAGTCATTTTACATATATAAATTATTTTAAACCGATGCACCGTTTGTGAGTTATTATATGCATGATGTTGAAGGACTTATCTGCAAATCTGTAATTTACTGGAAAATGCTAAAATCGTAGTGCAGGAAGAAAAAAAAAATAACATGGGCTGAAACTAGCAGGCCCAAAGGTGCACAGGGGAGGCTGGGCGGCTGCTCACCCTGGGCCTTGGGCCGGATCGGAGGGGAGGCGAGGCAGGAGGGCGCGCTGGGCCTTGGAGGCGCAGAGGAGGAGGGCTGGGCGAACCGCCTTGGCGCGGGATGCGCCCAGTATGGAGGAGGCTGGCCCTCTGGCGCGTGATGCTGGCTCGGTCAACACGGGAACGACGCCGCCTCGCGATATTGCAGCGGCGGCGGGCGGCGGAGTTCGAAAGGCCGGCGAGGGAGTAGCGACGGGGGTGGTCAAGGGCGCTGGGACGGCCGGATCTGGTCGCCCGACCCTTCCGCCGGATCCGGAGGCAACACACGACGGACGGCGACGAGGAAGCTCCGCATGGCGGCGCGCCTTCCTGCAGAGAGAAACGGGGAGAGAGAGAGAAGCCATGAGGGAGAGGGAGAAGGAAGGAGAAAGGAGAGGACGGCGGGGCGGCACTGGCCTGGGTCGGGGACGCGGCGGCTCCGGGGAGGGATCTCCGGCGAAGCTCCTCGCCGGTGACTGCCGGAGACAGACGTGGTGCGGGGTTCCAGCGGGAGGAGGCGGACGAGTGCGCTCGGGCGCACGGCTGCTGGTTCGGCCCGGTTCGCCCACAATGGCTGGATCCGGGTTCAAGGCGGGCTGGCGGCGGAGGCTTGCAGCAGCAGAGAGAGAGGAGGGCGACGTGGAGGCTGCGAGTGGCTGCGGAGGCGGGTAGGCGACGTGGCGGCGCCCGTTGGCGGGACGACGCCAGTGGCGGCGCGCCTCTGGGCCGGCGACAAGTGGCGGCGAAGGAGTGGGGCGGCGCGGATTTTGAGGAAGAAGGAGGCTGGCGGCTGCGGGAATTGAGGAGGGGGGTAGGTAGGAGGCCAAAATGGAGAGAAGGGGTCTTTATATAGCCAAAGAGGCTAGGTTTGGGGTTTTGAGCCCTCCGATCTCGATCGGACGACACCGAACGCGAGGAGGGTATGTTGGACCTTGTGGGTTGTGAGAGAGGGACTTGGGCTGAAGGGAGAGAAGGGAAGTGCAGTTCGACAACCGCTTTCTCGAGACCGAAAACGTCCGACGATAGACCGGCTATATCGCGGTTATAAATATAACGGATGGGCAGTCAAACGAACTCCGAATGCGATGAAAATTGGCAGGCGGTCTGTCTACACTATAATAAGACCGCACGACAAGTTGCATCCCATTCCGAGAACATTTTTATGCCACTTATAAAATAATATTTCGGACGTGCCACGGGCGCGTGCAAGTGTGGTTGGTCTCAGAATGGACAACGGAGAGAACTAAGAGACCGGGACGGATGCAAGTTTTGAAAAACATGATGATGCAATGCGGATGATGACATGGCAAGATGCAACACGCAAGCGAATGACAAAGCAACAACAGCGAAAAACTGGAGGACAACTGGCACATCGGATCCGGGGTGTTACAACACTCCACCACTACGAGAGGATCTCGTCCCGAGATCTAGGATGGCACCGGAGGGAAAACGCAAGAGAAAGAGAAGAGGTAAAACTAAGTTGCTTCTTTGACCAACGAGTGAAACCATGAACCTTGAGAGATTGAGCAATTTAAAAGAAAGAGTACAACAGAGATGAACAAGATTGCAAACAATCCGTTAGAAAAGATGAACAAGGAGTATTACGAGAACTTGGAGGTTGCAATTACATGAATCAAGGGTTTAATGGAAGATAGAATTCGAAACCACTCCGGTTAAAACAAGATGAGAGAGGAAGAATGATATAATTTGGACAGCACTCCGACTGAAAGAAGAAGGAAAACTTGATGAGATGAAAAGATATTGAAGAGATGATACAACACTTCGGTTAAATGTATAAGCACGAAAAGAACACGACCTCGCAATTCAAGATGATGATTGAAGAGCACAACATCACAATGCCTCCGAAACAAAAGAATAGAAGATAGATCATTGGAATAGAAGAATGGAGAAGAAAATGCCAACATCTGTCACCAACGGAAACAAATGATTGGATTGATATCAACAAGGAGACGAGAAAACTTATTTCACCGGAAGGACAAATGAAGAACTTGGGTCATTTATAAGCACCATAAATAGCAACAATCCTTAGGGAAAGCTTTAGGTGAAATATAACCCAAGATAACTCCAATGAAGAGACTGATGGATTTAAAATACCTCATTCTCGACAACATGTGAATCAAGAAACATGAAGGAAATTGTCAAGAGTGACATAACACCATCTCAAAAGGTAAGATAGAAGGAATTGCACTTTGGAATGCAAGATGAAGAGTACTTGAGCTCCTCAAAACAAAACATGTGTTAAGCACCATGTCTAATTTTTGAGTATAGCTTGGCGGATCTTGACTCCGAGAGAGAAATCTTGAAGAACAATTGAAGAATGAAAAAAAATCCTTGACGAACCACCATGTAGAGCCTCCATGAAGAACTCCGGTAATACAAGGATGATAAAAAGAAAGAGAAGTTGAAAACACAAGGTGAATCCTTGCAATGATTTAGATGGATCTTCGTGATAATTAGAGCTTGGAACTCCGGGAAAAGAAAAGATGAAACACACGAACCGAGAATTACTTCATCATGAACAATCTCCGGAAGAAAGGAATTAATCACTGGATGAACAAGAATAAGAATTATGTTATGTGATCCTTCACCAATTTAAATTGATGAGAAGCAACGGATTTGGCATACTACTTATTCTCGTAGAAAGGATTAAAAGAGATGTATCAAAACTTGAGAAGGCATTGATGGAACCACCGGTGGGATTTAGAAACAACGAATATTTGATATGATGAACAAGGAAGTGAAATCTTGAAAGAACCACCGTAAGAATTGAAAATGAACATAGCAAAGGCACAATTCACCGGGAAGAATTGGAAAACGAATGAAGATACTAGAGGGGATTTAGATACCTGAGAACGAAGAGATCATGAACAGATTAGAGTATATTTGAACGATTCACCGGTAAGATTTGGAGAACGAAAGCTGAAAGCTTGAATGAATAATACTGAGATGATGGGCTTCAAAGTATGAAACTGAAAAGACTCCTAAAATGCTCCGGATGGGTGAAAAGATTCTCACAATCGAAAACAATTATGAGAGGGTGGCAACAAGCTAGCACCATGGATCTTGAAGAGAATAGAGCAAGATTAAAGAGAAACTCTTCTTCGGTCTTCAAATGATGAGAATGACAACGAGAAACACCACCAAGAATTATTGAGGCACACCGAAAGAATCAAAAGCGAAGAGGTTGAGCCAACTATGAAAGAATTTGAAAGATCTTGGAGAAAAGTATTTGACTGATGATAACTCATTCTTACGTCAAACTTGGAAAAGAATTTCGGATAGCTCCGAATAATTAGAAGAGTCGTAAGATCCTGGGAAAAGACCTGTGGGTTAGGGCCCACTCAAAAGAAAACACCGTTGGAAATAATTTAAAAGAGATGTTGCACCGGTTGAATTAAATGACTTGAATGAGATACCAATCTCGAAATGGCTTGAACGAATGCAGAGTGGAAACACGAATCTTCGAGATATCTTGAGCACTCTGGAATAACAAATAGCGAGAAGTGAAAGATAATGAGGTTTACCGGTATGAGAAGACATTGAAATGAGGAAAAAGGTATGATCAACAAAACTTGACTTGAATCCACCGGAGAAGAGAAAAGAATGAGGAATGACGAACTAGTAGAACATCTTCTTGAGAATCACCGGGTAAGAACATTGACGGAAAAGAATGGAGAAACTTCCCACAAATAAAAGAATACATGATTAAGAAATCTGAGATCTTGAAGAAAAAGGGTGGGAGGGCGGGAAACAAAGGCAACTTGGAGACGCATGAAACAAACACCGTTGAGAAAACTTAGATTTGATCTTGCGGATGGGGAGAATGATGGGATCATCTCGAAGAGAAACGCACCGGTTAGAAAAGAATTAACATGACAACCTCAATGATCAAAAAGGATTAGTATTCACATAGCAATATGAGAACACCGTTTCAGAAAGGTATGGAATCAACACTTGACATTGAAGCAACTCGAATACCACAATTAAAACAAAACAAAGGATTGGCTTGTAGAATAAGCCGGAACAAACATATGATAGAGATTTCGTCCGAAGTTTTCGTGGTGGGGCCTACACGGGCTCAATCAGACACAGCACCATCATGTACAAGGTGCACATGACATACAAAGCGCCCCAGTCGGCATAGCCAAGGACTCTTTAAGACACAACGAGACCACTGTAAAACCAACCGTGAATAGGCGGACCACTAGACGTCGAACCCCAATTTCATATCATACATCCGTCGGAAAGATATCCTAAGAGCTACTTGAATTCCCACCTATGAAACTCCCGAAACTTTACGGTTATGCAACGGTGTTGGGGATACAGGGAGCAATATATCTCACCCAAACTAACAATCCCTACATCCATTGTATCCATCCGTCAACACATAACCAAGAAACCTTCGAAATCGTGTACCTCAACCTTCAAAAGCATCCGTTATACGAGTCATGGCAATACTCCCGTACTCACCTCGAAGATGGGTTAGCGGGGTTATCTCACCAACAAGCGCATAAAAGAGATTTTCGATGTCGCGTACTAAACTCAGGTATTCCGTAATCAGAACGATAAAATTATGACGACAACACCTCGGAGCTCAACTCCCCGGGACACTGCCACAACCCCTAATGACAGGAGGCACCAAGACAATGTTGTCATCATAAAACCATCGGAACGATTCTAAGATACCCGCGTGATCCTAAAAAAAAATTTTAAGTGAAATTTAAGAAGAGAAGAATCAAAACTCTACGTCAGGATACCTCACCAGAAGGTCGAAGGGACTGGGGAGTAAAAAGAATTCCTAAACTCTCCGATATATAATTCCTAAATGACTCAAAACATTTTTCTAGACACAACTCGGCCACTAAAAACGATCAAGCAGTGGGGGCTCCTAAGGTCGGGGATGGCTCTGATTACCAACTTGTAACGCCCTCGATGCGGCTATATCTCCCACGTGTCGAAGCACGACTTAGAGGCATAACCGCATTGAAAGCAATGTCGCAAGTGAGGTAATCTTCACACAACCCAAGTAATACATAAGGGAAAGAGATACATAGTTGGCTTACAATCGCCACTTCACACAATTACATGAATAAAGCATTACATCATCCAGATACAATCAAGGTCCGACTACGGAACCAAAATAAAAGAAGAACCCCAAATGCGACAAAAGGTCCCCAATCGACCCCAACTGGGCTCCACTACTGATCAACCTAGAACGAAACAACACAAAGGGCGAGATCTTCATCGAGCTCCTCCTTGAGCTTGGTTGCGTCATCGCTTTCGGTAACATAGGCACCGCAAACTGGTTTTGAAGTATCCGTGAGTCACGAGGACTCAACAATCCCATTACCATGGGTACCAAGACTAGCAAAGCTTAATGGGAAAGGAAGGGTAAAGTGGTGAGGTTGCAAAGCAGCGGCTAGCATATATGGTGGCTAACATACGCAAAAGAGAGCGAGAAGAGAAACAAAGGAGCGGTCGTCAACTAGCAATGATCAAGAGGTGATCCGAACACCTACTTACGCCAAACATAATACTGAAACCGTGTTCACTTCCGGACTCCACGAGAAGAGACCATCACGGCTACACACTCGGTTGATGCGTTTTAATTCGGATCAAGTGTCAAGTTGTCTACAACCGACATTAACAAATTCCCATCTGCCACATAACCGCGGCACGGCTCTCGAAAGTTTATACCTGCAGGGTGTCCCAACTTAGCCCATGACAAGCTCTCGCGATCATCGAAGGAATAGACCTTCACCCGAGACTCTCCGATCGGACTCGGAATCCGGTACATCAAGACATTTCGACAATGGTAAAACAAGACCAGCAAAGCCGCCCGATGCGCCGACAATCCCGATAGGAGCTGCACATATCTCGTTCTCGAGGCAACACGGATGAGACATCCTCTGAGTAAAACCAGACTCGAGTTGCCCGAGGGGCCCATGATCTACTCGGTTCGAACCAGCACTTAGACAAGCACCGCCCGGGGGCTAAAATAAAGATGACCTCGAGAGAGCGACTCCCAAGGGAAAAGATAGGTGGTGGTGAGGCAAATGGTAAAAGTCAATGTTGGGCCTTTGGACAAGTTTTATTCAAAGCGAACCGTCGGGGGTCCCATAAATCACCCGACCGCGTTAGGGACGCAAAATCCTGGAACATAACACGGTATGACGGAAACTAGGGCGGCAAGTGGAACAAAACACTGCATAAGGCCGAGCCTTCCACCAAGTATATAGATGCATTAATAATATAAGAGATATTGTGATATCCCAACATAAACCACATCCACCATGGAGAAATCTTCAACTTCACCGCAGCTAGCAACGCTATAAGAGGGCTGAGCAAAAGCGGTAACATAGCCAAACAACGGTTTGCATAGGAAAGGTGTCAAAGGTTAGGGTTCATGGCAATTTGGGATGGCTCGACAAGCAGTAATAGGTAGCGCAGCATAGCAAAAGAACGAGGCAACTAGCATAGCAATGATAGTAATGAGATCCAGGGTAGCGGTCATCTTGCCTGAAATCCCGCAAGGAAGAAGAACGAATCCATGAAGAAGACAAACGGACGAAGTCGAACGGATCCTCACAACTCCGGAACGAAACCGAAGCTAACGAGAGAAGCAACCCGGAAAGAAGCAAACAATATGGTAAACAACCATCACATAAACGTGGCATGATGCGCAAACAAGTATGATGCATGTCCGGTTTAATGAGGCATGGCATGGCATGGCAAAGTGCACAAGCAATCCTACAAATTAAGTGGAGCTCAATATGCAACGGTGCATATTGATGAAACACCACGACAAGTTATTTAGTTCGATCTCGTTTAGGCTACCCAACAATATTAAAAGTTGATTAACATGGCAAGGGGTGAAGCATAACAAAACTATCTAACTAGGCAAGTTTAAATGGGGCCGGAAGAGCAAACAACAATTCCGGAAGAACCTCATATGCAATTTATGAATTAGGTACTGTTCTTCCCTAAACACAATTTTAGAGTTGTTAAACATGCAAGATGAGTGCACCATGTTAAACTAGGCAAAATTCTACCCCATTTACATATAAAGAACATTTAATTCCGAGCTACGGTTATTTAGTTATGAATTAAATCATTTTAACATGGCATTTATGCAAAATTAACACAAACAACATTTTAAACATTTTAAACATGGATGAAAATAGCATATTATGAATCTAGATGAAAAACTAGTCATTTTACATATATAAATTATTTTAAACCGATGCACCGTTTGTGAGTTATTATATGCATGATGTTGAAGGACTTATCTGCAAATCTGTAATTTACTGGAAAATGCTAAAATCGTAGTGCAGGAAAAAAAATAACATGGGCTGAAACTAGCAGGCCCAAAGGTGCACAGGGGAGGCTGGGGCGGCTGCTCACCCTCGGCCTTGGGCCGGATCGGAGGGGAGGCGAGGCAGGAGGGCGCGCTGGGCCTTGGAGGCAGCAGAGGAGGCCTACTGGGGCGAACGGGCCTTGGCGCTGGATGCGCCCAGCGCGAGGAGGCTGGGCCCTCCGGCGCGTGATGCGGCTCGGTCAACACGGAACGACGCCGCCTCGCGATATTGCAAAGCGGGCGGCGGCGGAGTTCGAAAGGCCGGGCGAGGGAGTAGCGACGCCGGGTGGTCGGAAGGGCGCTGGGACGGCCGGATCTGGTCGCCCGACCCCTTCCGCCGGATCCGGAGGCAACACACGACGGACGGCGACGAGGAAGCTCCGGTGGCGGCGGCGCCTTCTGCAGAGAGAAACGGGAGAGAGAGAAGCCATGAGGGAGAGGGAGAAGGAAGGAGAAAGGAGAGGACGGCGGGCGGCACTGGCTGGGTCGGGACGCGGCGGCTCGGGAGGATCTCCGCGGCTCTCGCCGTGATCACGGAGACAGACGTGGTGCGGGGTTCCAGCGGGAGAGGACGACGAGTGCGCTCGGGCGCCACGGCTGCTGGTTCGCCAGTTCGCCCACGGCGGGCTGGATCCGGGTTGGCGGCTGGCGGCGGTTGCGCAGCAGCAGGAGAGAGAGAGGGCGGCGTGGAGGCTCGCGAGTGGGCTGCGGAGGCGGGTAGGCGGCGTGGCGGCGCCGGTTGGCCGAGACGACGCCAGTGGCGGCGCGGCCTGGCCGGGCGACAAGTGGCGGCGAAGGAGTGGGGCGCGGATTTTGAGGAAGAAGGAGGTGGCGGCTGCGGGAATTGAGGAGGGGGTAGGTAGGAGGCCAAAATGGAGAGAAGGGTCTTTATATAGCCAAAGAGGCTAGGGTTTGGGGTTTGAGACCCTCCGATCTCGATCGGACGACACCGAACGCGAGGAGGGTATGTTGGACCTTGTGGGTTGTGAGAGAGGGACTTGGGCTGAAGGGAGAGAAGGGAAGTGCAGCTCGACAACCGCTTTCGGAGACCGAAAACGTCCGACGATAGACCGCTATATCGCGGTTATAAATATAACGGATGGGCGATCAAACGAACTCCGAATGCGATGAAAATTGGCAGCGGTCTGTCTACACTATAATAAGACCGCACGACAAGTTGCATCCCATTCCGAGAACATTTTTATGCCACTTATAAAATAATATTTCGGACGTGCCACGGGCGCGTGCAAGTGTGGTTGGTCTCAGAACGGACAACGGAGAGAACTAAGAGACCGGGACGGATGCAAGTTTTGAAAAACATGATGATGCAATGCGGATGATGACATGGCAAGATGCAACACGCAAGCGAATGACAAAGCAACAACAGCGAAAAACTGGAGGACAACTGGCACATCGGATCCGGGGTGTTACAACAGCCAAGTAGAACTGGCTGCTAACTTTTCCCAACGGGACTGTAAACTAGACAGCCTGTTAGACGGGATTGAGGAGGAATACAATCAATAGACTTGACAATGTATGTTATCCTTTTTAAAGTGACATATGAAATGCCTTCTAGCCGGATTGTAGATCTTTTGTCTTTGCCGACCTTTTCGCTTCGACCTCTGGACCCTAGAGTCCGGAGTGTGTCCGAATACCTTCTCGGTTATGAAAAAACCGGGGTATGCATGGAGACCAGGCGTAGGGGTCATTAGTGCTTTATCGCACAAGTGCCCAACTAGTTATGCTATATTACATGGTTAGTAAGAAACATCTTCCGGGAGAATAGTTCCGTTAAGGGTTCTTTTATTTGGGAGGCATGCCCTAAAGTGCATGTCCGGACTGCAAAGAGAGCGATAGAAACATCCGGGGCAGATAGATAAATAAGCAAAAAGTCATCTTTTAAATCACCGACCAATATTCCCTTAAGAACGCTTAGCTTTCGGCTTCACCCACCGAGGTACACATCCGGTGACCCGCAATAACAATTGCAGAGGTGCTCCCTTTACCTCCTAGCCGAACAATCGGGAACGTAGGGGTAAGCACAGGAGCCAGGCAACCCAGCTTGGCCAAAACTTAAGTCATATCGATGCATATAATGGCGCTTAAAAGGTACATGTGGAAGCTTGACACATGTGTTGGGTATGAAACCCAGATAGTTGAGCTTCTATAAAAGAAGCCCCCCAGAATAACGAAGTGCGGATGGCACATCATGCGATGCAAAGAATGCTAAAATAGGCCCGAAGGGCTTTTAAGTTAAAAGGATAAAAAGAGAAACAAAAGACAGCCAAGTATAAAAGGTTGGACGGGGAAGGGACGAACTCTTAGTCGGCGCTAGGCATAGAATCGTCGGAGTCGGGCTGCGCTCCATGGGTTCGCTCGAGTCGGTTGTCCGACGATTTAAAGACGGTATGCTCCGCCGGTCAATACTTGATCAATAATGAAGGGCCTTCCCATCCGGGCTTGAGCTTGTCCTTTTCTTGTCCGCAGCGAGAACTAGTTCGCCAACGTTGTAAGTCTTGGCCCTTACTTCTCTGCTTTGATATCTTCGGGCCTGCTGCTGATAGAATGCAGAACGAGCCTTCACGACGTCGCGTTCTTCCTCCAATGTGTCCCAAGCTGTCCTGCCGATCCAGCTTGGCCTCTCTCTCTCCTCATACATGCGCACTCGAGGTGAGTCATGAATAATGTCGCAGGGCAAGACTGCCTCTGCGCCGTATACCATAAAAAATGGCGTGAATCCGGTAGTACGGTTAGGCGTTGTCCGCAGCGCCCAGAGTACGGAGTTGAGCTCCTCAACCCATTGGGTGTCGGATTTAGTGAGTGACCTCACTAGTCTGGGTTTAATGCCGCTCATTATTAGACCGTTTGCTCTTTCCACTTGACCGTTGGTTTGAGGGTGATAGATTGACGCATAGTCGAGCTTGATGCCCATATTTTTACACCATGACTTAACCTCATCGGCCGTGAAGTTCGTGCCGTTGTCGGTGATGATGCTGTGGGGGACTCCGTAACGGTGTACCACCTCTGATATGAAGTCTATCACTGGTCCGGACTCTGCCGTTTTAACCGGTTTGGCCTCTATCCATTTGGTGAACTTATCCACCATGACCAATAGGTACTTTTTCTTGTGGGCTCCCCCTTTAAGGGGTCCAACCATGTCAAGCCCCAGACAGCGAACGACCAGGTAATGGGTATGGTTTTGAGGGCGGTGGGTGGCATATGGCTCTGATTAGCAAAGAGCTGACAACCGACGCATCGCTGAACCAAGTCCTGTGCATCTACCCGAGCCGTCGACCAATAAAATCCTGTACGGAATGCCTTTCCTACCAGGGCTCGGGCTGCTGCGTGGTGTCCGCCTAGTCTGGCATGAATTTCAGCCAGGAGGTTTCGCCCCTCTTCTTCGGAGATACACCTTTGAAGGACTCCGTAGTACTTTTTTATAAAGTTCTCCTCATGGACCTTGTAGGCCTTCGATCACGGACTATGCAAATGGGCCTCATTTTGGTCTTCGGAAGTTCCCGCCTAAGCAAGTAGGCTAGGAAAGGTTACATCCACGTGGCGACATCGCCATTATGTCGTGGGCAGAGGGTGTTATGTCATCTGCCGAATCACCGATTGGTGCGGTTTTCTCCGGTTTGTCGCTGTCGGGCTCCTCTTCCCATAGTACGGATGGTTTGAAAAGCCGTTCCAGGAAGATATTTGGAGGGACAGCATCACGTTTCGCACCGATGCGTGCCAAGACGTCGGCCGCTTGGTTATTGTCTCGGGCTATGTGATGGAATTCGAGTCCTTCAAACCGAGCTGACATTTTTAGGACAGCGTTACGATATGCTGCCATTTTCGGATCCTTGGTGTCGAAGTCCCCGTTTATTTGGGATATTGCGAGGTTTGAGTCCCCGCGCACCTCTAGGCGTTGAATGCCCATGGAGACCGCCATCCGGAGACCATGTAGTAGGGCCTCGTATTCGGCTGCATTGTTGGAGTCCGTGTACATTATTTGAAGTACATATCGATGTGTCTCCGGTGGGGACGCCAAGACGACGCCTTGACCCCATCCGCCAACATTTTGGAACCGTCTGGCGCATAGTCCAATTGGAGTATGCGCGTACATTTTAGGGAGTTCGCTTCAGTCCATTCGGCGATGAAGTCAGCCAAAACTTGTGACTTTATAGCTCGCCGAGGTTTGTAAGTGATGTCGAATGGTAAGAGCTCGATGGCCCATTTTGCTATCTTGCCCGCTATGTCGCGGTTGTTTATAATGTCATTGAGTGGTACTTCCGAGGCTATTGTTATCGAGCACTCTTGAAAGTAGTGCCAAGCTTTGAGACGCCATGAACACCGCGTATGCTATCTTTTGATAGTGCGGGTAGCGGATTTGTGGGGTTAACACGGTGGATACATAATACATCTGGTTTTGGAGAGGGAATTTATGCCCTTCGCCGCTCGCTCGACGACGAGGACTGCGCTTACAACTTGATGTGTTGTTGCGATGTATAACAACATTGGTTCGCCCAGAGTGGGCGCAGCCAGACCGGATTTGTTGCCGGATGGCCTTTATTTCTTCGAGTCCGGCGATGGCAGCATCCGCCCACTCGAAGTGTTCGTGCGCCTTAGGAGGCGATAAAGGGCAACGCCTTTTCTCCTAAACGGAGATAAACGGCTTAAAGCTGCCACGCATCCTGTTAATTTTGTATTTGCTTGAGGTCCTTTGGAATATCCAAGCGTGTGTGAGCCCGGATTTTGGCCGGATTTGCTTCAATTCCTCTACGGATCTGATGAAGCCCAAGAGCTTTTTTCCGGTGGTACATCGAAAACACATTTTTCCGGATTCAGCTTGATGTTGTATGCTCTAAGGTTGTCGAATGTGAGCCTCAAATCGTCTACTAAAGTTTCGACGTGTTTTGTTTTGACGACTACGTCGTCTACGTATGCCTCGACTATTTTGCCGATCTGGGTGGCCAGACATGTTTGAATCATGCGCTGATATGTTGCACCGACATTTTTGAGTCCGAAGGGCATCGTGTTGAACCAGAATGGTCCGTATGGAGTGATAAATGCCGCTATGCTTGATTCGCTTCCGCCATCTTGATTTGATGGTAGCTGGTATGCGCCCAGAAGCACAATGAATCGTGCCTTCTTGTGGCATCGATAATTTGATCGATGCGGGGAGAGGGAAGGATCCTTTGGGCAGGCTTTATTGAGGTCTTTAAAATCGACTACGAGGTGCCGGATTTATCCTTCTTGGTACCATCACCAAATTTGCTAGCCAGTCCGGATGTTTGATATCTCTAATGAATCCGCTTCCAATAACTTGGCTAGCTCTTTCTCCCATTGCCTGTCTTTTGGGCTCGGAAAATCGTCAAGAGCCTGTTTGGTCGGCTTAAACTTTTTAGGATGTTTAGGTTGTGTTACGCCAACCCGCGAGGGATTCCTGCATGTCCGAGGGATGCCAAAGCGAAGATATCCCAATTTTCCCGAAGGAATTCGCGAGGCGGCGCCGACTTCGAGGGTTCAACTGCGCCCGATGGAGGCCGTCTTTGTTGGGTCCGCGGTGGACCTGAAATTTTATTATCTCATCTGCTGGTTTGAAGGAGGTGGACTTGGATCTTTTATCAAGTATCACATCGCCCCTGTTCACCGAGAGCCTTGTGCGGTGAGTTCCTCCGACGCTAAGGCTTTGGATAGTGCCTCGAGGGCTAGTGCGGCTGTCTTATTTTCGGCGCTGGAGTGCTATGTCCGGATCACTAACGAGAGTGATTATTCCATTTGGGCCTGCATTTTGAGCTTCATGTACCCGTAATGAGGTATTGCTTGAAAAATTGTGAATGCCTCTCGCCCTAATATGGCGGATAGCCATCGCTGAACGGGCCACCGAACGTGACTTCTTCGGATCTGTAATTGTCCGAGAGCCAACACCACATCGAAAGTGTGATTTTTCCGGTGCAGCGCTTCCGCTAGGGATTATTCCTCTAAAGGTTGTGCTGCTTCGCCAATACGGCTCCAATCGATTTCCATTTTTCGCAGAGTTTCCTCGTAAATGAGGTTGAGTCCGCCACCGCCATCCATGAGGACTTTTGTCACCGAAGTCCGCCCACTATGGGACTAAGTACCGGTCGGCCGGGCTCGTTGTTCAAACGTGGGCTCGTCGCTGGCGTTGAAGGTAATAGCTGTGTCGCTCCATGGATTTGCTGTTGCTACTTGGTAGACTTCGGCGAGTTCGCGGACTGTTCGTTTTCGCATGTTATTTGATGCGAAAGTCTCGAAGACTGACAATACCGTGCTGGTATTGTTGGAGTGGTTTCCCGGAGCTAGAAGCTCTTCGCCACTTTGGCCACCTGCCGTAATATCCAACATGCTCGAAGGCTATGTGTTGGGACGGCTCCCTCTGTACTATGAAGTTTACATGGTCCATTGAGCCATCCCTCCAGTACGGTTCTGTTTCCCTTATTGGGTTTTTGTTTTTTGGATTTTGCATCTGGGGCCTGATTGTAAGGCGCCCTTTATCATGGATTGGGTTTGGGGCGGATTATCCCAAAATTGATTTTCGGTCTTCCGAAACTCCCCATCGCACAAGATTTCGCATAATGGATGCCGATCGGTGAAGCGTAATTTTGCGATGATCAATGGCGCTTAGTATTCCCTTGTCCGTGCATTTATTGCGAAGATTGATATTGCGTTTTCCTCACGGCAGTCCTTTATCCTGTCCATAACCAAGAGGAATCGCCCAAGAGTGATGTAATCGCTTGATGGGCTCTTGCCGATTAGAGATAGATCGCATATGTCCGGGCGGGTGGGTGGAACAAAATCCGGATCCCTGCCCATCTTGAGGCTCAGAGGCCAAGGAGTTTCCGATTCGAAATTTGGCTTGCTGGGACGAATCCAGCGAGTCCGGGCGATGCATGATTTTAAGTTCAATGCTCGATCGAAGTCCGCCCCTCCGGGATCCGCATGGAGGGTTCGGGAATCGGACATGAATTGTCTTCAACATTGGAAACGAGTTGTCAGATTGTTCCTCCACCACACGCGTGGTGGGTGGCACGGGAGAGTTGATCTCTCGATCGGTTTTAAGCCCAAACTGGTTGTAGTCCGTAGCGACTCGAGGCGGCGATGCGATCCAAGAGCTCGTTAACAGACGAGAGCTCGATTGGATCTAACTGTTCGGCAGCTTTAGGGCTTTCGCGAAGATTGCTTTCGACGACTTGAGAAGTCATTGCCGAAGCGGCGGCCGGACAGGTAGTCATGAGAAAACCACCGAGCCGGATAGTTTGGCCGGCGGCCAAGGCCCCTCCAACGAAAACACCGTCTTTGAAGACGGGTGGAGGCATCCGTTCTATCGGCGACGACACAGAGGAACTCTCAATGAAAGCACCAATGTCGGTGTCAAAACCGGCGGATCTCGGGTAGGGGGTCCCGAACTGTGCGCCTAGGCGGATGGTAACAAGAGACGAGGGACACAATGTTTTACCTGTGTTCAGGCCCTCTCGATGGAGGTAAAACTCACGCCCCGCTTGATTAATATTGATGGTATGGGTAGTACAAGAGTAGATCTACCACGAGATCAAGGAGGCTAAACCCTAGAAGCTAGCCTATGGTATGATTGTTGAGATGTATGTTGTCCTACGGACTAAAGCCCTCCGGTTTATATAGACACCAGAGTGGCTAGGGTTACACAGAGTCGGTTACAATGGTAGGAGATCTACATATCCGTATTGCCAAGCTTGCCTTCCACGCCAAGGAAAGTACCTTCCGGACGTGAGCCGGAGTCTTCAATCTTCTATCTTCGAAGTATGGGAGTCCGGCGGACATCCATAGTCCGGTAGTCCGGACACCCCCTAGTCCAGGACTCCCTCAATGACTTTTTACCTATTTATCTATCTGCCCCCAGATGTTTTACTGCTTTCTTTGCAGTCCGGACATGCACTTTAGGGCATGCCTCCCATTGAAAGGAACCCTTAACGGAACTATTCTCCCTGGAAGATGTTTCTTACTAACCATGTAATATAACTTGACTAGTTGGGCACTTGTCTGATAAAGCACTAATGACCCCTACGCCTGGTCTCCATGCATACCACGGTTGTTTCTTAACCAAAAAGGTATTCGGACCACACTCCGGCTCTAGGGTCCCGAGGTTGAAGCGAAAAAGGTCGGCAAAGACAAACGATCTACAATCCGGCTAGAAGGCATTTCACATGTCACTTCAAAGGAAAACGTACATTGTCAAATTTATTGATTGTATTCCTCCTCAATCCCGTCTAACAGGCTGTCTAACTTACAGTCCCGTTGGGAAATTTTAGCAGCCAACTCTACTTGGCTGTATACTAAACTCACAGGGATCTCCTTCCCATCGGGCCCCATCGGTCCAACTTCGGCCATATGGTTGGGATCCGCCTTCTTATACCGCGTCTTCACCATGGCCCAAGCCTCCCGGGCACCTTGACGGCAAGCCAAAATCTTCCACAAACGGAAGCGCTACCGCACTCCCTGCAGCTTCTCCGCAAGCTCCCCGAGGCCCTCGGGTAGGGTGAGGGCTTGCCATAAAGTTCGAACAGCGCCGCCATTGCTCGCCGAACTCGTTCGAGCAGATTGCAGCAACTCGAAGTTGATCACCCATCGATACGGGCATCTCCTCCGCAGGGCGATCTGTGAGTATACCTACAAGACATACTATGTCAATTTGCTTCTTCGCCGAACTCTTCTTTTCAAAGGAGTTCGCTCAAGCACTTACTATAAATGCCGCGACGAAGCCGCTGATTCTCCTTAACGGAGCCGGACAGCTCGGCCCGAGCGCCTTTCAGCTCCTCTCCGAGCTTGGCGTTGGCATCCTGGAGCTTGTTCCTTTCTTGCTGCACCCTATTCAGCACTCTCGCCGGCCTTCAGCTGGCGCAGCAATGCTTGCTGTCCGGATCTTGTCCGCGGCACCGCAATGTCATTATTAGACTTGCGCGACGCCGCACAGTGCTTATATTTATTAATAAAATGTGTTACCGGGAGGGTCTCTGCGTCTCCTCCTGCGGCAGCAAGTGCGGCCTCAAGTTGGGCCTTGCAATCTTGCAGCCCCGAGACAATTGGGCATTCTTCTCGGTAAGAGCTGCGTTTTCAAATGATCCTTAAATCAGTTAACATAACTACTTTAAGTCTCGGGGCTCTTGGTATATACAACCATTAAAATTCCCTTACCCGTATGTCTTTCACATCTTGCTCCGCCGCTCCGTAAAACCATCTTGAGCGGCACGGAGATGCGCGTCCCCTGCGTTAAAGGCATCCAATGCCTCGGGGAGAAGCACGCTTCACGAATATCTTGTCGTGGCGCCTATGGTTCATGGCGCTCTCCACCTCGACTTGGCAGCGACGATGCTGCGGAGTCCTCCGTTGAGAAGGATCCGCCCGCGTCTTGCGCTTGCCTCCCCCTCTAGGCCGGGGCTGGAGCTGGCGGTGTATGTTGGATCGGCAACCTGCGCCGCTTGAGTCCGCGGCCTTTTTCTCCTACAAAGATCATGAGCACTCAGCGCTTCCTAGGAACGTTGCTCTGAAGATTCAAATATGAGCTATACCTTTGCAGCGACGTTTCCGTCCGCACCGCGCTCCTTTTCCGCCTGCTGGTCCGGACTGACCTTTGTAGGTCAGCCGCCGCGGGCTCGGCTTCCCGCCGTGAAGGCGCTTCCTGCAAATACCATCGTTCGTGAAGGTTAGAAATGGGCAGGGAAGAGATAATGGTGTCCGGACTTCGGTCGCGGTTACCTGGGAAGCCGGACACAGTGCAGGGTAGTCCGCCGTAATGGCAACCAAAGCATTGTCTATGCTGAGCTGGTGAAACACCCCGTCGATCAGCTCCACCTTGATGTCCGGATCCTCTTCGGAGGCCGGATCCAAGGATCTTTCTGGATCCTCGGGTTGTGGAGCAGGACTCACCATGTCCTCCACAGTCCGGCGAGACCTGCGCTACCAAGACATAATGTAAAGAAGCTTAAACTTCGAGAGAATGGGTTGAGCCTTTAAAGGTGTTCGCTACCCATCCTCTAGGGTTGATCATGGAAAACCCATTCAAAGGGTTCGCTCAAGGAAGTCCTCCTTTCCCCTTATACAGCTGGAAAGGATCTCTACCAGATCCTCGGTCGAATCCGCCCTTTATGCCACGACGGGTGGCATCGTCCTCCCCGTTGAAATCCCACATAGGGTGGCCTCTATACTGCAATGGCTGTACCCCCCGCATGATGCATGTTGTCATGACTCCAATCATGGTCAACCCGGAATGGGCCAGTAATCTTATTCGGCCCATCAAGTAATGGACGCTCTTGTCTTCCTCCAATCGGGGGCTCCGTGGGCGCCAGCTGAGGCGTTTCTTCAGGGGAGCAGCACTAAACTCCGAGAGGCCAATCCGGACTGGGTCCGGCAGCGGAGCGTCTCCTATATAAAACCACTCCGAGGGCCAATCTTCGGACGCCTTCTTGGGAGTACCGGATGGGTATCCGGTCCCGGTGATGCGCCATATTTCGGCGCCGCCCACTTGATATATGGACCCCTCGTGAGAACGGGCACGAGGCGTAACAGCCTCTTCCACAATGCAAAATGGGGCTCAATGCCCAGGAATAGCTCACAAAGAGCTACGAGCTGCGATATATGCGTGATGAGGCGGGCGTGAGGTGGTGGAGCTGGAGTCCGTAGAACTCCAGGAGCCCGCGGATGAACGGATGTATTGGGAATCCGAGTCCCCTTATCAGATAGGGGACGAAGCATACTCGCTCCCCCTTATTGGGGTTTGGGGTAGCCTCTGCTTGTCTCCCACCTTGATAAGTCACCAGCCCGGCTCGAACCTATATCATGAAGGCCGGAGGGAGATATCCCCCCGCTTGGAGCTTCACTAGCTTGTTGTGCGAAACAGAGCACCTCCTCCAATCCCCTGGCGGTGGGCTGGGAGCGCGAGAAGAAGAGCCGCGTCGATGGTCCATGATGGAATGGATTTTTAGGTCAAAGGCGCTTCGATGAAGTATTCGCGGGAGGAAGACGGTGTGGTTTGGATCTGGATTCTTGCCTCTTTTGTAGGCGGACGACTCGCACAACTAGGGGGTGAAACGTAAAAGACACCCTGGCTTTTCGCATTCGTGCGACGCATGGAAGAGGGCCATTATTTGGCATAGAAGCTGAGGAACACAGTATTCAAGATGAAGCCGGACACTGTTCGGCAAATACATGGAATTTGAAGGGAGAACCCGCCTTGCAACGCCGAAGACTATAAACGCGCTGGACTTATCGTCATTGAAGCCTGGTTCGGGGCTACCGAGGAGTCTGGACTAGGGGTGTCCGGACAGCCGGACTATCATTATCCGCCGGACTCCAAGACTACGAAGATACAAGATTGAAGACTCCGCCCCGTGTCCGGATGGGACTTTCCTTGGCGTGGAAGGCAAGCTTGGCGATACGGATATGTAGATCTCCTACCATTGTAACCGACTACTGTAACCCTAGCCCTCTCCAAAGGTCTATATAAACCGGAGGGCTTTAGTCCGTAGGACAACATACGCTACATCAATCATACCATAGGCTAGCTTCTAGGGTTTAGCCTCCTTGATCTCGTGGTAGATCCACTCTTGTACTACCCATATCATCAATATTAATCAAGCGGGACGAGGGTTTTACCTCCATCGAGAGGGCCCAACACAGGTAAAACATCGTGTCCCTCGCTCCTGTTACCATCCGCCTAGACGCACAGTTCGGGACCCCCTACCCGAGATCCGCCGGTTTTGACACCGACAATGACCATAAAAGATATCACTCATATAAATAGAACAACCATTATTCTCCGATTTAAATGAATAACCGTCTCGCATCAAACAAGATCCAGATATAATGTTCATGCTCAATGCTGGCACCAAATAACAGTTATTCAGGTCTAAAACTAATCCCGAAGGTAGATGCAGAGGAAGCATGCCAACGGCGATCACATTGACTTTGGAACCATTTCCCACCTGCATCGTCACCTCGTCCTTAGGCAATCTTTGCTTAATCCGTAGCCCCTGTTTCGAGTTGCAAATATGAGCAACAGAACCAGTATCAAATACCCAGGCGCTACTGCGAGCATTAGTAAGGTACACATCAATAACATGTATATCAAATATACCTTTCACTTTGCCATACTTCTTGTCCGCCAAATACTTGGGGCAGTTCGCTTCAAAGGACCAGTCCCTTTGCAAGAGAAGCACTCGGCCTCGTGCTTAGGTCCAGACTTGGGCTTCTTCACTTGAGTAGCAACTTGCTTGCCGTTCTTCTTGAAGTTCCCCTTCTACCCTTTGCGTTTTTTCTTGAAACTAGTGGTCTTGTTGACCATCAACACTTGATGCTCCTTCTTGATTTCTAACTCCGCAGCTTTTAGCATTGTGAAGAGCTCGGGAATTGTCTTATCCATCCCTTGCATATTATAGTTCATCACGAAGCTTTTGTAGCTTGGTGGCAGTGATTGAAGAACTCTGTCAATGACACTATCATTAGAAAGATTAACTCTCAGTTGAGTCAAGTGGTTGTGGTATCCAGACATTCTGAGTATATGTTCACTGACAGAACTATTCTCTTCCATTTTGCAGTTGTAGAACTTATTGGAGACTTCATATCTCTCAATCCGGGCATTTGCTTGAAATATTAACTTCAAATCTTGGAACATCTCGTATGCTCCATGACATTCAAATGTCGTTGAAGTCCCGGTTCTAAGTCATAAAGCATGGCACACTGAACTATCGAGTAGTCAACACGCGACTGCCAGTCATTAACAATGTCTACGGTTGCTGGCGCAGGTGGTACACCTAGTGGTGCTTTCAGGACGTAATTCTTCTGTGCAGCAATCAGTAATCCTCAAGTTACGGACCCAGTCTGTTTAGTTGCTACAATCATCTTTCAACTTTGCTTTCTCTAGGAACGCATTAAAATTCAAAGGAATAGTAGAACGGGCCATTGATCTACAGTAATATAGACATGCAAAATACTAATAGGTACTAAGTTCATGATAAAGTAAAGTTCAATTAATCATATTACTTAAGAACTCCCACTTAGATAGACATCCCTCTAATCATCTAGGTGATCATGTGATCCGAATCAACTAAACCATGTCTGATCATCACGTGAGATGGAGTAGTTTTTGTTGGGGAAAACAGTAATTTCAAAAAAATTCCTACGATCACGCAAGATCTATCTAGGTGATGCATAACAACGAGCGGGGAGAGTGTGTCCACGTACCCTCGTAGACCAAAAGCGGAAGCGTTTAGTAACGCGGTTGATGTAGTCGAACATCTTTGCGATCCAACCAATCAAGTACCGAATGCACGACACCTTCGCGATCTGCACATGTTCAGCTCGGTGAAGTCCCTCGAACTCTTGATCCAGCTGAGGCTGAGGGAGAGTTCCGTCAGCACAACGACGTGGTGACAGTGATGACGATGTTACCGGCACATGGCTTCACCTAAGCACTACGATGATATGACTGAGGTGTAAAACTATGGAGGGTGGCACCGCACACGGCTAAAGATCAACTTATGTTCTATGGGGTGCCCCCTCTCCCGTATATAAAGGAGGGGAGGAGGAGACCGGCCGGCCACAAGGGGCGCGCCCAAGGGGGGAATCCTACTCCAAGTAGGAGTAGGTTCCCCCCTTTCCTAGTCCAACTAGGAGGAGAAGGAAGGAGAGGGAAAGAGGGGCCGCACTCCCCTCCCCTTGTCCTATTCGGACTCCCCTGGGGGGCGCCACCTCTTGGCTGCGGCCCTCTCTCTTCCCTAAGGCCCACTAAGGCCCATAACTTCCTGGGTGGGTTCTGGTAACCCTCCGACACTCTGGTTTTATCAGAAACTATCTGGAACACTTCCAGTGTCCGAATAACATGGTCCAATATAATCTTTATGTCTCGACCATTTCGAGGCTCCTCATCAAGTCCTTGATCACATCCGGGACTCTTAACAACCTTCGGTACATCAAATCACATAAACTCATAATACCAATCGTCATCGAACGTTAAGCGTGCGGACCCTACGGGTTCGAGAACTATGTAGACATGACCGAGACACATCTCCGGTCAATAACCAATAGCGGAACCTGGATGCTCATATTGGCTCCTAAATATTCTACGAATATCTTTATCGGTCAAACCGCACAACAACATAGGTTGTTCCCTTTGTCATCGGTATGTTACTTGCCCGAGATTCGATCGTCGGTATCCTCATACCTAGTTCAATCTCGTTACCGCCAAGTCTCTTTACTCGTTCCGTAATGCATCATCCCGTAACTAACTCATTAGTCACATTGCTTGCAAGGCTTATAGTGATGATCATTACCGAGAGGGACCAGAGATACCTCTCTGATACACAGAGTGTCAAATCCTAAACTCGATCTATGCCAACCCAACAAACACCAAAGGAGACACCTGTAGAGCATCTTTATAATCAGCCAGTTATGTTGTGACATTTGATAGCACACTAAGTGTTCCTCTGGTATTTGGGAGTTGCATAATCTCATAGTCAGAGGAACATGTATAAGTCATTAAGAAAGCAATAGCAATAAAACTGAACGATCATTATGCTAAGGTAATGGATGAGTCTTGCCCATCACGTCATTCTCTAATGATGTGATCCCGTTCATCAAATGACAACGCATGTCTATGGCTAGGAAACTTAACCATCTTTGATTAATGAGCTAGTCAAGTAGAGGCATACTGGGGACACTCTGTTTTGTCTATGTATTCACACATGTACTAAGTTTCCATTTAATACGATTCTAGCATGAATAATAAACATTTATTATGATATAAGGAAATATAAATAACAACTTTATTATTGCCTCTAGGGCATATTTCCTTCAGTCTCCCACTCGCACTAGAGTCAGTAATGTAGGTCACATCGCCATGTGATTTAACACCAATAGGTCACATCGTCATGTGATTTAACACTCTATAGTTCACATCGCCATGTGACCAATACCCAAAGGGTTTACTAGAGTCCATAATCTAGTTCACATCGCCATGTGATTAACATCCAAGGAGTACTAAGGTGTGATCATGTTTTTCTTGTGAGAGAAATTTAGTCAATGGGTCTGCCACACTCAGATCCATATGTATTTTGCAAATTTCTATGTCTACAATGCTCTGCATGGAACTAATCTAGCTAATTTCTCCCACTTTCAATATGTATCCAAATTGAGACTCAGAGTCATCCAGATCGGTGTAAAAGCTTGCATCGACGTAACTCTTTACGATGAACTCTTTATCACCTCCATAACTGAGAAATATTTCATTAGTCCTCTAAGGATAATTTTGACCAATGTCCAGTGATCTAATCCTAGATCACTATTGTACTCCATTGCCAAGCTCAGGGCAGGGTATACAATAGGTCTGGTACACAACATGGCATACTTTATAGAACCTGTGGCTGAGACATAGGGAATGCCTTTCATTCTCTCTCTATCTTCTGTCGTGGTCGGGCTTTGAGTCTTACTCAACTTCACACCTTGCAACACAGGCAAGACTCCTTCTTTGACCGTTCCATTTTGAACTACTTCAAAAACTTGTCAAGGTATGTACTCATTGAAAAAAACTTATCAAGCGTCTTGATCTATCTCTATAGATCTTGGTGCTTAATATGTAAGCAGCTTCACCCAGGTCTTTCTTTGAAAAACTCCTTTCAAACACTAATTTATGCTTTCCAGAAAATTCTACATAATTTCCGATCAACAATATGTCATTCACATATACTTATCAGAAAGGCTGTAGTGCTCCCACTCACTTTCTTGTAATTACAGGCTTCACCGCAAGTCTGTATAAAACTATATGCTTTGATCAACTCATCAAAGCGTATATTCCAACTCCGAGATGCTTGCACTAGTCCATAGATGGATCGCTGGAGCTTTGTACACTTTGTTAGCACCTTTAGGATCGACAAAACCTTCTGGTTGCATCATATACAATTCTTCTTTAAGAAATCCATTACGGAATGCTGTTTTAACATCCATTTGCCATATTTCATAAAATGTGGCAATTGCTAACATGAGTTGGAGAGACTTAAGCATCGCTATGAGTGAGAAAATCTCATCATAGTCAACACCTTGAACTTGTCAAAAAACTTTTGCGACAAGTCGAGCTTTGTAGATAGTAACACTACCATCACTGTCCGTCTTCCTCTTGAAGATCCATTTATTCTCTATGGCTTGCCGATCATTGGGCAAGTCAACCAAAGTCCACACTTTGTTCTTATACATGGATCCCATCTCAGATTTCATGGCCTCAAGCCATTTTGCGGAATCTGGGCTCACCATCGCTTCCTCATAGTTCGTAGGTTCGTTATGGTCAAGTAACATGACTTCTAGAACAGGATTACCGTACCACTCTGGTACGGATCTTACTCTGGTTGACCTACGAGGTTCGGTAGTAACTTGATCAGAAGTTTCATGATCATTATTATTAGCTTCCTCACTAATTGTTGGGGAACGTAGCAGAAATTCAAAAATTTTCCTACGTGTCACCAAGATCTATCTATGGAGAAACCAGCAACGAGTAGAAAGAAGAGTGCATCTACATAACCTTGTAGATCGCTAAGCGGAAGCGTTCAAGTGAACGGGGTTGATGGAGTCGTACTCGTCGTGATTCAAATCACCGATGATCAAGTGCCGAACAGACGGCACCTCCGCGCTCAACACACGTACAGCCCGGTGACGTCTCCCCGCCTTGATCCAGCAAGGAGAGAGGAGAGGTTGAGGAAGACTCCTCCAGCAGCAGCACAACGGCGTGGTGGTGATGGAGGAGTGTGGCAATCCAGCAGGCTTCGCCAAGCACCACGGAGAGGAGGAGTACTTGGGAGAGAGGAGAGGGCTGCAACCAAAGGCGAGATCGAATCACGTGTATTCTGTGTGTGCTCTGGGCAGCCCTATGCCTCACTATTTATAGGGGAGAGGGGCTGCGCCCCTTTAGGGTTTCCCACCCCAAGGGGTGCGGCCAGCCTCGAGATCCAACAGGGGTGGCGGCCAGGAGGGAGGAGAGGGAGGCGCGCGGGAGCATGGGCCTTGGGGCCCATCTCGCCCTAGGGTTTGCCCCTCCCACCCTCCCCGCGCCTTGGGCCCCTTGTGGGGCGCACCAGCCCACAGGGCTGGTTCCTCCCACACATGGCCCACGCAGCCCTCTGGGGTAGGTGGCCCCACTTGGTGGACCCAGGGACCCTCCGGTGGTCCCGTGATTTTACCGATAAAACCCAAACTTTTCCGGTGACCAAAACAGACTTCCCATATATAAATCTTTACCTCCGGACCATTCCGAACTCCTCGTGACGCCCCGGATCTCATCAGGGACTCAACAACATTCGGTAACCACATACAAACTTCCTTTATAACCCTAGCGCCATCGAACCTTAAGTGTGTAGACCCTACGGGTTCGGGAGACATGTAGACATGACCGAGACGTTCTCCGGTCAATAACCAACAGCGGATCTGGATACCCATGTTGGCTCCTACATGTTCCACGATGATCTCATCGGATGAACCACGATGTCAAGGACTCGATTGATCCCGTATACAATTCCCTTTGTCTAGCGGTATTTTACTTGCCCGAGATTCGATCGTCGGTATACCGATACCTTGTTCAATCTCGTTACGGCAAGTCTCTTTACTCGTTCCGCAACACATCATCCCGTGATCAACCCCTTAATCACATTGTGCACATTATGATGATGTCCTACCGAGTGGGCCCAGAGATACCTCTCCGCTTGCACGGAGTGACAAATCCATCTCGATCCGTGTCAACCCAGCAGACACTTTCGGAGATACCGTAGTGCACCTTTATAGTCACCCGCCACGTTGTGACGCTTGATACACCCAAAGCACTCCTACGGTATCCGGAGTTACACGATCTCATGGTCTAAGGAAGAGATACTTGACATTGGAAAAGCTCTAGCAAACGAACTACACGATCTTTGTGCTATGCTTAGGATTGTCTTGTCCATCACATCATTCTCCTAATGATGTGATCCCGTTATCAACGACATCCAATGTCCATAGTCAGAAACCATGACTATCTGTTGATCACAACGAGCTAGTCAACTAGAGGCTCACTAGGGACATATTGTGGTCTATGTATTCACACGTGTATTACGATTTCCGGATAATACGCTTATAGCATGAATAAAAGACAATTATCATGAACAAGGAAATATAATAATAATACTTTTATTATTGCCTCTAGGGCATATTTCCAACAGTCTCCCACTTGCACTAGAGTCAATAATCTAGTTCACATCACCATGTGATTAACACTCACAGTCACATCGCCATGTGACTAACACCGAGAGTTTACTAGAGTCGGTAGTCTAGTTCACATCACTATGTGATTAACACTCAATGAGTTTTAGGTTTGATCATGTTGCTTGTGAGAGAGGTTTTGGTCAACGGGTGCGAACCTTTCAGATCCGTGTGTGCTTTACAAATCTCTATGTCATCTCCTAGATGTAGCTACCACGCCTATTTGGAGCTATTCCAAATGATTGTTCTACTTGGAGCTATTCTAAAATTGCTCCATTATACGATCCAGATCTCTACTCGAGCTATCCGGATAGGTGTAAAGCTTGCATCGACGTAACCCTTTACGACGAACTCTTTACCACCTCCATAATCGAGAAAATTCCTTAGTACACTAGTTACTAAGGATAACTTTGATCGCTGTCCGTGATCCATTCTTGGATCACTCTTGTACCCTTGTCGACTCATGGCAAGGCACACTTCAAAGCGGTACACAAAGATAGCATCTTGTAGAGCCTACATCTTAATCATAGGGGACGACCTTCGTCCTTTCTCTCTATTCTGCCGTGGTCGAGCTTTTAAGTCTTAACTTCATACCTTACAACTCAGGCAAGAACTCCTTCTTTGACTGATCCATCTCGAACACCTTCAAGATCATGTCAAGGCATGTGCTCATTTGAAAGTACTATTAAGCATTTTGATCTATCTTATAGATCTTGATGCTTATTGTTTAAGTAGCCTAATCCAGGTTTTCCATTGAAAAACAATTTTCAAATAACCCTATATGCTTTCTAGAAATTCCACATCATTTCTGATCAACAATATGTCAACAACATATACTCATCAGAAATTTTATAGTGCTCCCACTCACTTCTTTGGAAATACAAGTTTCTCATAAACTTTGTATAAACCCAAAATCTTTGATCATCTTATCAAAGCGCACATTCCAACTCCGAGATGCTTACTCCGGTCCATGGAAGGATCATTGGAGCTAGCATACCTTTTAGCATCCTTAGGATCGACAAAACTTTTTCGATTGTATCACATACAACCTTTCCTTACTAAGACCGGTAAGGAAACTCGTTTTGTCATCCATCGCCAGATTTCATAAATGCAGCTAATGCTAACATGAATCCGACGGACTTAAGCATCGCTACGGATGAGAAAATCTCATCGTAGTCAACTCCTTGAACTTGTGAAAACTCTTCGCCACAAGTCGAGCTTCATAGACGGTGACGTCACCGTCCACGTCCGTCTTCTTCTTAAAGATCCATTTATCTCAATGGCTTGCCGATCATCGGGCAAGTCCACCAAAGTCCATGCTTTGTTCTGATACATGGATCCTATCTCGGATTTCATGGCTTCTAACCATTTGTCGGAATTTGGGCCCACCATTGCTTCTCCATAGCTCGTAGGTTCATTGTTGTCTAGCAACATGACCTTCAAGACAAGATTACTGTATCACTCTGAAGTAGTACGCATCCTTGTCACCCTACGAGGTACGGTAGTGACTTGATCTGAAGCTTCATGATCACTATCATAAGCTTCCACTTCAATTGGTGTAGGTGCCACAGGAACAACTTCCTATGCCATGCTACACAGTAGTTGAAGTGATGGTTCAATAACCTTATCAAGTCTCCACCATCCTCCCATTCAACTTTTCGAGACAAACTTTTCCTCGAAAAAGGACCTGATTCAAGAAACAATCCCTATTGCTTTCGGATCTGAATTAGGAGGTATACCCAACTATTTTGGGTGTCCTATGAAGATGCATTTTATCCGTTTTGGGTTCGAGCTTATCAACCTGAAATTTTTTTCACATAAGCGTCGCAGCCCCAAACCTTTAAGAAACGACAGCTTAGGTTTCTCTAAACCATAGTTCATACGGTGTCATCTCAACGGAATTACGTGGTGCCCTATTTAAAGTGAATGTGGTTGTCTCTAATGCCTAACCCATAAACGATAGTTGGTATTTCGATAAGAGACATCATGGCACGCACCATATCCAATAGGGTGCAACTATGATGTTCGGACACACCATCAAACTATGGTGTTCCAGGCGGTATTAATTGTGAAACATTTACACAATGTCTTAATTGTGTGCCAAACTCGTAACTCAGATACTCATCTTTATGATCATATCATAGACATTTCATCCTCTTGTCACGATGATCTTCAACTTCACTCTGAAATTACTTGAACCATTCAATAATTCAGACTTGTGTTTCATCAAGTAAATATACTCTACATCTACTCGAATCATCTGTGAAGTAAGAACATAACGATATTCACTGCATGCCTCAACACTCATTGGACTGCACACATCAAAATGTGTTACTTCCAACAAGTTGCTATCTTGTTCCATTTTACTGAAACACGAGGCTTTTTAATCATCTTGCCCATGTGGTATGATTTGCATATCTCAAGTGATTCAAAATCAAGTGAGTCTAAACGATCCATCTGCATGGAGTTTCTTCATGCGTATACACCAATAGACATGGTTCGCATGTCTCAAACTTTTCAAAAATGAGTGAGTCCATGGAGCTTCTTCATGCGTTTTATACCAATATGACTTACATGGCAATGCCACAAGTGAGTGGTACTATCATTTCTATCTTATATCTTTTGGCATGAAAATGTGTATCACTACGATCGAGATTTCAATAAACCATTCATTTCAGGTGCAAGACCATTGAAGGTATTATTCAAATAAACAGAGTAACCATTATTCTCCTTAAATGAATAACCGTATTGCGATAGACATAATCCAGTCATGTCTATGCTCAACGCAAACACCAAATCTCGATGGTAGAGGGAGCGTGCGATGCTTGATCACATCAACCTTGGAAACACTTCCAACACTTATCGTCACTCACCTTTAGCTAGTCTCCGCTTATTCCGTAGCTTTTATTTCGAGTTACTAACACTTAGCAACCGAACGGTATCTAATACCCGGTGCTACTAGGAGTACTAGTAAAGTACACATTAACATAATGTATATCCAATATACTTCTATCGACCTTTCCAGCCTTCTCATCTACCAAGTATCTAGGGTAATTCCGCTCGATGGTTGTTCCCTTATTATAGAAGCACTTAGTCTCGGTTTGGGTTCAACCTTGGGTTTCTTCATCGAGCAGCAGCTGATTTGCCGCTTCATGAAGTATCCTTCTTGCCCTTGCCCTTCTTTAAAACTAGTGGTTTCACCAACCATCAACAATTGATGCTCCTTCTGATTTCTACTTTCATTGTGTCAAACATCACGAATACCTCAAGGATCATCATATCTATCCCCGATATGTTATAGTTCATCACGAAGCTCTAGCAGCTTGGTGGTAATGACTTTGGAGAAACATTACTATCTCATCTGGAAGATCGACTCCCACTCGATTCAAGTGATTGTTGCACTCAGACAATCTGAGTACAAGCTCAACGATTGAGCTTTTCTCCCTTAGTTTGCAGGCTAAGAAAATCGCCGGAGGTCTCATACCTCTTGACGTGGGCACGAGCCTGAAATCTCAATTTCAGCCCTCGAAACATCTCATATGTTCCGCGACGTTTCGAAAAACATCTTTGGTGCCTTAATTCTAAGCCGTTTATCTGAACTATCACGTAGTTATCAAAACGTGTATGTCCGATGTTCGCAACATCCACAAATGACATTTGGGGTTCAGCACATTGAGCGTGCATTAAGGACATAAGCTTTCATCGTCCGCATAATCGCCATCGTCAACTTTCAACTATATTTTCTCTAGGAACATATCTAAACAGTGGAACTAAAGCGAGCTTCGACATAATTTGCAAAAGGTCTTTTGACTATGTTCAGGATAATTAAGTTCATCTTATGAACTCCCACTCAGATAGACATCCCTCTGGTCATCTAAGTGATCACATGATCCGAGTCAACTAGGCCGTGTCCGATCATCACGTGAGACGGACTAGTCATCATCGGTGAACATCTTCATGTTGATCGTATCCTCCATACGACTCATGCTCGACCTTTCGGTCTCCGTGTTCCGAGGCCATGTCTGCACATGCTAGGCTCGTCAAGTTAACCCCACGTGTTTTCGCTGTGTAAAACTGTCTTACACCGTTGTATGTGAACGTAAGAATCCATCACACCCGATCATCACGTGGTGCTTAGAAGCGATTTAACCTGTAGCAACGGTGCGCGATCGGGGAGAACACTTCTTGAAATTTTGTAAGGATCATCTTATTTACTACCGTCGTCCTAAGTAAACAAGATGCATAAACATGATAAACATCACATGCAATCAAATAGTGACATGATATGGCCAATATCATTTTGCTCCTTTGATCTTCATCTTCGGGCTCCATGATCATCATCGTCACCGGCATGACACCATGATCTCCATCATCATGATCTCCATCATCGTGTCTCCATGAAGTCGTCTCGCCAACTTATTACTTCTACTACTATGGCTACCGGTTAGCAATAAAGTAAAGTAATTACATGGCGTTGTTCAATGACACGCAGGTCATACAATAAATTAAGACAACTCCTATGGCTCCTGCCGGTTGTCATACTCATTGACATGCAAGTCGTGATTCCTATTACAAGAATATGATCAATCTCATACATCACATATCATTCATCACATTCTTCTTGGCCATATCACATCACATAGCATACTCGCAAAAACAAGTTAGACGTCCTCTAATTGTTGTTGCATGTTTTACGTGGCTGCTATGGGTTTCTAGCAAGAACGTTTCTTACCTACGCAAAAACCACAACGTGATATGCCAATTGCTATTTACCCTTCATAAGGACCCTTTTCATCGAATCCGTTCCGACTAAAGTGGGAGAGACTGGCACCCGCTAGCCACCTTATGCACGAAGTGCATGTCAATCAGTGGAACTGTCTCACGAAGAGTACGTAAGGTCGGTCCGGCCGCTTCATCCCACAATACCGTCGAAACAAGATTGGACTAGTAACGGTAAGCATATTGAACAACATCAACGCCCACAACTACTTTGTGTTCTACTCGTGCAAAGAATCTACGCAATAGACCTAGCTCATGATGCCACTGTTGGGGAACGTAGCAGAAATTCAAAAATTTTCCTACGTGTCACCAAGATCTATCTATGGAGAAACCAGCAACGAGTAGAAAGAAGAGTGCATCTACATACCCTTGTAGATCGCTAAGCGGAAGCGTTCAAGTGAACGGGGTTGATGGAGTCGTACTCGTCGTGATTCAAATCACCGATGATCAAGTGCCGAACAGACGGCACCTCCGCGCTCAACACACGTGACAGCCGGTGGACGTCTCCCCGCCTTGATCCAGCAAGGAGAGAGGGAGAGGTTGAGGAAGACTCCTCCAGCAGCAGCACAACGGCGTGGTGGTGATGGAGGAGTGTGGCAATCCAGCAGGCTTCGCCAAGCACCACGGGAGAGGAGGAGTACTTGGGAGAGAGGAGAGGGCTGCAACCAAAGGCGGAGATCGAATCACGTGTATCTCGTGTGTGCTCTGGGCAGCCCTATGCCTCACTATTTATAGGGGAGAGGGGCTGCGCCCCTTTAGGGTTTCCCACCCCAAGGGGTGCGGCCAGCCTCAGATCCAACTGGGTGGCGGCCAGGGGGAGGAGAGGAGGCGCAGGAGCATGGGCCTTAGGGCCCATCTCGCCTAGGGTTTGCCCCTCCCACCTCCCCGCGCTTGGGCCCCTTGTGGGGCGCACCAGCCCACCGGGCTGGTTCCTCCCACACATGGCCCACGCAGCCCTCTGGGGTAGGTGGCCCCACTTGGTGGACCCGGGACCTCCGGTGGTCCGTGATTTTACCGATAAAACCCAAACTTTTCCGGTGACCAAAACAGACTTCCCATATATAAATCTTTACCTCCGGACCATTCCGGAACTCCTCGTGACGCCCCGGATCTCATCCGGACTCCAACAACATTCGGTAACCACATACAAACTTCCTTTATAACCCTAGCGCCATCGAACCTTAGTGTGTAGACCCTACGGGTTCGGGAGACATGTAGACATGACCGAGACGTTCTCCGGTCAATAACCAACAGCGGGATCTGGATACCCATGTTGGCTCCTACATGTTCCACGATGATCTCATCGGATGAACCACGATGTCAAGGACTCGTTGATCCCGTATACAATTCCCTTTGTCTAGCGGTATTTTACTTGCCCGAGATTCGATCGTCGGTATACCGATACCTTGTTCAATCTCGTTACGGCAAGTCTCTTTACTCGTTCCGCAACACATCATCCCGTGATCAACCCCTTAATCACATTGTGCACATTATGATGATGTCCTACCGAGTGGGCCCAGAGATACCTCTCCGTTTGCACGGAGTGACAAATCCGAGCCTCGATCCGTGTCAACCCAAGACACACTTTCGGAGATACCGTAGTGCACCTTTATAGTCACCCGATTCGTTGTGACGTTTGATACACCCAAAGCACTCCTACGGTATCCGGGAGTTACACGATCTCATGGTCTAAGGAAGAGATACTTGACATTGGAAAAGCTCTAGCAAACGAACTACACGATCTTTGTGCTATGCTTAGGATTGTCTTGTCCATCACATCATTCTCCTAATGATGTGATCCGTTATCAACGACATCCAATGTCCATAGTCAGAAACCATGACTATCTGTTGATCACAACGAGCTAGTCAACTAGAGGCTCACTAGGGACATATTGTGGTCTATGTATTCACACGTGTATTACGATTTCCGGATAATACAGTTATAGCATGAATAAAAGACAATTATCATGAACAAGGAAATATAATAATAATACTTTTATTATTGCCTCTAGGGCATATTTCCAACACTAATTGGTGTAGGAATCACAAGAACTGATTTCTGTGATGAATTACTTTCCAATTTGGGAGCAGGTACTATTACCTCATCAAGTTCTACTTTCCTACCAATCACTTCTTTCGAGAGAAACTCCTTCTCTAGAAAGGATCCATTCTTAGCAACAAATATCCTACCTTCGGATCTGTGATAGAAGGTGTACTAAACAGTTACTTTTTGGGTATCCTATGAAGACACACTTCTCCGATTTGGGTTCGAGCTTATCAGGTTGAAGCTTTTTCACATAAGCATCGCAGCCCCAAACTTTAAGAAATGACAGCTTGGGTTTCTTGCCAAACCACAATTCATATGGTGTCGTCTCAATGGATTTAGATGGTGCCCTATTTAACATGAATGCAACTGTCTCTAATGGATAACCTCAAAACGATAATGGTAAATCGATAAGAGACATCATGGATCGCACTATATCTAATAAGTACGGTTACGACGTTCGGACACACCATTACATTGTGGTGTTCCAGGTGGCGTGAGTTGTGAAACATTTCCACATTGTTTCAAATGAAGACCAAACTCGTAACTCAAATATTCGCCTCCGCAATCAGATCGTAGAAACTTTTTTTTCTTGTTAAGATGATTTTCCACTTCACTCTGAAATTCTTTGAACTTTTCAAATGTTTCAGACTTATGTTTCATAAAGTAGATATACCCATATCTGCTCAAATCATCTGTGAAGGTTAGGAAATAACGATACTCGCCGCGAGCCTCAACACTCATCGGACCGCATACAGTAGTATGTCAGTTGCTCGCTCCATTGTTCCAGAGAACGGAGTCTTAGGCATCTTGCCCATGAGGCATGGTTTGCAAGCATCAAGTGATTCATAATCAAGTAACTCCAAAATCCCATCAACATGGAGTTTCTTCATGCGCTTTACACCAATATGACCTAAATGACAGTGCCACAAATAAGTTGCACTATCATTATTAACTTTGCATCTTTTGGCTTCAATATTATGAATATGTGTATCACTAAGATCGAGATTCAATAAACCACTTATATTGAGTGTATGACCGTAGAAGGCTTTATTCGTGTAAATAGAACAACAATTATTCTTTGACTTAAATGAATAACCATATTGCAATAAACATGATCCAATCATATTCATGCTCAATGCAAACACCAAATAACATTTATTTTAGGTTCAACACTAATCCCTAAGGTAAAGGGAGTGTGCGATGGTGATCTTATCAATCTTGGAATCACTTCCAACACACATCATCACCTCACCCTTAACTAGTCTTTGTTTATTTTGCAACTCATGTTTCGAGTTACTACTCTTAGCAACTGAACTAGTATCAAATACCGAGGGGTTGCTATAAACACTAGTAAAGTACACATCAATAACATGTATATCAAATATACCTTTGTTCACTTTGCCATCCTTCTTATCCGCCAAGTATCTAGGGGCAGTTCCGCTTCCAGTGACCATTTCCTTTGCAGTAGAAGCACTCAATTTCAGGCTTGGGTCTAGCTTTGGGTTTTTTCATGGGAGTGGAAACTTGCTTGCCATTCTTCTTGAAGTTCCCTTTCTTTCCCTTGCCCTTTTACTTGAAACTAGTGGTCTTGTCAACCATCAACATTTGATGCTTTTTCTTGATTTCTACCTTCACCGATTTCAACATCGCGAAGAGCTTGGGAATCATTTCCGTTATCCCTTGCATATTATAGTTCATCACGAAGTTCTAGTAACTTGGTGATAGTGACTTAGAGAACTCTGTCAATCACTATCTTTTCTGGAAGATTAACTCCCACTTGATTCAAGTGATTGTAGTACTCAGACATTCTGAGCACATGCTCACTAGCTGAGCTATTCTCCTCCATTTTGTAGGCAAAGTACTTTGTCAGAGGTCTCATACCTCTTAACACGGGCATGAGTCTGAAATACCAATTTCACAATTTCAACTCTTGGACCATCTCATATGCTCCATGTCGTTCAAAACATTTTTGAAGTCCCGGTTCTAAGCCGTAAATCATGGTGCACTAAACTATCAAGTAGTCATCATACCGAGCTTGTCAAACGTTCATAACATCTGCATCTGCTCCTGCAATAGTTCTGTCACCTAGCGGTGCATCAAGGACATAATACTTCTGTGCAGCAATGAGGATAATCCTCAGATCACGGACCTAGTACGCATCATTGCTAATTTCAACTTATCTCTAGGAACATATCAAAAATAAACGGGGAGCTACATCGCGAGCTATTGATCTACAACATAGTTATGCAAATACTATCAGGACTAAGTTCGTGATAAATTAAAGTTCAATTAATCATGTTACTTAAGAAATCCCACTTAGATAGACATCCCTCTAGTCATCTAAATGATCATGTGATCCAAATCAACTAAACCATGTCCAATCATCATGTGAGATGGAGTAGTTTTCAATGGTGAACATCACTATGTTGATCATATCTACTATATGATTCACGCTCGACCTTTCGGTCTCAGTGTTCCGAGGCCATATCTGCACATGCTAGGCTTGTCAAGTTTAACCTGAGTATTCTGCGTGTGCAAAACTGGCTTGCACCTATTGTATGTGAACGTAGAGCTTATCACACCCGATCATCACGTGGTGTCTCAGCACGAAGAACTGTCGCAACAGTGCATACTCAGGGAGAACACTTGTACCTTGAGATTTTAGTAAGGGATCATCTTATAATGCTACCGACATACTAAGCAAAATAAGATGCATAAAGGATAAACATCACGTGCAATCAATATAAGTGATATGATATGGCCATCATCATCTTGTGCCTTTGATCTCCATCTCCAAAGCACCGTCATGATCACCATTGTCACCGGCTTGACACCTTAATCTCCATCGTAGCATCGTTGTCGTCTCGCCAACTATTGCTTCTACGGCTATCGCTACCTCTTAGTGATAAAGTAAAGCAATTACATGGCGATTGCATTTCATACAACAAAGCGACAACCATAAGGCTCCTGCCAGTTGCCAATAACTTTTACAAAACATGATCATCTCATACAACAATTTATATATCATCACGTCTTGACCATATCACATCACAGCAAGCCCTGCAAAAATAAGTTAGATGTCCTCTACTTTGTTGTTGCAAATTTTACGTGGCTGTTATGGGCTTAGCAAGAACCGTTCTTACCTGTGCTTAAAAACCACAATGATTTTTTGTCAAGTGTGTTGTTTTAACCTTCAACAAGGACCTGGCATAGTCAAACTCGATTCAACTAAAGTTGGAGAAACAAACACCCACTAGCCACCTGTGTGCAAAGCACGGCGGTAGAACCAGTCTCATGAACGCGGTTATGTAATGTCGGTCTGGGCCGCTTCATCCAACAATACCGCCGAATCAAAGTATGACATGCTGGTAAGAAGTATGACTATTATCGCCCACAACTCTTTGTATTCTACTTGTGCATATAACATCTACGCATAGACCTGGCTCGGATGCCACTGTTGGGGAACGCAATAATTTCAAAAAATTTCCTACAATCATGCAAGATCTATCTAGGTGATGTATACCAATGAGTGGGAAGAGTGTGTCCACGTACCCTCATAGACCGAAAGCAGAAGCGTTTAGTAACTCGGTTGATGTAGTCGAACGACTTCACGATCCAACCGGTCAATCACCGAACGCACGACACCTCCATGATCTGCACACGTTCAGCACCGTGACGTCCCTCGAACTCTTGATCCAGCTGAGGCCGAGGGAGAGTTCCGTCAGCACAACGGCGTGGTGACGGTGATGATGAAGTTACCGGCATAGGGCTTCGCCTAAGCACTACGACGATTTGACCGAGGTGTAAAACTATGGAGGGGGCACCGCACACGGCTAAAGATCAACTTATGTGTCTATGGGGTGCCCCCCTCCCCCGTATATAAAGGAGGGGAGGAGGAGGTCGGCCGGCCACAAGGGGCGCACCCAAGGGGGGGAATCCTACTCTAAGTAGGAGTAGGTTCCCCCCTTTCCTAGTCCAACTAGGAGAAGAAGGAAGGAGAGGAAAAGAGGGGTTGTGCCCCCTCCCCTTGTCCTATTCGGACTCCCCTTGGGGGGGGGGGGGGTGGGAGGGCGCCCCCTCTTGGCTGCGGCCCTCTCTCTCCCCAAAGGCCCACTAAGGCCCATAATTTCCCGGGGGGTTCAGTAACCCTCCGGCACTCCGGTTTTGTCCGAAACTATCTGGAACACTTCCGGTGTCCGAATAACATGGTCCGATATATCAATCATTATGTCTCGACCATTTCGAGACTCTTCGTCATGTTCGTGGTCACATCTGGGACTCCGAATGACCTTCGGTACATCAAATCACATAAACTCATAATACCAATCGTCATCGAACATTAAGTGTGGGGACCCTACGGGTTCGTGAACTATGTAGACATGACCGAGACACATCTCCGGTCAATAAAAAATAGCGGAACCTGGATGCTCATATTGGCTCCTACATATTCTACGAAGATCTTTATCGATCAAACTGCACAACAACATACGATGTTCCCTTTGTCATTGGTATGTTACTTGCCCGAGATTCGATCGTCTATATCCACATACCTAGTTCAATCTCGTTACCGGCAAGTCTCTTTACTCGTGCCGTAATGCATCATCCCGTAACTAACTCAATAGTCACATTTCTTGCAAGGCTTATAGTGATGATCATTACCGAGAGGGCCCAGAAATACCTCTTCGATACACAGAATGACAAATTGTAATCTCGATCTATGCCAACCCAACAAACACCATCGGAGACACCTGTAGAGCATCTTTATAATCACCCAGTTACGTTGTGACGTTTGATAGCACACTAAGTGTTCCTCCAATTCGGGAGTTGCATAATCTCATAGTCAGAGGAACATGTATAGGTCATGTAGAAAGCAATAGTGATAAAACTAAACGATCATTATGCTAAGCTAATGGATGGGTCTTGTCCATCACATCATTCTCTAATGATGTGATCCCGTTCATCAAATGACAACACATGTCTATGGCTCGGAAACTTAACCATCTTTGATTTACGAGCTAGTCAAGTAGAGGCATGCTAGGGACCCTCTGTTTTGTCTATGTATTCACACATGTACTAAGTTTCAGGTTAATACAATACTAGCATGAATAATAAACATTTATCATGACATAAGGAAATATAAATAACAACTTTATTATTGCCTCTAGGGCATATTTCCTTTAGTTTTCAATGGTGAACATCACTATGTTGATCATATCTACTATATGATTCACGCTTGACCTTTCGGTCTCAGTGTTCCAAGGCCATATCTGCATATGCTAGGCTCGTCAAGTTTAACCTGAGTATTCTGCGTGTGCAAAACTGGCTTGCACCCGTTGTATGTGAACGTAGAGCTTATCACACCCGATCATCACGTGGTGTCTCAGCACAAAGAACTATCGCAACGGTGCATACTCAGGGAGAACACTTATACCTTGAAATTTAGTGAGAAATCATCTTTTGATGCTACCACCGTACGAAGCAAAATAAGATGCATAAAGGATAAACATCACATGCAATCAATATAAGTGATATGATATGGCCATCATCACCTTGTGCATTTGATCTCCATCTCCAAAGGACCGTCATGATCACCATCATCACCGGCTTGACACCTTGATCTCTATCGAAGCATTGTTTTCGTCTTGCCAACCATTGCTTCTACGACTATTGCTACCGCTTAGTGATAAATTAAAGCAATTACATGGCGATTGCATTTCATACAATAAAGCGACAACCATAAGGCTCCTGCGAGTTGCCGATAACTTGTACAAAACATGATCATCTCATACAACAATTTATATATCATCACGTCTTGACCATATCACATCACAACATGCCCTGCAAAAACAAGTTAGATGTCCTCTACTTTGTTGTTGCAAATTTTATGTGGCTGCTATGGGCTTAGCAAGAACCGTTCTTACCTACGCATCAAAACCACAACGATTTTTCGTCAAGTGTGCTGTTTTAACCTTCAACAAGGACCGGGTGTAGTCACGCTCGATTCAACTAAAGTAGGAGAAATAGACACCCACTAGCCACTTGTGTGCGAAGCACGGCGGTAGAACTAGTCTCATGAACGCGGTCATGTAATGTCTGTCTGGGCCGCTTCATCCAACAATACCGCCGAATCAAAGTTTGACATGCTGGTAAGCAGTATGACTATTATCGCCCACAACTCTTTGTGTTGTACTCATGCATATAACATCTACGCATAGACCTGGCTCTGATGCCACTGTTGGGGAACATAGTATTTCAAAAAAATTACTACGATCACACAAGATCTATCTAGGAGAAGCATAGCAACGGGCGGGGAGAGTATGTGCACAAACCTCGTAGACCAAAAGCGGAAGCGTTTTATCAACGCAGTTGATGTAGTCGTACGTCTTCACGATCCGACCGATCCTATCACCGAATGTATGGCACCTCCGTGTTCAACACAAGTTCAGCTCGATGACGTCCCTCGTACTCTTGATCCAGTTGAGGCTGAGGGAGAGTTCCGTCAGCACGAAGGCGTGGTGACGGTGATGATGAAGTTACCGGTGCAGGGCTTCGCCTAAGCACTATGACGATAGGACTGAGGTGTGTTTCTGTGGAGTGGGGCACCGCACACGGCTAAAAGATCAACTTGTGTATCTTAGAGGTGCCCCCTCCCCATGTATATAAAGGTGGGAGGGGGAGGCCGGCCAGCCCTCCAAGGGCGCGCCAGGAGAGGGGAATCCTACTAGGACTCCAAGTCCTCGTAGGTTTCCTCCTAAGGAAGAGGGGGAAGGGAAGGAAAGGGGGCGCCGCCCCCTTCCCCTAGTCCAATTCGGACCCAAGGGGGGCGCAGCCAACCCCTCCTGGCTCTTTCTCTCTTTCCACTAAGGCCCATGGTGGCCCATTAGTTCCCCTGGGGGGTTCCGATAACCCTCTAGCACTCCGATATTTATTCGGTAACCCCCGGAACTTATCCGGTGTCTGAATGACATCGTCCAATATATGAATCTTTATATCTCGACCATTTCGAGACTCCTCGTCATGTCCATGATCTCATTCGGGTCTCTGAACAAACTTTGTTCATCTAATCACATAACTCATAATACAAATCGTCATCGAACGTTAAGCGTGCGGACCCTACGGGTTCGAGAACTATGTAGATGTGACCGAGACTCATCTCCGGTCAATAACCAATAGCGAAACTTGTATGCTCATATTGGCTCCTACATATTCTACGAAGATCTTTATCGGTCAAACCACGTAACAACATACGTTGTTCCCTTTGTCATCGGTATATTACTTGCCTGAGATTCGATCGTCGGTATCACCATACCTAGTTCAATCCCATTACCGGGAAGTCTCTTTACTCGTTTCGTAATGCATCATCCCGCAACTAACTCATTAGTCACATTGCTTGCAAGGCTTATAGTGATGTGCATTACCGAGAGGGCCCAGCGATTCCTCTCTGATACTTGGAGTGACAAATCCTAATCCTGATCTATGCCAACTCAAAACACCATCAGAGACACCTGTAGTGCATCTTTATAATCACCCAGTTATGTTGTGACGTTTGATAGCACACTAAGTGTTCCTCCGGTATTTGGGAGTCATAATCTCATAGTCAGGAACATGTAAAAGTCATGAAGAAAGCAATAGCAATAAACTAAATGATCATAGTGCTAAGCTAACGGGTGGGTCTTCACCATCACATCATTCTCTAATGATGTGATTTCGTTCATCAAATGACAACACATGTCCATGGCTAGGAAACTTAACCATCTTTGATAAATGAGCTAGTCAAGTAGAGGCATACTAGGGACACTCTGTTTGTCTATGTATCCACACATGTTCTAAGTTTCCGATTAATACAATTCTAGCATGAATAATAAACATTTATCGTGATATAAGGAAATATAAATAACAATTTATTATTGCCTCTAGGGCATATTTCCTTCAGATGAGTGGCCTATTTTTGTTGAATCTCGATTCTAGTGATACACATATTCATAATATTGAAGCCAAAAAATGCAAAGTTAATAATGATAGTGCAACTTATTTGTGGCACTGCCGTTTGGGTCATATTGGTGTAAAGCACATGAAGAAACTCCATGCTGATAGGCTTTTGGAATCACTTGATGCTTGCAAACCATGCCTCATGGGCAAGATGACTAAGACTCCGTTCCCCGGAACAATGGAGCGAGCAAATGACTTATTGGAAATAATACATACTGATGTATGCAGTCCAATGAGTGTTGAGGCTCATGGCGGGTATCGTTATTTTCTGACAATCACAGATGATTTGAGCAGATATGGGTATATCTACTTAATGAAACATAAGTCTGAAACATTTGAAAAGTTCAAAGAATTTCAGAGTGAAGTGGAAAATCATCGTAACAAGAAAATAAAGTTTCTACGATCTGATCGAGGTGATTATTTGAGTTATGAGTTTGGTCTTCATTTGAAACAATGTGGAATAGTTTCACAACCGAC
The DNA here is from genome assembly GCA_021437245.1 of Aegilops speltoides. Taxonomy (NCBI): domain Eukaryota; kingdom Viridiplantae; phylum Streptophyta; class Magnoliopsida; order Poales; family Poaceae; genus Aegilops; species Aegilops speltoides. The sequence goes on from CM038141.1 coordinate 314,307,083, forward strand.
GCCACCTGGAACACCACAGCGTAATGGTGTGTCCGAACGTCGTAACTGCACTTTATTAGATATGGTGCGATCTATGTTGTCTCTTACTGCTACGTCTTGAGCTTGTTGGTTTTCCTTGAAGAGGAAAGGGTGATGCAGCAATAGTAGCGTAAGTATTGCCCTCAGTTTTTGAGAACCAAGGTATCAATCCAGTAGGAGGCTCCTCAAAAGTCCCACGCACCTACACAAACAAACAAAGAACTCGCAACCAACGCAATAAAGGGGTTGTCAATCCTTCACGACCACTTGTAAAGTGAGATCTGATAGAGATAATATGATAAGATAAATATATTTTTGGTATTTTATAATATAGATGCAAAAAGTAAAGATGCAAATAAAAGTAGATTGAAAGCTTATATGATAAAAGATAGACCCGGGGCGAGGTTTCACTAGTGGCTTCTCTCAAGATAGCATAACTATTACGGTGGGTGAATAAATTCTTGTCGAGCAACCGATAGAAAAGCTTAATAATTATGAGATTATCTAGGCATGATCATGTATATAGGCATCACATCCGTGACAAGTAGACCGACTCTGCCCTGCATCTACTACTATTACTCCACACATCGATCGCTATCCAAAGATGCATCTTGAGTAACGATTAAGAAAGATGACATGATGTAGAGGATAAACTCATGCAATATGGTATAAATCCCATCTTTTATCCTCGATGGCAACAATACAATACGTGCCTTGCAACCCTTTCTCTCCTTTGGTAAGGACACCGCAAGATTGAACCCAAAGCTAAGCACTTCTCCCATGGCAAGAAAGATCAATCTAGTAGGCCAAACCAAACTGATAATTCGAAGAGACTTGCAAAGATAACTCAATCATACATAAAAGAATTCAGAGAAGATTCAAATATTTCTCATAGATAAACTTGATCATAAACCCACAATTCATCGGATCTCGACAAACACACCGCAAAAAGAGTTTACATCGAATAGATCTCCACAAGAGAGGGGGAGAACATGGTATTGAGATCCAAAAAGAGAGAAGAAGCCATCTAGCTAATAACTATGGACCCGAAGGTCTTTGGTAAACTACTCACAACTCATCGGAGGGGCTATGGTGTTAATGTAGAAGCCCTCCATGGTCAATTCCCCCTCCAGCGGAGCACCGGCGAAGGCTGCAAGATGGTATTTTGCGGATACATAAGGTTACGGCGGTGGAAATTGTGTTTCGTTGGCTCCCTGGATGTTTTCGGGGTACGTAGGTATATATAGGAGGAAGAAGTATGTCGGTGGCCGCTCGTGGGGCCCAGGAGCGCCCAGGAGGGGTGGGCGCACCCTCCTATCTCCCGGCCGCCTCGTTTGCTTCTTGACTTGCACTCCAATTTCTTCGGATCACATTCGTTCCAAAAATCACGCTCCCGAAGGTTTCATTCCGTTTGGACTCAGTTTGATATTCCTATTCTTCGAAATACTGAAATAGGCAAAAAAACAGCAATACGGGTTGGGCCTCCGGTTAGTAGGTTAGTCCCAAAAATGATATAAATATGTAAAATAAAGCCCATAAACATCCAAAAGGGGTAATATAATAGCATGGAACAATCAAAAATTATAGATACATTGGAGACGTATCACTTACCGATTTACCACTATCGTTTTGGGATTATGCATTTGAGACAGTTGCATTCACGTTAAATAGGGCACCATGTAAATCCGTTGAGACGACACCATATGTGAGAGTGCTAGTAATCGACTAGAGGGGGGGTGAATAGGCGATTTTTATGAAAGTCTTCAAAACACGGGGGCTTTGAAGACAAACAGTAGAAATGAAACTATTGATATGCAACGGAATGTAGACTACACTAGACAAGCCATAGTCAAGTAAGCAATGAAATGAAAGCATGAAGACTATCAGCAGCTAGGTAGTATGGATCTGGATGGAAGATAGTATGAAGCCAAACAATAAATAGTCTTCACACAGTGAAGACAATCAGATCATGCAAACAAGCAATGACTTCACGAAGATCAACTGAAAGTAAAGAGAGGTAAGGGATAGAACTACTTGCTTGGTAAGGACAAGGATTTGGTAGACCAGTTCCAGTTGTTGTGACAACTGTACGTTTGGTTAGGGAGGCTGAGGTTCAACTCAGAAGACCGCGTCTTCACCTTATTCCCCTTGTGCTAAGGACACTTAGTCCTCGCCGAATCACTCTGGTAAGTCTTCAAGGTAGACTTCCAAACCTTCACAGACTTCGTTCATTGGCAATACACAATGGCTCTTGGATGCTTAGAACGTGACGCCTAACCGGCTAGAGGATTCATAGTCCTGAGGTGTAACAAGTCTTCAGATCACGCGGACAGAAAGACTTCAGTAATGCCTAACACTCTTTGGCTCTGGGTGTTTTGGGCTTTGTCCTCGCAAGGATCTCTCTCAAATGCTTCGGAGGTGGGTTGTGAGGGAGTCCTAGATTAAGGGGTCCTCGGGCGTCCGGACTATGATACGTAGGCCATACTGATGGGCTGTGAAGATACAAGACCGAAGATTCTCTCTCGTGTCCGGATAGGACTCTCCTTGACATGGAAGGCAAGCTTGGCGCCCTGATATGAAGACTCCTTTCTCTGTAACCGACTTTGTACAAACCTAGTCCCCTCCGGTGTCTATATAAACTGGAGGGCTTAGTCCGTAGAGGCAATGATAATCATAGTCATACATGCTAGACTTTTAGGGTTTTTGCCATTATGATCTTGTGGTAGATCAACTCTTGTAATACTCATGTTCATCAAGATCAATCAAGCAGGAAGTAGGTTATTACCTCCATAGAGAGGGCCCGAACCTGGGAAAACATCGTGTCCCCCGTCTCCTGTTACCATCAACCTTAGACGCACAGTTCGGGACCCCTACCCGAGATCCACCGATTTTGACACTGACATTGGTGCTTTCATTGAGAGTTCCGTTGCGTCGTCACCAAAAGTTTCGATGGCTCCTTCAATCATCTATAACAATGCAGTCCATGGGGAGGTTTTTCTCCCCGGACAGATTTTTGTATTCGGCGGCTTCGCACTGCGGGCCAACTCGCTTGGCCATCTAGAGCAGATCGACAGCTACGCCCCTGGCCATCAAGTCAGATTTGGAAGTTTGAACTACATCGCTGATATCCGCGGAGACTTGATCTTCGAGGGATTCGGGCCCACGACAGCTGCTCCCTGCCACCTCGATGAACATGACTTAAATCTGTCATTGGACCACACCCAGGAGATAGTGCCTGTAGCTGCTCTGGCCCTAGATCCGGAACAGATCGTGCCACCCGAGGACGGGAAGCTCAACCCTGCCACGGAAGGCACAGACTCAGCGGCGTTGGAGCCGCACAAAGACCCAACCCTGGGTGGAATCTGCGCTACCGGAGCCTCGGACTCGTTTCCGGCTACAGGTTCCGAACCGCGTGCGTCCGCATACGTCGAGCTTGATCGGACATCGATTGTCGAATTCAGCTCCACAGACATCTTCCGGCAGTCACCTTTAGGCGATGTGCTAAACTCATTAAAAACACTCTCCTTAGCGGGGGACTCACAACCGAATTATATTTGGTTCGAACTGGAAGCTGATGACGGAGAATTTCGCTTCCCACCCACCGCCCACTTCATAGCCACTATCGAAGACTTAACCGACACGCTCAATTACGGCTTCGAAGACATCGACGGTATGGACAACGATGCCGAAGAGGAGCAAGGCTAAAACCCGCCGTTTACCGGGCGCTGGACGGCCACTTCTTCGTACGACGTGTACATGGTGGATACACCTAAAGAGAACAATGGCGATAACGAGAAGGATCAAGTCGAGGATAAACCCCCTGAGATACAGCCAAAATGTCGACGACAGCGGCGCCGCTCTAAGTCACGCCATGGAAAAAATAGTAATACCAGAAATGGAGAAGATAACACTCCAAACGACGCCGAAGACAAGGAATACCCCGTGAAGCCAACCTCCGAACATGACGAACGGGAGGACGGGTGAGTCAGCCCTAATGAACAGGCTGTAAACAAACACTCGAAGGACATCAATTATCTTCCACTCTCTGCCTCGGCAATGAGGATTTCATTGTGCCCGAGGAACCTCTCAAGCAGGAGCGTTTTAAGTGCCGGCTAATAGCCACAGCGAGGAGCCTAAAAAATAAGCAGCATCAGCTTCAAGCTGATCAAGACCTGCTCAACGACAGATGGACTAATGTCCTGGCAGCCGAGGAATACGACCTCGATCGCCCAACTAAAAGTTACCCAAAGCGCAAATTGTCACCCCAATTCGATGATGAGGTGTTGGAACCCATACCATCAGCGTGTAATGCAGCTGACCGACCACCACGTTGCCAGGATAAAGCGGCACCTCAAGCCGAACACCAGCCTGTCCTACCTCACCGTAAAGGCAGAGATAACGCAGCTCGGGGTTATACATATGACCTGCGGCGGGACCTAAATTATAGAACAGGTCAGACCAGATGGACCTATGGATCGTGGGGGCGTGCCCCGACACGCGACAACAGCTACCTAGCCGGATGCAACAATCATAATCATGCCCGGGCCGAGAACTACAGACGGACTCCATCCGAGCTACGTCGCGACGTGGCCCCATATAGAGGCGCCACACACCCCTTTGCTTCACTGACGAGGTAATGGAGCACGAATTCCTAGAAGGGTATAAACCCATGAATATTGAATCATACGATGGAACAAGAGATCCCGCGGTATGGATTGAAGATTTTCTTCTCCATATCCACATGGCCCACGGTGATGATCTCCATGCCATCAAATACCTCCCACTAAAACTAAAGGGACAAGCGTGGCACTAGCTAAACAACCTTCCAGAGAACTCCATTGGCAGCTGGGAAGACCTGGAAGACGCCTTTCGCGATAACTTCCAAGGTACATACGTCAGGCCACCAAATACCGATGACTTAAGTAAAGGAAATATGCCCTAGAGGCAATAATAAAGTTGTTATTTATATTTCCTTATATCATGATAAATGTTTATTACTCATGCTAGAATTGTATTATCCGGAAACTTAGTACATGTGTGAATACATAGACAAACAGAGTGTCACTAGTATGCCTCTACTTGACTAGCTCGTTGAATCAAAGATGGTTAAGTTTCCTGGCCGTAGACATGAGTTGTCATTTGATTAACGGGATCACATCATTAGAGAATGATGTGATTGACTTGACCCATTCCTATGACTATGAGATTGTGCAACTCCCGAATACCGGAGGAACACTTTCTGTGCTACCTAACGTCACAACATAACTGGGTGATTATAAAGGTGCTCTACAGGTGTCTCCGATGGTACTTGTTGAGTTGGCATAGATCGAGATTAGGATTTGTCACTCTGATTGTCGGAGAGGTATCTCTGGGCCCTCTCGGTAATGCACATCACTATAAGCCTTGCAAGCAATGCAACTAATGAGTTAGTTGCGGGATGATGCATTATAGAACGAGTAAAGAGACTTGCCGGTAACGAGATTGAACTAGGTATTGAGATACCGACAATCTAATCTCGGGCAAGTAACATACCGATGACAAAGGGAACAACGTATGTTGTTATGCGGTTTGACTGATAAAGATCTTCATAGAATATGTAGGAGCCAATATGAGCATCCAGGTTCCGCTATTGGTTATTTACCGGAGACGAGTCTCGGTCATGTCTACATAGTTCTCGAACCCGTAGGGTCCGCATGCTTAACGTTCGGTGACAATTGGTAATATGAGTTTATGTGTTTTGATGTATCGAAGTTAGTTCGGAGTCCCGGATATGATCACAGACATGACAAGGAGTCTCTAAATGGTCGAGACATAAAGATCGATATATTGGATGACTATGTTTGGACTTCGGAAGGGTTTCGGCAAGTTCGGACAAATACCGAAGTATCGGGGGGTTAGCTGAACCCCCCGGGGAGTGTAATGGGCCTATTGGGCCTTAGTGGAGAAGAGGAGGGGCGACCGGGGCAGGCCGCGTGCCCCTTCCCCCTCTTGTCCCAATTGGACAAGGGAGCGGGAGGGGGGGGCGCCCCCCTTTCCTTCCTCCTCTCTCCTCCTTCCCTCTCTCCTACTCCTACTCTTGGAAGGGTTGGAGTCCCCATGGGACTCCCCTTGGGGCGCGCCTAGGAGGACCGGCCCCTCCTCCACTCCTTTATATACGGGGGAGGGGGGCACCCCATAGATACACAAGTTGATCAGTTGATCTTTTAGCCATGTGCGGTGCCCCCCTCCACCATAATCCACCTCTGTCATATCATAGCGGTGCTTAGGCGAAGCCCTGCATCGGTAGCATCATCATCACCGTCATCATGTCGTTGTGCTGACAGAACTCTCCCTCGAAGCTCTGCTGGATCGTGAGTTCGAGGGACGTCATTGAGCTGACCGTGTGGTGAACTCGGAGGTGCCGTGCGTCCGGTACATGGATCGGTTGGATCGTGAAGACGTACGACTACATCAACCGCGTTGTCATAACGCTTCCACTTTCGGCCTACGAGGGTACGTGGACAACACACTCCCCTCTCGTCGCTATGCATCACCATGATCTTGCGTGTACGTCGGATTTTTTTTGAAATTACTATGTTCCCCAACAGTGGCATCCGAGCCAGGTTTATGCGTAGATGTTATATGCACGAGTAGAACACAAGTGAGTTGTGGGCGATACAAGTCATACTGCTTACCAGCATGTCACACTTTGATTCGGCGGTATTGTTGGATGAAGCGGCTCGGACCGACATTACACGTATGCTTATGCGATACTGGTTCTACCGACGTGCTTAGCACACAGGTGGCTGGCAGGTGTCAGTTTCTCCAACTTTAGTTGAACCGAGTGTGGCTATGCCCGGTCCTTGTGAATTTTAAAACAAGACATACTTGACGAAATATCGTTGTGGTTTTGATGTGTAGGTAAGAACGGTTCTTGCTCAGCCCGTAGCAGCCACGTAAAACTTGCAACAACAAAGTAGAGGACGTCTAACTTGTTTTTGGAGGGCATGTTGTGATGTGATATGGTCAAGACATGATGCTAAATTTTATTGTATGAGATGATCATGTTTTGTAACCGAGTTATCGGCAATTGGCAGGAGCCATATGGTTGTCACTTTATTGTATGAAATGCTATCGCCATGTAATTGCTTTACTTTATCACTAAGCGGTAGCGATAGTCATAGAAGCAATAGTTGGCGAGACGACAACGATGCTATGATGGAGATCAAGGTGTCGCTCCGATGACGATGGTGATCATGACAGTGCTTTGGAGATGGAGATCAAAGACACAAGATGATGATGGCCATATCATATCACTTATATTGATTGCATGTGATGTTTAACTTCTATGCATCTTATTTTGCTTAGATCGACGGTAGCATTATAAGATGATCTCTCACTAAATTCCATGGTATAAGTGTTCTCCCTGAGTATGCACCGTTGCGAAAGTTCATCGTGCCAAGACACCACGTGATGATCAGGTGTGATAAGCTCTACGTTCACATACAATGGGTGCAAGCCAGTTTTGCACACGCAGAATACTCGGGTTAAACTTGATGAGCCTAGCATATGTAGATATGGCCTCGGAACACTGAGGCCGAAAGTTCGAGTGTGAATCATATATTAGATATGATCAACATAGTGATGTTCACCATTGAAAACTACTCCATCTCACGTGATGATCGGACATGGTTTAGTTGATATGGATCATGTGATCACTTAGATGATTAGAGGGATGTCTATCTAAGTGGGAGTTCTTAAGTAATTTGATTAATTGAACTTTAATTTATCATGAACTTAGCACCTGATAGTATTTTGCATGTCTACGTTGTTGTAGATAGATGGCCCATGTTGTTGTTCCGTTGAATTTTAATGCGTTCTTGAGAAAGCAAAGTTGAAAGATGATGGTAGCAATCACACAGATTGGGTCCATAACTTGAGGATTATCCTCATTGCTGCATAGAAGAATTACGTCCTGGAAGCACCGCTAGGTGCCAAACCCGCTGCAGGAGCAACGCCAGATGTTATGAATGTCTGGCAGAGCAAAGCCGATGAATACTCGATAGTTCAATCTGCCATGCTTTACGGCTTAGAACCGGGACTTCAACGACGTTTTGAACGTCATGGAGCATATGAGATGTTCCAGGAGTTGAAGTTAATATTTCAAGAAAATGCCCGGAATGAGAGATATGAAGTCTCCAATAAGTTCTACAGTTGCAAGATGGAGGAGAATAGTTCTGTCAGTGAGCATATGCTCAAAATGTCTAGGGTATAACAATCACTTGATTCAACTAGGAGTTAATCTTTCGGATGATAGTTTCATTGACAGAATTCTTCAATCACTTCACCAAGCTACCAGAGCTTCATGATGAACTATAATATGCAAGGGATGGATAAGACAATTCCCGAGCTCTTCACGATGCTAAAGGCTGCGGAGGTCGAAATCAAGAAGGAGCATCAAGTGTTGATGGTCAACAAGACCACCAGTTTCAAGAAAATGGTAAAGGGAACACGGGGAACTTCAAGAAGAACAACAAGCAAGTTGCTGCTCAAGTGAACAAGCCCAAGTCTGGACCTAAGCCTGAGACTGAGTGCCTCTACTACAAAGGACTGGTCACTGGAAGCGGAACTGCCCCAAGTATTTGGTGGATAAGAAGGACGGCAAGGTGAACAAAGTTATATGTGATATACATGTTATTGATGTGTACCTTACTAATGCTCGCAGTAGTGCCTGGGTATTTGATACTGGTTCTATTGCTAATATTTGCAAATCGAAATAGGGACTACGGATTAAGCGAAGATTGGCTAAGGACGAGGTGACGATGCGCGTGGGAAATGGTTCCAAAGTCGATGTGATCGCGGTCGGCACGCTACCTCTACATCTACCTTCGGGATTAGTTTTAGACCTGCATAATTGTTATTTGGTGCCAGCGTTAAGCATGAACATTATATCTGGATCTTGTTTGATGCGAGACGGTTATTCATTTAAATCAGAGAATAATGGTTGTTCTATTTATATGAGTAATATCTTGAGTGGTCTATTCTTTTTGAATCTCGATAGTAGTGATACACATATTCATAATATTGAAGCCAAAAGATGCAGAGTTGATAATGACAGTGCAACTTATTTGTGGCACAACCGTTTAGGTCATATTGGTGTAAAGCGCATGAAGAAACTCCATTCTGATGGATTTTGGAATCACTTGATTATGAATCACTTAGTACTTGTGAACCATGCCTCATGGGCAAGATGACTAAAACACCGTTCTCCAGAACAATGGAGCGAGCAACAGATTTGTTGGAAATCATACATACTGATGTACGTGGTCCGATGAATGTTGAGGCTCGCGGCGGGTATCATTATTTTCTCACCTTCACAGATGATTTGAGCAGATATGGGTATATATACTTGATGAAACATAAGTGTGAAACATTTGAAAAGTTCAAAGAGTTTCAGAGTGAAGTGGAAAATCAAGAAAATAAAGTTTCTACGATTTGATCGTGGAGGAGAATATTTGAGTTACGAGTTTGGTCTTCATTTGAAACAATGCGGAATAGTTTCGCAACTCACGCCACCCGGAACACCACAGCGTAATGGTGTGTCCGAACGTCGTAATCGTACTTTACTAGATATGGTGTGATCTGTGACGTCTCTTACTGATTTACTGCTATCATTTTGGGGTTATGCTTTAGAGACGGCTGCATTCACGTTAAATAGGGCACCATCTAAATCCGTTGAGACGACGCCTTATGAACTGTGGTTTGGTAAGAAACCAAAGTTGTCATTTCTTAAAGTTTGGGGCTGCGATGCTTATGCGAAAAAGCTTCAACCTGATAAGCTCGAACCCAAATCGGAGAAATGTGTCTTCATAGGATACCCAAAGGAGACTGTTGGGTACACCTTCTATCACAGATCCGAAGGCAAGACATTCGTTGCTAAGAATGGATCCTTTCTAGAGAAGGAGTTTCTCTCGAAAGAAGTGAGTGGGAGGAAAGTAGAACTTTATGAGGTAACTGTACCTGCTCCCTTATTGGAAAGTGGTTCATCACAGAAAACTGTTCCTGTGACTCCTACACCAATTAGTGAGGAAGCTCGTGATGATGATCATGTAAGTTAAAATCAAGTTACTACCGAACCTCGTAGGTCAACCAGAGTAAGATCGGCACCAGAGTGGTTCGGTAATACTGTTCTAGAGGTCATGTTACTTGATCATGACGAACCTACAAACTATGAGGAAGCGACGATGAGCCCAGATTCCGCAAAATGGCCTGAGGCCATGAAATCCGAGATGGGATCCATGTATGAGAACAAAGTGTGGACTTTGGTTGACTTGCCTGATGATCGAGAAACCATCGAGAATAAATGGATCTTCAAGAAGAAGATTGACGCTGACGGTAATGTTACTGTCTAAAAAGCTCAACTTGTTGCAAAAGGTTTTTGACAAGTTCAAGGAGTTGACTACGATGAGACCTTCTCACCCGTAGTGATGCTTAAGTCTGTCCGAATCATGTTAGCAATTGGCGCATTTTATGATTATGAAATTTGGCAAATGGATGTAAAGACTGCATTCCTGAATGGATTTCTCGAAGAAGAGTTGTATATGATGCAACCTGAAGGTTTTATCGATCCAAAGGATGCTAACAAAGTGTGCAAGCTCTAGCGATCCATCTATGGACTGGTGCAAGCATCTCGGAGTTGGAATAAACGTTTTGATAGTGTAATCAAAGCATATGGTTTTATATAGACTTTTGGAGAAGCCTGTATTTACAAGAAAGTGAGTGGGAGCTCTGTAGCATTTCTAATATTATATGTGGATGACATATTGTTGATTGGAAATGATATAGAATTTCTGGATAGCATTAAAGGATACTTGAACAAGAGTTTTTCAATGAAAGACCTCAGTGAAGCTTCTTATATATTGGGCATCAAGATCTATAGATATAGATCAAGATGCTTAATTGGACTTTCACAAAGCACATACCTTGATAAGGTTTTGAAGAAGTTCAAAATGGATCAAGCAAAGAAAGGGTTCTTTCCTGTGTTACAAGGTGTGAAGTTGAGTCAAACTCAATGCCCGACCACTGCAGAAGATAGAAAGAAAATGAAAGATGTTCCCTATACTTCAACCATAGGCTATCTCATGTATGCAATGTTGTGTACCAGACCTGATGTGTGCCTTGCTATTAGCTTAGCAGGGAGATACCAAAGTAATCCAGGAGTGGATCACTGGACAGCGGTCAAGAACATCCTGAAATACCTGAAAAGGACTAAGGATATGTTTCTCGTTTTTGGAGGTGACAAAGAGCTCATCGTAAATGGTTACATCGATGCAAGCTTTGACACTGATCCGGATGACTCTAAGTCATAAACCGGATACGTATTTATATTGAACGGTGGAGCTGTCAGTTGGTGCAGTTCTAAGCAAAGCGTCGTGGCGGGATCTACGTGTGAAGCGGAGTACATAGGTGCTTCGGAAGCAGCAAATGAAGGAGTCTGGATGAAAGGGTTCATATCCGATCTAGGTGTCATACCTAGTGCATCGGGTCCAATGAAAATATTTTGTGACAATGCTGGTGCAATTGCCTTAGCAAAGGAATCCAGATTTCACAAGAGAACCAAGCACATCCAGAGACGCTTCAATTCCATCCGTGATCAAGTCAAGGAGGGAGACATAGAGATTTGCAAAATACATATGGATCTGAATGTCGCATACCCGTTGACTAAGCCTCTCTCACGAGCAAAACATCATCAACACCAAGACTCCATGGGTGTTAGAATCATTACTGTATAATCTAGATTATTGACTCTAGTGCAAGTGGAAGTCTGAAAGGAATATGCCCCAGAGGCAATAATAAAGTTGTTATTTATGTTTCCTTATATCATGATAAATGTTTATTATTCATGCTAGAATTGTATTAACCGGAAACTTAGTACATGTGTGAATACATAGACAAACAGAGTGTCACTAGTATGCCTCTACTTGACTAGCTCATTGAATCAAAGATGGTTAAGTTTCCTGGCCATAGACATGAGTTGTCATTTGATTAACAGCATCACATCATTAGATAATGATGTGATTGACTTGACCCATTCCGTTAGCTTAGCATTTGATCGTTTAGTATATTGCTATTTCTTTGTTCATGACTTATACATGTTCCTATGACTATGAGATTGTGCAACTCCTGAATACTGGAGGAACACTTTGTCTGCTACCAAACGTCACAACGTAACTGGATGATTATAAAGGTGCTTTACAGGTGTCTCCGATGGTACTTGTTGAGATGGCATAGATCGAGATTAGGATTTGTCACTCCGATTGTCGGAGAGGTATCTCTAGGCCCTCTTGGTAATGCACATCAATATAAGCCTTGCAAGCAATGCAACTAATGAGTTCGTTGCAGGATGATGTATTATGGAACGAGTAAAGAGACTTGCCGGTAACGAGATTGAACTAGGTATTGAGATACCGACGATCGAATCTCGGGCAAGTAACACACCGATGACAAAGGGAACAATGCATGTTGTTACGCGGTTTGACCGATAAAGATCTTCGTAGAATATGTAGGAGCCAATATGAGCATCCAGGTTCCACTATTGGTTATTGACCGTAGACGAGTCTCGGTCATGTCTACATAGTTCTCGAACCCATAGGGTCCGCACGCTTAACGTTCGGTGATGATCGATAATATGAGTTTATGTGTTTTGATGTACCAAAGTTAGTTCGGAGTCCCGGATATGATCATGGACATGACGGTGAGTCTCGAAATGGTCGAGACATAAAGATCGATATATTGGATGACTATGTTTGGACTACGGAAGGGTTTCGGGCAAGTTCGGACAAATACCGAGTACCGGGGGGTTACCAGAACCCCACAGGGAGTGTAATGGGCTAATTGGGCCTTAGTGGAGAAGAGGAGGGGCGACCAGGGCAGGCCGCGCGCCCTTCCCCTCTAGTCCGAATTGGACAAGGAGGGGGGGTGCCCCCCTTTCCTTCCCCCTCTCTCCTCCTTCCCTCTCTCCTACTCCTACTCTTGGAAGGGTTGGAGTCCTACTCCCGGTGGGAGTAGGACTCCCCTTGGGGCGCGCCTAGGAGGGCTGGCCCCTCCCCCTCCTCCACTCCTTTATATACGGGGGAGGGGGGCACCCCATAGACACCCAAGTTGATCAGTTGATCTTTTAGCCGTGTGCGGTGCCCCCCTCCACCATAATCCACCTCGGTCATATCGTAGTGGTGCTTAGGCAAAGCCCTACGTCGGTAGCATCATCATCACCGTCGTGCTGACAGAACTGTCCCTTGAAGGTCTGCTGGATCATGAGTTCGAGGGACGTCATTGAGCTGAACGTGTGCTAAACTCGGAGGTGCCGTGCTTTCGGTACTTGGATCGGTCGGATCTGTGAAGACCTATGACTACATCAACCGCGTTGTCATAATGCTTCCGCTTTCGGTCTGCAAGGGTACGTGGACAACACTCTCCCCTCTCGTTGCTATGCATCACCATGATCTTGTGTGTATGCAGGAAATTTTTTGAAGTTACTACGTTCCCCAACATTAAGTCACATCATCCAGCAGCCCGGAGAGTCAGCCAGGATGCTCTGGAATAGGTTCTTAACTAAAAAGAACCAAATTGTCGATTGTTCGGACGCCAAAGCCCTTGCAGCCTTCAAACACAGCGTCCGGGATGAGTGGCTCACCCGCCAGCTCGGTCAAGAAAAACTAAAATCCATGGCAGCCCTTACCACTCTAATGACCCGGTTTTACGCGGGAGAAGATAGCTGGCTTTCTTGCCGAAGCAACAGCGTCAGCGATCCGGGTACTTCCGAAGTCCAAGATGGCAATGCCAAGCCACGACGCAATCAATACAAGCGTCACAATAATAATGAAAGAACGCAAGACACGGCGGTCAACGTCGGATTCAGCGGCTCCAAACCCGGTCAATGGAAAAAGCCATTCAATGCAAATAGAGACGGACCATCCAATCTAGACAAGATACTGGATCGGCCCTGCCAGATTCATGGCACCCCCGATAAACCAGCTACTCACACCAACAGAAGCTGTTGGGTCTTCAAACAAGCCGGCAAGCTTAATGCCGAACACAAGGGGAAGGGGCCGCCCAGTGACAGCGATGACGAAGAGACTCGCGAGCTGAATACCGGGGGTCAGAAGCAATTTCCCCCCCGAAGTGAAAACCGTAAATATGGTATACGTGATGCACGCACCTACAGGGGAGCTCAGGCGTGCACTACGGGATGCATACGCCATAGAGACGGTCCCCCAAAAATTTAGCCATATTCGTCCCGAAGGTTCGGCAGCTCTGATCATCGATCCAATTATCGATGGGTTCCATCTCACGAAAGTCCTTATGGACGGCGGCAATAGTGTTAATCTACTCTACCAAGAAATTGTCCGCAAAATGGGCATCGATCCTTCATGCATCAAGCCCACCACAACTACCCTCAAGGGAGTAGTACCCGGCGTACAAGCTCACTGCACGGGCTCCATCACATTGGAAGTCGTTTTCGGTTCGCCGAACAACTTCCGAAGCGAAGGCTCGACCTTTTATATTGTCCCGATCCGCAGTAGCTACCATGCACTTCTGGGGTGTACCGCTTTCGCTCGTTTTAATGTGGTCCCACTCTACGCCCGCGCAAAACTTAATATGCCCGGTCCACGCCGCGTCATAACAATAAATGGAAATATGGAACACGCCCTCTGTACAGAGGGTCATAGTACGACTATTACAGCCGAAGTACAAAGCGGCCTCATCAAACCGCATATCTCATCGGCCATTAACCGCCGGTCTCTATTAAATGGGACTGATCAATTTCAGAGCTGGATTAGCAGTTCGGCCTCCGTTATTCGCATCATATACCCGCGAAGTTTGTATCGCATGTACATAATTATGTACTTAAAACACCCTGGTCATCGGCGGAGGAACAATACGGACAGGCCTACAAGCACTCCCATAACCTCCTTTTCTTTTCTAACTATTTTTTATCTTTTACCACAGGTGGCTCAACGACTGGTCATCTCACGGACTCTTTCGGAGTTTGGCTTCATACACTTACCCAAAGGTTATTCATGTTAAGGAGTCCTTTCACCGGGGCAAGGCGGCACAGACGTACAACAGGAGGTCCACATAATTTTTCGTAGACCACACCCTCTATTTCGAGCCTGTAAGGTGCCTTCTCCCTCAGCCTTCGACCACCGGCATGTCAAATAGCCTGGGTCGGGGCGTTATTATCTATTAAATGGCAATTGACATATCAATCAGGTTCTAGTGAACATAATTCGTATTCAGTATTCACTTTTTCTAAAGAACCGAATTTTTCTTCTTCGGTTGTTTCACACACGCAACTCGGCATAAATTGCCAGGGGCTCAGTATGGGAATGAAAGAATTGCCGGCAAGTCCAAACTGCTTTATAACACACTTCGGCGTCACGAGTTTGGCCTTATATGCATCAGCTCCGAATCATGTCTTTGGTAAATAGTTGGGTAGACCAGCTCTTGTGCTTACTACCTTACATTCCGCCCTATCGGCTAGGGTAGTAAAGGGAGAACTACTGCGATTGTGTCCTCGTTTATCCAGATGAGAACCTCAGTAGAGAAAGCAGAAAATTGACTGTCATGATGCAGCGAGAGCTGGTCAACCACTCGATGACTTATCAGAATCTTTCGTGATTCCTTCCGTATTACACGAAGGAACGTTCTTCTGGTCACCTATGTAACGCACCGTATTCGGATAACTGCGTACATATCAGGGGCTATATCATAGACCCACCGTCAAACTCCTATGGCTAAGTGAAAGTGTTAAAGCCCTATAGTCCGATTGCCTAGTTCGCCGCATTGACACCTCCTTCACGGACCAAGACGTTGGGTCAAGAGTGATCAAGTGCTTTTCCGAACACCCTCGTATTTCATGCGAGGGGGCTGAAGCCGACGACTGGAAAACTTTCAGATTATACAAAAATGGCCACACAGGAGGAGCCAACATTTTTAGGCATAGCCTTAAAATATTATAATATTGTTTTTATAATTTCATCACATTCACTCGAAGACCATATCCTTTGAGCACTGAACCTCTATTAAGCGGGCGCCCTCTAGGACATCTTCAAAATAATGCTCGGGTGTGTGTTTGTCCTCGCTTCCAGGTGGACTCTTTGCTGCAATATCGGTGGCCTTCATCTTCGCCCAATACGTCTTGACACAGGCAAAGGCCATCAGTGCAGCTTCAATGCATGTTGATTGCTTCACGGCTTCGATACGCGCCACCACATCCACAAGTCGCTGCACCAAACCAAAATAACTATTCAGAATTGGCTGAGTCGGCCACAGCCGGACCACGACGTCCTGCATGGCAGAACCGGATATCTTGTGGAGCTCGGCCCACTCGGCCTTCTGTTCGTTCAGCAACAGCGGGCGCTTTGGCATGCCGAATTGTGACCAGAAAAGCTTCTCCATTGCATACCCTTCTTGCGCTTCGTAAAATTGTGCCGCATCGGAGGCACTTTTCGGCAAGTCGAAGTACGCGTTTGGAGAGCTCCACATTTGATTAAGCGGGGAATACTTCAGATTGCCGAATTTAGTCTGTAATAAGAAGGGCTTACTGGTCGCTATCTCCCCAGCTTATCGGATCTCCTCCCGAGCCGCTCTAGACTCACATCATGCTTCTCTCGCCTCTTGTAAGGCCTTGTCGAGATCGTCCGCTTCGGCTTTGTTATCACACTCGAGGAATTCGCACCGGACAGTGGCTTCCTTTAGACCGCGCGCCATAGTAGACATTCTCTCCTCACACTGGCGCTGAGCAGCCTGTCCAGCTTTTAACTCATCAGCTGCCTTCTTGGCAGCCACATTACTCACCCGGGCTTGCTCCTTGGCTCGGGCAAGTTTAGCCCGAAGGGTCTCCATCGCGGCAGCACTATCTGCAGATACGCATGTCTCAATATATAATTCTAGCTTCGTGCTCATGTTATTATATATACATACACTGACTGCCCCAAAACATACCTGCACCTCGTCGAGCCGCCTGTTAATAAGTGTGATGTCGTCATCCGCCACATCAAGTTTTTGCTTCAGACCTGCAACCTCTGTAGCGTGGGCAGTCATCATGGAGGTAATGCTACGTCTTGAGATTGCGTTGGTTTTCCTTGAAGAGGAAAGGGTGATGCAACAATAGTAGCGTAAGTATTTCCCTCAGTTTTTGAGAACCAAGGTATCAATCCAGTAGGAGGCTCCTCAAAAGTCCCACGCACCTACACAAACAAACAAAGAACTCGCAACCAACGCAACAAAGGGGTTGTCAATCCCTTCACGGCCACTTGCAAAAGTGAGATCTAATAGAGATAGTATGATAAGATATATTTTTGGTATTTTATAATATAGATGCAAATAGTAAAGATGCAAATAAAAGTAGATTGGAAGCAAATATGATAAGGGATAGACCCGGGGGACATAGGTTTCACTAGAGGCTTCTCTCAAGATGGCATAAGTATTACGGTGGGTGAATAAATTACTATCGAGCAATTGATAGAAAAGCGAATGATTATGAGATTATCTTGGCATGATCATGTATATAGGCATCACGTCCGCAACAAGTAGACCGACTCCTGCCTGCATCTACTACTATTACTCCACACATCGACCGACTCCTGCCTGCATCTAGAGTATTAAGTTCATAAGAACATAGTAACGCCTTAAGCAAGATAACATGATGTAGAGGGATAAACTCAAGCAATATGATATAAACCCCATCTTTTTATCCTCGATGGTAACAATACAATACGTGCCTTGCTGCCCCTGCTGTCACTTGGTAAGGACACCACAAGATTGAACCCAAAGCTAAGCACTTCTCTCATGGCAAGAAAGATCAATCTAGTAGGCCAAACCAAATTGATAATTCGAAGAGACTTGCAAAGATAACTCAATCATATATAAAAGAATTCAGAGAAGATTCAAATATTATTCATAGATAAACTTGATCATAAACCCACAATTCATCGGATCTCGACAAACACACCGCAAAAAGAGTTTACATCGAATAGATCTCCACAAGAGAGGGGGAGAACATTGTATTGAGATCCAAAAAGAGAGAAGAAGCCATCTAGCTAATAACTATGGACCCGTAGGTCTGTGGTAAACTACTCACAACTCATCGGAGGGGCTATGGTGTTGATGTAGAAGCCCTTCCTGGTCGATTCCCCCTCCGGAGGAGCGCCGGCGAAGGCTCCAAGATGGGATCTCGCGGATACAGAAGGTTAGGGCGATGGAAATTGTGTTTCGTTGGCTTCCTGGATGTTTTCAGGGTACGTAGGCTTATATAGGAGGAAGAAGTACGTCGGTGGCCACCCGAGGGGCCCACGAGATAGGGGGCGCGCCCTACAGGGGGGGGCGCCCTCCTATCTCGTGGCTGCCTCGGCTGCTTCTTGACTTGCACTCCAAGTCCTCTAGATCACGTTCGTTCCAAAAATCACGCTCCCGAAGGTTTCATTCCGTTTGGACAACGTTTGATATTCCTTTTCTTTGAAATACTGAAATAGGCAAAGAAACCAGCAATACGGCTTGTGCCTCCGATTAGTAGGTTAGTCCCAAAAATGATATAAATGTGTAAAATAAAGCCCATAAACATCCAAAAGGGGTAACATAATAGCATGGAACAATCAAAAATTATAGATACGTTGGACACGTATCAAGCATCCCCAAGCTTAATTCCTGCTCATCCTCGAGTAGGTAAATGATAAAAAGAGAATTTTTGATGTGGAATGCTACCTAGCATAATTCTTAATGTAATTTTCTTTATTGTGGCATGAATGTTCAGATCCAAATGATTCAAAATAAAAGTTCATATTGATAAAAGAAATAGTAACACTTCAAGCATACTAATCAAAGTAATCATGTCTTCTCAAAATAACATGGCAAAAGAAAGTTCATCCCTACAAAACCATACAGTTAGGCTATGCTTCATTTTCGTCGCACAAAGATGTTCCCAACTTCTATACCCCCGATGACAAGCCAATCAATTGTTTCGTACTTAAATAATCTCAAACTTTTTCAACCTTCATGCAATACATGAGCGTGAGCCATGGATATAGCACTATGGGTGGAATAGAATATGATGATGGGGATTGTGTGGAGAAGATAAAAAAAGGAGAAAGTCTCACATTGATGAGGATAATCAACGGGCTATGGAGATGCCCATCAATTGATGTCAACATGAGGAGTAGGGATTGCCATGCAACGGATGCACTAGAGCTATAAATGAATGCTCAAAAAAAGAAAACTAGTGGGTGTGCATCCAACTTGCTTGCTCACGAAGACCTAGGGCATTTGAGGAAAGGAATATACAAGCTAAGTTCTATAATGAAAAATTCCCGCTAGTATGAAAAAGATAACTTATGAGACTCACTATATGAAAAACATGGTGCTACTTTGAAACACAATATATGAGACTCACTACAAGAACAACAAGGTGCTACTTTGAAGCACAAGTGTGGAAAAAGAGATAGTAACATTGCCCTTTTTATTTATTTATTTATTTTCCTTTTTTTCTTTTTTCTTTTTCTTTTTTTCTTTTTTTGGGCCTTTTTTTGGACTTTCTTCATTTTTTTTCTTTTTTTCTCTTTGGGCAATGCTCTAATAATGATGATCATCACACTTTTATTGGTTACAACATATGAATTACAACTCGAAACTAGAACAAGATATGACTCTATATGAATGCCTCCGGCGATGTACCGGGATGGTGCAATGAATGAAGAGTGACATGTATGAAAATTAATGCATGGTGGCTTTGCCACAAATACGATGTGAACTACATGATCATGCGATGGCAATATGATAAAAATAAAGTATGTCATGATGATGATGAACGGAACGGTGGAAAGGTGCATGGCAATATATCTCGGAATGGCTATGGAAATGCCATAATAGGTAAGTATGGTGGTTGTTTTGAGGAAGATATAAGGAGGTTTATGTGTGATAGAGCGTATCATATCACGGGGTTTGGGTGCACCGGCGAAGTTTGCACCAACTCTCAAGGTGAGAAAGGGCAATGCACGGTACCGAAGAGGCTAGCAATGGTGGAAAGGTAAAAGTGCGTATAATCCATGGTCTTAACATTAGTCAAAAGTACTCATATACTTATTGCAAAAAACTAGAAGTCATCAGAAATCAAGTACTACGCGCATGCTCCTAGGGTGATAGATTGGTAGGAAAATACAATCGGCCGTCCCCGACCGCCACTCATAAGGATGCACAAGCTACGTACACTTCATGTTTCGAATTTGTTACACAACTTTAACCATACGTGCATGCTATGGGACTTGATAACTTTAACACAAGCATTCTTTGAATTCATAATCACCCAACTAGCATGAATTTAATATCACTACCTCCATATCTCAAAACAATTATCAAGTATCAAATTGATCATAGCATCCAATTCACTTCCTATGATAGTTTTTATTATACCCAACTTGGATGCCTACCATTCTAGGACCAATTTTATAACCAAATATAATACCATGCTGTTCTAAAAGACTCTCAAAATAATATAAGTGAAGCATGAAAGACTAGCAATTTCTTCAAAATTAAGTAACCACCGTGCTCTAAAAGATATAAGTGAAGCACTAGAGCAAAACTATCAAGCTCAAAAGATATAAGTGAAGCACATAGAGTATTCTAGCAAATTCAAATCAAGTAGGCTTATCCCCAAAAGGTGTGTACAGCAAGGATGATTGTGGTAAACTAAAAATCAAAGACTAATATAATACACGATGCTCCAAGCAAAACACATATCATGTGGCGAATAAAAATATAGCTCCAATTAAAGTTACCAATGAACAAAGACGAAAGAGGGGATACCTTCCCGGGGCATCCCCAAGCTTAGGATTTTGGCTATCCTTGAATATATTGGGGTGCCATGGGCATCCCCAAGCTTAGGCTCTTGCCACTCCTTATTCCATAGTCCATAAAGGCTTTACCCAAAACTTGGAAAATTCACAACACAAAACTCAACAGGAAATCTTATAAGCTCCGTTAGTGAAAGAAAAGAAAGCCACCACATAAGGTACTGTAATGAACTCATTATTTATTTATTTTGGTGTTAAACTTAATGTATTCCAACTTCTCTATGGTTTAGAAACTATTTTACTAACCATAGATGCATCAAAATAAGCAACAACACACAAAAAACAGAATCTGTCAAAAACAGAACAGTCTGTAGCAATCTGTAACTAACACAAACTTCTGGAACTCTGAAACTCCTACCAAAATAGGAAGTCCTGTACAATTTGTCTATTGATCAGAAGAAAAAAGAATCAACGCAAAAGCACGTTTCTGTGATTTAACAAAACCAAATTTGTACGTGCAAAGTTTCTGTTTTTCAGCAAAATCAAATCAACTATCATCATAGGTTATCCTATAGGTTCTACTTGGCACAAACACTAATTAAAAGATAAAAACACATCTAAACAGAAGGTAGATGCAAAATTTATTACTAAACAGGAACAAAAACAAAAGACACAAAGAAAATTGGGTTGCCTCCCAACTAGCACTATCGTTTAACGATCCTAGCTAGGCATAAAAGCGAAGATAGATCTAAGTAGTGCCATAATAATAAGATAGATCTTGAAAGCTCATCTCATATTCTCTACGTTCGGCAGCAAGTTTTCTTTGAGGCAAGAAAAAGTAATCAAAAGGGCTAAATTTAGCGGGGCAAAAGTCCCCAAGATCAATCTCAGGAGGAACGGGTTCCTTCTTTGGCCCTTCATAATGCACAACTAATTCATCACTAAATCATTTTTTTGGCAAAATCTCGTGAGCCTATACTCAAGAGAGTATCCTATCTCATTGTTTCGAAGGGCAAAATCATTATTAAGTGTGGTAATTCTATCAACCAAGACATTGGCAGGAACCTTTTTTCTAAGGTTTTCATTGAAAGCAGCATAGTCCGAAGATTGAAAACGCCTAATTTCCTCTTGATCAAAGAGGACCGCCTCTACGGGAGGACGACCGGCGTCCACCCTATAGTGCACAAAGATTTCTTTGGCCTCTCTTATTATAAATCTAAACTCATGAGCCAAAAATATAGTGACAACACATTTAACAGAAGAATGCTCAATATTGGAAAATTCTAGAAAAATTCTTTGTATGCAAGGATGCATATGCATAAATTGTCTTTCAAGTTCAACTACAAGCATAGCAATGGCATCCGCAAGACTACTAGTTCTGTGAAGAATAGAACCACCCATGGAAGGTAAAGCGCCGATACAAGTAAAGAAATCTTGAATAACACTTTTTCCAATAATGTTACCACTACCGATCCGAAACTTTTTAGTATGCAAGATAGGGTGTTCTTCAGCCGGAGCCTCGGAATTTTCCATGTTATCATTATTGTCCATATCGATGATAATCTCCCCAATTTTAGACATAACGGCAAACAAAAGCAAGGAGGAAGAAAGTGAGCGAAAGAGAGAGGAGGAGATTGGGAGAGAGACAGCAAATAAAAGGGCAAGGGTGAAGTGGGAGAGAGGAAAACGAGAGGCAAATGGCAAATAATGTAAATGCGAAGGAGATGGGTTTGTGATGGGTACTTGGTATGTCTTGACTTGAGCGAAGACCTCCCCAGCAACGGCGCCAGAAATCGCACGTTGGCGGGAGGTCGAATCTTGACTTGACTAGGTGGAAGCCTCCCCGGCAACGGCGCCAGAAATCCTTCTTGCTACGTCTTGAGCTTGCGTTGGTTTTCCTTGAAGAGGAAAGGGTGATGCAGCAATAGTAGCGTAAGTATTTCCCTCAGTTTTTGATAACCAAGGTATCAATCCAGTAGGAGGCTCCTCAAAAGTCCCACGCACCTACACAAACAAACAAAGAACTCAAGAATCAACGCAATGAAGGGGTTGTCAATCCTTCACGGCCACTTGCAAAAGTGAGATCTAATAGAGATAGTATGATAAGATAAATATATTTTTGGTATTTTATAATATAGATGCAAAAAGTAAAGATGCAAATAAAAGTAGATTGGAAGCAAATATGATAAGAGATAGACTCCTGCCTACATCTAGAGTATTAAGTTCATAAGAACAGAGTAACGCCTTAAGCAAGATGACATGATGTAGAGGGATAAACTCAAGCAATATGATATAAACCCCATCTTTTTATCCTCGATGGTAACAACACAATACGTGCCTTACTGCCCCTGCTGTCACTTGGTAAGGACACCGCAAGATTGAACCCAAAGCTAAGCACTTCTCCCATGGCAAGAAAGATCAATCTAGTAGGCCAAACCAAACTGATAATTCGAAGAGACTTGCAAAGATAACTCAATCATACATAAAAGAAATCAGAGAAGATTCAAATATTATTCATAGATAAACTTGATCATTAACCCACAATTCATCGGATCTCGACAAACACACCGCAAAAAGAGTTTACATCGAATAGATCTCCTCAAGAGAGGGGGAGAACATTGTATTGAGATCCAAAAATAGAGAAGAAGCCATCTAGCTAATAACTATGGACCCGTAGGTCTATGCTAAACTACTCACAACTCATCGGAGGGGCTATGGTGTTGATGTAGAAGCCCTTCGTGGTCGATTCCCCCTCCGGAGGAGCGCCGACGAAGGCTCTAAGATGGGATCTCGCGGATACAGAAGGTTACGGCGATGGAAATTGTGTTCCGCTGGCTCCTTGGATGTTTTTGGGGTACGTAGGCTTATATAGGAGGAAAAAGTACGTCGGTGCCCACCGGAGGGGCCCACGAGATAGGGGGCGCGCCCTACAGGGGGGGGGGTGCCCTCCTATCTCGTGGATGCCTCGGATGCTTCTTGACTTGCACTCCAAGTCCTCTGGATCACGTTCGTTCCAAAAATCACGCTCCCGAAGGTTTCATTCCGTTTGGACTCCGTTTGATATTCCTTTTCTTTGAAATACTAAAATAGGCAAAAAACCAGCAATACGGGCTGGGCCTCCGGTTAGTAGGTTAGTCCCAAAAATGATATAAATGTGTAAAATGAAGCCCATAAACATCCAAAAGGGGTAACATAATAGCATGTAACAATAAAAAATTATAGATACGTTGGACACGTATCAAGCATCCCCAAGCTTAATTCCTGCTCGTCCTCGAGTAGGTAAATGATAAAAAGAGAATTTTTGATGTGGAATGCTACCTAGCATAATTCTTAATTTAATTTTCTTTATTGTGGCATGAATGTTCAGATCCAAATGATTCAAAATAAAAGTTCATATTGATAAAAGAAATAGTAACACTTCAAGCATACTAATCAATGTAATCATGTCTTCTCAAAATAACATGGCAAAAGAAAGTTCATCCCTACAAAATCATACAGTTAGGCTATGCTTCATTTTCGTCACACAAAGATGTTCCCAACTTCTATACCCCCGATGACAAGCCAAGCAATTGTTTCGTACTTAAATAATCTCAAACTTTTTCAACCTTCACGCAATACATGAGCGTGAGCCATGGATATAGCACTATGGGTGGAAGAGAATATGATGATGGGGATTGTGTGGAGAAGACAAAAAAGGAGAAAGTCTCACATTGACGAGGATAATCAACGGGCTATGGAGATGCCCATCAATTGATGTCGACATGAGGAGTAGGGATTGCCATGCAACGGATGCACTAGAGCTATAAATGAATGCTCAACAAAAGAAAACTAGTGGGTGTGCATCCAACTTGCTTGCTCACGAAGACCTAGGGCATTTGAGGAAAGGAATATACAAGCCAAGTTCTATAATGAAAAATTCCCACTAGTATGAAAAAGACAACTTATGAGACTCACTATATGAAAAACATGGTGCTACTTTGAAACACAATATATGAGACTCACTACATGAACAACAAGGTGCTACTTTGAAGCACAAGTGTGGAAAAAGAGATAGTAACATTGCCCTTTTTTTTATTTTCTTTTTCCTTTTTTCTTTTTTCTTTTTTCTTTTTATTTTTTTATTTTCTTTTTTTGGGCCTTTTTTTGACTTTCTTCTTTTTTTCTTTTTTTTTCTTTTTGGGCAATGCTCTAATAATGATGATCATCACACTTCTATTGATTACAACATATGAATTACAACTCGAAACTAGAACAAGATATGACTCTATATGAATGCCTCGGGCGGTGTACCAGGATGGTGCAATGAATGAAGAGTGACATGTATGAAAATTAATGCATGGTGGCTTTGCCACAAATACGATGTCAACTACATGATCATGCGATGTCAATATGACCAAAATAAAGTATGTATGATGATGATGAACGGAACGGTGGAAAGGTGCATGGCAATATATCTCGGAATGGCTATGGAAATGCCATAATAGGTAGGTATGGTGGTTGTTTTGAGGAAGATATAAGGAGGTTTATGTGTGATAGAGCGTATCATATCACGGGGTTTGGGTGCACTGGCGAAGTTTGCACCAACTCTCAAGGTGACAAAGGGCAATGCACGGTACCGAAGAGGCAATCAATGGTGGAAAGGTAAAAGTGTGTATAATCCATGGACTCACCATTAGTCAAAAGAACTCATATACTTATTGCAAAAAAAATTAGAAGTCGTCAAAAATCAAGTACTACGCGCATGCTCCTAGGGGGATAGATTGGTAGGAAAAGACCATCGGTCGTCCCCGACCGCCACTCGTAAGGATGCACAAGCCAGGTAGACTTCATGTTTCAAATTTGTTACACAACTTTAACCATACGTGCATGCTACGGGACTTGCTAAGTTTAACACAAGCATTCTTTGAATTCATAATCACCCAACTAGCATGACTTTAATATCACTACCTCCATATCTCAAAACAATTATCAAGTATCAAATTGATCATAGCATCCAATTCACTTCCTATGATAGTTTTTATTATACCCAACTTGGACGCCTACCGTTCTAGGACCAATTTTATAACCAAAGCAAATACCATGCTGTTCTAAAATACTCTCAAAATAATATAAGTGAATCATGAGAGACTAGCAATTTCTTCAAAATTAAGTCACTACCGTGCTCTAAAAGATATAAGTGAAGCACTAGAGCAAAAACTATCAAGCTGAAAAGATATAAGTGAAGCACATAGAGTATTCTAGCAAATTAAAATCAAGTAGGCTTATCCCCAAAAGGTGTGTACAGAAAGGACGACTGTGGTAAACTAAAAAGCAAAGACTAATATAATGCACGATGCTCCAAGAAAAACACATATCATGTGGCGAATAAAAATATAGCTCCAAGTAAAGTTACCAATGAACGAAGACGAAAGAGGGGATGCCTTCCCGGGGCATCCCCAAGCTTAGGCTTTTGGCTATCCTTGAATATATTGGGGTGCCATGGGAATCCCCAAGCTTAGGCTCTTGCCACTCCTTATTCCATAGTCCATAAAGGCTTTACCCAAAACTTTAAAAAATTCACAACACAAAACTCAACAGGAAATCTTATAAGCTCCGTTAGTGAAAGAAAAGAAAGCCACCACATAAGGTACTGTAATGAACTCATTATTTATTTATTTTGGTGTTAAACCTAATGTATTCCAACTTCTCTATGGTTTATAAACTATTTTACTAACCATAGATGCATCAAAGTAAGCAAACAACACACGAAAAACAGAATCTGTCAAAAACAGAACAGTCTGTAGCAATCTGTAACTAACACAAACTTCTGGAACTCTAAAACTCCTACCAAAATAGGAAGGCCTTTAAAATTTGTCTATTGATCAGAAGCAAAACGAATCAAAGCAAAAGCACATTTCTGTGATTTAACAAAACTAAATTCGTGCATACAAAGTTTCTGTTTTTCAGCAGAATCAAATCAACTATCATCATAGGTTATCCTATAGGTTCTACTTGGCACAAACACTAATTAAAAGATAAAAACACATCTAAACAGAAGGTAGATGCAAAATTTATTACTAAACAGGAACAAAAACAAAAAAACTAAGAAAATTGGGTTGCCTCCCAACTAGCGCTATCATTTAACGCCCCTAGCTAGGCTTAAAAGCGAAGATAGATCTAAGTAGTGCCATAATAATAAGATAGATCTTGAAAGCTCATCTCATATTCTCTATGTTTGGTAGCAAGTTTTCTTTGAGGCAAGCAAAAGTAATCAAAAGGGCTAAATTTAGCGGGGCAAAACTCCCCAAGATCAATCTCAGGAGGAACGGGTTCCTCCTTTGGCCCTTCATAATGCACAACTAATTCATCACTAAAACTAGATTTTTTGGCAAAATCTCGTGAGCCTATACTCAAGAGAGTATCCTATCTCATTGTTTAGAAGGGCAAAATCATTATTAAGTTCGGTAATTCTATCAACCAAGACATTGGTAGGAACCTTTTTTCTAAGGTTTTCATTGAAAGCAACATAGTCTGAAGATTGAAAACGCCTAATTTCCTCTTGATCAAAGAGGACCGCCTCTATGGGAGGACGACCGGCATCCACCCTATAGTGTGCAAAGATTTCTTTGGCCTCTCTTATTATAAATCTAAACTCATGAGCCAAAAAGATAGTAACAACACGTTTAACAGAAGAATGCTCAATATTGGAAAATTCTAGAAAAATTCTTTGTATGCAAGGATGCATATGCATAAATTGTCTTTCAAGTTCAACTACAAGCATAGCAATGTCATCCGCAAGACTAATAGTTCTATGAATAATAGAACCACCCATGGAAGGTAAAGCATTGATACAAGTAAAGAAATCTTGAATAACAGTTTTTCCAATAATGTTACCACTACCGATCCGAAACTTTTTAGTATGCAAGATAGGGTGTTCTTCAGCCAGAGCCTCGAAATTTTCAATGTTATCATTATTGTCCATATCGATGATAATCTCCCCAATTTTAGACATAACGGCAAACAAAAGCAAGGAGGAAGAAAGCGAGCAAAAGAGAGAGGAGGAGATTGGGAGAGAGAGGGCAAATAAAACGGCAAGGGTGAAGTGGGGGAGAGGAAAACGAGAGGCAAATGGCAAATAATGTAAATGAGAGGGAGATGGGTTTGTGATGGATACTTGGTATGTCTTGACTTGAGCGAAGACCTCCTTGGCAACGGCGCCAGAAATCGCACGTTGGCGGGAGGTCGAATCTTGACTTGACTTGGTGGAAGCCTCCCCGGCAACGGCGCCAGATATCCTTCTTGCTACGTCTTGAGCTTGCGTTGGTTTTCCTTGAAGAGGAAAGGGTGATGCAGCAATAGTAGCGTAAGTATTTCCCTCAGTTTTTGAGAACCAAGGTATCAATCCAGTAGGAGGCTCCTCAAAAGTCCAACGCACCTACACAAACAAACAAAGAACTCGCAACCAACGCAATGAAGGGGTTGTCAATCCCTTCACGGCCACTTGCAAAAGTGAGATCTAATAGAGATAGTATGATAAGATAAATATATTTTTGGTATTTTATAATATAGATGCAAAAAGTAAAGATGCAAATAAAAGTAGATTGGAAGCAAATATGATAAGAGATAGACCCGGGGGCCATAGGTTTCACTAGAGGCTTCTCTCAAGATAGCATAAGTATTACGGTGGGTGAACAAATTAGTGTTGAGCAATTGATAGAAAACCGAATAATTATGAGATTATCTAGGCATGATCATGTATATAGGTATCACGTCCGCAACAAGTAGACCGACTCCTGCCTGCATCTACTACTATTACTCCACACATCGACCGACTCCTGCCTGCATCTAGAGTATTAAGTTCATAAGAACAGAGTAACGCCTTAAGCAAGATGACATGATGTAGAGTGATAAACTCAAGCAATATGATACAAACCCCATCTTTTTATCCTCGATGGCAACAATACAATACGTGCCTTGCTGCCCCTATTGTCACTTGGTAAGGACACCGCAAGATTGAACCCAAAGCTAAGCACTTCTCCCATGGCAAGAAAGATCAATCTAGTAGGCCAAACCAAACTGATAATTCGAAGAGACTTGCAAAGATAACTCAATTATACATAAATGAATTCAGAGAAGATTCAAATATTATTCATAGATAAACTTGATCATAAACCCACTATTCATCGGATCTCGACAAACACACTGCAAAAAGAGTTTACACCGAATAGATCTCCACAAGAGAGGGGGAGAACATTGCATTGAGATCCAAAAGGAGGGAAGAAGCCATCTAGCTAATAACTATGGACCCGTAGGTCTGTGGTAAACTACTCACAACTCATCGGAGGGGCTATGGTGTTGATGTAGAAGCCCTCCATGGTCGATTCCCCCTCCGGTGGAGCGCCGACAAAGGCTCCAAGATGGGATCTCGCGGATACAGAAGGTTTCGGCGGTGGAAATTGTGTTTCGTTCGCTCCCTGGGTATTTTCGGGGTACATAGGCTTATATAGGAGGAAGAAGTACGTCGGTGGCCACCCGAGGGGCCCACGAGACAAGGGGCGCGCCCTCCTATCTCGTGGCTGCCTCGACTGCTTCTTGACTTGCACTCCAAGTCCTCTGGATCACGTTCCTTCCAAAAATCACGCTCCCGAAGGTTTCATTCCATTTGGACTCCGTTTGATATTCCTTTTCTTCGAAATACTGAAATAGGCAAAAAAAACAGCAATACGGGTTGGGCCTCCGGTTAGTAGGTTAGTCCCAAAAATGATATAAATGTGTAAAATAAAGCCCATAAACATCCAAAAGGGGTAATATAATAGCATGGAACAATATAAAATTATAGATACATTGGAGACATATGAGGTAACAGCCTGTGTTCCAATTAATTAGATTATTTCCTGGGCATATCTTTTTCGGTCCTCTGATTGCCTCCCTTTGGACGCCAACCAAAGTCTCAGGGGCTACTATGTATACACAGGTGCATTATAGAGCACAATCAAAAGCATACATTACGTACCTCGAAGCCTCTTAGCAGGCCCATGAAGGCTTCATTCAATTAGCTTTTCGCGGACAGAATCCTCTCAACCACCGTACCCATCAAGGTACGATGTTCCTCTGAGACGGACGAATATCGCAACATGTCCATTACTATATCCGGCGCCTCGGGATTCTTGGAAGCAGCTGTGGGAGTATGGACTCCCTTTGAAAGGATATGTTTGCTCGACCCTAGAGTCATCTCCGGCTGTAAACCGGATAGTCCGGGGTCTTTATTGTTGGTCCCCGTAGGGACCCCACACCCCGGACCCTGGGCGGCCAAAGTTTCACCTTGGGGCGTTGTCTTCATTATCCTCTGTTGATCGGGAGAGATCCTCCGGGACGACACCTCAAAGTCGTCCGCCCTATTGGGCAAACAAGCCTGTGGAGGCGTCTCGCTCTCCATCATCTCCGGAAGAAGATCCCCCGAGGAAGACGATTGTTCAGGAAGACTGTGTGCCGAACTACAAAACATATATTCTAGATGTTACCCTTGTAACAAGAAAAGGAATGGGATATGTTTAGAACACCCCTGTTCACTTACAGTTCAGCTAAAGGCTTGTCCTTACGGAGGAACTGTGCGACAACGTCGCCTTCCGAGCCCGAACCGCCTGACAGGGGCATCTTACCTCACTTAGGAGCCTTTACCTCCCAACCTTCGGAGGTGGCCCTTTTCTTACCATGGGGATAAAGGATGTCAGCTTCTGCTTTTCTTTTGTCTTTGGAAGAGGAAGCCTTAACCTCCTCGGACACAGTGTTTGGTGCACATTCAGAATGGAGGCCACCTTTGGCCTTCCGGCTCTCCTCATTGTCCTCTTTCACCGGCACCTGGTAGGGTGCCGGGACCAGCATCCTTGCTAGCACAGGACTAGCTGAGTCTTCGGGAAGAGGGGCTGAACACCTAACTCGCTCCGCCTTCTTTATCCAGCCCTGGAAGAAGATGGTTTTCTCAGTATCTTATCACGGGATATTTAACTAAGTTGTGTTCAGGAGTCAAGTGCTTACCGAGGTATCCGGATGGTTGCAGTCAAGGCCGATGTCCTCGGTGGTGTCCGGCCACTGTTTTCGTGTCCTGAAAAATAACTTCCACATTCCTCTGTGCGTCGCACCGAAGAAGTGCTGAATGGTTCATGGTCCTTCCGGATTAAACTCCCACATACGGAGGGGCCATTGCTTGCACGGGAGGACCCGACAGACTAACATTACTTGAATCACGTTGATGAGATTGGTGTCCTTCTCGAGGAGACTCCGGATGCGGCTATGTAGAGTCTGCACTTCGTCGACTGATCCCCAGTACAACCCCTTATTGATCCATGATGCGAGCTGAATTGGAGGGCCAGATCGGAATGCAGGTGTAGCTGCCCACTTGGTACCATGGGGTTCAGTGATGTAAAATCAGTCCCGCTGCGATAAGTTGGAAGATTCTGTGAAGGATCCTTTTAGCCAAAGAGCATTGGTGAGCTTGCTCACCATGGCACCACCACACTCCGCTTGCTTCCCCTTGATCACCTTCAGCTTCACATTAAAGGTCTTGAGCCATAAGCCAAAGTGTGGAGGAATACGGAGAAAGGCCTCACACATGACGATGAACACCAAGACGTGAAGAAAGGAGTCCGGAGCTAGATCGTGAAAATCTAGCCCGTAATAGAACATGAGCCCTCGAACAAAGGGGTGAAGAGCGAACCCTAACCCTCGGAGGAAGTGGGAGATAAATACGACCCTCTCGCTGGATCTGGGAGTAGGAATAACCTGCCCTTGAGCAGGAAGCCTGTGGGGGATTTCCGCGGTCAGGTATCTTGTCGCCCGGAGCATCGCAATATTCTCCTCTATGACAGAGGAAGCCACCCACCGACCTTGAGGGCTGGATCCGGACATAACTGGGAAGCTAGAAGCAATTAAATTGAACCTTGGGTGCTGGAACTCGAGGTTGGAGAGGTTGAGGAAAGGGTTGGCGTGAAGGAGCAAGACGGGTCTTAACCCCTTTATTAAGGCGATGAATATCGAACGCCTCCTCTTAAGCCATAAAAAACATGTCTATTCCTAAGGAATCATGCCAACAGAACGGTTGGGTTACCCACGCCTGTGTTGATGAGAATCCCGCAATAAGGGGACACGATCTTTGCTTCGACGAGACGTGCCAATAAAACCGCGTCTTGAAACATGGAGCGACAGGCGAAAAAAAGGTTCAGAATAATAAACGGGTGATGATGTGATATCACGCTACAAAAAGTTGTCAGCAGATTGGAATCGTGAAATATTATACTCTCTACGGTGGTGTGTGGTACTTGTTTTATAGAGCCAGACACGTTCGTTGTGTTCGAAGACTATGTTGGAGTATTCGGAGAAGGAACCTTCCTTGCAATGCCGAAGACAATCTGCGTGCTGGACACCTTGTCATTGAAGCCTGGTTCAGGGGCTACTAACGGAGTCCTTGATTAAGGGGTCCTCGGGCGTCCGGACTATGATACATAGGCCAAACTGATGGGCTGTGAAGATACGAGACCGAAGATTCTCTCCCGTGTCCGGATAGGACTCTCCTTGACGTGGAAGGCAAGCTTGGCGCCCTGATATGAAGATTCCTTTCTCTGTAACCGACTTTGTACAAACCTAGTCCCCTCTAGTGTCTATATAAACCGGAGGGCTTAGTCCGTAGAGGCAATGATAATCATAGTCATATAGGCTAGACTTTTAGGGTTTTAGCCATTATGATCTCGTGGTAGATCAATTCTTGTAATACTCATATTCATCAAGATCAATCAAGCAGGAAGTAGGGTATTACCTCCATAGAGAGGGCCCGAACCTAGGTAAACACCGTGTCCCCCATATCCTTTACCATCAACCTTAGACGCACCGTTCGGGACCCCTACCCGAGATCCACCGGTTTTGACACCGACAGGTTGCTCTCAAATGACAAAAGTCATGCACTAACTCTGAGCAGCCACCAGTTTATGGTGTAGGTGGTGGGCTATTTATAGCCAGGAGGCAACCTGACCTGATTTTTCCGAAATGACCCTGGGTCACTAAGGAACTGACACGTGTCCAACGGTCAGATTTCAAACACACGTGGCAATTTGACTTGGGCTACAAGAAAAGCTGACTCATCCAGCTCTGGATAAGATTTGCTCTCATTTTCTTTGCTTGAATACATAGGTTTTGGTTGAGCATCACATCAGTCACTCTAACTTTGTTCACTTGGACCCCACTTAACAGTACGGTATGACTCAACAAAGAAGAAAATGAAACTACAAATCAACTATGTCTTCACACTCCATAATCTTCGCATGAATGTCTTCTTATGTCATAATCTTCAGTGAGAATATCTTCACAGACCACCATTGTCTTCAATGTCTTCACACATTTTTAGGGGTCATCTCTGGTAGGTAAACCGGATCAATAAGGGACTATTACCTGTGTTACCCTGCAATTCTCACAAGCACATTAGTCCCTCAACCAAGTTTGTCGTCAATACTCCAAAACCAACTAGGGGTGGCACTAAATGCACTTACAATCTCCCCCTTTTTGGTGATTGATGACAAACAGGTTGAAGTTTTCAACGAGGATAAAAGTATGTGAAAGTTAAGGATTAAGGGTTTTGTCTTCTTAAGTAGTAAAAGGCTCCCCCTGAAGATGTGCATATAAGTAGCTTTTGAATGCAAATGCACATGGAAGGTTTTACTTGTGGAGATCCTCTTCAACTTATGAAAGCAATTCATCGTGCATATGAATAGATAACGAAGATAATGACATGCGTAATGAAAAATGGACGTATGCCGAATGGCTTCATGCGGGATTTATCATCGCATCACAAAGTAGCAGAAAAAGTAGTAGACGACCATCGAGTTTAAGTGTTACAACTCAAAGAACCAAATGTATCAAAAGACGAGAGTTGTAAAGACTTGGCAAAAATAATGCAACCACCCGTAAGGACCCGCTTGAAGACTATCAACTCATATGCTTCTCCCCCTTTTGCCAGTAATGACTAAAAAGGTTTGAAGACATAGAGTATCTAGGTCAGTGAAGTGGTGTCGTCTTCTTCACCGACGACTCTTGCAACAACAGTTGCAGCCGAAGATGAACGCTCAGAATATTCAATTGAGGGAGTGCGGCGCCAGCTTGCATTTTGTGGAGGCCTGGAATCAAACTTGAAGTACTCAGTGAAGCCATCTTCGCGAAGATCATCTTCAGGACATAGTAGTGTGAGACTCTTCCAAGACCGCCGACAGGCTTCATGGGCAACTAACGAGTTCTTGGTGGCCAAGTTTCTAATGTGATTGACATCCACCAAGATACTCTGCATCTAACGCTTTAGCCAGTCATGATGCTTATCTTGCTTCTGATGCAAGGCCACAAGAAGCTCTTGGTCATTGAGTACACGAGAACGCTTATGAGGCCTTTGGGCAAACGTACTGGCAGTGGCTTCGGTGTTGGCACGATGTGGCACTCTCATATTGCCTGCCAGAGGATAAGCGGGAGTTGCAGCATTCGGAACAAGAATTCCCTCCATTGGTTGAGTGAAGCTTTGATGTTCAGCATTCTAAAGATGTAAGGGATTCTTTGCGTGCTCAGGGTAGATGGCTTCAATGGACAGATCAACCTCAGGCAGAAAGACAATGTGGTTGCGTGTCGAGGGCTGATAGTCAATCGAAGAATGGAGGTTTATACGGCGCATCACCCATGGAGCATAGAAGAAATCCCGGATGCAGCAAGTTGTCTGATGAAGAAATCCTGGGTGTTGAATCTGATGCCATTGATGATGTAGAATACAAAAGTCTGCATGGCTCCTTCAAGCTTGGCTTCAGAAGAATGTCCCTTGATTGGCATAGAGTATGCCTCAGAATATGATAAACTGTGTGTGGCAAGTACTAAAGGTCCTTTATGAAGAACTCTTTGGGGTATTCAGCATCTTGAGGGAATGGCTTCATCATACTGAGCATATCACTCATATTTGGTTCAGGCATCTGAAAAATACTCTGCAGTTCATTTCTGTGAAGCTGACAACCAGGCTCATACAACTCACCTAGAGTGGGCAGGGACGTAAGCTCGATGATGTCTTAAGCTTTGGCTTCATGATGCACATCACCTGTCATCCACTCAAGGATCCATGTCTTCGGATCCCTGTTGTAGCCATGAATATGAAGCATAGCATAGAGATGCGGCAGAAGCTCTTCATTCCAGTGCTGTTTGTGTGTCACAAATGGCAGAAGACCAACATCTCTAAAGCAGTCAAGAGCTTCTTTAGGATAGGGCAGTCCAGCAATAGCTTCACAATCAAGATGCATGTGTGGAAAGATTCACTCTTGATTGTATAGAATGCAGGAGTAATAGCTGCACTGCTGATGGCTCCAGAATCGATCAGAAGATATCTTTGGCTTCAAATAGGGATTCTTGGCACTGTCGAAGGTGTTGTGGGCTCTGAAGTTGTGCACACTGAAAGAACCTGGCGTTGTTGCAGCACCTGGAAGCCGTGGTAGCCGTGGCTTGGGCTTCTGAACTTGTGGTATCTGCTCCACATCAACATATTGAATCTACTCTCGCTCGGTTCAGTGCTGAATAAACTCCTTCATTGATTCCGGGCTGCTCGTAGGGGGACTGTGAAAGCAAGCATAGGAGATCAAAATGTGAGTCGAGTCCGATGGGTAAAAAGGGGAAGCAGGAAAGGGTCATAGTCATATTGTCGTCCGGGAGCTGTGGGAGGAACCAAAATGGGCCATCTTACTATGACAAGCTGGCCATGATCATAGGTCTGTTCAATTGTGTGAGGCCTTGGAGGTGGAACATTGGCTTCAGCATTCTCAGTGGCTTCAGGCACCACATGAGCTTCAGGCTCGACATTGTCTTCAGCCATGACAATGTCATTGGCGTCAGTCGCATTGTTTGTGGCAGCCTTAGTGTTTTCAACCTCCATGCGTTACAGAATAGGAGGGTCTGGAACAATCACATTCTCCTCGAGAATAACTTGGTCTGTAGCTGGGGGTGTGTCAACTCTTTCTTCTTCTCTTTCTCCTTGATCTTCATCGGCTAATGCAGCCAGAATGTCTTCAGCAGCTTTAGCTTCAGACTCAAAGACATTCGCGGTAGGGGTGGCTTCAGGAAACACTTGACGTGCTACTGAGATTTGGTGCACTTCCCCTTCCGAAATGATCGACATGGTGACCTGTGGCCTAGGGCCTTTGCAAAGCTTGCGAAATGCAGGCGACGCCTTTGGTGAGGGAGTGATCTGCACCATGTAGTTGTCGTCGTCAAGCACCGGAGTGGTGAATTGAGGTGGTGGAGTTCTGGGTGTCTCAACATGTACAAGGGTGTCTTGTTGTGGGTGCTTGGCCCATATGTCATCCTGAGCAATTGGCGTCAATGGACGACCAATGCTGATTAGTTCACTGCTCGTTGGAGCAGGCGATGATACCGATTGGGGCTCGAGCTAAGGAAGGACTTCATCATCATTTACATTATCATCATGACCAATGTCTTCAGCTGTGATGGGGTCAACAGCTAGAACTTCTGCATCTTCTTGAGGCTGCGTGGAAGCAGGCTCATGGATCACAAGACGATGCTCTTGATTCGTTGAAGTTGGAAGAGCAACAGAAATGGGTTCAACAATGAGGGGCACAGAGGCCGCGGCATGCTCTTTATTTGAAGACTTTGTCTTCAACTTCTTCTTGGATGGGGCATCATCAGAAGCATCCTTGTGCTTGTGTTTCTTGGATTCGGCTTCAGCTGCCCTTGTTTTCTTCAGCTCTGAAGCTGCTGAGGTGACATTGGGCTTCGAGCCAGTCATGCTGGCAGGGAACACAATGCGAGGTTCTTCCTGCCTTGGTGCTTCAGTTTGGGTTCACGGCAAACTTCTTCTTCTGTTTGGCAGCCATCATGGGGTCGATGCCAGGACGCCCAAGAGCTTTACGCTTTTCAGCTTCATTGTGGGCTTGGACACATTTCTCCGCGAAGTACTTCATGCGCTCTCGTGAGCCTTTAGCTTCATCACGCTTCTTGTGGAACTCTTCCTTGAGATCATGCATCATCTTCTTGAAGATTTGAACATCTGCCACGCTGAGCTTGGCCATGTTCTTCTTGAAATGTGCCTTCTCGTAATCAATCTTGTTTTTTAGCTCAACGATTTTCTGAGCCAAGGCCAATTCATTGGCAATGGCTCCATGGAATGTGATGCTGATGTCCACAGGCAGCTGAAGATCATCAATACTGATGCTCTGGTCATCAAACCACTCATCGCTGAAGTTGTTCAGAATGTCAACATCAAAGAGGGGCAGATCATTGAAGATCTCCACCTCTTGCTTGCTCTTGATCAGCATCTCAAGGGCTTCATCGCCAAGATCTTCATGACTTGACAGATCAATGGTGTCTTCCTCGTTGCGTGGAATGGTAGGAGGAGTCAGATCATGCCCAGAAATCATCTTGGGCTTCTTGGTTTTCTTGGACTTCTCAGCCTTCTTGGAGACATGAGACAAGTCTTCAGACTGCACACTTGTCGGGGGAAATCGACACCTATGGAATCACTGGGATCCCTTCTACGGTTGGCGGGCGCAGGGTTGTGCAAAGAGCGGGTCTGATAGGAAGCATACCGATCGTTTACCCAGGTTCGGGCCGCGGAGATGTGTAATACCCTAGTCATGCTTTGGTGGATGTATTCGAGTGTTCTTGTGTTCTTGAGCTAGCTATGGGGTGTGACTTGCCCAAAGGATCCGAATCCTTCTCCTGGTCGCCTCGGGCCTCCTTTTATAGACAAAAAGGGGTTGCCATAGTGGCACATAGGAGGTGGAAAGGTGTACAGTGGATGAGTCTATCCTCTGGCACCGTCGGACAAACGCATGTAATTCACTGCCGACGTGCCCCTCTTGCTTTATCGCGGACGGCAAGGAAGCACGTCCCAGCTGTCGCCGCCTCACTTAGCTTCGACACGCGTCCGAGCTGATGAGGCGTCGTGGCGCCACGTTGGTTGGCTGCTGGGCTGGCGCGGTGGTGGGTCGGTGTAGAGGCCGCTCGTCGCCATGCAGGTGCCTGCCCAGCTGGTTGAGCTAGTAGTTGCATGGGGACTGCGGTGGTGTCCTGGCAGGCGTGGGCCTGGCTGTTGTCCCGCTGATTCCCCCGGCAAGGGCCTTGCCGGGGGCCCGCCAAGGTTCTTGCCATGGCATCGCAGTCGTCCCCGGCAAGGCGCTTGCCGGGGGTCTCGTTGATTTCCTCGACTAGGATCCCGCCGAGGGTCGTCGTCTTTTGGTCCTTATCTGATCTCGTGTGTTGATGATCTTGACGAAGATCTGCATGCTGTCACAGAGGTGCCTCCCGAGCCTCGGTTCCAACGTAGTTGTTGGCAACGCTTGGAACTCTTAGGCTCAAGGGTGGCTCGCTCTGCTGGTGTTGGGAAAGTTGCCCCGGCAAGGCTCTTGCCGGGGCCGCAGAGACCGCCCCGGCAAGGGCCTTGCCGGGGGAGTCCACCTCACCCCTTTGCTCTTCAGTGTTTCTGGGTCTTGGTGTTGCCTCGATCGTCTTGTGCTCCGGTTCCCCTCCGGCTTCCCTCTTCTGCCCTGCTTGGTGTGGTCGTGGGCACGGCTCCGACTATCCATGCACAAGTAAAGGGGTCAAAAGGAGAGCCCCTACTTTTGTACACCGACAGGAGCACACGGGCCTGGGCCACGCATAAGCGCGACGCGTTGTTGGGCCTGGCTCAAAACGATGCGCGGGCGAGTGGGGCGGATTTTACCACAGTAACTTTCTGTCCGCTGCGCTTCCCCACGACCCGCGTTGAACGTGCGATGTGGAGGGTCGTGTGTGACGTGGGGGTCATGCGTGGGGCGGTCTCCACACGCATGCATCACATCGTAGTTAATGGGGAAAGAGGTGGCCCGCGCCTTCCCCGTAAAAAGGAATAACCGCGGGCGTGCTGCTCATTTAGCCCCTGCGCCTTCTCCAATCTTGGAACCGCCGTCCCCTTCTTCCTCCCTGTCAAGCCCTTGCTCCCGCTCGCCACCACCGTGCCTTTGTCCTCCTCAACTGCCATGGTGCCCAAAACTAGGAGAGGCAAGCGGGCGGCCAAGGATGCCGGGGACAAGGAGCCGCCGGAGAGCAAGTTGGCGGTGCGGCGGATGCAGCACGCCTACTTTCCATCGACGGTCGACGCGGTCGAACTCTGGGACTACTTCAAATACCTATGGGGGTGCAAGACGGGGGTGAGACGATGGGGCATCCGGCCACGCGTGTCATCCCCACCGCTTTCGCCGAAGCCGGCCCAAATCAGTACCCATTCTTTGTTGACTACTTTTCCTGCGGCCTCTGCCCCCCTTCTCCAATTTCTTTAATGACGTCATGCACACCTATGGCTTCCACCTTCTGGATTTTACTCCAAATGCCGTGGAATGCATGGCTCTTTTTGCGCACCTCTTTGAGGGTTTCGCCAGCGTGCATCCCAACACGGCGCTCTTCCGCCACTACTTCTTCCCTTGGATCCAAAAGGGGGCACCATTTCCGGTTGCATCGCCTGAATCCCAAGGTCCAAGGGGACATACCCGGAGGGCGCCTAGAAGGAGAGGTGGGAGGAGTGGCGGGGCCGATGGTGCTGGATCAAGGAGGATGATCCACAGGATTTCTGCCGGGTTCGCCGGGCGCCGCTGGTTCGCAGAAATGACTGGAGCAATGTTGACGCCGATGACGCGAAGCTCACGGTTGCCACCACCAGGATTCTTCACCTCACCGAGGCCGGGCTCACCCTTGAGATGATCGGGGCGGATTTCATCTGCCGCGAAATCGCTCCGCTGCACAACAAGGGGAGGCCGGCCTGGCTCTTTACGAATGCGGCCGACATCATGAGGCTTCGCCCCAGCCTCGACCACAACCACATGGTGATGGGGCACGCCCACTTCTGCCAGCGGCTCTTCCAGCTCGACGTGAACCGCTACTGCAAGATCGAGCGGTCCGGCAAGGCTGCCAAGACCGACAAGGTTGCCAAAGGGTCCTTGTTCGGGTTGCCGGTGGGGGTGGTCCTGCTGAGCAATAACTCGCGCCGAAACGACATCATCGCCATGATGTCGGAGTTCAACGCGCATGGCCTCGTCTCTAGTTGGGCCGAGCCACCAGAGGATCAAGTGCAGGAGTTTTTTGACACCATGGAGGAGAAGTACGTCTGCGCCGAACCGCGGCTCGTCCAAGACAGCACCCCGGCGGAGCTGGACTACATCGCCGCCAGGGCGGCGGAGGCGGAGCTCGCCAGGGAGGCCGGCAGCACCGGCGACGTGGAGGACAAGGCCGCGGTGGAGGCGGAGGAAAAGGAGCTTGCCCAGTGGGCGGAGGCCGGTGGGGAGGCCAGCAGCACTGGCATTGGGCCCCCTCTCATCGAAGATGTGGTTGATGAGCCATCAGAGAGGAGGTCGAGACTGTCGACCCCCCCGGCAACGGGGAGAGGGTGAGTCATGCGGCAAGCCATCTCTGGCGAGCTGGTTCGGCCTGGAAGGGTCGTGCAGCCGCATCAAACCCAGGAGGCGTCCATGCGCCAGACGAGGGCCGCATCGGCGAGGAAAGTGGTGAAGGCCGCGATGGTGAAGAAGAAGGCAACTGCCTCTGTTTCGTCCAAGCGTCCACAGACCCCATCTACTTCCCCTCCTCCCACAGACGATGATGCGGAGGTTGACTTTGATTTTGGGTCCCTCAGCCCAGGGAGGAAGAGGAAGGCAATAGATGAGGAGGTGGAGGACGAGTAAGTATCTTGTTCCTTTTTTTGTCATCTCCGCCACCTCAAGCTGTGCCACTTATCTTGATTTGTTTCTTTCATTGTAGGGATGCAGAGGCACTGGTCCAGAGGGTGAAGAGGGCCAGGCCTTCGGCGAGCGGCCAGCCCCCGGCAGGTGCTTTTGGTACACCGCTGGTGGTGTTGAGCAGCCCGGACAGCAGCTCCCAGCACAACCCCTAGTGTAAGCTCATCACTCACCCCTCGTCGACATGTGTTAGGGGTACGATCCCTTGGCGCTGACCTTGCCATGGTTGCAGGAGGAGGACAGCAGCAGGAGGAGCCACTGATGGCTACCCCCAACACGCTGCCCCTATCGACCACACCGCCCCAAGGGGTGTCCCCGGCAAGGGCGCCAGGCACCGAGCCCATGCACACAGAGGAGGAGGAGGCAAACTCGGGCGTTGGTGGCTTCGCCTCGGCGCCAGATGTTGGCGGGAGGGGCCTCTTCTTCCCAGCCCGACACGGATAAGTCACTCGCCTTCCGTCCCTGTTCTTTTTCTTCTTGAATATTGGTCTTGGCTTTGCATCATCCCCTTCTCGATATCTAGATCCTCCCTTGGTGGACCAGAGGACATAGACACTGTCATCAAGGATGTCGCCAAGGATGCCGCGGCGGAGGCCGAGAAGATCGCCACCAAGGAGGCCGCCAAGGATGTCGCTGAGGGCGCCACCAAGGGGTCCACCGGGGAGGCCGGCAAGGGGCATGCCGGGGAGGCCGGCAAGGCTGTTGCCGAGGAGGAGGTGGTTGACGACCAACCTTCCTCCTCCGCTGCCTCTGGCTCCGGCAAGTATCTGAAGGTGAGCGATGACCTATTCGTCCACCTTCCAAGAACGGCGAGCACCGGGGCGCTCATCGAGGGGGAGGTGTTTGACGACGAAGTGCTCGCCGCCACCGGGCTTGAGGTTGTTGACGAGCCGAGCGCTGGTGGCGGCGGTTCCCAGGAAGAGCGGCTCCTCCGGGCCATGAGCGCCAACTTTCAGAAGCTCCAAGCGCTTCACCGCGCCCGCCTAGACAAGGCCAAGTCCAGGATGGCGGTGGTGGACAAGGCTGAGGCGGACCTTGAGGGGCATGTCGCCGAGGCACAGGCTTGGTTCTGCCAGGCCCACAAGGACCTGAAGGCCGCCCAGGACACGCTGGCTGAGCGCAACCTGGAGCCTGTTATGAAGCAGGCCGATATCAAGAAGGCCCAGGAACTGGCGGAGCAGCAGGCTGCCCGGGCCGAGTATGCTCGGCACCAGCAGCAGGCCGCGCTGAACTCCCAGGAGAAGGACCTTTCCGCGCATGAGGAGAAGATCGCTGCAACGCTCCGCATCAAGGATTAGGAGGTGGAGAAGCTTGTCGTGCAGCAGACCCAGGAGCTAGAGCAGAGGCACAAGGAGGCACTCAATGCCCAGGCTCTGGTTCATGCCGGCAAGGTAAAAGAGCTGGAGGTGGAGCGGGACAGGCTAAAGGATCAGGCCCTGAAGCTGTCCAAAGAGAAGGGCACGCTCAACGGTACCCTGGTGGAGGCGCAGGGTGTGACGCCCCCGATTCAATCGTACACTAATCATACACGCAAATGTGTACGATCAAGATCAGGGACTCACGGGAAGATATCACAACACAACTCTAGACACAAATTAAAATAATACAAGCTTTATATTACAAGATAGGGGCCTCGAGGGCTCGAATACATAAGCTCGAAAACACAAGAGTCAGCGGAAGCAACAATATCTGAGTACAGACATAAGTTAGATAAGTTTGCCTTAAGAAGGCTAGCACAAAAGCAACATTGATCGAAAAGGCAAGGCCTCCTGCCTGGGAGCCTCCTAACTACTCCTGGTCGTCGCGGTCTTCATGAGGTAGTAGGCACCCTCGTGGTAGTAGTAGTCGTCGTCGAAGGTGGCATTTGGCTCCTAGACTCCACCATCTGGTTGCAACAACCAGAAAGAAGAAAGAAGGGGGAAAAGGGGTAGCAAAGCAACCGTGAGTACTCATCCAAAGTACTCGCAAGCAAGGATCTACACTACATATGCAACATTATCAAAGAAAGGTTGTATATGTGGACCGGCTGCGTAAATGCCAGAATAGAGAGAAGGCCTAGTCCTATCGAAGACTAGCATCTTCTGGAAACCACCATCTTGCAGCAAACAGGAGGGAGTAGAGTAGCATAAGGTAAAGTAGTAGTAGTGTTATCAACCTCGGCCAGAGATCCTTTCTCGACTCCCTGCGAGAAAGCAATCCTAGAGCCATACTATCCAATTATCATGACAATTCAATTCTCATAACAAGTATCCAGTTCTAGTTGTATCGATCGGGATACAACTCCAAGTGTCCGCTATCAGAGGACGTGCTATCGATAGATGTTTTCTTCACCGCAGGGTGCACCAACTTACCCACCACGCCGATTAACTCGCCGAACACACTTTCTGGGTCACGCCTGCCTCGCCAAACAATACGCCGCAACCCGACCTAGGCTTAATAGAGAGGTCAAGACGCGGACTAAACCTATGCCCCCAGGGTCATGGGCCATCTCCCCGAACTCCTGACGCTATGGGCGGCGGTGAGCAGACCTAGTTACCTCCTTAAAAAAGGTAGGATCTTACCAGTCCAACCCGGGGCACGCCGCTCAGTCGCTGACGTCTAATAAGCTTCGGCTGATGTATACGACGCAGAAAGCCCATACTCTGGCCACGTGATGGTTAGTGCTATCAGGCCAGAGGCCCCTTGGATCAAATATCCAAATCATAGTGGATTAGGAACGCGCGGTAACAAGCAGAGACTCACGAAAGATGTGACCCCATTGCCCCGTCTCGAGGACTTGCGGCAAGGGCTAAGAATGCCCGGCCACGCCTCGCAATTATCTCACGGGCACCTTCCAGGTCAACCCGTCTCCACATCACTCGCGGGTACCCCTCAGGGTCGACCCGCCCTTCCAAGTAATAGCTGTAAAGTCCAGGTATCCGTGTGTCCAAACATCAAGGGGAAAACCCAAGGAATCACCCCCGGTGAATTCCACTCGACGTAATCATCAAGGTGAACATAAGAGGAATCACCCCTGAGGTTCACACTTGAGGGGTTGCACGACAGAGTTGTATCGGAAGTGGTTAAGGCGGAATCACCCTCAATGACCACGACCAAATAGCTACACTACAGGGTTAACATCAGAAGTGTTGTAGAGGTCTCACCCTTGGCACTCGATAGTAACCCAACAGTGTGGAGCAACTAAGGGGAAAGTGATGTGCGGTGTCGGGGCTTGGTCTTCGATCCCGTTGATCAGGTCTTCGATGATGAAGCGGGGGCAACAAGGACAAGATGGGGGTCACTGATGGATCACTAACCAACCTATACTAAGCAGTTTAGGATAAGCAGGTAAGGTACAACATCAGATACAAAAGCGGGCTATGCATCGTAATAGGAGCAAACAATAATGAGAGCAAAATCTAATGCAAGCATGAGAGAATGGAATGGGCGATATCGGGATGATCAAAGGGGGCTTGCCCGATTGCTCCGCAACGAGGGTCGCTGCCGACGCAGTCGATCACAGGGGCGGCATCGGTCTCGGGGTCTACCGGAGAGAAGAGGGGGAAGAAATATTAAATATAAAGCAAACATAGCATAACAGGACAACAGGCAGAGCTAGACGTGTTCTAACACGGTGCTACACGATACCGGCGAGGGGGGAAGTCAACCGGGAAAGTTTTCCCGGTTCCGGACCTGTGTTAGACAAATGACCAGAGGGGGAAAGTCCCACGTTCAGCATGCTAGGGGCATGTGACAGATGAATGGACCGCGTATTCAGATTCGTTGGATTTTTCTGAGCAACTTTCATGTAGAAAACATTTTCATCTGAGCTACGGTTTAATTTCTATGAATTTCTAAAGATTAAACCATTTTCTGTAATTATTAAATTAATAGAACAGGAATATGACATCAGCATGACGCCAT
This sequence comes from Aegilops speltoides, assembly GCA_021437245.1. NCBI lineage: Eukaryota > Viridiplantae > Streptophyta > Magnoliopsida > Poales > Poaceae > Aegilops > Aegilops speltoides. Next base: position 314,351,592 of record CM038141.1, read on the forward strand.
GCTAACATCAGCAAGTCAACATCGGCTGTACAGGTCAAACTGACATGTGGGTCCAGTGGACCCACATGTCATCCTTTGTGACTTTAACAGTGTTAATTTAGACTAACAGAGGGTTAATTAGAGGGTGGGCCCCCCTTGTCAGTGTCTCATTTAGTTAACTAATTACTTTTCATTTACTAAATGTTTTAGTTAATTAACTGGGCGGCGGGGCCCGCATGTCAGACACACGGGGCGGCCACGTCAGCGCGTTGACTGGTCAAACCAGTCAATGGGGCCGGCGGGGCCCACTGGCAGCGTCACTGGGGTGGCCCCAGGCCTGTCCACGTCGCCGCCAGGTCAGCACGGCGGCCGGAGCAACGCCGGCGACCATAGGAGACGGCCGCGACGCGCGGAATTCGCCCACAGGCCACCAAAACAAAAGCGGTCGGTCGTGTTCGAACGCGGAGACGAAGCCGCGTCGCGTGGTGTGGTCGGTTGGACGTGGGGGCGACCGGAACGACACCAACGACGAGCTATGGCGGCCGCGCGTATGGGACCTCGACGGAAGCTATGCTAGGAAGCACGGGGAGGCACGTGCTCAGGCTCGTTGGGCTCCTGGGAGCTCTAGGAGTTCGACGATGGCCTCAGGCGGCGGCGACGTCGACCACAAAGATGGCCACGATCTTGTCGGCGGCGAGCAGGGCATGGAGGCGGCGACAACTAGCTACGGCGTGGGGAAGAGCATGGGGAGAGAGGGAGAGGGAGGCGGAGCTCACTGGGCGCCTGTAGGTGTGCAAACGTGGGCTCGGGGCAGGCTCGGCGGAGCGAATCGACGACGGCGAGCTCGGGCATCCCGAGGAGGAAGACAGGGTGGATCCGGCGCTATGGAGCCTTCCGGCTCCAACGGTGGGCACCGTTCGACGTGGAGGACGATGGCGGACGCCTACGACATGTTGGTGACGCGGAGCGAAGACGGTGGCCGCGGGATCGACGCGGCGACAGCGGCGGGCGCGCTCGGGTCAAAGAGAGGGGAGTGCTCGAGGGGGGTCTGAAGGGGAGTGGGAGAGGCGGAGGTGAGTGGGGGTAGCTGGGGAGGAGGCCGATGCGTCGAGGGGGGGCGCGGAGGCCTAATCCTCTCGCAGAGGCGTCGACGGCAAGGTGGTTGGTGGCGTGGCGGGCTGGCCGCCGCCTTGGTCGAAGGAACAGTGGAGGCGCGGCTGGAGGCTGGGCGGCCAGGCTGGGTGAGGTGGGCCGGCCTGCTGGGATGGGCCGAAGCCCAAGGGGAGGCCAGGGGCTCTCCCACCCCTTCTTCTTTCCTTTTCTTATTTTTGTTTTTTTTCTTTTTCCAACAGCTTTTGCCTTTTCCTTTTAGCCAATAATGACTTTGCAAAATTATGCCACTGGCCAAAACAATTTCAAAGAATTAAAGTGCACTGCCTCAAAAAGGTTGGGAGGCTTTTGGAATAGTTGCCAATTTTGTAAATTAAAAAGGGCATTTAATTTATTGCTTAGGTCACCGTTTTAAGTAGTTTAGGCCACTTAAACCCTTTGCAAAAATGTTGGTTCACCACCAATATTAGTTGTGGAATATTTGGCACATGATGAACATTTTTGTTTTCATGTTTGAGAAATTTTGAATTTCCCTCATAATTCGAATTTGAATTTGACTTTGATTTTTCATCAAGTGATAAGTAGCTCAGTAAGCATGGTGACCTGGCACCATTAATAGGGGATTACTGTAGCATGACACTGAGGGTGTTACACAGGGCGTAGTCCTCGGCAAGGCTGAGCAGCTCTCCAAGGCCAACGACTCCATCAAAGACCTGAAGCTGAAGCTGGAGGGCCTTGAGGAGATGCTCTCGGAGGCCAATGCCCGAGAGGAGACCCTGGCCAAGGATCTGGAGGCTGAGAAGCAGCCGCGGAAGAACGAAACCGCCAACCACAAGGATTTTGTGGAGGGCGAGAACCGCTGGATCGACCGCCTCGAAGATGTCGCCGGCAGGACCACCATGCAGCTGGCCACCATGGGGATGCCAAATGTGAGGTACACACCGAAGCGCAACGCGAGTGATACGTCTCCAACGTATCTATAATTTTTTATTGTTCCATGCTATTATATTACTCCTTTTGGATGTTTATGGGCTTTATTTTACACATTTATATCATTTTTGAGACTAACGTAGTAACCGGAGGCCCAGCCCGTATTGCTGTTTTTTTGCCTATTTCAGTATTTCAAAGAATAGGAATATCAAACGGAGTCCAAACGGAATGAAACCTTCGGGAGCGTGATTTTTGGAACGAACGTGATCCAGAGAACTTGGAGTGCAAGTCAAGAAGCAGCCGAGGCGGCCACGAGATAGGAGGGCGCGCCCACCCCCTCTGGGCGCGCCCCCTATCTTGTGGGCCCCTTGGGCAGCCACCGATGTACTTCTTACTCCTATATATGCCTACGTACCCCGAAAACATCCAGGGAGCCAACCAAACACAATTTCCACCACTGTAACCTTCTGTATCCGCGAGATCCCATCTTGGAGCCTTCGCCGTCGCTCCGCCAGAGGGGGAATCGACCACGGAGGGCTTCTACATCAACATCATAGCCCCTCCGATGAGTTGTGAGTAGTTTACCACAGACCTTCGGGTCCATAATTATTAGCTAGATGGCTTCAATCTTGCAGTATCCTTTCCCAAAGGATGTTAGGGCAAAGAAGGCACGATTGTATTGTTGCCATCGAGGATAAAAAGATGGGGTTTATATCATATTGCATGAGTTTATCCTCTACATCATGTCATCTTTCTTAATGCATTATTACATTCTTTATGAACTTAATACTCTAGATCCGTGCAAGAGTCGGTCGATGTGTGGAGTAATAGTAGTAGATGCAGGTAGGAGTCGGTCTACTTGTCGCGGACGTGATGCCTATATACATGATCATGCCTAGATAATCTCATAATTATTCGCTTTTCTATCAATTGCTCGACAGTAATTTGTTCACCCACCGTAATACTTATGCTATCTTGAGAGAAGTCTCTAGTGAAACCTATGGCCCCCAGGTCTATCTTTTATCATATAAGCTTTCAATCTACTTTTATTTGCATCTTTACTTTTTGCATCTATATTATAAAATACCAAAAATGTATTTATCTTATCATATTATCTCTATCAGATCTCACTTCGCAAGTGGCCGTGAAGGGACTGACAACCCCTTTATTGCGTTGGTTGCGAGTTCTTTGTTTGTTTGTGTAGGTGCGTGGGACTTTTGAGGAGCCTCCTACTGGATTGATACCTTTGTTCTCAAAAACTGAGGGAAATACTTACGCTACTATTGCTGCATCACCCTTTCCTCTTCAAGGAAAACCAACACAAGCTCAAGACCTAGCGAGAAGGATTTCTGGCACTGTTGCCGGGGAGGTTTTTGCTCAAGTCAAGACATACCAAGTACCCATCACAAACTCATCTCCCTCGCATTTACATTATTTGCCATTTGCCACTCTTTTTCCTCTCCCCCACTTCACCCTTGCCGTTTTATTCGCCTATCTTTCCCAATCTGTCTCTCTCTTTTCCGCTTGCCTTTTTCTGTTTGCTTGTGTGTTGGATTACTTATTGCCATGGCGCAAGATAATACTAAATTGTGTGATTTCTCCAATACCAATAATAATGATTTCCTTAGTACTCCGATTGCTCCTCTTAATGATGTTGAGTCTTGTGAAATCAATACTGCTTTGCTGAATCTTGTTATGAAAGATCAATTCGCCGGCCTTCCTAGTGAAGATGCCACTACTCATCTAAACAACTTTGTTGATTTGTGTGATATGCAAAAGAAGAAAGATACGGATAATGATATTGCCAAATTGAAGTTATTTCTGTTTTCACTTAGAGATCGTGCTAAAGTTTGGTTTTCATCTTTGCCTAAAAATAGTATTGATTCTTGGAACAAGTGCAAAGATGCTTTTATCTCTAAGTATTCTCCTCCCGCTAAGATTATCACTCTTAGGAACGATATTATGAATTTTAAACAACTTGATCATGAGCATGTTGCCCAATCTTCGGAAAGAATGAAATTGATGATTCGCAATTGCCCTACTCATGGTTTGAATTTATGGATGATCATACAAAATTTTTATGCCGGTTTGAACTTTGCTTCTAGAAATCTTTTAGATTCGGCCGCGGGAGGCACGTTTATGGAAATCACGTTAGGAGATGCTACAAAACTTCTTGATAATATTATGGCTAATTATTCTCAATGGCACACCGAAAGATCTTCTAGTAAAAAAGTGCATGCTATAGAAGAAATCAATGTTTTGAGTGGGAAGATGGATGAACTTATCAAATTGTTTGCTACTAAAAGTACTCCTCTTGATCCCAATGATATGCCTTTGTCTACTTTGATTGAGAATAGTAATGAATCTATGGATGTGAATTTTGTTGGTAGGAATAGTTTCGGTAACAATGCTTAGAGGAAACTTTAATTCTAGACCGTTCCCTAGTAATTCCTCTAATAATTATGGAAATTCCTACAATAATTCTTATGGTAATTTTAATAATATGCCCTCTGATTTTGAGAATAGTGTGAAAGAATTTATGATTTCTCAAAAGAATTTTAATGCTTTGCTTGAAGAAAAATTGCTCAAAGTTGAAGATTTGGCTAGGAACATTGATAGACTTTCGCTTGATGTTGATTCTCTTAAACTTAGATCTTCTTCTACTAAGCATGATATCAATGAGTCTCTCAAAGCCATGAGAATTTCCATTGATGCGTGTAAAGAAAGACCCGCTAGATTGCATGCTAATAAAGATTGCTTTGTAAAGGCGTGTTCTTCTAGTTTCAATGAAAATAATGATGAAGATCTTAAAGTTATTGATGTGTCTCCTATTAGATCTTTGTTTTGCAATATGAATCTTTATAATAATGGGACTGGAGATGAGTCAACTTTACCTAGAAGGCGTCCCAAGAATTAGAAGTTTTTAGATCTTGATTCTAAATTTGGTAAAAGTGGGATTGGAGAGGTCATGACTTTAAATAGCATCGAACCCACTATCTCGTATTTCTAGGAATTTGATTATGATAATTGTTCTTTAGAAGGTTGTATTTCCTTGTTGCAATCCGTTGTTGATTCTCCTCATGCTTATAGTCAAAATAAAGCTTTTACCAAACATATCGTTGATGCCTTGATGCAATCTTATGATGAAAAACTTAATTTGGAAGTTTCTATACCTAGAAAACTTAATGATGAATGGGAACCTACTATAAAGATTAGAATTAAAGATCATGAGTGTTTTGCTTTGTGTGATTTGGGTGCTAGTGTTTCCATGATTCCGAAAACTTTTTGTGATATTCTAGGTTTCCATGATCTTGATGATTGCTCTTTAAATTTGCACCTTGCGGATTCCACCATTAAAAAGCCAATGGGAAGGATCAATGATGTTCTTATTGTTGCAAATAGAAGTTTGGTGCCCGTAGATTTTATCGTTCTTGATATTGATTGCAATCTTTCCTGCCCTATTATTCTTGTTAGACCTTTCCTTAGAACGATTGGTGCGATTATTGATATGAAGGAAGGGAATATTAGATTCCAATTTCCATTGAGGAAAGGCATGGAGCACTTTCCAAGAAAGAAAGTCAAATTACCTTATGAATCTATCATGCGAGCTACTTATGAATTTAGTGCCAAAGATGGCACTACTTAGATCTATCTTCGCTTTTATGCCTGGCTAGGGGCGTTAAACGATAGCGCTAGTTGGGAGGCAACCCAATTTTATTTGTGTTTTTTGTTTTTGTTTCTGTTTAGTAATAAATTTTGCATCTACCTTTTGTTTATATGTGTTTTTATCTTTTAATTAGTGTTTGTGCTAAGTAGAACCTATAGGATAACCTATGATGATAGTTGATTTGATTCTGCTGAAAAACAGAAACTTTGCGCGCACGAATTTAGTTTTGTTAAATCACAGAAATGTGCTTTTGCATTGATTATTTCTGCTGATGATCAATAGATAAATTTTCCAGGACTTCCTATTTTGGTAGGATTTTTAGAGTTCCAGAAGTTTGCGTTAGTTACATATTGCTACAGACTGTTCTGTTTTTGACAGATTCTGTTTTTCGTGTGTTGTTTGCTTATTTTGATGTATCTATGGCTAGTAAAATAGTTTATAAACCATAGAGAAGTTGGAATACAGTAGGTTTAACACCAAAATAAATAAACAAAGAGTCATTACAGTACCTTATGTGGTGGTTTTGTTTTCTTTCCCTAACGGAGCTTATAAGATTTCCTGTTGAGTTTTGTGTTGTGAAGTTTTCAAGTTTTGGGTAAAGCTTTGATGGACTATGGAATAAGGAGTGGTGTCGGTGTCAAAACCGGCAGATCTCGGGTAGGGGGTCCCGAACTGTGCGTCTAGGCGGATGGTAACAGGAGACAAGGGACACGATGTTTTTACCTAGGTTCGGGCCCTCTCGATGGAGGTAAAACCCTACTCCTGCTTGATTGATATTGATGATATGGGTAGTACAAGAGTGGATCTACCATGAGATCAAGGAGGCTAAACCCTAGAAGCTAGCCTATGGTATGATTGTTGTAATGGTTGTTGTGTCCTACGGACTAAAACCCTCCGGTTTATATAGACATCGGAGAGGGCTAGGGTTACAGAGTCGGTTACAATGGTAGGAGATCTACATATCCGTATCGCCAAGCTTGCCTTCCACGCCAAGGAAAGTCCCATCCGGACACGGGACGAAGTCTTCAATCTTGTATCTTCATAGTCTTGGAGTCCGGCGGACGATGATAGTCCGGCTGTCCGGACACCCCCTAGTCTAGGACTCCCTCAGTAGCCCCTGAACCTGGCTTCAATGATGATGAGTCCGGCGCGCATAATGTTCGGCATTGCAAGGCGGGTTCCTCCTCCGAGTAATCCATAGAAGATTGTGAACACCAGGATAGTGTTCGGCTCTGCAAAATAAATTCCACATTCCACCGTAGAGAGAATAACATGTAAACAAGTTCAATCTGCTGACGTATTTCGTGGCATGACGTCACGCCACTACCAAGCCTTTACTTGAATTGTTTTTTATTATACCACCTCAGCGCGTTTAGCGAAGCGGTTTCCTTGGCACGTCTTGTCGAAGCAGAGATCGTGTTCCCCTTATCCCGGGATTCTCATCAATACGGACGTTGGTAACCCAACCGCGCCATTGATGGTGGCGCTTGGGAGATAAGCGAGTTTTACTAGGCCGGTGGGGACGCATAGTCTTCGTCCGCCTATATATAAGGGGATAAGGATCCACCTTTTCACCTACGCCTTCTTCCTCCTTTGCTTATCCATCTCCGCGCACTCGAGCTCCAGCGCCCTAGTTTGCGCATCTCGTCTCAACCTTCTCCGACCATGTCTGGAGCGGGAGACAAATGGCTAGCATCCTCCGTCACGGAGGAGCACATCGCAAAGCTGCGCAGCGCCAGATACCTTTTCGGTGACATCGCGCACCGGCTGCCCGACAAGGGGCAGCTCATCCCCACCCCCAGGCCCCATGAGAGGGTCGTTTTCCTCCCCCACTTCCTCCGTGGACTGGGCTTTCCACTTCACCCCTTTGTCCGGGGGCTCATGTTCTACTACAGCCTGGATTTCCACGATCTGGCGCCGAACTTCGTCCTCAACATCTCGATGTTTATCGTCGTGTGCGAGGCCTTCCTCTGCATCCAGCCCCACTTAGGTTTGTGGCTCAAGACCTTCAATGTCAAGCCGAAGGTAGTGAAGGGCACTCAAGCGGAGTGCGGAGGCGCCATGTTGGGCAAGATGCCCAACGTCATCTGGTTTGAAGGGGCCTCTGTGGAGTCTGTCAAGGGGTGGCAATCGGGGTGGTTCTACATCACCGAGCCGCGCAACCCTAAGTGGGCGGCAGCCCCCTTGTTCAGATCTGGTATCCCTATGCAGCTCACCCCCTGGAAAGAGAAGGGCTAGCTATGGGGAAGTTCGGAGGAGCTGACGGGACTCCAAGCCTGTATCCAGAAGCTGGTGAACAAGAAGCTCAGGCTTGTCAACGTGGTCCAAGTCATGCTCATCCGCCGGATTCTCCCTTGCCAACAACGGGCGTTTAATTTGTGGGAGTTCAATCCGGCACAACACCAGGCATTGAGCGGGCTCTTCGACACGACGTACGAAGGCGCCTGGAGGGTGCTGTTCAAGGGCGTCGAGGCTCCTGCATTCGCCACTGAAGATCGCGGATTTCGCTCGCAGCGTCCAGCTGACGAGGTAAGTGATTCTACCCCTTTACGGGACACTTGTTTTTAATAGTTTGACCCTACGCGGGTTTCAATCTCCCTTTTCCTTTGACAGGACTGGATGAAGAAGGCCGAGCAGATCATCTGCCCGGCTCCCATGCCAGAAAACCCAGTAGACGCCCGTCTAGCGGGGCTGCTGGTTCCGGCACCCCATGTGGTGCCGGAGAAGAAGGCCAAGAAGGAGGCCACGGGAACTCGAAGAAGTTCCCGGCGCCAGGTGGTATCGGACTCATCGTCCGATGGCTCCGAGGTGGACTCCTCCCCCGAAGACGAGGAGGAGAAAGAGGACTCTCTCCCAGAGGAGGGAGAGAGAAAGAGGAAGGCCTCCCCAACAGGGGAGGTCGAAGGGTCCAGGACGGGAAGAACTATTCCCCCGGACAGCTCCGCCAACGCCAACGTTGGCGATGAAGAGTGGCTCTCAAGGGCCAGGCCTCCGGCAAGATCGTAAGTATCCGGATTCCTGAATGATTTATAATTTCATATGTGTCACATAGTGTCCTTCTAATGCCGCACACTGCCTGCAATCCGGCTGATGATGATCTCCCCGCTTCGTCGAGCGGGTCGTTGGCTCCGTTGGATGTAGATTCCATCCCGACTGCCTCCACCCCTCGCGCCACTTAGGACGCCGAGGTGGGATCCCGGGAAGGGACCCATTAGGAGGAGGCTCCGGAGGTGCCGCAAGGCAGCCTCCCGGACTTTGTGCCGGACTCCATGATGGAACCCGCAGTGGTTCCGGAGTCCGGCAGGCGGCCCCTTCGCAAGAAGGGCAAGACCGCGACGCCGGCGGCCCCCGTCCAACCGGAGGCGCCGGACAACTTGCTGGAGGCGCTCGAAGGCGCTTCCATCGAGGAAGAACACCGCACTATCATGAGTGCGGTGATTGAAGGTTCACCGCCAAGAGCTGGCCGACCAAGCTCGCAGAGCCTTCTAACAAAGCTTTGAGGTAAGAAGTTAAAATTATGTAATGTAACACCGCATAGACAGAGCCCTCGATGCTCGGTTCGGTGTTCGGAAGAAAAGCCGGACTGAGGATCTAAAAAGATATACGCAGGTTGCTAAAAATTATGTCAATATGGGTTTGCAGGCTGCGCCGCTTGACCTCCGCAAAGACCGATCATGGAGGTCGGTGCTTTGAAGCAGGACCTCGAGCGGTCCGAGCAAGAGCTCGGCCGTGCCAAGAAGCAGCTTCGAGGACAAAGAAGGTGAGTAACACCCCTTTGAATAGTTACCTTACAGAAAAGGATTTAGGTTGCAATAGAAATAACAAGGATAACGTGGGTACTGCAGGGGCCACGAACGAGGTGGCAACCCTGAAGGAGGCTGTGTCTGCGGCCGAATGCAATGCGGCCGTGGAACGGGCAGAACGAGAGAAGCAGGAGGCGCGGGTGGCGGAGGTGCGGTAAGAGCTCCAGGCTCTCATGGAGAAGCATGAGAGTTTGGAGCGTGACTCAAAGACTCGGGAGTCCGAGCTTGCCTCGGCTCTCGAAAGTGCCAAAGCCGCCAAGGCCGAGGCCCATAAGGCCCTTCAGGAGGTTGAGGATGTGAAGAAACTAGCGGCGGGTAAGGCATTTTTCATGCAAAGCAATCATGTTAATGTAAACTTCGATACTTACCCGATTCGAGCTCTCGAGGCGTTTGCAGATCTGCCTCGCGATCGTCCGATGTCGCCAAGATTCTACCGAGCCGAGGAGGGCAGCTCAATGAAGAAGGTCTTCGGTCTCAATCGCTGAGGCCGGCCATCCGTGCCCCTAGCGACCAGTGAAGCAGCTGGTCGAGCTCCACAAGGTAGCCGAAAGCAGGCCATGAAGGGCCTCATAGTCCCATTGTGGCACGGAGAGGCCATGCACAGGAGCTACTTCGGCCTCGTCTGGCGGATGGTGGATGCGTGCCCTGGGTGGAGGTCATCAAGCGCTCCTTTGTATTGAAGGTGCTCGCGGGCCCTTGCCGCGCAAAAGGTCTGCTGGGGCACGCTGGATACGTAGAGGCTTCTCACTGAAGCGCCGCCAGCGGGCAAGGAGTATCGTATGCCCGAGATGTACTATAAGACTGTCCTGAAGGGTGCCCGCAAGATTGCGGATGAGTGCCCCAGAGATGTAATTATTGAGTGAACTCGCTATGTGTTATCTTGTGCGCTGAAAACTTTGTTCATATGCGCTAAGTAACGCTTGTTTAATTTAAAATATTACCTTCTGTGCGGCCGTTTATAAAATCTGAGAGATGGCAAGTCATCGGCTTCAGCCCCCATGCCACGAGTGCTGGGGTGTTCGGGATAAACTTGAGCACTCTTGTTCCCATTTTTGGGTCCATCTAGGGAGGCGCTCAACACAACAAACAAGGCAACCGGACTTATAATGCTTGAATACTCTCACTTAGCCATAGAATTCTATAATTTTAAATTTCGGCAAAGCCCCTAGTATTCGGAAGACCGAGTTCGGGGCGCTATCCACGCCTTGGCCGGACATTATCCGGTTCTTCGCTCGAAGCGGCATAAGTCTTTAGGGACTCGAAAAGACCTCTCGAACAGCGACCGATCTCTCGCCTTATCATGCCGGTCGGTTTAGCTTTTCCATCGAGGCGCCGCCCAGCTCATCCGGGCGCAATCGCGATGGTTCTTCCAAAGGCTACCTTAGCCGACGGAATGGAACGTAAGGTACCAAAACATGGGAGCAGGCAAACCCAACTATTGACCCAAGACATGATTCGAGCCGATTCATATAATGTTATAAGTTCGGGTGCCGCACTTGTGAAAGTGTTCGGACTTATCACACCATAATGCGGGGAACATAAGCCCTGGTGTATTCGGGCCGTACCAAAATATACTGGTGCAAGATGTCATTAATGAACATATATGTAAAGTAATGCAATTATAGGCAAAAGTGCTGCATTATTTATTTAAGGAATTCGCTATGAGTGCGGAATGATACAAATAGTCTTGGTAAGCAAGGGATTGGACTAATTAAACATGTCCCCCTCCGTGGGTGGGCTGCGGACTGGTGTGTATAATTAAATTTAATGCTCGTAATGGAGACCACCGAGTGTTCGCCGCAGCCTTTTTCCCTCCCCCGGCTGTTGCATCGTGAGTTCGGGCGGTTCGCCACGGACGAGGCCTCCGTGAATGGAGTCCTGTGTATAAAAAGAATGAAAATAAAAATAAAAAAGGCGACACACTCGGGAGCCCCTGGTGTGGTCGAGCTGCACTCTGGGTCTGTTGTGGTCGTGCCCCTCCCCCTATGCCCACGGTATCTCCAGAGCGTAATGATGTACGCGGACAGCTGGTTTTGCAATCATGAGAGGGCTGGGGTTGGGGCTGCATTTCTACGCGTGCTCGGAACGTCCCAGGTGGTCTTGATTGATGTTGCTCCGGGCGCGTTTGGCCGTGTCCTGTCGTTTAACGGCCGGACTCGAAAATTGCCTTAGAAGGCTGCTCTGTACTTCTGCCACGAGAGCCGCTGTATGTTCCTCCGTTCAGAGGGAGCGTTCTGTATTTCCGTTGACCGTGATGACTCTAAGAGGGCCTGGCATCTTGAGCTTGAGGTATGCGTAATGCGGCACTGCGTTGAACTTTGCGAACGCGGTTCGTCCGAGCAGAGCGTGATAGCTGCTGCGGAACGGGACTATGTCAAGATTAACTCCTCGCCCGGAAATTATCCGGGATCCAAGACCACTTCCGAGTATGGCGAGCTCTGTACAATTGGCCTCAACACCGGTATGGCGCCTTTGAAGGTCGTTTTGTAGGTTTAATCCTTGAGGGTCTATGCCCATCTTGCGCCGTATCCCGATAAAGCAGGTTCGAGCTTACGCCGCCGTCCATCGGGACTCTTGTGAGGTGAAATCCATCGGCGATTGGGTCTAAAACCAATGCGGCGAATCCGCCATGGCGGATACTGGTCGGATGGTCTCTTTTCGATCGAAAGTGATCGGGCAAGAGGACCATGGATTGAACTTTGGGGCGATCGCTCCATCGCATATACGTCCCTTAGTGCACTTCCGCTCCCTCTTGGGTATATGGGTTGCGTATATCATGTTTACCGTCCGCACTTGTGTGGGGAAACCTTCATCCTCTCTTGTTTGGCGGCGGGTCTCTTCCTCGTCGTGTTGTGCAGCCCTTGTCATTGTTTTCGCAATTAACTTGCTCGCCGCTTGAATACCCAACAATCTCTGTTGGTGTGGTTGGCTGGCTTTTCGGGGGTGCCATGTATCTGGCAAGAGCGGTCGAGTATTCGGTCCAAATTGGACGGACACGGAGTGGTTCTTTTGAATGGCTTCTTCCGCTGACCGGGTTTAGAGCCTCGGAATCCGGCGTTGACTGTCGTATCCTCATTGTTATCACCGTTAACGCGGCATTTGTTTTTACTTCGACGCGACCTGCCGTTGTGGTCCTTAGTATCCGGACTGCCAGCATTTTTACTGAGGTTGTTGATGCGAGCTAGCCAGCTATCTCTCCCGCACAGAAGAGGGTCATTAGTGATGTGAGGGCTGCCATGGATTTCGGCTTTTCCTGTCCTAGGTGCCGGGCTAGCCATTCGTCACGGATGTTATGTTTGAAGGCTGTGAGGGCCTCTGCATCCGGACAGTCAACGATTTGATTTTTCTTTGTTAAGAACCGTGTCCAGAATTGCCTGGCCGATTCGTCTGGCTGCTGGATTATGTGGCTTAGGTCATCGGCGTCTGGTGGTCGCACATATGTGCCCTGGAAGTTGTCGAGGAATGCGGCTTCCAGGTCCTCCCAACACCCAATTGACTTTGCGGGCAGGCTGTTAAGCCAATGCCGAGCTGGTCCTTTAAGCTTGAGCGGGAGATATTTGATGGCGTGGAGATCGTCGCCGCGGGCCATATGGATGTGAAGGAGATAATCCTCGATCCAAACCATGGGGTTTGTCGTTCCATCATAGGATTCAATGTTTACGGGTTTAAACCCTTCAGGGATTTGATGATCCATTACTTCATCAGTGAAGCATAGCGGGTGTGCGGCGCCTCTGTATTGAGCAATATCACGACGTAGCTCAAAGGAGCGTTGTCTGCTGTGTTCGGCCCGGCCGGAGTTGTTGTATCCGGCTCGACGGTATTCGTCGTGGGCCGTGGGGCGCCCACGTGATCCATATATAGATCTGGATTGTCTTGCCTTGTCCTCTAATATATCCCGCAAGTCCGGCGCGTTCCTCCGTGGCCTCGTGCTTTTTGAGCGATGCCGGGGTACGGTCTTAGTGGAGGGCCTGGATGCCTCTTTGTCGCGACCACGGGGTGGTCGGTCGGCCGTATTGTGCGCTGGTGATGAAGGTATGTACGCTTCCTCCTCTAATCGGGGGAGCAACTTGCATTTTGGGTAACTCTTGGAGGGACGTTGAGTTCATACTCTTGACGCGAGGACCTCGATCCATCTGTCGGCCAGCAGGTCTTGATCGACTTGAAGCTGCTGCTGCTTTTCTTTAGGCTGTTCTTTGTGGCCATTAGCTGCGTTTGAAACGCTCTTGTTCGACAGGATCCTCGGGCATAGCGAATTAAGTAAATCGTCGTCGAGGCTTGCCTCGTCTCCGGAGGAGGTGTGTAATTATCATCCTCGACCTCTTTGTCCGCCGCTCTCGTGAGGGCTTGCTACGCATCCTCCCACGCTGAATCTTGCGGGAGGGGATTGTCTTGGCACTCTACGGGGTGTTATTATCCCTGTGCGGAATCTCCATTCTTCTTTGTGGCGGGATTTAAGCGGCACCGCTGACGTCGGCGCTTGGGTTGTTTCTTTAAGGACTCTGCCTCCGCTGCTTCTTCGCCGTCCCCATCTTTTGGGGTGTCCACCATGTATATGTCATATGACGAGGTGGTCTTCCAGTGCCCTGTAGGGGCTGGTTCTTGTTCGTCTCCGGCATCGTCGTCCATACCGTCGATGTCTTCGGAGTCATAGTCTAGCATGTCGGTTAGATCGTCGACTGTGGCTACAAAGTGGGTGGTGGGTGGGCTTTGAATTTCTTCGTCGTCCGCATCCCGACCATCCTGGCCATAATCCGGCCAGGGCTCTCCGGATAGCGAGAGATGCTTTAGCGAATTTAAGATGTCGCCAAAGGGCGAGTGCTGAAAGATGTCCGCAGCGGTGAACTCCATGATCGGCGCCCAATCGGATTCAATTGGCAGGGGCGCAGGAGGTTCGGAGTCCGGCACCTCGGAGTCACGAGTTTTATAGGGGACAAGGTCAGTGTTCGGCTCCATCGCCGTAGAAGTTGCAGCTCCCGAGGCGGTGTCCAGCCACCCATCCTCGATCTACGCGATCGGCTCTGAATTAGGGATTGGAGCGGATTCATGTGCGGCCTCCAAGGTACTGTCCGGCGGCAGAGTTAGGTCATGCCCATCGTGACAGCGCGGCGCGCTCGGCTGTGGCTCGGATCCATCGAAGATCAAGTCTCCGCGGATATCTGCCGTGAAGTTTAGGCTTCCAAATCTGACCTGACGGCCAGGGGTGTAGCTTTCGATCTGCTCCAGACGGCCAAGTGAATTGGCCCTTGATCTTGGCCGCCGAATCTGAAGATCTGTCCGGGAGAAAAGTCTCACCCCTGGATGGCGTTGTTGTTGATTGAAGAAGCCATCGGGCCTATCGGTGACGACACAGAGGAACTCTCAATGAAAGCACCAATGTCGGTGTCAAAATCGGCGGATCTCGGTAGGGGGTCCCGAAGCTGTGCGTCTAGGCGGATGGTAATAGGAGACAAGGGACACGATGTTTTTACCCGAGTTGGGCCCTCTCGATGGAGGTAAAACCCTACTCTGCTTGATTGATATTGATGATATGGGTAGTACAAGAGTGGACCTACCACGAGATCAAGGAGGCTAAACCACGGAAGCTAGCTTATGGTATGATTGTTGTAATGGTTGTTGTGTCCTACGGACTAAAACCCTCCAGTTTATATAGACACGGAGAGGGCTAGGGTTACCGAGTCGGTTACAATGGTAGGAGATCTACATATCCGTATCGCCAAGCTTGCCTTCCACGCCAAGGAAAGTCCCATCCGGACACGGGACGAAGTCTTCAATCTTGTATCTTCATAGTCTTGGAGTCCGGCGGACGATGATAGTCCGGCTGTCCGGACACCCCCTAGTCCAGGACTCCCTCAAGTGGCAAGAGCCTAAGCTTGGGGATGCCCATGGCACCCCAAGATATTCAAGGATAGCCAACAGCCTAAGCTTGGGGAGGCCCCGGGAAGGCATCCCCTCTTTCGTCTTCGTTCATTGGTAACTTTACTTGGAGCTATATTTTTATTTGCCACATGATATGTGTTTTGCTTAGAGCGTCGTGTATTATATTAGTCTTTGCTTTTTAGTTTACCACAACCATCCTTGCTGTACACACCTTTTGGGAGAAGCCCACTTGATTAGAATTTGCTATAATACTCTATGTGCTTAACTTATATCTTTTGAGCTTGATAGTTTTTGCTCTAGTGCTTCACTTATATCTTTTAGAGCACGACAGTGGCTTAATTTTGAAGAAATTGCTAGTCTCTCATGCTTCACTTATATTATTTTGAGAGTCTTTTAGAACAGCATGGTATTTTCTTTGGTTACAAATTTGGTCCTAGAATGATGAGCATCCAAGTTGGGTATAATAAAAACTATCATAGGAAGTGAATTGGATGCTATGATAAATTTGATGCTTGATAATTGTTTTGAGATATAAAGGTAGTAATGTTAGGGTCATTGTCAATGTCAAAACCGGCGGATCTCGGGTAGGGGGTCCCGAACTGTGCGTCTAGGCGGATGGTAACAGGAGACAAGGGACACGATGTTTTTACCTAGGTTCGGGCCCTCTCGATGGAGGTAAAACCCTACTCCTGCTTGATTGATATTGATGATATGGGTAGTACAAGAGTGGATCTACCACGAGATCAAGGAGGCTAAACCCTAGAAGCTAGCCTATGGTATGATTGTTGTAATGGTTGTTCGTCCTACGGAATAAAACCTCTCCGGTTTATATAGACACCGGAGGGGGCTAGGGTTACACAGAGTTGGTTACAATGGTAGGAGATCTACATATCCGTATCGCCAAGCTTGCCTTCCACTCCAAGGAAAGTCCCATCCGGACATGGGACGAAGTCTTCAATCTTGTATCTTCATAGTCTTGGAGTCCGGCCAATGATGATAGTTCGCTATCAGGACACCCCTAGTCGAGACTCCTCGGTAGCCCCTTAACCGGGCTTCAATGACGATGAGTCGGTGTGCATATTGTTCGGCATTGCAAGGCGGGTTCCTCCTCGAATAATTCATAGAAGATTGTGAACACCGGGATAGTGTCGGCTCTCGCAAAATAAATTTCCACATTCCACCGTAGAGAGAATAATATGTACACAAGTTCAATCTGGCGGCGTATTTTGTGGCATGACGTCACACCACCACCAAGCCTTCTTGGAATCATTTTTATTATACCACCTCAGTAGCGTTTAGCAAGCGGTTTCCTTAGCACGTCTTGTCGAGCGGAGATCGTGTTCCCCTTATTCCGGGATTCCCATCAATACGGACGTGGGTAACCCAACCGCGCCATTGATTGTGGCGCTTGGGAGATAAGCGAGTTTTACCAGGCCGGTGGGGACGCATAGTCTTCGTCCGCCCATATATAAGGGGATAAGGATCCACCTTTTTTACCTACGCCTTCTTCCTCCTTTGCTTATCCATCTCCGCGCACTCGAGCTCCAGCGCCCAAGTTCGCACACCTCGCCTCAACCTTCTCCAGCCATGTCCGGAGCGGGAGGCAAGTGGATGGATTCCTCCGTTCTGGAGGGCACATCAAAAACTGCGCGGATACGTCCAGCGACATCGCGCGGCTGCCGACAAGGGCAGGTCATCCCACCCAGGCCCCATGAGAGGTCGTATTCCTTCCCCACTTCCTCTGCGGACTAGGCTTCCCACTTCATCCCTTCGTCCAGGGGCTCATGTACTACTACGGCACAGACTTCCACGATCTGGCGCCAAACTTCATCCTCAACATCTCGGCATTTATCGTGCGTGTGTGAGGTCTTCCTCTACATCCAGCCCCACTTGACTTGTGGCTAAAACCTTCAATGTCAAGCGAAGGTAGTGAAAGGCGTCAAGCGGAGTCTTGGGCGCCATGGTGGGCAAAATGCCCAACGTCCTCAGCTCGAGGCGCCCGTGGAAACCATCAAAGGGTGGCAATCGGGGTGGTTCTATATCACCGAGCAGCGTGACCCTAAATGGGCTCGCCCCCCGAGTTCAGATCTGGTTCCCCATGCAGCTCACCTCTGGAAAGAAGGGCTTGCTATGGGGCGATTCGAAGAGTGACGGGACTCGATCCCTGTCTCTAGACCACGATGAACAAGAAGCTCGGGCTTGTCAATGTGATCCAGTCATGCTCGTCCGCGGATTCTCCCCTGCCAACAGCGGGCCTTCAATTTGTGGGAGTTTGATCCGGCACAGCACGGACCTGGCGGGCTCTTGACCACGACATCTGAAGCTGCACGGAGGTGCTGTTCAAGGCGGAGAAGCCCCGCATCCTAGCGGAAGACCATGGATTCAGCACCAAGCGCCCGGCCGGCGAGGTAAGCTTTGTTATCCTCTATGGGACACTTATTTCTTTCATAGTTTGACTCTCTGTGGGATCTAAGACTCCCAATGCCTTTAACAGGACTGGCAGAGGACATCCGGATAGGTAGATTGTCCAGCTCCCCTTCCCGAAGACCCAGTGGACACCCGTTTGATGGTGCTGCTGGTTCCGGCCCTTTACATGGTGCCGGAGAAGAAGGCCAAGAAGAAGGCCACGGGAACCCGAAGAGTTCCCGGCGCCAAGTGGTATCGGACTCATCGTCCGATGGCTCCAAGGCGGACTCCTGCCCCGAAGACGAGGAGGAGAAAGAGGACTCTCCCCAGGAGGGGGAGAGAGGAAGAGGAAGTGAGGGAGTCCTTGACTAGGGGGTGTCCGGACAGCCGGACTATCAACATCCGCCGGACTCCAAGACTACGAAGATAGAAGATTGAAGACTCGGCTCGTGTCCAGGAAGGTACTCCTTGGCGTGGAAGGCAAGCTTGGAAATCTGGATATGTAGATCTCCTACCATTGTAACCGACTCTGTGTAACCCTAGCCACTCCGGTGTCTATATAAACGGAGGGCTTTAGTCGTAGGGCGAACATACATCTCAACAATCATACCATAGGCTAGCTTCTGGGTTTAGCCTCCTTGATCTCGTCGTAGATCTACTCTTGTACTACCCATATCATCAATATTAATCAAGCGGGGCGTAGGGTTTTACCTCCATCGAGAGGACTGAACACAGGTAAAAACATTGTGTCCCTCGTCTCTTGTTACCATCCGCCTAGGCGCCACGATTGGGACCCCCTACCGAGATCCGCGGTTTGACACGACATTGGTGCTTTCATTGAGAGTTCCTCTGTGCGTCGCTGATAGGCTTGATGGCATCTTCAACCAACAACGCTGTCATCTGGGCGAGACTTTTCTCCCAGACGGATCTTTGTATTGGCGGCTTTGCTGCGGGCCAATTCTCTTAGCCATGGCTGGCGGTCGAAAGCTTCGCCCCTGGCCGTCGAGTCAGATTCGGAAGCTTAAACTTCACGGCCAATCTCGCGGAGACTTGATCTTGGCGGACTCGAGCCTGACCAAAGCGCGCCGCCGCTGCGGCGATGGGCACAATCTAGCTCTGCCGCGCCACGGTGCCTTGGTGGCGCTTTTCGGATCGCTTGACCATTAGCGGGCCAATCGCCCGAATCGGTCGGTGGATAGGCGCCACCCGGGGCTTCAACATCAAGCGATGGGCGAACCGACCTTGTCCCTGCGAGACCCGTGATTCGAGTGCGGACTCCTTACGGACTCGAACCACCGCGCCCTATCGATCAATCCGGATTGGGCGCGGTTATAAATTCACCGCCGCGGACATATTCCAACACTTCGCCTTTTGGCGATATCTAAACTTCGTTAAAGCATCTCTACGCTATCGGGAGAGTCCTAGCGGACTATGGCGGGATGGTTGGAATGCAGACTGACGAAGAAATTCAGACCCGCCCACCACCCACTTTGTAGCGCTGTCGAGGATTTAACCGACATGCTAGACTACGACTCGAAGACATCAACGCTATGGACGGCGATGCGGAGATGAAGCGAGGAACCAGCGCCTACGAGGGCCTTGGAAGGCCACCTCGTCATATAGCGTATACATGGTGGATACCCCAAAAGAAGGGAGGCGAAGAAGCGTGGAGGCAGACTCTTTAAAGAAGCAGCCAAGCGCCCGGCGTCGGTGGCGCCGCTCTAAATCCGCCCACTGCAAGAATGGAGATTCCGCACGAGGAGACAATAACACTCTAGAGGCGCGAAGACAATCCCCTCCCTTGCGACTCGGCGCGGAGGATCATGAAGCAAGCCCCCACGAGAGGCGGCGAGGCGAAGGTTGAGGATGATAACTATATGCCTCCCTCCGAAGACGAAGCAAGCCTCAACGATGACGAATTCGTCGTACCTGAGGATCCCGTCGAACAAGAGCTTTTTAAGCGCAGGCTCGTCGCCACGGCAAGAAGCCTGAAGAAGGAAAAACGGAAGCTCAAAACAGCGGAAGACACGCTCAGAATAAGATGGAGCAAAGTACTCAAAACCGCAGATAAATACGGCGCCACCAATCAAAGAGCTACCCGAAGCGTAAGCTGCTACCAGAATTCGACGAAGAGGCCATAGAGCCTCCACCGTCAAATGGCCTAGCCAGGTCCATCTAGGGACCCAAAAAGAAGGCCCGAGGAAGCAAAGCAACCGTCAAGTGTCCGGTGATAGCGGCACATACAATTCTGAGGCGCCGCACACCCACTATGTTTCACCGAGAGGTCTTTGGACCATGAATTTCCAGCAGGGTTTAAACCCATAAACATAGAGGCCTACGATGGAACAACAGACCCTAGAGTGCGGATAGAAGATTATATCTGCATATACACATGGCGGAGGAGGCGATCTCACGCCATAAAATATCTACCCCTCAAGCTCAAAAAGCCAGCCCGTCATTGGCTCAAAGCCTCCCAGGCTCTTGTTGGAAGTTGGGAAGAGCTCGAGGAAGCATTTAGAACAAATTTTCAAGGGACTTATGTCCGTCCTCACAGGCCTTGAGATGATTTAAGTCATATAACTCAACAGCCGGAGAGTCGGTAGCGGAAGTGCAGGAACAGGTTTCTTACCAAAAAGAACCAAATAGTCATTGTCGGGACGCGAAGCCTTAGCAGCTTTCAAGCACAATGTCAAGAGACAAATGGCTCGCCGAGCACCTCGGCCAAGAGAAGCCGAGGACAATGTCCGCACTAACAAGCCTCATGACCCGCTTACATGCGGGAGAGGATAGCTGGCTAGCAAGAAGCGGCACCAGCTGACCCAAATGCGTCGAGATAAGAGATGGAAGCGGAAAATCACGGGCGAGAAAAAAGCAGCGCGGAATAAAGAAAAAGCCCAAAAACACGGCGGTCGATGCGGATTCAAAAATAAATGACCCAATAACAAAACTCAACCTCTTAAGGATGACAATGACGAATTGTCCAACTTAAACAAAATTTTGGGTCGGATATGTCAAATCCACAGCACCCCCGGAAGGCCTGCAAATCACACCCACAGGGATTGTCGGGTTTTAAACAGTCCGGCCGATTAAATGCCAAACACAAGGGGCTCGGCCGCGTCAGCGAAGAAGATAAACCCCGCCCGAGGCGCACGGAAAACAAAAGACCTTCCCACAAAGGGTCAAAGCGATAAACTCACTTCATGTGATGACGCGGAAAAATAGTGCGGCACTTTCTAAAAAGAGTTTCGCGGTCCAACCCGGCGAACCGTAGAGATTGGATATCAAAACCAATCACTTTCGACCACTGGACTATTCGAGCGTTGAAAGCAGGGGCGAGACTCCTCGATATTGAATCCCATAATAGGCGGATTACAATTCACTAACGTCCTAATGGGCGGAGGCGGTGACCTAAACCTGCTATATTCAAACACAATCCGTAGGTTGAGGATAGACCCTACCAAAAATTCGACAAGCCGCACTTCCTTCAAAGGTGGCCTTGAGAGCCCTTACGCCATGTACACGGCTCTATATTCTTGGGCGTCGTGTTGGACTGCGAACAATTTTCGGCGGAAAATTAATTTTTCATATCGTCCCATTTGAAAGTGAATACCAAGCACTCTTGGGACGAAAGGCTTTTGTCGCTTCAGCGCCATACCGCATTCTGGCGTCTCTTACACTCAAGATGCCGGTCCACATGGCGCCATTTTGGTCTGGTCACTTAAGGACCCGGGCTCGGATAGGCGAATCCGGACTCGGCGGGCTAGGGCTCCCTAGCCGCATACCCCTTCCACGAGCTGTGCGCTAAACAATCAGCGGTTTCACATAAACCTTACTTTAATTATTTATATTTATTATTTTACATATTTTTACATGCAATTGTTTCTACAACTAAGCGTTCCTCTCTTCCTCTGAGATGAACAACATGCATACCGTCCGGGATAGCGGCAGCGAGAGACCACGGTAGCGGGCGTGCGGTAGGGACCCGTGGCAAGGATTCTTTTGATTAAGACCTGCGTAGACCTTTTTCTTTGTCTCTTGTTGTTACTCTCCTTGGTTTCTTCCTATAGCCAAAGCGAACTGGCCTTTGGCATTGTACGTCGAGGACCATGCCGTGCAGGATACTAGGGGCTTAGGGCATCTTTGCCATTATTATAAAGTCCGAACACCTTGGGAGTGTTGGCGTCTCGAGTTAGGCATTATATGCATCAGCTCGAATCATGTCTTTGGTCAAATGTTGGGTTTGCGGCTCCTATGTTTGCTGCCTTCGTTCCGTATCATCGGCTTCTAGCGGCACCGGAGAACTTCTGCAATTGTGCCCCGGTTAATTTGGCGAGCACCTCGATGAAAGCCAAAAAGCTTGTCATGATCGGAGAGTCAAGTGACCACTTGATCGACTACGGAATGTTTAGAATTCCCGCTTTGATGAAGAATTGTTTCGGTCGGCACATCGCACCCGAATCCGGAGATGTGCGGTGCCACGGGGGCTATCTCGTAGCCCCACCCTCGAGCTCCATTGGCTAAGTGAAAGAGATAAAAGCATTATAGTCCGGATTGCCTCGTTAAGCTCGCTACCACCTCCTTATAACAGGACCGAGGCGTCGGATTAAGTGTGAAAGCGCTACTGCGAACACCCGGCACCTTGTGCGAGGGCTGAAGCGAAGCGCATCTTTCAAGTTATACACAAGTATCGTAAGCGCCGCCTGAGAGAAGTTTCACTACTTGGGCGCTGAAGTATAAAAAGCGGTAATACCATAATCATTGATTTACAAGCTCTGCGTTCATTTGAGCGTTACATTCTTTGAGCACTGCGCCTCTACTTTCTGAGCACCGCGCATGACTTCTCAGTAGTGCTCGGCGAGGGCGGCTTTCATCCGGACCACGGGTGGTAGCAGCGGTGGCATCCATCTCCGGATAATGCACCTTCACACGGGCAAGAGCCATCCGCGCACCCTCGATGCAGGCCGACCGCTTCATATCCTTTATATGCGGCCTTTGCTCAAGGAATTCTTTGAAAGCTGAAGTAGCTCATCGCCTTGGACCTCCCTGGCCAGACATGGGCCACGATGTCAGACATGGCAAGTCTGGACAATCTATTTAGCTCAGCCCATTAAATGACTAATCCCGTCAGCGGAAGGGCGATCCGGGACTGTGGAATTGAGACCAATCTGACTCTTACGTCTCGTGATCCCCGGCTCCGGAAGTGCTTGGCATCGGCCAGCGCTTGCGGCTAAGTCCATATCACGGATCCTCCGGACTCCACAGCCGCTCAAATTGAGCATGCCGCATCCATAAACGGCGGCGCGGCAAAAGGCTTGCCGACCACGATCTTTCGACTGGCGCAGCTCTCCTTCATAGCCCGCATTGCAGGCGGGCACCCTTAACCGGCGGTGGCCTTCTTTAGGTCTTCCCGCTCCGATAAGTGCTCCCTTTCAAGAGCCTCATTACGGTCGGTAGCATACTTTAATCCCTTGGCCAACTCGGCCACCTCCGCCCTGCTTAGGCAGTGCGCAGCCTTTTCGGCTTTCAACTCTTCGGCCGCCTTCGAGGCAGCCGCATCACTCCTTCGGCTTGCTCCTTAGCTTGAGCAAGTTCGGCCCGAAGGCTCTCCACAGCAGCAACACCGTCTGTACAAACAGCATACAATTTATCAGAGGAGGGCTTTGACCCCCCCCCCCCAAATAAATAAACTGCGGAGAATTTATTTACCTTGCGACTTCGTCAAATGGCGGTTGACAAATGCGATGTCGGCATCGCCCGTCAAGTTGCCGACTTAATTCGGCAAACTCATTAGTCCGGCTGGCCCCGGACTATCCGCCACTATGTCGGGGGGCGGTATTCATTACCTGAGATTTTGAGATTTTGATCCTCGACGCGGTATGCGTTTCCGATAACCTACGAGTCTCGGGGCTACTACCTACTCGATTGCACATTTTTATGTGCAATCTTATTAAAATATAAAAGGATCGTCATTTACGCATACCTCAAAGCCGCTTGACAAACTCATGGCTGCATTCGCAATCCGCTCTCGGCGGGCGAAATCCTTCCTATCACCATACGTATTAGCAGCGGTGATCTTAAAATGGGCGCCCTCTCAAGCGATTCTTGATTCTCGGTCGGACACTAGTAGGCGCCCGAACTCTTGGCCCCTCCGGACTTCGAGGCGCCCTCGTGGCGACACTTGGCTCGCTGCCTCATCCGATGGCGCTGCGAGCGGGCGTGTCGCTCTCCATCATCTCCGGAAGAAGGTCCCGAAGATGAACTCATTTGAGAAGGCTGCGAGATCCGAACTGCGGTATAAATATTTGATTACCTGAAGCACAAATGAAGGTACTTCTTTACTAATTAATTTCCTCTTTAATACTCACGGCTCGTTGGAGGTTGGTCCTTGGCGATGATTGTCGTCCGGATTCTTTCGGTCTTGCGGACCCCAGGAAGATCTCTTCCACGCTTAGGGCTTTGGCCTCCGGATCTTCGGTGGCGGTCCTCTTCTCCCCCTGAAGGGAGGGATTCTTGGTTTCCTCCTCTTCTGTCGCCCCCTTGGGCGAAATATTAGCTCCTCTATTTTCCCCATTGCCCCCTTCTGCGGGAGCAACCTCCAACATTCGACCCGGCCACGGGCTCCGGTCACGATCTCACGGGAGGGGCGGACACCTTATCAGCCTTGATCGCGCCACCCATTCTGTAAAGAACAAAGGGTCGGGATCACGAACTCTAGAAAGGCACATAAGCAGAATGTCGGACTACGGGCTACTTACAGAGTGTCAAGGCGATTAAACAGACACGCATCCTTGGCTGAATCTGGACATGCTACTGCGGTCAGAAGAATAACATACATCTCCACGGGTGTCGCACCCATGAAGTGTTGGAGAATCCGAGGTCCATCGGGTTGAATTCCCATAGGCGGAAGGGCGGCGTTTGCGAGGCAGAGATGCTGACTAGCATAACCTGCATCACCTTGATCAGGTCGACCTCCCTCGCTTGGAGATCTCGAATCCGGCCCTTGAGTGAGGGCACGTCTTCGGACGACCCCCAATTGAGCCCTTGGTTGACCCACGACATCAATTGGCGTGGAGGTCCCGGGTGGAATGAGGGCGGCGGCTTTTGCTTGCTGCCCCTTGGAGCGGTGATGTAGAACCACTCCTGCTGCCACAATCCAAGTTCCTCTTGGAAGGAACCTTCGAGCCATGGGGCATCGACCCTGTTGCTTATGGTCGCCCCGCCGCACTCTGCCTGACGCCCCCCAATTATCTTCGGCTCCACCTTGAAGGTCTTCAGCCATAAGCCGAAGTGAGGAATGACGCGGAGAAAGGCTTCACAGACGATGATGAATGCGGAAATATGGAGGATAGACTCCGGAGCCAAATCGTGGAAGTCCAGCCCGTAGTAGAACAGGAGCCCTCTCACGAAGGGATCCGTCGGGAAGCCTAAACCCGGCGGAGGTGGGATCACAGCAGCGTATTCACGGGCTCGGGGGCTGGCACGGCCTGCCCTTGGGCAGGCAGCCTATCTGGAAACCTCGTAGGCGGTGCTTGGCCTCCCGCAACCGATATGTCCTCCTCCGTAGCGGAGGAGGGCATCCACCGCCTGGAGGTCGGGGCGGACATGATTGAGGATCGAAGCGCTCGAATCTGAGGCTCTGGGTGTTGGGCTGGAGGCGGGGAAAGATTCGATCACGAGATTGAAGAACAAGGGCTGGCCTTGGTCCTCTTATAAAGGGAAGAAATACCAAGGGCCGTCTCCGTGACCGTTTGGGATTCCCCTTGATAGAGGAGGCATGGCGGCAGGAGCGGTTGGGTTACCGCGCGCGTATTGATGAGGATCCGGAATAAGGGAACACGATCTACGCCCGACAAGGCGTGCCAAATAAACCGCTTAGCTAAGCGTCTTGAGGTGGAGCGGTAAAAAGCGATTCAAGCGATGGCTTGGCTGCGGTGTGATGTCACGCCGCATAATCGTCGGCGATTGAGCTAGTGTATATGTTTCATTCTCTCTGATTGGAATGTGGAAATTATTTTTGCGGTCGGACACTATCACGGTGTTCATTATCTTCTCCGGATTATTCAAGGAAGAACCCGCCTTGCAATGCGAACATTATGCATGCCGGACTCATCGTCATTGAAGACTAGTTCAGGAGACTCTTGAGGAGTCTGGACTAGGGGTGTCCGGACAGCGGACTATCAACATCCGCCGGACTCCAAGACTACGAAGATAGAAGATTGAAGACTCGGCTCGTGTGGGAAGGTACTTTCCTTGGCGTGGAAGGCAAGCTTGCAATCTGAATATGTAGATCTCCTACCATTGTAACCGACTACTGTGTAACCCTAGCCACTCCGGTGTCTATATAAGCGGAGGGCTTTAGTCCGTGGGGCGAACATACATCTCAACAATCATACCATAGGCTAGCTTCTAGGGTTTAGCCTCCTTGATCTCGTGGTAGATCTACTCTTGTACTACCCATATCATCAATATTAATCAAGCGGGGCGTGGGTTTTACCTCCATCGAGAGGGCTGAACACAGGTAAAACATTGTGTCCCTCGTCTCGTGTTACCATCCGCCTAGGCATGCAGTTAGGACCCCCTACCGAGATCCGCGGTTTGACACCGGCAGGAAGGCTTCCCCAGCGGGAGGCGAAAGGGTCAGAAGGAGGACCCTTCCTCCGGACTGCTCCGCCAACACCGGCAGCGGCGGCGAGTGGCCCTCAAGGGCCAAGCCACAGCAAGATCGTAAATGTCTGGATTCTGAGTGATTTATAATTTCTCTTTTGTGCCACATAGTGTCCTTCTAATGCCGCACACTACACACGTAGTCCGACCAGGAGGATCTTCCGCTTCATCCAGTGGGTCCTTGGCTCCGTCGGATGTAGATTCCATTCATTGCCTCCACCCCTCGCGATCTTGAGGGCCGCCAGAGTGGGATCGAGGAGGGACCGCCAAGAGGGAGGCTCGGAGGTGCCACAAGGCAACCTCCGGACCGTCTGCGGACTCGTCTTGGGAACCCTTGATGGTTCGAGTCCGTGGCTGACTTCATAAGAAGGGCAAGACCGTGACTGCCGGCAGCCTCCGATCAACCGGGCGCCGGACAACATTGGGCGCTCAGCGCTTCCATCGAGGAAGAACACCGCACTATCATGAGTGCGGTGATTGAAAGGATTCGGCTTCGCCAAGAGTGGGCTGACGAAAGCTACGACAACCTTCTAACAGGCTTTGAGGTGAAAGTTTTAAAATGTGCAATGTAATACGCATAAGCGGTAGCTCTCGATGCTCGGTTCGGTGTTGGAAAGAAAAACGGATGAGGATCTAAAAGATATCTGAGGAGTTCTAAAAATTATGTCAATATGGGTTTGCAGGCTGCGCTCTTGACCTCTACCGCGCCTTGGCTGCGGTCGATGCTTTGAAGCAGAACCTCGGCGGTCAGAGCGAGCTCGGCCTTGCCAAGAAGCAGCTCGAGGACAAAGAAGGTGAGTAACACGTATTAAATTTCTACCTTACGAGAAAAGGATTTTGGTTGCGGTAGAAATGACCAGGATAGCGTGGAGCGCTGCGGGGGCCCCGCGAGCAGTGGCGACCTGAAGGAGGCCGTGTCCGTGGCGAATGTAATGCGATCATGAGCAAGCGAACAAAGAAGTAGGAGGCGGGTGGCGGAGGTGCGGCAAGAGCTCCGGGGCTCTCATGGAAAAGCATGAGAGTTTGGAGGCGCGACTTCGAACTTCGAGTCAGGGCTTGCCTCGGCTCTTGAGAGTTCAAAACCGCTAAGGCCAAGGCCCATAAGGCCCTCCGAGGAGATTGAGGCGGTGAAGAAAATAGCGGCGGGTAAGGCATTTTTCATGCAAAGCAAGCATGTGGATGTGAATTACATTACTTACCCAATTGAGCTCTCGGGGGCGTTTGGAGATCTACCTCGCGGCGTGTCCGATGCCGCCGCATTCTACCGGGCGAGGAGGAGCTCAGCGGAGAAGGTCTTGGTCTTAGTATCTTGAGGCGGACATCCGGTGCCCCTAGCGACCGGTGAAGCGGTGGTCGAGCTCCTGAGGTAACCCGAGCAGGCCATGAAGGGCCTCATAGTCATTTGTGGCTGAGGAGGCCATGCACAGAGCTACTACGCCTCGTGCAGCGGCTGGTGAATCGTGCCCTTGGTGGAAGTCATCAAGCGCTCCTTTGCATTAAAAGTGCCGTCGGGCCTTGCCCGCATAAAGGTGCCTTTGGGGCAGGCTGGATCTTTGAGAAGGCTTCGATAGCAGCGCCGCCCGGAATGCAAGGAGTATCGTACACGAAATGTATTATAAGAGTGTCTGAAGGGTGCCCACAAGATTGCGGATGAGTGCCCCAAAAATGTAATATTTGAGTAGACTTCGCAATGTGTTATCTGTCTGCTGAAAACTTTGTTCATATCGCTAAGCGCTTATTGATTTAAAATATTACCTTCTATCGGCCGTTTATCAAATCGAGAGATGGCAAGTCGTCGGCTTCAGCCCCCATGCCCACAGTCTTTGGGGTGTTGGGATAAACTTGGCGCTCTTGTTCCCATTTTGGGTTCATCTAATGAGGCGCTCAACACCGAACAAGGCAACGGACTTATAATGCTTGAACACTCTCCTTAGCCATAGAATTCTATAATTTTAAATTTAGCTAAGCCCCTAGTGTTCGGAAGACCGAGTTAGGCGCTATCACGCTGGGCAGACGAAGCGGTTCCTCGCTCTAAGCGGCATAAGTCTTTAGGGACTCGAAAACACCTCTCGAGCAGTGACCAGCTCTCGCCTTATCATGACGGTCGGTTTAGCTTTCTCCTTTGAGGCACTCGCCCAGCTCAGCCGAGGCGCAATCGCGGTGGTTCTCCCGGTGCTACCTTAGCGATAGAGCGGGCGTAAGGTACCAAAACATGGGAGCGGGGCAAACCCAACTATTGACCCAAGACATGATTCGGAGCCGATACATATAATGCTATAAGTTCGGGGTG
Source organism: Aegilops speltoides (assembly GCA_021437245.1). NCBI lineage: Eukaryota > Viridiplantae > Streptophyta > Magnoliopsida > Poales > Poaceae > Aegilops > Aegilops speltoides. The sequence goes on from CM038141.1 coordinate 314,380,318, forward strand.
CCGCACTTGTGAAAGTGTTTAGACTTATCACACCATAATGCGGGGAATATAAGCCCCTGGTGTATTCGGCCGTACCAAAGTGTACGGATGCAAGATGTCATAAATGAACATATATATAAAAAAAAGGAATGCAATTGTAAGCAAAAGGTGATGCATTGTTTATTCAAGGAATTCTGCTATGAGTGCAGAATAATACAAATAGTGCGGTAAGCAAGGGTTTGGACTATTAGACATGTCCCCCTCCAGGGGTAGGCTGCGGAATGGTGTATTAAACAGATTTAATGCTCATAATGGAGATCACCTGAGTGTTCATCGTAGCCATTGTCCCTCCCTGGCTGTTGCATCGTGAGTTCGGCAGATCTACTACCGGACGGGGCCTCTGGTGAATGGAGTCCTGTGAAAAAAAATAAGAGTGACACACTTGGGAGCCCCTTGTGTGGTTGAACCGCACTCTGGGCCTGTTGTGGTCGTTCCCCTCCCCCTATGCCCATGGTATCCCCAGAGCGTAATGATGTACGCGGAGGGCTATTCTTGCAATCATGCGAGGGCTAGGGTTGGGGCCGCATTGCTCTGGCGTGCTCGGGCGTGCGGTGGTCTTGATGTATGTTACTCGGTAGCGTTTGGCCATGTCGATCGTTTAACGGCGGACTCGAGAATTACCTTAAGAGGCTGCTCGTGCTTACGCTTGCGAGAGCGGTGTGTGTTCCTCCATTGGAGGAGGCGTTGATGTTCCGTTGACGTGATAACTCCATGAGGGCTGGAATCTTGAACTTGAGGTATCGTAGTGCGGCACCGCATTGAACTTTAGCAGCGGTTCGTCGGCGAGTGTGATAGCCACTGCGGAGCGAGACTATGTCGAAGATTAACTCCTCGCGGAAATTATCAGGGATCCGAAGACCACTTCGGTGTGGTGAGCACTGTACAATTGGCCTCAACACACAGTATAGCGCCTTTGAAGGTAAATGCGAGGGAGTCTGGACTAGGGGTGTCAGGACAGCGGACTATCATTATCCTTGGACTCCAAGACTATGAAGATACAAGATTGAAGACTCCGCCCGTGTCCGGATGGGACTTTCCTTGGCGTGGAAGGCAAGCTTGGCGATACGGATATGTAGATCTCCTACCATTGTAACCGACTCTGTGTAACCCTAGCCTCCTCCGGTGTCTATATAAACCGGAGGGCTTTAGTCCGTGGGACAACATACATTACAAAAATCATACCATAGGCTAGCTTTAGGGTTTAGCCTCCTTGATCTCGTGGTAGATCCACTCTTGTATTACCCATATCATCAATATTAATCAAGCGGGGCGTGAGGTTTTACCTCCATCAAGAGGGCCGAACCTGGGTAAAACATCGTGTCCCTCATCTCCTGTTACCATCCGCCTAGGCGCTTGATTGGGACCCCCTACCGAGATCCGCGGTTTGACACCGACATTGGTGCTTTCATTGAGAGTTCCTCGTATGCGTCATCGATAGGCTCGATGGCATCTGCAACCAACGGCGCTGTCGGTGAGACTTTTCTCCCTGGACAGATCTTCGTATTCGGCCGCCGCCTTGCGGGCTAATTAAGCAGCCATCCGGGCAGACCAAAAGCTTCGCCCTGGCCGTCGAGTCGGTCGGAAGCCTAAACTTCACGGACGATGTCGCGGAGACTTGATCTTGACGGACTCGAGCCCACCAAAGCGCGCCCGCCTTTGTTGCGATGGGCATGATCTAGCTCTGCCGCGAGCGAGTGCCTTGGTGGCGGCGCGCGAATCCGCTCGGCCATTAGTCGGAGCCGATTGCCCGAATAGAGGATCGGTGGATGGACACGCCTTGGGGCTTCAACTTCCACGGCGATGGATCGAACACGATCTTGTCCCTCGCAAAACTTCGTGATTCGAGGTGCGGACTCCTTGCGGACTCCGAACCTCCGCCCTACCAACCTAATCGGATTGGCGCGGTTATGGAATTCACCGCGCGGACATCTTCCAATACTCGCCTTTTGGCGACATCACAAATTCACTAAAGCATCTCGTTATCGGAGAGCCTGGCGGACTATGGCGAGGATGGTTGAGATCTGACTGACGAAGAAATTGAGCCCACCCACCACCCACTTTGTAGCTTGTCGGCGATCTCACCGACATGCTGAACTACGACTCGAAGACATCGGCGCTATGGGCGATGGCCGGAGGCGAAAGAACTAAGCGCCTCTGAGGGCGAAAGACCACCTCGTCATATGACATATACATGGTGGATACCCCAAAAAGCGAGGATGGCGAAGAAAGCAGCGGAGGCGATTCTTTAAAGAAACAGCCCAAGCGCCCGGCGTTAGCGGCGCCGCTCTAAATCCGCCACGGCAAGAATGGAGATTCCAGCACGGGAGATAATAATACCCGAAAGTGCGAAGACAACCCCTCCAGCAAGACTCGGCGCGGGAGGATCACGAAGCAAGCCCTCACGAGAGGCGGCGAGCGAAGGTTGAGGATTACAACTATATGCCTCCCTCGAAGGCGAGGCAAGCCTCAGCGATGTGAATTCGTCGTGCCGAGATCCCGTCGAACAAGAGCGTTTTAAGCGGGCTCATCGCCACGCAAACAACCTAAAGAAAAAGCAGCGGCAGCTTCAAGCTGATCGGGACCTCTTGGCGTCGATGGACCGAGGTCCTCGCGGCGAAGAGTACAAACTTCGAGCGCCCCTCAAAAGCTATTCAAGGCATAAGCTGCTCCCCGATTAGAGGAGGAAGCATACATACCTCCATCACGGTATACGATACGGTGACCGACCACCAGCAGTCGTCACGAGAGAGCATCGGGCCCCAACCAAGACCGTACCCGGCATCTGTCCAAAAGTACAAAGCCAAGAGAGCACGCGCGGACTTGCAAGATATATTGGAGGACAAAGAAAGGCAATCCAGATCCATCTACGGATCGCGTGGGCGCCCCGACCCATAGCGAATACCGTCGCACGGATATAATAACCCGGCCGGGCGAACGGCGACAGCGCTCTCTCAAGCTGCATTGTGATATTGCTCAATCTGAGGCGCCGCACACCGCTATGCTTCAGCGGCGAAGTAATGGATCATCAAATCACGAAGGGTTTAAACCGTAAACATTGAATCCTCGATGGCTGCGAGACCCGCGGTTTGGATCAAAGATTATCTTCTCCACATCCATATGGCCCGGCGGCAATCTCCACGCCATCAAGTATCTCCCCTCAAGCTTAAAGGACCAGCTCGGCATTGGCTTAACAGCTTGCCCGAGAGTCAATTGGGTGTTGGGAAGACACGGAAGCCGCATTCCTTGATAACTTCGAGAACGCGTATGTGCAACCACGAACGCCGATGACCTAAGCCACATCATTCAGCAGCAGACGAATCGGCGGACAATTACGGACACGGTTCTTGATGAAGAAAAATCAAATTGTTGGTGTCCGGATCACGAGAGGACCTTGCAGCCTTCAAGCATAACATCCATGACGAATGGCTAGCCCGGCACTGGGGCGGGAAAAGCGAAATATATGGCAGCGCTCACATCATTAATGACCCGCTTCTGGCGGGGAGAGGATAGTAGCTAGCTTCGCAGCAACAATCTCCGTAAAAATTATGGCAGTCCGGATACTAAGGACAGCAATGGCGAATCACGTCGAAACAAAACAACGCGCATTAATGGCGATGACAAGGAGGATCGGCAGTCAGCGCGGATTCGAGCTCTAAACCGGTCAGCGGAAGAAGCCATTCAAAGAACCACTCGGGTCCGTCCAATTTGGACGAATACTCGACCGCTTATGCGGATACATGGCACCTGAAAAACCAGCCAATCACACTAATAGAGATTGCTTTGGGTGTTCAAACTGGCGAGAAAGTTAATTGCGAAAACAACGACAAGGGGTAAACAGCGGCGGCGAGGAGGAGACCCGACCGCCGAACAATAGAGGACGAAGGGTTTTCCCCACAAGTGCGGACGGTGAACATGATTTCTGCGACCCATATACCCAAGAGGAGAGGAAGCGCGCACTAAGGGGCGTCTGGCGATGGAGCGATCGCCCAAGTTCAACCCATTGTCCTCTTGTCCGATCACTTTCGATCGAAGAGACCATCCGACCGATATCGCCATGGCGGATTCGCGCATTGGTTTTAGACCCAATCGTCGATGGATTTCACCTCACGAGAGTCGATGGGCGGCGGTAGTAATCTGAACACCTTTATCGAGGATCGGTCGCCAAAATGGGCATAGACCCTCAAGGATTAAACCTACAAAGACAACCTTTAAAGGTGTCATACCAGGTGTGAAGCCAGCTATACAGGCCCGTAACTGCTGGAAGTGGTCTTGGATCCCGGACAATTTCGGGCGAGAGTTAATCTTGACATAGTCCCGTTTATGGCGGCTATCACGCTCTGCTCGGACGAACGCGTTTGCAAAATTCAGCGGTGCGCATTATGCATACCACTAGCTCAAGATGCGAGGCCCTCGTGGAGTCATCACGGTCAACAAGAATACGGGCGCTCCATCGAGCGGAGGAACATCTGGCGGCTCTGGCGGAAATCTGAGCAGCCTCTTAAGGCAATTCTCGAGTCCGGCGCTAAGCGGTCGGATCTGACAAAATGCGCTGAATCAATACCAACCAAGACCACTGGCGCGATCGAACCGCAGCGTAGCAATCGCCCCAACCCCGCCCGCGCATGATCGCAAGAATAACACTCCGCGTACATCATTACGCTTTGGAGATACCATGGGCGCAGGGGAAGGGGCACGATCGCAATGGACCCAGAGTGCGGTTCGACCACACCAGGGGCTCGCAAGTGTGCCCCCCCTTTTTTTACTATTTTCCTTCTTTGTGTACACAGGACTCCGGTAACCAGAGGCCCTGTCCGGCGGCGAACCTGCCAAACTCATGATGCAACAGTCAAGGACGAAAGAAGGCTGCGACGAACACTCAGGTGGTCTCAATTACGAGCATTAAATTCGATTATATACACCAAGTCCGCAGCTCATCCCTGGAGGGGGACATGTTTACTTAGTCGAAATCCCTTGCTTACCGCACTATTTGTATCAGTCCGCACTCATAGTAGACCTCCTTTAATAAATAATGCAGCACTTTTCGACTGCAATTACATTACCTTTTATATATACATGTTCATTACATGACATCTTGCACCCGTATATTTTTGGTATGGCCTAATACACCAGGGGCATATGTTCCCCGCATTGTGGTGTGATAAGTCCGAACACTTTCATAAGTGCGGCACCCCAAACTTATAGCATTATATGAATCAGCTCTGAATCATGTCTTGGGTCAATAGTTGGGTTTGCCCGGCTCCCATGTTTTGGTGCCTTATGTTCCGTTACAGCCGGCTAAGGTGGCCTGGGAGAACCACTGCGATTGCGCCCGGTTGAGCAGGCGGCGCCTCGGTGGAGAAAGCTAAAACGGCCCGGCATGATAAGGCGAGAGGTAGTCATTTGTTAGAGAGGTTTCTTCGGGTCATAAAGACTCATGCCGCTTGACGAGTTCGGACCATGTCAAGCGAAGGCGTGGATAGCGCCCGGATTGACCTTACGAATACCGGGGCTTCGCCAAAATTAAAATTATAGAATTCTATGGCTAAGTGAGAGTGTTCAAGCATTATAAGTCCGTCGCCTTGTTACGTTGTGTTGGCGCCTCCTAGATGGACCCAAAAATGGGAACAAGAGTGCTCAAGGTTATCGAACACCCCACACTCGTGGCTCGAAATTTGAAAGCCAACGACTTGCCATCTCTCAGATTTTATAAGCGGTCGAGCGAGAAGGTAATATTTTAAATTAAAACAAAGCGTTGCTCAAAGGCGCATATGAGCGATTTTCAGCGCCTGAGGATAATACAGCGAGTTTACTCAAAGATTACATTTACAGGGCACTCATCCGCAATATCGCGGGCTCCCTTGAGACAGTTTTATAATACATTTCAGGCGTCACGATACTCCTTGCCGGTGGCGGTGGGTCCGTGAAGCTTCTCCGCATCAACTTGCCCCAATGCACCTTTGTGCGGGCAAGGGCCCAAGCAGCACCTTCAATCTGGCGGGCGCTTGCGACCTCCACCCGGGGCATGCATCCACCAGCGTCGCCGAGGCCAAAGTAGCTCCCGGGCATGGCTTGTCGAGCCACGCCGGACTATAAGGCCCTTCATGGCCTCCTCGGCTACCTTGTGGAGTTCGACCAGCTGCTTGATTTGGTCGCTTAGAAACACCGGGTGTCCGGCCTCGGCGTCTTGAGACCGAAGACTTTCTCCGTCGAGCTCCCTCCTCGCCCACGATAGAATGCGGCGGCATCGGACGCACTACGCGGCAGATCTGCAAACACCCCTGGAGAGCTCCGAATGCGGGTAAGTGTCAGGTATTTTACATTAACATGCTTGCTTTGCATGAAAAATGCCTTACCCGCCGTTATCTTCTTCACATCTTCAACCTCCTGAAGGGCCTTACGGGCCTCGACCTTGGCGGACTTGGCACTTTCGAGAGCCAAGGCAAGCTCGAACTCTCGAGTCTTGGAGTCACGCTCCAAACTCTCATGCTTCTACATGAGAGCCTGGAGCTCTTGCCGTACTTCCGCCACCCGTGCCTCCTGCTTCTCTCGCTCTTCCCGCTTCGCGGCCGCACTGCATTCGGCCGCGGACACGGCCTCCTTCAGGGCTGCCACCTCGTTCGTGGCCCCTGCAATACCCATATTATCCTTGTTAATTTTATTGCAACCAAAATCCTTTTCTGTAAGGTAACTATTCAAAGTGGTGTGACTCACATTCTTTGTCCTTGAGCTGCTTCTTGGCATGGCCGAGCTCTTGCTCGGACCGCTCGAGATCCTTCATCAACACATCGACCTCCGCCAATAGTGCGGCAGAGGTTAGCAGAGCAGCCTGCAAACCCATATTGACATATTTTAAGCAACCCTGCGTATATCTTGTTAGATCCTCGGTCGGCTTTTCTTTCCGAACACGGCCGAGCATCGAGAACTCTTGTCTATGCGGTATTACAATACATAATTTTAACTTCTTACCTCAAAGCTTTGTTAGAAGGCTGCTGCGAGCTTCGGTCGGCCCGCTTTTGGCGAGCGAACCTTTTGAATCACCGCACTCATGATAGTGCGGTGTTCTTCCTCGATGGAGCGCCTTTAAGCGCCTCCAACAAGTTATCCGGTGCCTTCGGTTGGGCGGAGGTCGCCGGTGTCGCGATCTTGCCCTTCTTTGAAGGGCGCCGCCCGGACTCTGGAACCACTGCGGGTTCGATGTAGAGTCCGGCACAAAGTCTGGGAGGCAGCGGCGGCGCCTCTGGAGCCTCCTCTGATGGGTCCTTCTGCAGGATCCCACCTCGGCGTCCTCGTTGGCGGCGGGTAGTAGGCGGTCGGAAGTGAATCCACATCCGCCAGGGCCGGCGACCCGCTTCGATGAAGCGGGGAGATCATCATCGGCAGGCTACGGACGAGCAGCGGCATTAGAAGGACACTCTGGCGACACGAAAGAAATTGCACATCAGGATCCGGATACTTACGATCTTGCGGGACGCTGGCCCTTGGAGGCCACTCATCCTGCCAGCGGTGGTGTTGGTGGCTGTCAGGGATAGTCCTCCCCTCTTGGACCCTTGGCCTCCCCTATTGGGAAGCCTTCCTCTTCTTCTCTCCCTCCTCTGGGGAGAGTCCTCCTCCTCCTCCTCGTCTTGGGGAGAGTCCGCCTCGTCGTTGGGCGCTGATTGGGGAACTCTTTGAGTCCCATGGCCACCTTCTTGGCCTTCTTCTCGGCACCACGTGCGGTGCGGAACCAGCACCCTGCTAAGCAGGCGTTCCACAGGTCTTCGGCATGGGAGCGGGCTGATGAGCTGCTTGGCCTTCTCCATCCATTCTGTCAAAGGAAAGAGATTGAAACCCTCTTAGAATCTGTTTAATTACCACAAGTGTCCGTAACAGGCGAAGCTGGATCTTTGCGGCGAAATCCATGATCTTCCGTCGCGGATGAGAACCAGCGTATAAGCAGCACCCTCGAGCGCGCCGTATGTTGTATCGAAGAGCCGCTCAGCGCTGGTGCTGTTCGGATTGAACTCCACAGATTGAATGCCCGTTCTTGGCATGGGAGAATCCGGCGGATGAGCATGACTTGGGCCACGTCGGCGAGCTGAGTTTATTGCTCACCGGCTTGTGGATCTGAGCTCGGAGTCCGTCACCTCCTTGGATTGCCCCAGCAAGCCCTTCTCTTTCGGAGATGAGCTGCGTGGGGATGCGAGATCTAAACTCGGGGCCGCTGCCCATGTGGGCTTCGCGGCTCGGTGATGTAGAACCACCCGATTGCCACCCCTTGGCGGAGTCCACGAAGGCCCCCGAGCCAAGGGCGTTAGGCGGCTTACCCAACATGGCGCCTCCGCATTCGCTTGCGTGCCCTTCACAACCTTTGGCAGCGTTGAAGGTCTTGAGCCACGAGGCGAAGTGGGGCGAATGCAGAGGAAGGCCTCGCACCACGACGATAACGCCGAGATGTTGAGGATGAAGTTGGCGCGGATCGTGGAAATCAGGCCGTAGTAAAACATGATCCCGGACGAATGGGTGCGATGGAAAGCCCGATCCAGCGGAGGAAGTGGGGAAGGAAGGCGACCCTCTCATGGGGCCCGGGGTAGGGATGAGCTGCCCCTCGTTGGGCAGCCGATGCGATATCGCCCGAAAGGTATCCGGCGGTCGCGGTTTGGTGATGTGCTCCTCCTTAGCGGTGGAGGCCAACCATTTGCCTCCGCTCGGACATATTCGGAGAAGGTCGGGCGAGATCTTGTGACTTAGGCGTTGGAGCTTGAGTGCGCGGAGATGGATAAGCAAAGGAGGAAGAAGGCGTGGGTGAGAAGGTAAATCCTTATCCCTTATATATAGGCGGGCCGAAAACTATCGTCCCCACCGGCCTGATAAAACTTCGCTTATCTCCCAAGCGCCACCATCAATGGCGCGGTTGGGTTACTGCGTCCGTATTGATGAGAATCCGGAATAAGGGAACACGATCTCTGCCGACAAGGCGTGCCAAGAAAGCGCCGCTAAGCGTCTGAGGTGGTATAGTAAAAGCGATTCAAACAAAGGCTTGGTAGCGGTGCGATGTCACGCCGCATAATCGTCGTGATTGGACGGTGTACATTTTATTCTCTCTACGGTGGAATGTGGAATTTATTTTGCAGAGCGGAAACTATCTGGTGTTCATGATCTTCTCTGGATTATTCAAGGGAGAACCCGCCTTGCAATGCCGAACATTATGCGCCGGACTTATCGTCATTGAAGCTGGATCGAGAGACTCTTGAGGAGTCTGGACTAGGGGTGTCGGACAGCGGACTATCATTATCGCGGACTCCAAGACTACGAAGATACAAGATTGAAGACTCCGTCCGTGTCCGGATGGGACTTTCCTTGGCGTGGAAGGCAAGCTTGGCGTCTGGATATGTAGATCTCCTACCATTGTAACCGACTACTGTGTAACCCTAGCCTCCTCCGGTGTCTATATAAACCGGAGGGCTTTAGTCCGTGGGACAACATACATTACAACAATCATACCATAGGCTAGCTTTAGGGTTTAGCCTCCTTGATCTCGTGGTAGATCCACTCTTGTATTACCCGTATCATCAATATTAATCAAGCGGGGCGTGGGTTTTACCTCCATCAAGAGGGCCCGAACACAGGTAAAACATCATGTCCCTCATCTCCTGTTACCATCCGCCTAGGCCTTACGATTCGGGACCCCCTACCGAGATCCGCGGTTTGACACCGACATCATCTTTGTAGGTTTAATCCTTGAAGGGTCTATGCCCATCTTGCGCCTTGTATCTGATAAAGCGAGTTCGAGCTCTTTGCCGCCGTCCATCGGGACTCTAGTGAGGTGAAATCCATCGATGATTGGGTCTAAAACCAATGCGGCGAATCCACCATGGCGGATCTTGGTAGGGTGGTCCCTTGATCGAAAGTGATCGGGCGAGAGGACCATGGATTGAACTTGAGGCGTGGCTCCATCGCATATCGTCCCTAAGTGCGCTTCCGCTCCCTCTTGGGTATGTGGGTTGCGTATATCATGTTTACCGTCCGCACTTGTGGAAACCCTTCATCTCTCTTGTTGGCGGCGAGTCTCCTCCTCGTCATCATTTGTGCAACCTTGTCATTGTTTTCGGCAATTAACTTGCTGCATGCTTGAATACCCAACAATCCTGTTGGTGTGGTTAGCTGGCTTTTGGGGTGCCATGTATCGGCAAGAAGCGGTCGAGTATTCGGTCGATTGGATGGACCGGGTAGTTCTTTTGAATGGCTTTTTCCGCTGACCGGGTTTAGAGCCCCGAATCCGGCGTTGGTATCGTATCCTCGGTGTTATCGCCCGTTAACATAGCGTTTGTTTTTATTCGGCGCGACCCGCCATTGTGGTCCTTGTTGTCGGACTGCCGAATTTTTCTTTGAGGTTATTCTGCGAGCTAGCCGGCTGTCCTCTCTCGCCTGAAGCGGGTCATTAGTGATGTGAGGGCTGCCATGGATTTGGCTTTTCTGTCCTAGGTGCTGGGCCAGCCACTCGTCGCGGGCGTTATGTTTGAAGGATCACGAGGGCCTTTGCATCCGGACGATCGATGATTTGATTTTTCTTTGTTAGAACCGTGTCGAGCTGTGCGGCGATTCATCGGCTGCTGAATTATGTGGCTTAGGTCATCGGCGTCGGTGGTCGCACATATGTGCCACAAAGTATCGAGAAATGTGGCTTCGGTCCTCCCAACACCCAATTGACTCTCTTGGCAAGCTGTTAAGCCAATGCCAAGCTGGTCCTTTAAGCTTGAGTGGGAGATACTTGATGGCGTGGAGATCGTCGCTTTGCGGGCCATATGGATATGAAGGAGATAATCTTGATTCAAACCGCGAGGTCTGTTGTGCCATCGTGGGTTCAATGTTCCGCGGGTTTAAACCCTTGAGGATTTGATGGTCCATTACTTCATCTGTGAAGCATAGTGGGTGTCTTGGCGCCTCTATATTGAGCAATATCGCGGCGTAGCTCAAAGAGCTTTTACTGCTGTGTTCGCCCGGCGAGTTCTTTGTATCCGGCGACGGTAGTAAATAAATGGGTGGGTGGGGTGCCCACGTGATCCGTGAATAGATCTTGATTGTCTTGCCTTATCCTCCAATATATCCCATAAGTCGGCGCATTCCTCGTAACCCGTACTTTTCGGCGATGCGAGTGCAGTCTGATGGAGGCCTAGATGCCTCTCTGTCGCGGCCACGGTGTGGTCGATCACGCCATGTTGTCGCTGGTGATGAAGGTTTATATGCTTCCTCCTCTAGTCGGGGAGCAACTTGCGTTTTAGGTAGCTTTTGGAGGGCGTCGAGTTCATACTCGTCGACGCGAGGACCTCGGTCCATCTGTCGGCCAGAGGTCTTGATCAGGTCGGAGTTGTTCTGCTTTTCTTTAGGCTGTTCGCCGTGGCCATTAGCCTGCATTTAAGCAGCTCTTGTTGACGGGATCCTCGGGCACGGCGAATTCGTCATCGTTGAGGCTTGCCTCGTCTCCGGAGGAGGCATGTAATTTTCATCCTCCTCGTCGCCACTCTCTCTTGAGGGCTGGCTTCCCGTCCTCTGTCTGAATCTTCTTTGGAGGAGGTTGTCTTCGACACTCTACGGGGTGTTATTATCTCCGGTGCGGAATCTCCATTCTTCTTTGTGGCGGGATTTAAAGCGGCGCCGCTGACGTCGGCGCTTGGGCTGTTTCTTAGAGAATCGCCTCTGCTGCTTCTTCGTCGTCCCCATCCTTTGGGGTGTCCACCATGTATATGTCGTATGGCGAGGTGGTCTTCGAGTGCCCGTATCGCTGGTTCTTGTTAAATCTCCGGCATCGTCGTCCATACCGTCGATGTCTTGGTCGAAGTCTAACATGTCGGTTAGATAAATCAGCAGTGGCTACAAAGTGGGTGGTGGGTGGGCCTTGAATTTCTTCGTCGTCCGCATCCCAACCATCCGACCGCAGTCCGGCCAGGGCTCTCCTGATGACGAGAGATGCTTTAGCGAATTCAGGATGTCGCTAAAGGGTGAGTGCTGAAAGATGTCCGCGGTGGTGAACTCCATGATCGGCGCCCAATCGGATTCGATTGGTAGGGGTGCAGGAGGTTCGGAGTCCGGCACCTCGGAGTCACGGGCTTTATAAGGGACAAGGTCGGTATTTGGCTCCATCGCCGTAGAAGTTGTAGCTCTCGAGGCGGTGTCCAACCACCTGTCCTCCATCTGCGCGGTCGGCTCCGAACTATGGGTCAGAGCGGACTCGTGTGCGGCCTCCGAGTCTTGTCGATGGCGAGCTAAATCATGCCCATCGTGGCGGTACTGGCGTGCTCGGTGTGGGTCAAATCCGCCGAAGATCAAGTCTCCGCGGATGTCGGCCGTGAAGTTTAGGCTTCAAATCTGAGCGATGGCGGGCGTAGCTTCGATCTGCTCCGGACAGCCAAGTGAATTGGCCCTTGATGCAAAGCCGCCCGAACACGAAGATCTGTCGGGAGAAAATTCTCACCACGGACTGCGTTGTTGTTGATTGAAGAAGCCATCAAGCCTATCGGTGGCGACGAGTAACTTTCAATGAAAGCACCAATGTCGGTGTCAAAACCGGCGGATCTCGGGTAGGGGGTCCCGAACTGTGCGTCCAGGCGGATGGTAACAGGAGACAAGAGACACGATGTTTTTACCCAGGTTCGGGCCCTCTCGATGGAGGTAAAGCCCTACTCCTTGATTGATATTGATGATATGGGTAGTACAAGAGTGGATCTACCACGAGATCAAGGAGGCTAAACCCTAGAAGCTAGCCTATGGTATGATTGTTGTAATGGTTGTTAGTCCTACGGACTAAAACCTCTCCGGTTTATATAGACACGGAGAGGGCTAGGGAATTACAGTCGGTTACAATGGTAGGACATCTACATATCCGTATCGCCAAGCTTGCCTTCCACGCCAAGGAAAGTCCCATCCGGACACGGGATGAAGTCTTCAATCTTGTATCTTCATAGTCTTGGAGTCCGGCCGATGATGATAGTCCGGCTATCCGGACACCCCCTAGTCCAATACTCCCTCAGTCATGCTAGCGGGTAATTATGAAATTGAGAAATACTTGTGTTGAAGTTGGCAAGTCCCGTAGCATGCACGTATGGTAAAAGTTGTGTGACAAATTTGTTGCATGAGGTGCTCTTTTGATTGTCTTCCTTATGAGTGGCAGTCGGGGACGAGCGATGGTCTTTTCCTACCAATCTATCCCTCTAGGGGCATGCGTAGTAGTACTTTGCTTCGAGGGCTAAGTAGACTTTATCAATAAGTATATGAGTTCTTTATGACTAATGTGAGTCCATGGATATACGCACAGTCATCCTTCCACTTTGCTAGCCTCTATTATACCGCGCAACTTTCGCCGGTATCATGAACCCATTATTTACCTTCCTCAAAACAGCCACCATACCTACCTATTATGGCATTTCCATAGCCATTCCGAGATATATTGCCATGCAACTTTACACTGTTCCGTTTGTTATAACACGTTCCATTATTGTCATATAGCTCTTTGCATGATCATGTAGTTGACATCGTATTTGTGGCAAGGCCACCTTCATAATTTTCATACATGTCGCTCTTGATTCATTGCATATCCCGGTACACCACCGGAGGCATTCATATAGAGTCATATCTTGTTCTAGCTTTGAGTTGTAATTCTTGAGTTGTAAATCAATAAAAGTGTGATGATTTTCATTATTAGAGCGTTGTCTCAGTGAGGAAAGGATGATGAAGACTATGATTCCCCCACAAGTCGGGATGAGACTTCGGACTTTACAAAAACAAAAAAAAAGAAAGAGAAAGGCCAAAAAGAAAAAAAAGAAAGTCCGAAGAAAAAAAGAAAAAAAGAAAAACAGAAAAAAATGAGAGAAAAAGAGAGAAGGGACAATGCTACTATCTCTTTTTCCACACTTGTGCTTCAAAGTAGCACCATGATCTTCATGATAGAGAGTCTCCTATGTTGTCACTTTCATATACTAAGTGGGAATTTTTTATTATAGAACTTGGCTTGTATATTCCAATGATGGGCTTCCTCAAAATGCCCTAGGTCTTCGTGAGCAAGCGAATTGGATGCACACCCAGTTAGTTTCTTTTTGAGCTTTCATATATTTATAGCTCTAGTGCACCCATTGTATGGCAATCCCGACTCACTCACATTGATATCTATTGATGGACATCTCCATAGCCCATTGATACGCCTAGTTGATGTGAGACTATCTTCTCCCTCTTTTTGTCCTCACAACCACCACTTTATACGACCATAGTGCTATGTCCATGACTTGTGCTCATGTATTGCGTAAGAGTTGAAAAAGCTGAAGCGCATTAAAAAGTATGAACCAATTGCTCGGCTCGTCATTGGGGTTGTTCATGATGGGGGTATTTTGTGTAATGAAAATGAAGCATGGCCTAACTATATGATTTTGTAGGGATAAGCTTTCTTTGGCTAGGCTATTTTGATAGGACATGATTATTTGTTAGTATGCTTCGAAGCATTATTATTTTTATGTTTTATAAGCTTTTATCTTGAATCATTTGGATCTGAACATTCATGCCACAATAAAGGAAATTACATTGAGAATTATCCTAGGTAGCATTCCACATCAAAAATTCTGTTTTTATCATTTACCTACTCGAGGACGAGAGGGAATTAAGCTTGGGGATGCTTGATACGTCTCCAACGTATCTATAATTTTTGATTGTTCCATGCTATTATATTACCCCTTTTGGATGTTTATGGGCTTTATTTTAAACATTTATATCATTATTGGGACTAACCTACTGACCGGAGGCCCAGCCCGTATTACTGTTTTTTGCGTATTTCAGTATTTCACCGAAAAGGAATATCAAACGGAGTCCAAACGGAATGAAACCTTTGGGAGCGTGATTTTTGGAATGAATGTGATCCAGAGAACTTGGAGTGCAAGTCAAGAAGCAGCCGAGGCGGCCACGAGATAGGAGGGCGCGCCCACCCCCTCTAGGCGTGCCCCCTATCTTGTGGGCCCCTCGGGCAGCCACCGACGTACTTCTTCCTCCTATATATGCCTACGTACCCCGAAAACATCAAGGGAGCCAACAAAACACAATTTCCACCACCATAACCTTTTGTATCCGCGAGATCCCATCTTGGAGCCTTCGCCGGCACTCTGCCGGAGGGGGAATCGACCATGGAGGGCTTCAACATCAACAGCATAGCCCCTCCTATGAGTTGTGAGTAGTTTACCACAGACCTTCGGGTCCATAGTTATTAGCTAGATGGCTTCTTCTCTCTTATTGGATCTCAATACAATGTTCTCCCCCTCTCTTGTGGAGATCTATTTGATGTAAACTCTTTTTGCGGTGTGTTTGTCGAGATCCAATGAATTGTGGGTTTATGATCAAGTTTATCTATGAGAAATATTTGAATCTCCTCTGAATTCTTTTATGTATGATTGAGTTATCTTTGCAAGTCTCTTCTAATTATCAGTTTGGTTTGGCCTACTAGGTTGATCTTTCTTGCCATGGGAGAGGTGCTTAGATTTGGGTTCAATCTTGCGGTGTCCTTTCCCAGTGACAGCAGGGGCAGCAAGGCACGTATTGTATTGTTGCCATCGAGGATAAAAAGATGGGGTTTATATCATATTGCATGAGTTTATCCCTCTACATCTTGTCATCTTTCTTAATGCATTACTCTGTTCTTTATGAACTTAATACTCTAGATGCAGGCAGGAGTTGGTCGATGTGTGGAGTAATAGTAGTAGATGCAGGCAGGAGTCGGTCTACTTGTCGCGGACGTGATGCCTATATACATGATCATTCCTAGATAATCTCATAATTATTCGCTTTTCTATCAATTGTTCGACAGTAATTTGTTCACCCACCGTAATACTTATGCTATCTTGAGAGAAACCTCTAGTGAAACTATGGCCCCCGGGTCTATCTTTTATCATATAAGCTTTCAATCTACTTTTATTTGCATCTTTACTTTTTGCATCTATATTATAAAATACCAAAAATATATTTATCTTATCATATTATCTCTATCAGATCTCACTTTCGCAAGTGGCCGTGAAGGGATTGACAACCCCTTTATTGCGTTGGTTGCGAGCTCTTTGTTTGTTTGTGTAGGTGCATGGGACTTTTGAGGAGCCTACTGGATTGATACCTTGGTTCTCAAAAACCGAGGGAAATACTTACGCTACTATTGTTGCATCACCCCTTTCCTCTTCAAGGAAAACCAATGCAAGCTCAAGATGTAGCAGCGAGCCCCAACGCCAAGCTGACCCTATTCTTGGAGGGTGTCCTCAGGGCCCTGGAGCAGCTCCACTCCAATCGGGCAGCCTCTCTGGCTGATGAGGCCCGGAGGCTTTGCCGGGGTGCCATGACCAAGGTCCTCACCAAGGTGGCGCACTGGAATCCCAACCTCGACTTCGACGCCGCGCTGGAGAGCTTGCTGGAGGATGCGGACCTTGCGGTGCTCAAGGAGTGTATCATGCCCATCATCACCCGCATCGATGGTATTCAGAGGATAGAGGGCTAGCGCCGGGATTAGGCACCCCGTCTCTCATCGCCAGTGCAGGTTCACGACCAAGACAATTTTTATCTTTAGTTACAACCGCAGCAACAATTGATGTAATATAACTCTGTAGCACTTTTGATATTATGCATGTTACTTTCCTATTCAATCCCCCCTTTGTATGCTCACCCTATGTTAATCGGGTAGGCTTGCCGGCGCGTAAACCCAGGGCACAGCACCTTGAGGATGGATCCCCAATGGCCTGCCGGGTGTGCTTGCTGCCGGGCGAACCGCCTTACCGCTACCAATGCGGCTGCTCAAACTGTCGAGCTTGACTCGAGTCATAATCAAGAGCGTTGCTAATTGCGGAAGGCTACCCTGCCGTTCTCGATGCAGTCACTTGGGCTATTGATCTGACTCGAAACAGATCAAGGGTGTTGCCAATAGCGGAAGGGCCCCTTTGCGTGCAGGTTTTCCATACATAGGGCAGGACCTTCGAGGACAATAACCTTACATATAAAAAGAAATTGCTTAAAGTTTCACGCGACTTAGCTTTTCTGTCGCCACACGGGCATCCACCGCATCTGCAGATGGTGTCGTCAAGCTTGGTCATCTTCTTCCTTGGAACGACGGCCGTGATGAAGCCGCTGCTCTGATCAGACCAAATTTCCACAACTGCGCCCCCTACCTGGCGCGCCAAAGATGTCGGGGGAAATTGACACCTATGGAATCACTGGGATCCCTTCTACGGTTGGCGGGCGTGGAGTTGTGCAAAGACCGGGTCCGACAGGAAGCACACAGATCGTTTACCCATGTTCGGGCCGCAGAGATGCGAAATAGCCTAGTCCTGCTTTGGTGGATGTATTCGAGTGTTCTTGTGTTCTTGAGCTAGCTACGGGGTGTGACTTGCCCAAAGGATCCGAATCCTTCTCCTGGTCGCCTCGGGCCTCCTTTTATAGACAAAAAGGGGTTGCCACAGTGGCACACAGGAGGTGGAAAGGTGTACAGTGGATGAGTCTATCATCTGGCACCGTCGGACAAACACATTTAATGCACTGCCGATGTGCCCCTCTCGCTTTATCGGGGACGGCAGGGAAGCACGTCCCAGCTGTCGCCTCGCCTGGCTTCGACACACGTCCGAGCTGACAAGGCGTCGTGGTGCCACGTTGGTTGGCTGCTGGGCTGGCGCGGTGGTGGAGCCTTCATGAATATCTACATGTCATCACGCAGGTGCTTGCTGGGTCGGTGCAGAGGCTGCTCGTCGCCACGCAAGTGCCTGCCTAGCTGGTTGAGCTAGCAACTGCATGGGGATGGCGGTGGTGTCCTGGCAGGCGTGGGCCTTGCCGTTGTCCCGCTGATGCCCCCGGCAAGGGCCTTGCCGGGGGCCCGGCAAGGGTCTTGTCGTGGCGTCGCAGTCATCCCCGGCAAGGCACTTGCCAGGGGTCTCGTGGATTTCCTTGGTTAGGATCCCGCCGAGGGTCGTCGTCTTCTGGTCCTCATCTGATCCCGTGTGTTGATGATCTTGACGAAGATCTGCATGCTGTCACAGAGGTGCCTCCCGAGCCTCAGTTCCAATGTAGTTGTTGGCAATGCTTGGAACTCTTAGGCTCGAGGGTGGCTTGCTCTGCTGGTGTTGGGCAAGCTTCCCCGGAAAGGCTCTTGCCGGGGCCGCGGAGACCGCCCCGGCAAGGGCCTTGTCGGGGGAGTCCACCTCGCCCCTTTGCTCTTCAGTGTTTCTGGGTCTTGGCGTTGCCTCGATCGTCTTGTGCTCCGGTTCCCCTCCGGCTTCCCTCTTCTGCCCTGCTTGGTGTGGCCGTGGGCGCGGTACCGACTGTCCGTGCACAAGTAAAGGGGTCAAAAGGAGAGCCCCTACTTTTGTACATCGACACACTGCGTTCAAGAGGTGCAGTGGACTATGGCTTCACAGTCGAAGCTTTTGGTGTGGCAGAGGGATTCGAAGTTTTGATTTCTTCTGCTGCTGTTTCGGTGGTGCTGGCGCATCGTCAAAATCTGCATCATCAGCAGATTGATCCACCATGGCCCTCTGAGCAGCGATGTGAGAGAGGAGGCCATCGAAGTTGTTGAAGGGGCCGACGACATTGGGATTTGCGTCATGTGTGCCGTTAGCCCTTGGAGCAGACGGACCAGGGTTGAAGTCGAATCCGAATGCCTTCTTGTTCTTGGCAGCTGACTCCTTTGCAAACTAAAAATTGCGCTTGAAGAGATTGTCTTCACGACACCATAGCATAGATGATATATCAGCATTCTCAGGTTGTGGTCCTCGGACCATGCAAGGGTAGAAGCCTTGTGCAATGGCTTCAGGCTTCGACTTGGGCTATAGATTCTTGTACAGAATGTCGCCCCACGGGCGCTTTATGGCATTCTTATCTGCATATTCAGCAGTGACGAAGTTGTACTTGAACCACTGCTTATCCCAATATCTTTGAATACACTAGATTCGGGTCTTGAACCACTTGAACCTCTGGATCTGACTTGTACAGTTCAAATAGATCAGGAGGTAAGTCCTTAGCAGTATATCCACGGTGCTGCCTGCCACCTTTTCTTGCTGATTTCTCAGTTGCCATTATATTCAGACTGAATGGCTTCAGAACAGTGAATGGCTTCCTGCTACTGGTCAGACATGAGCTGGCTTCAGGGGAGTGTATATGATGCTGTAAGAACTCTGCAAATGAATGCAGACTATGAGAACCAAGGGAATCTCCCACGGACATGTACCTGTGACAGCATTAGTGATGCGAGGGAAGGGGAAGAGGTCATATGCATTCTCAGAAGATTTTGAAGAAAAGTCGGTTTGAAGACATTGACCTTATAGTGCAAAGACATTCACTTATTTGAAGAGAGTTGGTTCCAAATTTGTATGAATCCATGAATAAGTACAAGTGAGGAATCTAACTAGTTATGAAGCATAAGTGAATATACTTAGCATGATATGAGATGCAGATAAGGATGGATCCATATTTGGAAGTGAAGAGACCACTTTTGGTTAAAGTGGATGGATTTGACGGATCGAAAAGGCAGTAAAAAGTGAGATTTAATTACCACTGACGAACTGCTAGACGAGGCAGAGTTAGAGGCCGAGCAGTTCAATCTCCTACGCCCTAACTTGGCGGCGGAAGACACCTACGGCGGCAGCAGAGAGGACAAGGTTTGCGGCCGGTGTAAGGACAGCATCGAAGAAGTCGTGGCAGCTAAGCGCTTCGTCTCCGGCGTCGACGCAAGCTAGCGGAGGCGCTAGGGTTTGAGCGAGGCGGCGAGGTGGAAGAAGAGATAATGACCGTGGTGAGTGTGCATTTATAAGGAAAGGAACTACACAACGTAATTACACAGGTGCAACTAGCGGTTCACATCTGAAGGACACGTGGCTTGCATGCAACTTATTGGAAGTTGTTCCATGTTCCCATGCACGCCTAGATTGTCGGGTGGTCGTTCCGGCTTCTCCGGTATTCAGGCAAAAAGGATATGGCATTAAAAACAGATTTAAATGTTTGTCTCTGTGTCTTCTGCTGACAAGGACTCAGAGAAGACAATCGACAGGTTTCAACAGAATGCATATGATTTGGATAGATAGACTTTGAGGAAGAAGCACGGAAGGGGTTAGGGTCCGATCACATTCACTTAGATCAAGAAAAACTCAAGTATGAAGACATAGCTATAAGTGAATGTTGTATAGGATAGAACACACATATATACTTATATATCAGACCAACTCAACATAGTGAAGATAAACCTCGAAGTCAAATTAATGTTGAAGACAAACCAAATGTGAAGACTATGCAATTATGACGCCAAATGAAACACTTCAAAAGATTTTGGTGGTGGCATTACCCACCGTATAGGAAGTATTAGACCCAGACACAGCGCGCAATTATCGTGGCACACCAAAGTCAAATTCCGCATTAATGTATTCACACTTGGAGTGTATGTCTTCATTGATTGAAAATATACGTTATTTCGTGTGTTGCACATCTAAGTCATCAACATGCATAAGCATTAGGATGTGTGTCCAATTACAGGACATTTGAGGATTCTAAGATATTTAGAACACGCCACAATTTGCAAAACCTTTTCTCATCCAAGGGCTTTGTGAATATATATACCAATTGCTCTTCAGTGTTGACGTGAATGATATCAATATCTTCCTTCATGACATGATCTCTGAGAAAGTGATGACAGATCTGAATGTGCTTTGTCTTGAGTCTTTGAGCTGGGTTGTTGGCAATCTTGATGGCGCTTCGATTGTCGCAGTAGAGTGGCACTTGCTTCAGGTGGATGCCATAGTCCTTGAGAGTTTGCTTCATCCATAGAAGCTGAGCGCAGCAAGATCCAGCAGCAATGTATTCAGATTCAACAGTGGAGAGGGATACACAGTTTTGCTGCTTTGAAGACCAACAAACAAGAGGTCGTCCAAGAAAGTGACATGTGCCTGATGTGGACTTGTGATAAACCTTGTCACTAGCATAATCAGCATCTGAGAATCCAACAAGATCAAACTCTGAGCCCTTTGGATACCATAATCCTAGTGTTGGGGTGTAAGCCAAATATTGAAGAATTCGCTTCACAGCTAAGTGATGCGATTCCTTCGGTGCCGCTTGGAATCGGGCATGCATGCAAACGCTAAGCATTATATCTGGCCTAGATGCACATAAATATAGTAAAGAACCAATCATCGAGCGGTATACCTTTTGATCAAACTCTTTACCATTGTCGTCGGGACCCAATTGACCTTTGGTTGGCATTGGCGTCGTGTACCCTTTGCAGTCTTGCATTCCAAACTTCTTCAGGCAATCTTTGAGGTATTTCTCTTATGATATGAAGATGTCGTTACTCTGCTGACAGATCTGAAGACCGAGGAAGAATTTCAGCTCACCCATCATGGGCATCTGATATTGCTCTTGCATCATATGTCCAAACTCATCACTGTATCTCTTGTCAGTGCAGCCAAAGATAATGTCATCCACATAGATCTAGCACACAAACAGTTCACCATCGTATATCTTCATGAAGAGAGTGGGATCCAATCAACCAGGTTTGAAGCCTTTGCTCTTTAGGAAGTATTTGAGCATGTCATACCAAGCGCGAGGGGCTTGTTTGAGGCCATACAGTGCCTTGTTGAGTTTGTATACCATGTTAGGATGTTTTGGGTCTTCAAAGCCAGGAGGTTGTGCAACATACACTTCTTCTTCAATTTTGGCATCCAGAAAGGCACTTTTTACATCCATTTGGTATAGAAGGATGTTGTGATGGTTGGCATAGGCTAGCAGGATGCGAATGGCTTCAAGCCTAGCCACGGGAGCAAATGTTTCATCAAAGTCAATCCCTTCAACTTGTGTGTAACCTTGAGCAACTAGACGAGCCTTGTTTGTGACAACTTGACCATACTCATCTTGTTTGTTGTGATATATCCATTTGGTGCCAATGATGTTATGCTTGCGAGGATCAGGACGCTTTACCAATTCCCACACATTGTTCAGCTCGAACTGTTGAAGCTCTTCTTGCATAGCTTGAATCCATTCAGGTTCCATGAAGGCTTTAGCAACTTTCTTGGGTTCAGATATAGGGACAAATGCAAAGTGCCCATAGAAATTTGCTAGCTATGTTGCTCTTGAACGAGTGAGTGGACCATGTGCATTGATGCTATCAATTATCTTCTCAATATGTACTTCATTTGCAACACGAGGATGAACTGGACAAAGAGTTTGCCCTTGCTGATCATTGTCTTCATCTTCAGCATTGACTTCAGGCTGAGCAGTGTCTTCAGGTTGACTAGGTGCAGAAATGATGATTTCTTCTTCAGCCTGTGCCTCTGAAGGTATGATTTCTCTAGTACCCATAAGTTCGATAGATTCACTCAGTGAGGCTTCATCTAGCACACTTGGCAGGTGCTCTCTTTGCAAGCCGTTAGTCCCCCGCACATCCCCAGTTTCAACCACTTTATAGTGAAAGATGTTGAAGACTCTATAGGAGTGCGAGTCCTTTCCGTATCCAAGCATAAAACCTTCATGTGCTTTCAGTGCAAATTTTGAAGTGTGATGTGGATCCTTGATCCAGCACCTAGAACCAAATACTCTAAAGTAGCTAACGTTTGGCTTCTTACCAGTTAGTAGCTCATAGGATGTCTTCTTTAGAAGCTTGTGAAGATAAACACGGTTGACAACGTGGCATGCAGTGTCAATGGCTTCAGGCCAGAATTTTCTTGGAGTCTTGTAGTCATCAAGCATTGTCCGTTCCATCTCAATGAGAGTTTTGTTCTTGCACTCCATGATGCCATTCTGCTGAGGTGTGTATGGAGCTGAGAACTCATGAGTGATGCCCAATGTATCAAGATAAGTGTCGAGGCCGGTGTTCTTGAATTCTGTGCCATTGTCGCTTATGATGTGCTTGATCTTGATGCCATAGTTCGTCATGGCACGATTGGCGAATCGTCTGAAGACATCCTGCACTTCATTCTTGTAGAGGATTATGTGCACCCATGTATATCTCGAGTAATCATCAACAATAACGAAGCCATAGAGGTAAGCAGTGGTAGTAAGGGTAGAGTAGTGAGTAGGGCCAAATAAGTCCATGTAAAGCAGCTCAAAGGGACAAGACGTCGTCATGATTGTCTTTGAGGGATGCTTGGCCCTAGTCATCTTTCCAGCTTCGCAGGCACCACACAGATGATCCTTCTTGAACTTGACGCCCTCGATGCTTATGACATGCTTCTTCTTCGCGAGAGTGTACAAGTTTCTCATGCCGGCATGCCCTAGCCTCTGATGCCAGAGCCAGCACTCTGAATCTTTTACCAGAAGACATACGGCCAAGTGTGGTTGTCGGTGTCAAAACCGGCGGATCTCGGGTAGGGGGTCCCGAACTGTGCGTCTAGGCGGATGGTAACAGGAGACGAGGGACACAATGTTTTTACCCAGGTTCAGGCCCTCTCGATGGAGGTAATACCCTACGTCCTGCTTGATTAATATTGATGATATGGGTAGTACAAGAGTAGATCTACCACGAGATCAATGAGGCTAAACCCTAGAAGCTAGCCTATGGTATGATTGTTGAGATGTAATGTTGTGTCCTACGGACTAAAGCCCTCCGGTTTATATAGACATCGAAGAGGCTAGGGTTACACAGAGTCGGTTACAATGGTAGGAGATCTACATATCCGTATTGCCAAGCTTGCATTCCACGCCAAGTAAAGTACCTTCCGACACGAGCCGAGTCTTCAATCTTCTATCTTCGCGATGCGGGAGTCCGGCGGATATTGATAGTCCGGCTGTCCGGACACCCCTAGTCGAGACTCCTCAAGTAGCCCTCGAACCAGTCTTCAATGACGATAAGTCCGGCGTGCATAATGTTCGGCATTGCAAGGCGGGTTCCTCCTTGAATAATCCGGAGAAGATAATGAACACAGGATAGTGTCCGCTCGCAAAATAATTTCCACATTCCAACGAGAGAGAATAAAACATATACACCGACCCAATCTGTTGACGTATTATGCGGCATGAAATCACACCGCACCAAGCCTTTGTTTGAATTCTTGTACCACTTGACACGTTTAGCGAAGCGGTTTTGGCACGCGTCTGTCAAAGCGAGATCGTGTTCCCCTTTTCCGGATTCTCATCAATACGTGCGTGGGTAACCCAACGCGCCATTGATGGTGGCGCTTCGAGATAAGCGAGTTTTACCGGGCGGTGAGGGACGCATAGTTTTGTCCGCCTATATATAAGGGATAAGGATTTACCTTCTCACCTACGCCTTCTTCCTCCTTTGCTCATCCATCCCTGCGAACCCAAGCTCCAACGCTCAAGCTCGTGCATTCCGCCTCGACCCTTCCCCGAACATGTCCGGAGGGGGAGGCAAGTGGATGACCTCCACCGCCAAGGAGGAGGACATCACCAAGCTGCGCGACGCCGGATACCTTTCCGGAAACATTGCGCATTGGCTGCCCGACGCGGGGCAGCTCGTTCCTACCCCAGGACCTCACGAGAGGGTCGTTTTCCTTCCCCACTTCCTCCGCGGACTGGGCTTTCCGCTCCATCCATTCGTCCGGGGGCTCATGTTTTACTACGGCCTGGATTTCCACGATATGGCGCGAACCGTCCTCAACATCTCGGCGTTTATCGTGCGTGTGCGAGGCCTTTCTCGCATCCGCCCCACTTGGCTGTGGCTCAAGACCTTCAACGTCAAGCGAAGATCGTGAAGGGGCGAAGCGAATCGGAGGCGCTATGTTGGCAAGCCGCCCAACGTCCCTTAACTAGAAGGGACCTTCGTGGACTCCGTCAAGGGGTGGCAATCGGGTGGTTCTATATCACCGAGCCGCGAGCCTACATGGGCGGCGGCCCCGAATTTAGATCTGGAATCCCCACGCAGCTCACCTCCCGGAAGAGAAGGGCTTGCGGTGGGGTAATCCGTGGAGGTGACGGACTTGAGCTGCATCAAAAAGCTGGTGAGCAATGGGCTCCGGCTCGTCGACGTGGTCCAGGTCATGCTCCTCCGGCGGATTCTCCCATGCCAAGAAAGGGCATTTACTCTGTGGGAGTTTAATCCGGAACAGCACCATACGCTGAGCGGGCTCTTCGATACAACATACGAAGGTGCCTGGAGGGTGCTGTTCAAGAGCGCTGATGCACCCGCATCCGCGACCGAAGACCGCGGATTTAGCTTGCGGTCTCCGTCTGACGGGGTAAGTGATTCGACCCCATTACGGGACACTTGTAGTAATTAGATTGACTCTAGCGAGGTTTTTAATCTGCCTCTTCCTTTGACAGGAATGGATGGAGAAGGCCGAGCTGATTATCAGTCCGGCTCCCATGCCAGAAGAACCAGTGAATGCCCAATTAGCAAGGCTGCTGGTTCCGGCACCGTACGTGGTGCCCGAGAAGAAGGCCAAGAAGGTGGCCGCGGGGACTCGAAAGAGTACCCGCAATCAAGCGTCTGACGACGACGAGGACTCCTCCCCCGAAGACGACGAGGAGGAGGAGGAGTACTCTCTCCCAGAGGAGGGAGAGAAGAAGAGGAAGGCCTCCCCAATCGGGCGGCCGAAGGGTCAGAGGGGAGAACCATCCCGGACGGTTCGCCAACATCAGCGTTGGCGAGGAAGAGTGGCCTCCAAGGGCCCGGCGTCCGGCAAGATCGTAAGTATCCGGATCATTCATATGCCGTATTATAGTATGTCACGCAGTGTCCTTCTAATGCCGCACCGTTTCTTTAGTCCGGCCGGTGACGACTTTCCCGACTTCGATGGCGGGTCGTTGGCGCCGTCGGATGTAAATTCCATCCCGACTGCCTCTACACGCGCGCGAAGACGACGAGGCGGAATCCCATAGGGGACGCGCCAGAGGAGGCTCGGGCGCCGTCGGGCAGCCTCCCGGACTTTGTGCCGGACTCTACTCCGGAACCCGTAGCGGTTCCAGAGTCCGGCTAGCAGCCCCCTCGAAGGAGGGGCAGGACCGTGACGCCGGCGGCCTCCATCCAACCGGAGGCATGGACAACTCGCCGGAGGCGCCAAAGGCGCCCATCGAGGAAGAACACCGCTCTCTCATGAGTGCAGTGATTGAGAAGGTCCAGCTCGCCAAGGGCGGGCTGACCGAAGCCTGCAACAGCCTTCTAACAGGCTTTGAGGTAAGAAGTTTAAAATTAAGCAATATAATACCGCATAGACAGTAGCCCCTGATGCTTAGTCCGGTGTTCGGAAAGAAAAGCCGGACTAAGGATCTTTAACAAGATATACGCAGGGTTTCTAAAATATGTCAATATGGGTTTGCAGGCTGCGTTGTTGACCTCTGCCGCATTGACAGCGGAGGTCGAGGCGCTGAAGAAGGACCTTGAGCGGTCGGAGCAAGAGCTCGGCCATGCCAAGAGGCAGCTCAAGGAAAAAGAAGGTGAATAACACCATTTTAAATACGCACCTTAAAAAAAGGGGGTTTTGGTTGCAAACAAGATTAACAAGGATAATATGTGCAATGCAGGGGCCACTAACGAGGTGGCAGCCCTGAAGGATGCCGTGTCCGTGGCCGAGCGCAATGCGGCCACAGAACGGACTGAGCGAGAAAAGCAAGCGGCGCTTGTGGCGGGAGTTCGGGAAGAGCTCGTGCTCTCATTAAAAAGCATGAGAGTTTGGAGCGTGACTCAAGACTCGAGAATCGAGCTTGCCTCGGCTCTCGATAGGGTCGAGTCCATGAAGGCCGAGGCCCGAGGGCCCATATGGAAATAGAGGACATGAAGAAAATAGCAGCGGGTAAGGCGTTTTTCATGCGAGCAAGCATGTTAATGTAAATTACGGATACTTACCCAATTCGAGCTCTCGGGGGCATTTGCAGATCTGCCGCCAGTGCGTCGATGCCGCCGCTTTCTATCGTGGCGAGGAGGGAGCTCAACGGAGAAGGTCTTCGGTCTCAAGATCCGAGGCCGCCATCCGTGTTTAAGCCAACCGACCAAGCAAGTGGTCGAACTCCACAAGGTAGCCGAGGAGGCCATGAAGGGCCTCACAGATCCGGTGTGGCTCGGGCGAGGCCATGCCCGGCAGCTACTTTGGCCTAGTCTGGCGGCTAGTTGATGCATGCCCAAGGCTCGATGTGATCAAGCGATCCGCTTTGCATTGAAGGCGCTTCGTCGAGCCCTTGCCCGCATAAAGGTGCAATGGGGCAAGCTGGATGCGGAGAAGCTTCTCACGGATCTGCCGCCGCCGGGCAAGGAGCACCGTACGCCGGAGCGATATTATAAAGTAGTCCTGAAGGGAGCCCGCGATATCGCGGATGAGTGTCCCTTAATGTAATCCTTGAGTGAACTCGTGTGTGTTTATCACGTGCGCCGAAAACTTCGTTTATATGCGCTATGAGCAACACTTTGTTTAATTTAAAATATTACCTTCTATGCGGCCGTTTGTTAAATCTGAGAGATGGCAAGTCGTTGGCTTCAGCCCCCAAGCCACGAGTGCTGGGGTGTTTGGTGATAAACTTGAGCACTCTTGTTCCCATCTTTGGGTCCATCTAGGGAGGCGCTCAACACGACGAACAAGGCGACCGGACTTATAATGCTTGAACACTCTCACTTAGCCATAGAATTCTATAATTTTAAATTTCGGTGAAGCCCCTGGTATTCGGAAGACCGAATCCGGGGCGCTATCCACGCCTTCGTCGGACATCATCCGGAACTTCGCTCGAAGCGGCATGAGTCTTTAGGGACCCGAAAAGACCTCTCGAACAGCGACCAGTCTCTCGCCTTATCATGCCGGTCGGTTTAGCTTTCCATCGAGGCGTTAACCCGGCCAAACCGGGCGCAATCGCAGATGGTTCTCCTAGTGCTCCTTAGCCGACGGAACGGAACGTAAGGCACCAAAACATAGGAGCGGGCAAACCAACTATTGACCCAAGACATGATTCGAGCTGATTCATATAATGCTATAAGTTCGTGGTGCCGCACTTGTGAAAGTGTTGGACTTAATCACACCGTAATATGGGGAACAGAAGCCCCTGGTGTATTCGGCCGTACCAAAGTGTACGGGTGCAATATGTCACATAGTGAACATTTGTAAAGGCTAACGCAATTGCCATGAAAAGGTAATAAACTTGCAAAAAGGGAAGTGCTGCGTTATTTATGAAAGAAGGTCCGCTAATAAAGCGGATGATACAAATAGTCTTGGTAAGCAAGGGATTCGGACTAAATTAACATGTCCCCTCTAGGGATAAGCTGCAGACTTGGTGTATGTAATTGAATATAATGCTCGTAATGGAGACCACCGAGTGTTAAATCGCAGCCTTCTTTAATCCTCGATTGTTGTATCGTGAGTTGGCAAGTTCGCCGTCGGGCGGGGCTTCTATTTGGTAGAGTCCTGCATATATAAAAAGAAAAGATAAAAATAACACCAAGGGGGCACTAGCACGAGCCCACAGTGCGGTCGAGCCGCACTCTTCAATCCTTGAGGTTAAGCCCTCCCCGCGCCCATGGTATCTCCAAAGCGTAATGATGTACTGTGAGTGTTATTCTTGTGATCATCTGTGGCGAGGGTGGGGGCGCATTACTCTGGCGTGCTCCGATCGCTCTGTGGTCTTGGTTAGTGTTGCTCGGGCGCTTTAATGTGTCCGCTTTTTAGTTGCCGGACTAGAGAATTGCCGAGAAGGCTGCTCAGTACTTCGCCGCGAGAGCATTGTATGTTCCTCCGCACGGAGGGGCGTTCAGTATTCCCATTGACCGTAATGACTCCACGAGGGCCCGCATCTTGAGCTTTAGGTATGCATAATGCGGCACCGCGTTGAATTTTGCAACGCGATGCGTCCGAGCGAGGCATGATAGCCGCCACGGAGCGGGACTATATCGAAGATTAACTCTTCGCCGGAAATTATCCGGGATCGAAGACCACTTCAGTGTGATGAGCACATGCAGTTGGCTTCCACTCACAGGATGACACCTTTAAAGGTTGTCTTAGTAGGTTTGATCCTTGATGGGTCTATGCCCATTTTGCGACCTTTGTGTCCGATAAAGCAGGTTCAAAGTTGCTGCCGCCGATCCATCGAGGACTCTTGTGAGGTGAAACCCATCGACGATTGGGTCTAAGACCAACGCAGCGAATCCGCCATGGCGTATGCTAGTCGGATGGTCTCGTCGATCAAAGGTGATCGGACAGGAGGACCATGGATTGAACTTCGGGGCGACTGGCTCCATCGCGTAGACGTCCCGTAGTGCGCGCTTCCTCTCCCTCTTGGGTATATGGGTCGCGTAAATCATATTCACCGTCCGCACTTGCGGGGAAACCTTCGTCCTCTGTTGTTCGGCGGCCGGGTCTCTTCCTCGTCGTCGCTATTTAGCCCCTTGTCATTGTGTTCGGCAATTAACTTGCCAGCCTGCCTGAACACCCAACAATCTCTATTGGTGTGATTAGCTGGCTTTTCGGGGGTGCCATGTATCTGGCATGAGCGGTCGAGTATTCTGTCCAGATTGGACGGGCCGGGTTGTTCTTTAAATGGCTTCTTTCGTTGACGGGTTTGGAGCCTCGAATCCGGCATTGACCGCCGTATCCTCTTTGTCGTTGCCGTTAATACGGCGCTTGTTTTGATTCGGCGTGACCTGCCGTGATTGTCCTTGGTGTCCGGACTGCCAGAATTTTTGCGGAGATTATTGCTGCGGGCTAGCCAGCTATCCTCTCCGCGCAAAGCGGTCATTAATGATGTGAGGGCTGCCATGGATTTGGCTTCTCCTGCCCTGTGCGGGCTAGCCATTCGTCCCGGATGTTGTGTTTGAAGGCTGCGAGGGCCTCCGCATCCGGACAGTCGACGATTTGATTTTTCTTCATTAAGAACCGCGTCTAGAACCTATCGCCGATTAAATCGGCTGCTGAATGATGTGGCTTAGGTCATCGGCGTCGGTGGTCGCACGTATGTACCTTGAAGTTATCAAGGAACGACGCCTGTGTCTTCCCAACACCCAATCGACTCTGGGCAGGCTGTTAAGCCAATGCCGAGCTGGTCCTTTAAGCTTGTGGGAGATATTTGATGGCGTGCGAGATCGTCGCCGCGGGCCATATGGATGTGGAGAAGATAATCTTTGATCCACACCGCGGGGTCTGTTGTACCATCGTAAGATTCGATGTTCACGGGTTTGAACCCTTCGGGGATCTGGTGATCCATTACTTCATCAGTGAAGCATAACGGGTGTCTGGCGCCCAGATTGAGCAATATCGCGACGCAGCTCGAGGGAGCGCTGTCTGCTGTGTTCGGCTCGGCGGCGTTATGTCCGCGCGATGGTATTCGTCGTGGATCGAGAGGCCCACGTGATCCATAGATGGATCTGGATTGCCTTGCTTTGTCCTCCAAGATGTCTCGCAAGTCCGGTAGCGTTCCTTTTGGCCGTACTCTGGATCGATGTCGGGTGCGGTCTTGGCTGGGGCCTTGAATGCCTCTCTGTCGCGACCACGGGCGGTCGGTCACCATGTCGTCTTGTTGGTGATAAAGGTATGTATGCTTCCTCCTCTAATCGGTGGAGCAGCTTGCGTCTTGGGTAACTTTTGGAGGGGAGTTCGAGTTTATACTCTTCGGCCGCGAGGACCTCGGTCCATCGATCGACTAGCAGATCTTGATCAGCTTGAAGCTGTTGCTGCTTTTTCTTCAAGCTATTTGCCGTGGCTATGAGCCTGCGCCTGAAGCGCTCTTGTTCGACGGGATCCTCGGGTATGACGAATTCGTCATCGTTGAGGCTCGCTTCATCTTCGGAGGGAGGCATATAGTTATCGTCCTCAACCCCTTCGTCTGTCGCCCTATCGTGAGGGCTTGCTTCTGCGTCCTCCTGCGCTGAGTCTTGCAGGAGGGGATCGTCTTCGCACTCTCCGAGTATTATTGTCTCCGTGCGGATTCTCCATTCTTGTTGTGGCGGGATTTAGAGCGGCGCCACGACGCCGGCGCTTAGGCTGCTTCTTCAAAGAATCTTCCTCCGCTGCTTTTTCGCCATCCCTTCTTTCGGGTGTCCACCATGTAGGCGTGTGATGACGAGGTGGCCTTCCGGTGTCCCGTGGGTCTTTGGGTCTGATCGTCTCGGCATCATCGTCCATAGCTTCGATGTCCTCGAGTCGTAGTCTAGCATGTCGGTTAGATCCTCGACAGTGGCTACAAAGTGGGTGGTGGGTGGGCTCCGAATTTCTTCGTCGTCCGAACTCCAACCGTCCTGGCCATAGTTCGGCCAGGATTCTGCTGATAGCGAGAGATGCTTCAGAGAATTCAAGATATCGCCAAAAGGCGAGTGTTGAAAGATGTCCGCGGCGGTGAATTCCATAACCGCGCGTAACCCGCTTAATTGGCGGGCGCGGAGGCTCGGAGTCGGCGAGGAGTCTGGCGTCTCGGGATCACGAGTTTACAGAGGACAAAATCGGTATGTGGCTCCATCGCCGTAGATGTTGAAGCCCGGGCGGCGTCTACCCACCGACCCTCGTCATGGGCAATCGGCTCCGGCGATGTCGGGCGGATTCAAGTCGACCACCAAAGCACCGTCCGTGGCGAGCTAGATCATGCCCATCGTTGCAAAGGCGGCGCTTGGCTGTGGCTCGAGTCCGTCGAAGATCAAGTCTCCGTGGTCATAGGCCGTGAAGTTTAGGCTTCGAATCGACCTGACGGCCAGGCGTAACTTCGATCTGCTCGGATGGCCAAGAGAGTTGGCCCGATGCAAAGCCGCCGAATCTGAAGATCTGTCCGGGAGAAAAGTCTCACCCGGACAGCGTTGAAGTTTGAAGATGCCATCAGCCTATCGGTGGCGCATACAGAGGAACTCTCAATGAAAGCACCAATGTCGGTGTCAAAACCGGCGGATCTCGGTAGGGGTCCCGAGCTGTGCGTCTAGGCGGATGGTAACAGGAGACGAGGGACACAATGTTTTTACCCGAGTTGAGGCCCTCTCGATGGAGGTAATACCCTCGCCCCGCTTGATTAATATTGATGATATGGGTAGTACAAGAGTAGATCTACCACGAGATCAATGAGGCTAAACCCTAGAAGCTAGCCTATGGTATGATTGTTGAGATGTAATGTTGTGTCCTACGGACTAAAGCCCTCCGGTTTATATAGACACCGGAGAGGCTAGGGTTACACAGAGTCGGTTACAATGGTAGGAGATCTACATATCCGTATTGCCAAGCTTGCCTTCCACGCCAAGTAAAGTACCTTCCGGACACGAGCCGGAGTCTTCAATCTTCTATCTTCGCAGTCTGGGAGTCCGGCGGATATTGATAGTCCGGCTGTCCGGACACCCCCTAGTCCAGGACTCCCTCAGTGGTCCTGTTGAGAAATCTACTATGTACAGATCGTCTTTTCAATACCCTTCAAAGACTAGAGATTTGTCAGATTCCATGAGAACAAGGCAACGATATTTTCCAAATATCACAATCATGTTCAAGTCACAAAGCATTGAGACAAACATTAAGTTGAAACCAAGGGATTCAACAAGCATCACTTTATCCATGTGCTGATCCTTTGAGATTGCAACTCTACCTAGACCCTATACCTTGCTTTTACCAGTGTCAGCAAATGTGATGTGACTTTTGTCAGATGGACATAGGGTTGAATCCATCAGAAGACTTCGATCACCAGTCATGTGGTTAGTGCATCCACTGTCCATAATCCATTCTGAAGCCTTTGGTGTCATACCCTACAGTGCAGTTTGGGGATAGGCTTCACCAAGGGTATTGTGAAGCATAAACATTTGACAAACAAGCGGATTATGAAAATTCAGATCTTGGTTAGGATAAATAGGATGATTGTCAAGGAATCCTAGAACAAAATACATAGTAAGACCATTTGGGCATTTAATATTGCGCCCCACAAGATGTTTTAGGTCCCCAGCATAAGCATCAGACGCCTTTGATTTCCGGCTGGAGAACTTTTCCTGCAAAAGAGAGTTAATTTTTCTTAACCACCCACATCTTCAGGGGTGGCTTAGAAGCCATGAGTCTAAGTGCAGCATCTGAGAACTTCGGCTTTGGAGCTCTAGCAAACAGCCTTGCAGGTGGTGAATAATACTCATAAGAATAAGCAGAATAGTTCTTGGTCTTATGAATATAGCGGTTTGACGAAACACGCTCGTATTCATAAGTCTGAGTATGGTTTCCCTGCAAAACATTGGCATTAGGGTGACTCTGGTGAGTCCTCTGTCTATATGAAGCCTTTGGACCATATGAAGCCTTTGGTCTGGGGTTTATCTTCTTCCCAGGTGGTGTCATGATGACATTCACGGAAAGATTCTCAAGACAAATTTTGGGCACCCAGATCTTCTTCGAGGGTGGTCCATTCCTGCAGTTAGTACCAATATACCTAGCAAACACCTCACCATTTTGATTCTTAAACAGTTTATAGTTTGCAACAAAGGATTCATCAATGATAATCGGGTTAGCACAAGTGAAGCCAGATAAGGTAGATGGATCCACTGAAGGTCCCTTTGCAGCAAGCCATGTGGTTTTGGGGTACTGCTCAGGCTTCTAGAAAGAACCATCAACATTCATTTTCCTCTCGAACCCTACACCCTCTTTCCTAGGGTCTCGGTTCAGAATCTGTTTCTTGAGGACATCACATAGTGTCTGATGCCCTTTGAGACTTTTGTACATTCCTGTCTCAAGCAATGTCTTCAACCTGGCATTCTCATCAGCAATAGTAGTGGTATCCTCAGCAGAGGGGTTAGTTACCACTTCAGCAGTTGAAGATATTGCAACAGTAGCAGTAGCAGAACATTCAGCAACAGAGACAACATTATCATGCTCAAGACATTTTAGACATGGTGGTTCAAATCCTTCCTGGGCGGAACTGATTTGCTGAGCGCAGAGTGACTCATTCTATTTTTGAAGATCTTCATGAGACGCTCTCAGGTTCTCAAGTTCTTGCTTCCTTTGAAGATAATCATAGAAAAGCTTCTCATGAGTCGCTGAGAGAGTTTCATGACGACTTTCAAGTTCCTCGTACTTCACATGAAGATTTTTGATGTCTTCAATTAAGGACTGAGATCGGGTCATTTCTGCGTCCAACAGGTCATCGCTTTTGTCTAGCACTTTTGAATATGTTCCATAGCATTTTGTTGTTCAGTTGCAATTTTAGCAATTGTTTTGTAGCTAGGCTTAGATTCACATTCGGAGTCATCTTCACTTGATGTTTGAAAGTAAGCATCGCGTGGGTTTACCTTGGCACCACGTGCCATGAAGCAGTAGGTGGGAGCAGAGTCATCCTCATCATTAGCATCAGCGTTGGTGACGGGGCCATTGTCTTCAGTGTTGAAGATGGACTTGGCAACATAGGCCGAAGCTAGAGGCAGGCTTGCCACGCCTGAATCAGACTCCTCTTCATACTCCACCTCTGCCTCCTCAGAAGCAGACTCCTCCTCTGAATCCATCTCCTTGCCAACAAATGCACGATCCTTGCTAGATGAGCTCTTCTTATGTGATGAAGACTTCGACGAAGACTTGGAAGAAGACTTTGAGGATTTCTTCTTCTTCTTGTCATCAGAATCATATTCCTTGCTCTTCTTCTTCTTCTTATTCTTCTTCTTCTTCTTCTTCTTCTTCTTCTTCTTCTTCTTCTTCTTCTTCTTCTTCTTCTTCTTGGTCTCATTGTCCCACTGAGGACACTCAGAGATGTAATGACCATGTTTCTTGCATTTGTGGCATGTCCTCTTCTTGTGGTCACGTGTAGAAGCTTCATAATTTCTTGAGATGGATATTGAAGACTTTCTGAAGCCTTTCTTCTTGGTGAACTTATGGAACTTCTTCACAAGCATAGCAAGCTCCTTTCCGGTGTCTTCAGGATCCTCAGAACTGCAGGCAGATTCTTCTTCGGATGAGGAAACAACCTTTGCCTTCAAAGCACGAGTTCGGCCATAGTTGGGACCTTAGATATCTCTTTTCTCAGATAACTGGAACTCATGTGTGTTGAGCCTCTCAAGTATGTCAGATGGATCGAGAGTCTTGAAGTCAGGACGTTCTTGAATCATCAAGGCCAGGGTGTCGAATGAGCTATCAAGTGATCTCAGAAGCTTCTTGACAATTTCGTGCTTGGTGATCTTAGTAGCGCCGAGTGCGCGAAGCTCATTTGTGATATCAGTGAGGCGATCAAATGTGAGCTGGACATTCTCATTGTCGTTTCTCTTGAAGCGGTTGAAGAGGTTGCGAAGAACATCAATCCTTGAGTCTCTCTGGGTTGAGACGCCTTCGTTGACCTTGGAGAGCCAGTCCTAGACTAGCTTCGCAGTTTCAAGAGCACTCACATGGCCATACTGTCGTTTGGTCAGATGACCACATATGATGTTCTTGGCGGTTGAGTCCAGTTGAATGAACCTCTTGACATCAGCAGCGGTGACACCTTCACGGACCTTGGGAACGCCGTTCTCGATGACATACCAGAGATCGACGTCAATGGCTTCAAGATGCATGCGCATCTTATTCTTCCAGTAGGGGTAATCAGCGCCATCGAAGACATGGCATGCAGCGGAGACCTTGATTATCCTTGCAGTCGACATAGCTAAAACTCTAGGTGGTTAAACCGAATCACACAGAACAAGGGAGCACCTTGCTCTAATACCAATTGAAAGTGCTAGTAATCGACTAGAGGGGGGTGAATAGGCGATTTTTATGAAAGTCTTCAAAACACTGGGGGCTTTGAAGACAAACAGTAGAAATGAACCTATTGATATGCAGCGGAAGGTAGACTACACTAGAGAAGCCATAGTCAAGTAAGCAATGAAGTGAAAGCACGAAGACTATCAGCAGCTAGGTAGTATGGATCTGGATAGACGATAGTATGAAGCCAAATAGTAAATAGTCTTCACACACTGAAGACAATCAGATCATGCAAACAAGCAATGACTTCATGAAGAACAACTGAAAGTAAAGAGAGGTAAGGGTTAGAACCAGTTGCTTGGTGAGGACAAGGATTTGGTAGACTAGTTCCAATTGTTGTGACAATTGTACGTCTGGTTAGGGAGGCTGAGATTCAACTCAGAAGACCGCGTCTTCACCTTATTCCCCTTGAGCTAAGGGAACTTAGTCCTCTCCCAATCACTCTGGTAAGTCTTCAAGGTAGACTTCCAAACCTTCACATACTTTGTTCGCTGGCAATCCACAATGGCTCTTGGATTCTTAGAACATGACGCCCAACCGGCTGGAGGATTCACAGTCCTCAAGTGTAACAAGTCTTCAGATCACGCGGACAGAAAGACTTCAGTGATGCCTAACACTCTTTGGCTCTAGGTGTTTTGGGCTTTGTCCTCGCAAGGATCTCTCTCTCTCAAATGCTTCGGAGGTGGGTTGCTCTCAAACGACAAAAGTCGTGCACTAACTCTAAGCAGCCACCAATTTATGGTGTAGGGGGTGGGCTATTTATAGCCAGGAGGCAACCCGACCTAATTTGTCCGAAATGACCCTGGGTTACTAAGGAACTGACATGTGTCCAACGGCCAGATTTCAAACACACGCGGCTGCTTGACTTGCGCTACAAGTAAAGCTGACTCATCCAGCTCTAGATAAGATTTGCTCTCATTGTCTTCGCTCGAAGACATAGGTTTTGGTTGAGCATCACATCAGTCACTCTGACATTGTTCACTTGGACCCCACTTAACACTACGGTGGTTCCTATGACCCAACAAAGAAGAAAAGGAAACTACAAAACAACTACGTCTTCGCACTCCATAGTCTTCACGTGAATGTCTTCTTATGTCATAATCTTCAATGAGAATATCTTCACAGACCACCATTGTCTTCAATGTCTCCACACATTTTTAGGGGTCATCTCTAGTAGGTAAACCGAATCAATAAGGGACTATTACCTGTGTTATCCTGCAATTCTCACAAACACATAGTCCCTCAACCAAGTTTTTCATCAATACTCCAAAACCAACTAGGGGTGGCACTAGATGCACATACAATATGAACTGTGGTTTGGCAAGAAACCTAAGCTATCGTTTCTTAAAGTTTAGGGTTGCGATGCTTATGTGAAAAAGCTTCAACCTGATAAGCTCGAACCCAAATCGGAGAAGTGTGTATTCATAGGATACCCAAAAGAAATTGTTGGGTACACCTTCTATCACAGATCCGAAGGCAATATCTTTGTTGCTAAGAATGGATCCTTTCTAGAGAAGGAGTTTCTCTCGAAATAAGTGAGTGGGAGGAAAGTAGAACTTGATGAGGTAGTTGTACTTTCTCCCGAATTGGAAAGTAGTTCATCACATAAATCAATTCCAGTGATGCCTACACCAATTAGTGAGGAAATTAATGATGATGATCATAAAACTTCATATCAAGTTATTACCGAGCCTCGTAGGTTAACTAGAGTATGTTCCGCACCAAAGTGGTACGGTAATCCTGTTTTTGAAGTCATGTTACTAGACCATGACAAACCTATGAACTATGAGGAAGCGATGATGAGCCCAGATTTCGCGAAGTGGCTTGAGGCCATAAAATCTAAGATGGGATCATGTATGAGAACAAAGTATGGACTTTGGTTGACTTGCCCGATGATTAGCAAGCCATAGAGAATAAATGGATCTTCAAGAGCAAGACGGACGCTGATAGTAGTGTTACTATCTACAAAGCTAGACTTGTCGAAAAAGGTTTTTGACAAGTTCAAGGTGTTGACTACGATGAGATTTCCTCACTCGTAGCGATGCTTAAAGTCTGTCCGAATCATGTTAGCAATTTCCAAATTTTATGAAATCTGGCAAATGGATGTCAAAACTACATTCCTCAATGGATTTCTAAAAGAAGAGTTGTATATGATGCAAGCAGAAGGTTTTTTCGATCCTAAAGGTGCTAACAAAGTATGCAAGCTCTAGCGATCCATTTATGGACTGGTGCAAGCATCTCAGAGTTAGAATATACGCTTTCATAGTGTGATCAAAGCATATGGTTTTATACAGACTTTTGGAGAAGCCTGTATTTACAAGAAAAGTGAGTGGGAGCTCTGTAGCATTTCTGATATTATATGTGGATGACATATTGTTGATCGGAAATGATATAGAATTTCTGGATAGCATAAAAGGGTACTTGAATAAGAATTTTTCAATGAAAGACCTCAGTGAAGCTGCTCACGTATTGAGCATCGAGATCTATAGAGATAGATCAAGACGCTTGATAAGTTTTTTCAATGAGTACATACCTTGACAAGATTTTCAAGTAGTTCAAAATGGAACAGTCAAAGAAGGAGTTCTTGCACGTGTTGCAAGGTGTGAAGTTGAGTAAAGACTCAAAACCCGACCACGGCAGAAAATAGAAAGAGAATGAAAAGTCATTGCCTATGCCCTAGTCATAGGTTCTATAAAGTATGATATGCTGTGTACCAGACCTATTGTGTACCTCACCATGATTTTGGCAAGAGGGTACAATAGTGATC
This sequence comes from Aegilops speltoides, assembly GCA_021437245.1. Lineage (NCBI taxonomy): Eukaryota > Viridiplantae > Streptophyta > Magnoliopsida > Poales > Poaceae > Aegilops > Aegilops speltoides. The sequence goes on from CM038141.1 coordinate 314,418,667, forward strand.
CAGGAGTGGATCACTGGACATCGGTCAAAATTATCCTTAGTGGAATAAGGATATGTTTCTCGGTTATGGAGGTGACAAAAAGTTCATCATAAAGGGTTACGTCGATGCAAGCTTTGACACTGATCCGGATGACTCTAACTCTCAATCTGGATACATATTGAAAGTGGGAGCAATTAGCTAGAGTAGCTCCGCTCTGAGCATTGTAGACATAGAAATCTGCAAAATACATACGGATATGAATGTGGCAGACCTGTTGACTAAAATTCTCTCACAAGCAAAACATGATCACACCTTAGTACTCTTTGGGTGTTAATCACATGGCGATGTGAGCTAGATTACTGACTCTAGTAAACCCTTTGGGTATTGGTCACATGGTGATGTGAACTATAGAGTGTTAAATCACATGACGATGTGAACTATTGGTGTTAAATCACATGGCGATGTGAACTAGATAATTGACTCTAGTGCAAGTGGAAGACTGAAGGAAATATGCCCTATAGGCAATAATAAAGATGTTATTTATATTTCCTTATATCATGATAAATGTTTATTATTCATGCTAGAATTGTATTAACCAGAAACTTGATACATGTGTGAACACCTAGACAAAAGAAAGTGTTCCTAGTATGCCTCTACTTGACTAGCTCGTTAATAAAAGATGGTTAAATTTCCTGACCATAGACATGTGTTGTCATTTGATCAACGGGATCACATCATTAGGAGAATGATGTGATGGACAAGACCCATCCGTTAGCTTAGCATGTTAATCATTCAGTTTTATTGCTATTGCTTTCTTCATGACTTATACATATTCCTTTGACCATGAGATTATACAACTCCCGAATACCGGAGAAACACCTTGTGTGCTATCAAACGTCAAAACGTAACTGGGTGATTATAAAGATGCTCTACAGGTGTCTCCGAAGGTGTTTGTTGGGTTGGCATAGATCGAGATTAGGATTTGTCACTCCGAGTATCGGAAAGGTATCTCTAGGCCCTCTCGGTAATGCACATCACTATAAGCCTTGCAAGCAATGTGACTAATGAGTTAGTTGCGGGATGATGCATTGCGGAACGAGTAAAGATACTTGCCGGTAACAAGATTGAACTAGGTATGATGATACCGACGATCGAATCTCGGGCAAGTAACATACCGATGACAAAGGGAATGACGTATGTTGCTATGCGGTTTGACCGATAAAGATCTTCGTAAAATATGTAGGAGATATTATGAGCATCACTACAAAAAAAATACACTTCCGTGATGATACGTGTTTGTCACAGTAGGTCGCGTTTTTGTCATCCATGTACATCCATGACGATTTTATGACAGAATCAAGATAGTCATACCTGTGTTGTCGTAGAAGTGTTCCATGACATTACCAAAATTATCATCACGGAAGTGTCCACTTTCATGACGATAAATCGCGCGTCACAGAAGTGCTTTCGTCAAGGGTGACCGACACATGGCATCCACCGTAACGGAACACCCTTAACCTATCAGGTCGGGTTTTGGATCTGATAACCCGTTAACAGCCCCGACCAATGGGAAATTTCCACGTGTAAAATTCTTATTGGCTGGACGAAACACGTGTGAGCTAGTCACTGGGTCAGATAGGCGCCTATGATATGTCGACACGTGCCACGGCCCACCACTGGCCAATTTAGCTTACAAAGCCGTCCCGTTTGACTTGGTCAAAAGTTAACGGCTGGCCCATGAAACTTGTTAATGGTCCGCCAAGAATAGCCCATTTTACGGCCCGTTAACTCATGGCCCGTAAGGCCCTAAAGGAAATCGGCCCGACAACGTCATGTGGGCCGTCGAATATAACACCAGCCCATTTCACTTTCGGCCCATGTATGGCCCACGACGTCTTTCGGCCCATATGAGGCCTTCGTATCTTTTGGCCCTTTACAGGCCCACGGTGACTCTAGCCCATAATGAACAATAATTTTCTTTGTACCCGTTAACGGCCCGTGATTTACATGGGCCGTTTCCAGCCCATGTTAGCTTTCGGCCTATTGATGGCCCATACGTTCTTGCGCTCCTTTTCGGCCCTCGATTACTTTCGGCCCGTTACTAGCCTATTCCCCTAATGGGCCAAATTCGGCCCATGGCAAGAGTCAGCCCGTTACTGGCATGTTCCCCAAATGGGCCAAATTCGGCCCATGGCAAGAGTCGGCCCGTTACTGGCCTGTTACCCTAATGGTCCAAATTCGGTCCATGGCAAGAGTCGGCCCGTTTCTGGCCTGTTAACCCGCTGCGCCGTTTCCAGCCCGTCCTATATTCTGGCCCATTAACGACTCGTTATGCCCGTGATGTAATTAAGCCTTTTGATCCTATGACCGATTAACGGCTCGTTACCATCTTTGGCGATACCAATTATGCCCGATTATAGCCCATGTAGACCCATTTATCCGACGGCCCGAGGCCCATCGACTGAGCCCATTTATCGACGCCCGAGGCCCACCGATTCTGAGCCCATTTATCGACGGCCCGTAGGAGACCCATGGATCCTACGGCTCAGATCTGCCCATGGTAGTTGCCGCCACTAGCAAACCAGGAAAAGAAGACTAGGAAATAAATAAGGCCAAACTAATGCTAGGCTATTAAGGCGATTGCACAGATTACATCCACTCGGCATCAAAGATCGCCACCAAAGGCAAATATAGGGAACACCCTACACTATACAAAAATGGCTTGTTGTTTTCTTCACCGGTGGTGCATGTTAAGAATAAATTTTGTATCGCACCAAAACAAATTACAACTATATAACAAAAGGAAGGTTGGCATAAAACTTACAGATCTAGCGTATAAATGCACCACCGTAAGTTGAAGCTTAGTTCATTTGACCGATCATTACGTTTTCATGTTGTATTGTCCGATGGAGCACCATAACCCTCGCCTTCATTTCCCCTAGGCTCCTGAACAACATAGAAAATGTCTGATAGTCTGGTTTCAAAACCATGCATATCTTGACGACATTGAGCAATGTTTCTCCTTGTTTCACAAAGGGCCTCTGTTAGGGAATGGACTTGTGTCTGGAGCGCAGATACAACATTGCTTTGAGCTTGCATATCTTGATCATGAGGCAGTTTTGACAATATTGCCTTAACAACCAACCCAGTATTACGCAGGAACGTGCTTTTGGCACTGTTAGTGGACAGGTACTGACCCACTGCAACAAGAGCTAACATTGCGGTTATAGTTGCATCGCCACCTTCAGAAGGTGGCGGTTCCATCATTTTATCCATAGCTCGCTGAAAAGTTGAGGTTTTACATTAGTAGTACCGTAGCGTAAGATATTAAGGAGGCAAAGCAAAACCAAACAAAATAGCTTTGGTCTATATACATAACTTATCTCGTGAACCCATGTAAAATATTAGTTGTATTTTATTGCAAAGTACATAATAAAACCAGGTTCCAAACATATGACCATGTACCATCGCTAATGTATTGTCTATTTCTTCACATTGTATTGAGGGCTAAGGATAAAGAGACTAAGTTTATAATACGGTAAGCATAGTATGACATCATTCATATCACAAAACAACCGAGAATGCATAAACAGCAATTGTAACGCTGTGTGGGAAAGTCCAGCACGAAACTAGATTAGGTCAAGATCAAAGGAACATCACTCCTCTCTTTTAAACCCTGTAAGGTGCAATGATACGCTAAGACAATTGTGTATAAAATTGAAAAGAGTAATAGATATTGGCTGCAAACCATGCGTTCAAGGCACAAGTCGAGTAAGTAGTAGTGAAAAGGCATGAGGATTAAGGACTTACAATGTGGCTTTGATGGTGTAGTCATGCCCTTCTTCTTCTTTGGTGTGACAGTCCTTGAAGATTTCCACGGCATTTGGTTCAGGTACTTTTTGGTCCTTGCGGGCTTTCCTCTGCACTTCGAACAAGTCAATATAGATATGATAATATGGTACAGTGAAAAAAGTGAAACAACAGCTATTTAAAAGAGCATCGCAGTGTGCAATATAGCTACGAGATCCTGTCGTCTGTTGGAATTTCACTTTCGTACGGTTGGCCTTGTTCTTTGAACAGTTCACCTACAAGAAGATAGATTTGTGTGGCACATGCGTAAATAGGACTTCAACATGTGATCTGATCACATATATATAATGTACCTGATACTTCGGATCAGACCAGTGTTTAACAAGGCCCCTCCAGTCTTCATCCGATATATTTTCCACTGGAGATGTTTGGGAAAGTTCACTATTAGCCTTGCCTTCAAACTGAGTTTTCCTCAAGTTATACCGACATCAAGCAGAGAGCAGACTTGAAAACATGGGTGCAAGCTTGTCTGGTTGCATCATCTTGGCTATCCAACTTGAACCTCATCTGTTGAAAATTATGGGAGTCTCATTATCAGCAACCTAGAAAGTATGGGACAAAGCAAGACGATATTACTAGTTTTCATAAATAACCATACTTACATATAAATGGTCGAGGAAGGTGTTGAACTGGGTTTCATCTTTGTCATTCCTGTACCAAATCCATGTTGGGAGGATACGTACATGACACCTAACGGCAACCGCTGCCTCTGATACTAACTTGGCTGACTCTGTAGCATCACGTGGCCTTTTTAAACCTGCCTCAAAACGGATCTCCATTCTTCCTCCTCTAGATTTAGTTAACCTATCGAGCATTATCCCTGATGTTTGTTTCCTCTTGCGCCTAGGTGCTAGTCCAGCAACGAACATAGGAAGTGTTAGTGTACGTCAAACTGAGACTACATATAAAGAAGCATGCAAAATGTAACTTGACTCCAGCAACTACCTTCTTGCTATTGAAGCTCACAATGTTCATCTGATATTGCCAACTCGTCTTGTGTTAAGAGTGCTTGGGAAGTAGTGTCAGGTGGCGAGGGAGCTTGGGAACGTGCTGCTAGCTCAGTTGACACACGAGTAACTCGTGCAGCTGGTAGTACTATGGTAGGTGTTGCAAGAACTAGGGTTGTCTCTGCTTGTTTGGTGGCAGCTATTTGTTTCTGTTTGGCTTTTTTTGCAGCTCATGTAGCATGGGATGCCGTGTTTGTAGAATTTTCTGCTAGACTTTGACCTTCTATTGCACCATCAGTACCAGCAGAATCTGCAGGATTCATCCGCTTCTCATTCCCTGCCATTCTGTGTTTCTTCCTCTTTCTCTGTGCCATGTTAAGCCAAGCCGACAAGAAAAATGAATAACAATTTAGTTCTTCAGAAAAAATTGATGTGTGATGCGGACGAACTGAACTTTGATGTTAGACAACCACATGATAGGAGGATGTAATATGTATGAAAAACAGGACGGAAGAGATAACCAGAACTGGTATGTAAACTAAGAAGAAGACATTTCACCAAATTAGAAGCAATGCAATGGAAGGTAGACACCATATGAAAGATGCTACAAATATCTCTCTGCCAAGTTAACAGTGTCTCATCATAAATGCCATTTAAACAAATGTGAAGCAATACAAGAAATAAATCATATGCAAGATGCAAACAACATCACACTACCATGTTAGAGGTCTCTCATCATTAGTGCCATTGCATATTCACAGCTTATGATGTGTAAACTAAGGAGAAGGCATTTCAACAAATTAGAAGCAATGAAAGGTAGATGTCGGTGTCAAAACCGGCGGATCTCGGGTAGGGGGTCCCGAACTGTGCGTCTAGGCGGATGGTAACAGGAGACAAGGGACACGATGTTTTTACCCAGGTTCGGGCCCTCTCGATGGAGGTAAAACGCTACTCCTGCTTGATTGATATTGATGATATGGGTAGTACAAGAGTGGATCTACCACGAGATCAAGGAGGCTAAACCCTAGAAGCTAGCCTATGGTATGATTGTTGTAATGGTTGTCTCCTACAGACTAAAACCCTCCGGTTTATATAGACACCGGAGAGGGCTAGGGTTACACAGAGTCGGTTACAATGGTAGGAGATCTACATATCCGATCGCCAAGCTTGCCTTCCACGCCAAGGAAAGTCCCATCCGGACACGGACGAAGTCTTCAATCTTGTGTCGATCTTGGAGTCCGGTGATGATTATAGTCCGTTGTCAGGACACCCCTAGTCCAGACTCCTCAAGAGCCCTCGAACCAAAGCTTCAATGACGATGAGTCTGGCGCGCATATTGTTCGGCATTGCAAGGCGGGTTCCTCCTCCGAATAATTCATAGAAGATTGTGAACGCCAGGATAGTGTCCGGCTCTGCAAAATAAATTCCACATTCCACCGTAGAGAGAATAATATGTACACAAGTTCAATCTGCTGACGTATTTTGTGGCATGACGTCATACCACCATGAAGCCTTTACTTGAATCATTTTTATCATACCACCTCAGCACGTTTAGCGAAGCGGTTTCCTTGGCACGTCTTGTCGAACCAGAGATCGTTTTCCCCTTATTCCGGGATTCCCATCAATACGGACGTGGGTAACCCAACCGCACCCGTTGCCACGCCCCTTCTATCGGAGGCGAGTCCCGAACGGTCACGGGGACGGCTCTTGGTATTCTCCCTCTTTATAATGGGACCAAGGCTTGTTTCTTTTCTTCAATCCTCAATCGAATCTTCTCCTCGCCCCGAGTTCCAACACCCAGAGCCCCAGATTCGAGCGCCGACCTTCAACAATGTACGGCTCCGACCTCTGAGGGCGGTGGATGCCCTCCTCCGTCACAGAAGAAGACGTGCTAAAGCTGCGAGAGGCCAAGTACCTGACTTACGAGATTTCGCATAGGTTGCCCGCCAAAGGGCAAGTCATTCCCACCCACGTGCTAAAGCTGCGATACCTACTTTGGCGGGTGCCGCACTGTTGTCCTGTTTGGGTTTAGGCTTCCCAATGGATCCTTTTGTGAGAGGTCTCATGTTTTACTATGGGTTGGAATTCCACGACTTGGCTCCGGAGTCCATCCTCCACATCTCTTCATTCATTGTCGTCTGCGAAGCCTTCCTCCGCGTTACCCCTCACTTCGGCTTGTGGCTTAAGACCTTCGACGTGGAGCCAAAGATGATCGAGGGGCGTCAAGCAGAGTGCGGCAGGGCGGTTGTAAGCAGAAGGGCCGACGCTCCATGGCCCAAGGGCTCTTTTCAGGAGGAGCTCAGCTTGTGGCAGCAGGAGTGGTTCTACATAACTGCTCCTAGGGGCAGCAGGCAGAAGCCGCTGCCCATCTTCTGCTCGGGCCCTCCATAGCGGCTGATGTCATGGGTCAGCCAAGGGCTCAACTGGGGGCCATCAAAGGACGTGCCCCTATTGTAGGGCCGGATTCAAGACCTCCAAGCGAGGGAGATCCATCTGGTCGTGGTGATGCAGGTCATGCCGATTAGGCGTCTCCTGCCCTACAAACGCCGTCCTCTCCGGCTGTGGGAGTTTAATCCGGAGGGACCACGAATTCTCCAACACTTCATGGGTACGACACCCATGGAGATGTACAAACTGTTCTTCGGATCACGAGAGGCGTGTCCGGAATTGACCGAGGACGCCGGCCTAAGCTGCAATCGCCCGGATACACAAGTAAGTAGCTCCGTGTCCGGACATACCGTTTGTTTGCCTTTCTATGATTCGCCTTTTGACCAATTGCCCTCTAAACAGGAGTGGATAGCGCAAGCAAAACTGATACGGTGTCCGGCCCCCCTCCCAGATACCGCGCCAGATCTCGTGCTGGTCAGGATGCTCGAGGTTGCGCCTTCAGAAGAAGGCAAAGGGGAGAACAGAGGAACTACCGCCTCAACCAAGGAGGCTTTTGAGGAAGGGGGGATCAAGAATCCCTCCTTCCAAGGGGAGAAGAGGACCGCCTCCGAAAACCCAGAGGCCAAAGCCTCGAAGCGGGGGAAGAGATCTTCACCAGAGGGTCCTGCATCCGGAGAGGCTCCGCCGCCTGATCTCCCTAAAGAATCAGCCCTCCAGCGAGCCGTAAGTAGAAAAAGGGAGTTTTGTAGTAAGGGACATCCCTATTTGTGCTTCTGAGGATAACTTAAGTTTTTACCTTGTAGTTCGGATCTCCGTCCTTCTCGAGATGAGCTCGTCTTGGGGAACTCCGTCCGGAGATGATGGAGAGCGAGACGCCTCCATCTCGCCGCACCATCGGATAGGGCGGACGAGCTCAAGTGTCATCACGGAGGGTATCCCCGAGTCCGCAGGTCGAATAGTTCGGCACCAACCGGTGCGGCCGGGAGCCAAGGATCTGCTTGAGAGGGCGTCTATCTCGAAGGTCACTATACACTGATGAGTACGGTGATTGAAAGAATTTCATCCGCCGAAGGCGGATTGCGTGATGCCGTCAGGAGTTTGCTGGTGGGGTTTGAGGAACGTCAAAATGACATACCCTTTGACAGTTTTACACATAAAGTGCGCCAGATAGATAGTAGCCCCGAGACTCGGTAGGGTGTCGAGAACGACAGCGCCGAGGATCAAAATCCCATGTATTGATTTTCGCCTTTCCTATGCGGTGGCGGATAGTTCGGTGGCTAGCCGGACTGATGGAGTTGCCGAACTAAAGCGGCAGCTCGACGTTATGGATGCGGACATCGACTTGGTCAATAAACGACTTGACGAGTCACAAGGTAGGTTTTTCTCCGTGGTCACCTAGTAAGGGAGCGAAGCCCTCCTTACAACATGTGTGCTCAATGCGATGGTGCCGCTCTTTGTGGAGAGCGTTCGGGCAGAACTTGCTCAAGCCAAGGAGCAAGCCAGAAGGAGTGATGCGGCTGCCTCGAGGGCGGCCGAAGAGCTAGAAGCCGAAAGGGCTGCACTCTGCCGAAGCAGGGAGGAGATGGCTGAAATGGCCGTGAAGTTGAAAGATGCTACCGACCGCAATGAGGTTCTTGAAAAGGAACGCCTAGCGGAGCAAGAAGACCTGGGGAAGGCCACCGCCAAAGCCAAGGATGCCCGCTCGCAATGCGGCTATAAAGGAGGAGTTGCGCCAGCCGAGACATTGTGGTCGGTAAGCCCTTTCGCTGCACCGGAGGTTTACAGATCCAAAGTATGCTCAGCTTAGCCAGCTGTGGGGTCCGGAGGATCCTTATATGGATTTAGCGGCGAGTGCGGCAGATGCCATTGTGCACTTCCGAAGTCAGAAGGATCACAAGACGGAAGAACTATTTTGGTCTCAATTCCATAGTCCGGAGCGTTCACTTCCGCTGACCGATCGGTTGGCCGAGTGGGCTGAGCTGAATAGATATTCCGGACTTGCCATGACGGATATCGTGGCTCATGTCTGGCCGGATAGGCCCAAGCCGAAGAGTTATTTTGGCTTATTGCAGCAATTCCTTGGGGCGGTACCACATATCAAGGCGATGAAGCGGTCGGCCTGCATAGAGGGTGCACGGATGGCCCTCGCCCGTGTGAAGACATACTGGACGGAGATGGATGCCACGCTGCTATGCGACCTGTGGTTCGGACGAGCCGTTACCCGCCGAGCACTATTTTGGGGAAGTTCTGCGTGGTGCTCGTGAAATAGAGTCGCAGTGCTCAAAAAATGTCATGTTCAAATGAATGTTATGGTTTGTAAAACGATGTTTATAATGTAAGCGCTTTTTGTACTTATGCGTTCAAGTATTGAAATATCTCCTGTGCGACCGTTTATGTATACGTGTGTATAACCTGAAAGATGGCAGTCGTTGGCTTCAGCCCCCACGCACAAAGTGCAGGGGTGTTTGCGAAAATAGCGCATTTTCACACTTAATCCGACGTCTCGGTCCTGTGAAGGAGGCGGTAGCGTAGCAAACGAGGCAACCGGACTATAATGCTTTATCACTTTCACTTAGCCATAGGAGTTCGAGAGTGGGGCTACGATATAGCCCCTAGGGGCACCGCGCTCTCCGAATTCGGGGCGTGTATGTGCCTGACCGGGAAACGGCCCTTCATTAAAGCGGGGGAATTCTAAACATTCCGGTAGTCGATCGAGTGGTTGAGCAGTCTCTCCTCAGATCATGACAATCGGTTTTGGCTTTCATCGAGGTGCTCCCGGCCAACCGGGCACAATCGTAGTAGTTCTCCGGTGCCGCGTTAGCCGATGATATGGAACGAAGGCAGCAAAACACAGGAGCCGGGCAAACCCAACATTTGACCAAAGACATGATTCGAGCTGATGCATATAAGGCCTAACTCGAGACGCCGAACACTCCCTAAGGTATTCGGTCTTTATGATAGCGGGCAGAACAATGCCCTAAGCCCCTAGTGTCCGGTACACGGAAGGTCCTCCGACGCGCCGATGCCAAAACATCGATCTCCTCTCTGGTTATAATGAGAAACCAGGGATATATAGCAACAAGAGACAGTAAAAAAGGTTTACGCAGGTCTTAATCAAAAGAATCCTTGCAACGGGTCCCTACCGCACGTCTGCTACTGTGTCTCCGTTGTCAGATCACGGGACGGTGTAACACGTTGTTCATCTGTAAAGGAGAGGAACTTAGTTTTGAAAAGAAATCGTGTCAAAAAATGTATTTAAAACAAAGCATGAATAAATGAATAAGGCTGAGCTTTTATTGGCTCCTTGTTGTTCATACGCACAGCCCCTTATGAAGGGGTGTGCGGCTAGGGAGCCCCTAGCTTATTTATGCCGGACTCGTCTAGCCGTGTCCGGGGTCCTGAACGACCTTTTAATGAGATGATGCCACATGGACCGAGCATTTTAAGTGTAAGAGACGCGTAATGTGGTATTGCGTTAAAGCGGACAAAAGCTTCACGTCCCAGTAGTGCTTGATGGCTACTTTTGAATGGGGCGACATGAAAGATCAGCTTTTCGCGTCGGAAGTTGTCGGGTGACCCGAACACAACTTCTAGTAGTAAGGAGCCCGTGCACTTGGCGTAAGGGCCTGGCGTCACTCCTTTAAAGGAAGTGCGGCTATGTCGAATTTTGGTAAGGTCGACCCCCATCTTGCGGATTGTGTCCGGATATAGCAGGTTTAAATCGCTGCCGCCATCCATCAGGACTTGTGTAAATTGTAGTCCGTTGATTATAGGATCCAATATTAGAGCAGTCCATCCTGCATTTTGAATACTTCTGGAATAGTCCAGGTGGTCGAAAGTAATTGGTTTTGACATCCAACCTTGAGGTTCCGCTGGGGTGGACCGTGCGATACCTACTTTGGCGGGTGCCGCACTGTTGTTCTGTATTATCACATGAAGTGACTTTACTGTCTTGACTTCTTGTGGGAAAGTCTTTTGTTTTCCGGCGCTCTGCTGGTGGGGTTCGTCGTCATCCTCGCTTGGCGCGTCGAGCCCCTTGTGTTCGGCGTTGAGTCGGCCGGACTGTTTGAAGACCCAACAATCTCGGTGGGTGTGGTTTGCGTGCCTTCCGGAGGTCTTTGTGGATTTGACATATCCGATCCAAAATTTTGTTTAAGTTGGATAGCTCGTCACCGTTGTCCCTAAGAGGCGGTGTTTTGCTGTTCGTCATGAGCTTTTGAATCCGGCGCCGACCGCCGTGTTCTTTGGGCTTTTTCTTTGTTTCGCGCTGGTCCTTTCGCGCCGTGATTTTCCGCTTCCATCTCGATCTCGGATGTACTCGGGCCGCTGGTGCTGCATCTTGCTAGCCATCTGTCTTCCCCTGCGCAAAAGCGGGTCATTAGGCTTGTTAGCGCGGCCATAGTTCTCGGCTTCTCTTGGCCGAGGTGTCTCGCGAGCCATTCGTCTCCGACATTATGTTTAAAAGCTGCTAGGCTTCGGCGTCCAGACAGTCGACTATTTGGTTCTTTTTGGTAAGAAACCTGTTCCAGAATTTGCGTCGACTCTCCGGCTGTTGAGTTATGTGACTTAAATCGCTCAGATCCGGAGGTCGGACATAAGTCCCTTGAAAATTTGCTCTAAACACGCACTCGAGCTCTTCCCAACTTCCAACAAGATTTTACGGGAGGCTTTTGAGCCAATGCCGAGCTGGCCCTTTGAGCTTGAGGGTAGATATTTTATGGCGTGGAGATCATCTCCTCTAGCCATGTGTATGTGCAAGATGTAATCCTCAATCCGCACTCGGGTCTGTTGTTACATCATATGCCTCTATGTTTACGGGTTTGAATCTCGCTGAAATTCATGATCCAGCACCTCATCGGTGAAACATAGTGGGTGTCTGGCGCCTCAGATTTAGGCGTGCCGTTATCTTGAACATGCGGCGCGGTTGTGTTGCTTCACGGGCCCTCTTTTGGCCCATAAATGGACCTGACCGCCATCTGCTTTACGAGGATCACGTGTCGCCTTGTGTGCGGTGCCACTTGTCGCTGGCCCGTCATCTGGTCGCCTATCCGCCAGCGGCCTCTTTGCTTTTTGTTGTGGGAGCTCTATGGCCTCCTCGTCGGTCTCGCAGCAGCTTGCGCTCGGTAGTTCTTTGTTTGGTGGCTATTGCCATATTTGTCCGCGGTCTTGAGTACTTTGCTCCACCTCATTCTGAGTATGTCTTCCGCTGTTTTGAGCTTCCGTTTTTCCTTTTTCAGACTTCTTGAAGTGGCGACAAGTCTTTTGTGAAGGTTCTTATGCTCCGGTGGTGTGTCCGGCGTGAGATCGTCTGGACTGTTGTTTTCGTCGGGCATGGATTGATTATCCGATTTGTCCAGTTTGGATGGTTGCTTGGTTGCATGTTCGTCGCCTACTGGTTTCCCTGCTCTATTGTTGGGTCATTAGGAGTGCTGCTTTTGTCGAGGCGGGACTTAGGGCGGCGCCTACGTCGCCGCTTTGGTTTGTTTGTCGGTGGGATTGTCTTTTGCCGCGTCCCGTTGTTCCTCGTTATCGCTTCCTTTTGGGGTGTCCACCATATATACATCATGAGTTGAGGTGGCCTTCTAGTGCTTGGTAGGCGCTGGTTCTTGGTAGTCTCCGGCATCGTCGTCCATACCGTCGATGTCTTCAGAGTCGTAGTCTAGCATGTCTGTTAGATCGTCGACAGTGGCTACAAAGTGGGTGGTGGGTGGGCTTTGAATTTCTACGTCGTCCATATCCCAACCAACCTGACCGCAGTCCGCCAGGCTCTCCCGATAACGAGAGATGCTTTAGCTAATTCAGGATGTCGCCAAAGGGTGAGTGCCGAAAGATGTCCGCGGCGGTGAACTCCATGATCGGCGCCCAATCGGATTCGATTGGTAGGAGCGCAGGAGGTTCGGAGTCCGGCGAGGAGTCCAGCACCTCGGAATCACGAGCTTTATAAGGGACAAGGTCAGTATTCGGCTCCATCGCCAGAAAGCGATTGCAGCCCCGAGGCGTGTCCAGCCACCGTCCTCGATCTGCGCGGTCGGCTCCGAGCTATGGGTCGAAGCGGATTCATGTGCGGCCTCCAAGGTACTGTCCGGCGGCAGAGCTAGATCATGCTCATCGTGACAGTGCGGCACGCTCGGCTATGGCTCGAATCCATCGAAGATCAAATCTCCGCGGATGTCCGCCGTGAAGTTTAGGCTTCAAGTCGACTGATGGCGGGGCATAGCTTCGATCCGCTCCAGATGGCCAAGTGAATTGCCCGCATGCAAAGCCGCCCAACACGAAGATCTGTCCGGGAGAAATTCTCACCCGGACTGGGTTGTTGTTGATTGAACAAGCCATCGGGCCTATCGGTGACGCACACGAGGAACTCTCAATGAAAGCACCAATGTCGGTGTCAAACCGGCGGATCTCGGTAGGGGTCCCGAATGTGCGTCTAGGCGGATGGTAACAGGAGACAAGGGACACGATGTTTTTACCTGTGTTCGGCCCTCTCGATGGAGGTAAAACCCTACTCCTGCTTGATTGATATTGATGATATGGGTAGTACAAGAGTGGATCTACCACGAGATCAAGGAGGCTAAACCCTAGAAGCTAGCCTATGGTATGATTGTTGTAATGGTTGTCTCCTACGGACTAAAACCCTCCGGTTTATATAGACACCGGAGAGGGCTAGGGTTTACGTAGTCGGTTACAATGGTAGGAGATCTACATATCTCAGACGCCAAGCTTGCCTTCCACGCCAAGGAAAGTCCCATCCGGACATGGGACGAAGTCTTCAATCTTGTGTCTTCATAGTCTTGGAGTCCGGCTGACGATGATAGTCCGGCTGTCCGGACACCCCTAGTCCAGGACTCCCTCAGTAGACACCATATGAAAGATGCAAGGAATATCATTCTACCAAGTTAAAACTGTCTCGTCATAAGTGCCATTTGAACAAATTAGTAGTACAAGCTAGAAAAGAATGTGAGATGTAACCTATATCACACCAAGTCAAACGTGTCTTATGATAAGTGATTGTTGCAAAGTTACACAACAAGTAGTAATTTGATGTAAGAACATGGTGTGATAGATGATATTTTATGTTCTAGAAACAGAACACGTGTCTTATTCAAGTATAATGTGTAAAGTAAGCAGATGGAATTCAACAAAATTAGAAGCAATACAAGCTAGACATCACACATAACATGCAACCACATATAACATTGCCAAGTTGAGGAGCACACGGTGATGCTGCACTAGGGGAGACGTGCTCATCATAAACACAACTTTGTTGAGTGTCTATGCATGTGTTGTCTTGGAAATCATCTTGGGGGTGTGGAGGAGTAGAAACTATAGAGGCCCTCCGTTTGGAAGGAGCACCTTTATCCGCTGCCTTGCTAACTTCCTTCCGTTTTATTGATTTTGAATTGTCAAGTAAAACCGACAGGAAAAAGCAATAAAATTCTCTCTTCAGAACTCATTCATGCATGATACTGATAATCACTACTTTGATGTAAGGCAAACACATGATACCAGGATGGAATATGTACGAAAAACAGGACCGCATGGCATGTTCACAACTGTTTGTGTAAACTAAGCAGAAACCATTCCAGCAAATAAGAAGCAATGCAAGCTAGACACCACATGAAAGATGCAACCAATATGACTCTGCCAAGTTAAAAGAGTCCCATCATAAATGGAATTTTAACAAAGTAGAAGCAGCGCATGCTATAAATCATATGAAAGATGCAACTAATATCGCACTGCATATACTAAAGGTGTCTCGTCATACTGATTGATGCGGGATACAAAAAAACAATAGTTTTATTTAAGGACATTCTTAATAGACAGATGTACTATGTACTAAATACAGGAAGGCATGTCACATTAACAGGTATAATGTACTATAAGCTAAGTAGACTAGCACATGCAGTTTAACCAGATTGGAAGAATTACAATCTAGACACCATATGCAACATGCAACCACATATCACGCTGCCAAGTTAGAGCAAGCACCTGCGATGCTAGTGTAGGGGAAATGCTGTAATCAACTACTGAGCTACGCTCACTATCTTCATCTAGCATTTCATTTCTTGAGAATCATGTCGGAGGGTGACGCTGCATTCTTTAAATGAGGAGTAGTCCCTTGTTCTGCCCTGCCTCATCATAAGTGATTGATGAGGGATACACAAGAACATTAGTTTGATGTAAGAACATGGTTAATACACGAGATGTACTAGTATGTACCAAAAACAGAAAGGCATGTCATATTCAAAGGTATAATGTGTAAGCTAAGCAGATGCAATTTAACCAAATTGGAAGCAATACAAGCTAGACATCCGGCTGGAGTGGTGAACATGATCATCTAGGTCCTTAGAGCCTGGTGGGAGGCGGGCTGCTTCGCCACCATCGTGGCTTTTTAGTTGGCTTCCAGGTGATGCCTGTCTTTGCTGGGCTTGTCACTGGCTCGGCTAGTGCCCTGACTAGCTATTTGTCTTCTAGTGCTCATGGGATGGTGGTTCATGTAAAAAATATCTTTTCTTATCTTAATAAAGATCGACTTCGGCCTTTTGAATACAAGCTAGACACCATATGGAACATGCAACCACATATGACACCGCGAAGTTAAAGCAAGCACCTGGGATGGTGGTTCATTGCGAGCGAGGTTATCAACAACAGAGCTACGTTTACCGTCTCCATCTGCTGACACTGCACCCTTTATAACGTTGTAACGTGTTGTGCCTAGCCGCGTAGAAAGCTGGCACAACTTGTCTCTTTTCTTTTTTTTTCTTCTCTTTCGGCAAACTCTGAAATACCCTTGCATAAAAACACAATAGTGAGAGTATGGGTGAAGTGCGTGCAGAACTAGTGCACTGTAAAAGTAGCAGATAGCAGGTGGCTGGAAAATAAATGACAGGAGACATATGATAGCTCTACAACATTGCATGGCAAACAAAATTAGATTCTACTCTGTATGATTTTGTAATATATGAGCACAGGAAATGCAGGTACTCCTCCAGCACACCACCACATGTGGTCATATCTAAGATAACAGTCGACTGAAAATAAATAGGTCAGTCGATTTTTTAATGAACCGTCCGATCTATAAGGAACGGGCAGATGGCCTTCGTCTACCTCCCGCGAGTCACTGTTGACGATCTTTCTTGAACCGCCAGCGACCACCGGCCCAGACCCCTGCCTCTGCCACCCCGCCCTCCCATCGACCTCACACCACCGCCATGCTTGGCAGCGCCCCCAAGCCATACCTTTAATCCCGACCGACCTCCAGATCGGGCACCAGTAGCTCTAGGCCACACACGCCCCTAAGATAAACACTAATGCTGCTTTCGGGCGTAATAATAGTCGATTTAGCGCTGTTATGCCGGGGAATGCTTCCGTTAATTGGGAATCAACTGGCCAGAAATTGAAATTCAGGGGGGCGACGGACCTCTAGCTAAGGTGAAATAGTATATGAGGAGAAACTTTGTGCATCGCGAGTTACTAGGAACATATAGTATCAAGAAGAAGCAGTCAACTAGTGTCATCTGTGGGATGAATACCGTGCAAGCAGAGACATAAGATTTGCACGAATAAGGGAAGAGGAGTACCTTCTTGTTTTACCGGTGTGGTCACCTCCACATGTCGCGCCGATCTTCTTCTTTTTACCGGGGAAACCGATGTTCTAGAGGGTGCAGGCTTGGACGAACCCATGGCCAAATTGTTGACTGTGTTGCCATGGCCGGATGTCGGCGGAGGGGAAGCAGATCCGAGGCGGCGAAGGACGGCGTAGCAGGAACAGCTCCGGTGCGGTGGAGGGTGGAGAAGTTGGAGCGGCAGCGGTGAGGCGCAGGACGGTGTGGTTGAACTGGCTCGGGTACGGACGGCTCGGCCTCGGCTTCAACTACTAGCCGTGGAGGGCGTTGTGGTTGAGGTTGCGATGGACGACGGCGTCGGGGTATCGGCTCCGGCGTGATGGAGGAGGGCGGCGGTTGATGGGTGGGATGGGGTGGCGGAGGAGGACGCCAGGGTTTCGCGGCTGGTGGTGAGGTAGTTTTGGCGCCCATGGAGTAGGAATGGGGAATCGGACGGGTGGGGGAACCATGTTTCGGTCTGTGACGCGCTTGTTTTTGGCTTTTTTGAACAGAAGATGGACGCGCTTGCTTGAAATTTGGGGAAAGTACAAACTTTGCCCCCCTCTTAAATTTCGGACCTACTACGGGTCGGGGGTAGGATGGTAACCCCAGGTGTCCCAAATAGTGGGCGGGAGCGATTTCGGCCGCGCGCATGTGTGCTTAGGCGGCCATTGTGTATGAATGTTTTTCGGAGGCGGTTGCATGGCGTCTAGATGAAGCTACAAACCTACCCCGGTTTAGACCTTTGGACGTTGGGCCGGTAGGTTTCACGGGTCGGAGTTATTAGAAAAGTAATTTCCTTGTACTACCAAACATTGGTCTCACGCGGTTTCGGGCTAGTAGAGGCTCTTTTGGCACTTCGTTCAAAATTTTGAAACAAAAGCATTCACGTTTAGAGTACTCTTGAACTATGAGGATTGACCTAAATAGACAACGTTATATTTGACCTTGTATGTTTGAAAACCTCATTAAATTATCCGCTTCTTTTTGAAATTTTGACACTTGAAAATCCTATAACTACGATTATTTTGGAATGGAGGAGCTAAATTTGAATCTATTTTGTACACGACTACATATGCTATTATGTACAAAGACAGAGCAAAGATTGGTACCCCATAATTTAGGTATGGTTTACAAGTGCCATGATATCAAATTCAAATAATTGAATTGATTTCATGTTGAATTCGATTTTTTTAAACCACCGTAAGTTGAATTCAAATGTATGCTAGTTCATAGGTAGCTATTTATAATGTCCATTGTGTAACTTTCGTATGTATAATGTGCTTTACACACACAACATGAACTATACTCACGTTTATATTCGATTGCTAAAGCGATGCATTGTCTGGAGTTCAAAATACTAACTATGTGGATCAATTGTGTCGAATAATAACATAGACATGCTCAAATTCGATAGAATCTAGATGTTTGATGGATCAATGACCGCTCCTTACGCGAATTGCAAATATCATGATCCCATCCTAATATTTGGATACAATTTATATCTTTAATCAATGTGTAGAGCAGTCTTTTACGTGTAGTCTCACTCTCCATCGGTGGTCTCTCACACATGCTCACACACTCTCTCCCGAGGTGTCTGTCTCGCACACATGCTCTAGATATAAACCTCCCTCCCTCTCATAACCATTTACAACTGTTTTCACTAACCTTTATCACAAGCACTCTTCCTCTCGCAAACATACACACGCACAATCCTCATCGACCCTTTCTATATACATGGACCTGCCTACGTGTCTCATGTACGCACATTATCTTTACGCATGTCTCTCACGCATTGTCTCACACCTCTCTTCCTAATCGACGAGTATGATTCTAGTAGAGCATTCTGTAGGATGCCCCTTAAGGTTAGGTTGGATGAATAGTAATATCAGAGATAAAGGGGTTACCTTAGTCCGAGAACCTAGGGTTACAAATCCAAGCCGACTTTGTCAGTGGACACAGAGTCTTTCACAATTATGCTATCTTTGTCTTGTACGACTAGTCATCCATGGGTCTTCCTAAATGTGTCATGGGCCGACCAATGTGGCGCAGGATGGAACCGAACGAAGGGCCTCACCTCGACCCACTGGACCTCATGCGTGACACACTCTCTGCCCCCACGTCTCATTATCTTCTCACACCCACACATACCAACACAAACACCACACACACAGAAAATTTCTCTTGGTGCCTCTATTCCCTCCCCCCTTGCATATACACACTCAAGGGAATGGAATCTCTTATCGTGACGTCATATTCGTCTCTCTCTCTCTAGACCACTCTCATTTCTCGTGCTATCTCTCCCACGCCCCCCCGCCCCTCGTTGGCCCCTCTATCCATGCCTCTCTCGAATACGTAATACACACACATACCTCTCTAGGCCCCACCAAATGCATCAACTACACATTCACACATGTTACATCACGTACCCCATTGATCTAAAAAGCCCTCTCTTCGCGTTTATTTTGCATACAACATTCCTTTTGAATAAAGTGTGGCCAAAAAATTATTTTAGAGTTTCTACATATATACAACATTACAAAGTTATATGGAGAAGTATGAACGCTAATTTGCATTGCATAGTGCCCACAATGATATTTATTCCGCATTGTGAATTTGTATATTTTTATACTATATACAAAGTTAGTCATAATAAAGAGAAACGAAGAGCATCTCTCTCTCCATCGTGATACCCCCCGACGCCTTTCACGTATGCACACAAAACTATCTCCAGGTCCTCTAAAAGTAAGCCCCCAGAAAATTCACGCGTGTTTCATCTTTCTCTCGCGCTATATGCAATGACGATCATTGTATTTGAAGAGAAAGCATGATACATACATTGGACTTCATAATCCACTCATTACGGTCACCGTTTACGTTTAGTGGTTATTATACAGTCACGGGATCACCGTACAACTCTGTATTTGCTCATGACATGACTAGTTGACCAGTTAAACGTTCCACGTGGCACCTCTAGTGTTGCATCACATTATCTCACTACCATCGTGCCCACCTGTCAACTTGTATCTACTCTACATCTACACTCTTATAAAATACACTCTTATAAAAAATAGAGTTGGTGATGATGGTGTGCCTGCCATCCTGCAATATAGGCCGTCCGATTTATATCTAACGGATAGGAAAGAAACTGTGGCAATTTTGCAAAAAGGTACCCACACACCTCTCCACATTTGCAAATAAGGCCTTCCCTCGTTCATCCTTTTTTCTCACAAGATAAACAAGTCATACAAATGCATCTTGATGTTATGTGCAACGCATGGGCATCTTGCTAGTAAGAATGAAAACAAACGACAAAAAAGTATTTTGACGGTGGTTCGAAGTCATGACCGCGGGCACAGCGGACAAGGTGGCCTTGTATCGGTATGCTGAGTCATTTGTTTTAACACACAGGAGCTGGTGTGGTGATTATACACACACGCACGCATGCACACGAACTGCATCCACGCAACACTCACACAAACACATGCACCCACGCACGCACGCAACACTCACACGTACACACGCAGCCACGCACGCACGCAACACTCACACGCACACACGCACGCATGCACACACCAGTACACCACACGACCAAGACACACTCTCACGCTCAAGTGCTCAACCTACACGTGCATGCGCACACATCAGGCCCTCACAGACACATACACAACCAGGTGATTCCCGCGCATGGGTTGGAGCCTTGTCGCACCTGCGTAAATTTGTGTTTATCTGACCTTTTCCCTATGCAAACTGACAGGTGGGACCCACAAGGAATGTGGTCAATTTAACTAGTCAACATGGCGCCACGCAGACTATTTGCCCGGTCAACAGAGTGCTATCCAATGCTGAACTATGAGCAAGTGACCGGATAATCACCGCAAAACTTGTATAGTGACCGTAATCGGCTTATTCTGAAGTTCGTGACCAGATACGCTTTTCTCTCTCAGAGGCCCTCCAAAACTACATCTCTACACGCTCGCATGTTACATCTAACAACTATGCAATACAGCACTACTACTACACTCTAACACAATAAATCATATGTGTTTGTAGTTTTACTAGATATCATATTGTTACTTATAATTATTCAGTTTGCACACATTAAAATTGCCTTTGAAATGTATGGCTAGTATCATCTACCGCGCGGGAAAAATCCTGCCCTTTCCTGTTTAATCGGGTTTGTATCGATGGATCATGCGAAACATCAAAACTATAGTACTATACAAGACAAGTGAGATTCATCGGGCCGTCAGGTCGCTCTACTCCTCCGTCAGAAGAGTGGAGCGCCGCTTTCATAAATCTTCTAGTCCCTTTCGCCGACATGTGGGACATCAAGCTACCGGGTCCACGTACATACCGAATCTGATGCATAGCAGCCGGGTGAAGCACCCCACCATGGCGCCGCGTAGTAATGAGCAATGAGGCGTCAAATCACAAAGCTGCACCTTTCCCGCAGTTAAGTTGGAGGGATGAAGTAATAATGCTAAAAAAAGAAGTTGGAGGGACGAAGCAACCATCATTTCACTCGTTGCCGGATCCACTTCTCCCTCATCTTCTTCAACTTAACCACGTGTTGCTTCTGCCGTTGTTCTGCTTCATCTGGGACGCGGATCGGCTTGGTAAAGCACTAACACGTGGGACCACATGTTAGCAAACCGCCAGGCAACGTCCTCCAAAAATAAGAAACCTCCCCCACCATCCGTTCGGCAAAATCACCTCGTTTTTACTAATCTTGATTCTATAATTTTTTAGATCAATATAACTGAGATTTGTATAGATAGCACACAGGAGCAAAACCAAGTGGTACGGTTAAGGGCATCCACAATGTGTAGCCAAATGTGAAAATAGCTTTTGGCATCGTGGTAACCATTGTGGACGGTGTTGCCAAAGCCAAAAAGATGGAACCGAAGCTCCCTGATTGATTGATTGAAGGAATAGAGAAATGCAACGTCTCTCCTCTTTCTCCCATGCTTGGACGCATGTAGTATAGTATAGAGCACAGAGTCTACTCCCCTATCCCTTCTATCACAAATCACAAAGCAGTGAGGCGTCAAATCACAAAGCACGGACGAAGCAACCATCATTTCACTCTTCGCTGACTCCGCTTCTCCATCGTCTTCTTCGAGAAACCATCTCACCGCACTAGTACTCCTAGTAGTAGTACTACTAGTGAAGGACTTCGTGGATGCAAATAAGGCGGTTGTCTCGGCTTGCAGGCGGCACTTGCGAACGACTTACCGTGGTCTCCCTCAATGGTGTTCTCCGTCGAATGCACTTTGCCAAACCACAAAAAAAAATATCGTCGATGTCACCGCAATGGGGAAGGAAGTCAAATATAGTTACTACATCCATTTTTTTATACACAAGGCCAGTATATCAAAATTACAATTTGCAAAGGGCCACTAACACTAATCAAGGCAAAATTGATGGGGTTAGCAACCCAGGACATTAATATCCCCTGCATGCATGCGGAAGTGAGAAGGTTGGTTTGCATGGCGCTGCATTAATCAAGCATGAGGAGTGAGATGGTTAGCTCTTTGGTCTTTCGAGAAAAAAATACGCATTAATTGACACGTGAAATGAGGATTTGTATCGATTAAATCCCGTGAAGGAAAACCTCGCCTTTATTTTTTAACACTAGTACTACCTCTGTCCTGGTTTATTGGTCCTCATTGTATTCCGTGACAAATTTTGACTATAAATTTAACTTATAAAATGTTAATGCATGTCAACAAAAAATGCATCGTTAGATTCGTATTTGAATGTAGTTTTCAATGATATAATTTTTATAACATGCATGAACATTTTTTAGTTAAATTTGTAGTTAAAATTTAGCATGGAATATAATGAGGACCAATAAACCAGGACGGAGGTAGTACTCCTAGTACGTACGTACTTCTCCTGTTTGGGTCTAGGCCTTGCATTGCCAAACTTGGCCACACATTTTTGCCAAGCTTGCCTAAAGTTTTCAAAATAAGAAGGAGGTACACTTGCGCACGGCTGTCGCGGTCGCACCGCACCCTCACACGGTCGCTCCTGCACGCCGCGGTTGCACCGCACCCTCACACAGTCGCTCCTGCACGCCGCAAACCCAACCAAGGGAACGCACCCTCACTAACACGTGTTGTCGCATGTGAACAAACCAAACTCAGCCATCCTATCGCTGACACATAATTTTCGTTCATAGAGTATGTTTATCCAACCGCATGTTGGGGAGTATCCGTACGGCCCGTGCGGTGGTCTGTTGGGGAAGAAGAAGAGGTGAGGAAGAAGGAAAGAAGGGTTAGGAGACGTAGGATATTCATCCAACCGCCTGAAATGGTAGACTGACCCAAGTCAGGCGACTTGCATAACAAATATAGTATGTTTTTACACAGCAAAAGATCCATAAAAACAACAACATAAAGAAAAACTATCACGGCTCATGGAAAGAGATGGCCTCGTCGTCTTTGGCTGCCGGCGCGAACCAGCCATCGCTGCCGATGTGTGTCTCCGCACCGTGATTGTCCTCAGCCTCCAGCTACTCGTTCAAGCGGAGCGTGTGGGCACTCTGCACGGACGAGAGCACAGCCCGGTTCAAGTCGAGGACGTCCGGTTCCGCCTGCAGGAGGGCCTCGATGGCAGCGGCACCCGCACGCTCCGCGTCGAGTCGAGCCTCTACCGACCGGTTCAAGTCCAGGACGTTCGGTTCTGCCTGCAGGAGGGCGTCGATGAGAGCGGCATCCGCATGCTCTGCATCGAGTCGAGCCTCTGCCGCCCGGTTCATGTCCAGGACGTCCGGTTCTGCCTGTAGGAGGGCCTCGATGGCAGCAGCATCCGCGCGCTCCGCCTCAAGTTGAGCCTCCGCCGCCCTGTTCACATCCACGACATCCGGTTCCGCCTGCAGGAGAGCCTCAATGGCAGCGGCATGCGCGCACTCCGAGTCGAGTTAAGCCTCTGCCTCCCGGTCCTCCTTTAGTATTGCCATGTTGAACCGCTGGTCCGCCTGCACCATGGGGGACTTGGACGCCGGCAGGAAGTCGACGTCCATCGTCTCATACCCATCGGGGGCCTTCTGCGCCGCGACCTCCGCAGTGAACATTGGATCGGCTTCCTCCTCCTTGTAGCCTAGCTCCAGAGAACTCGGGGATTGGCCCGCCGCAAAGCGAGCTTGGGAATGGAGGTCTGTGGCACCGACCGCCACCGCGATTTTTGCACGGCGCTCCGGCGTCAGCATCTTGTAGTAAGTGATCTTGCGGCGCACCATGGCTTTCCGGCGAACTAGGGGACGCTTGATGCGGGCTAGGGGATCGAAAGGTGGGGGAATGGGCTGGAGATTTGGTGTGGTTTTAGGGAAGTGGCTGGCGTAGGCCGAGCAGCGAAGGTTCTGGTGTGAATAGTGGTTTCGGTGACAACCGGTCAATCGGTTTTGACTGTACATCGCTCTTGTCGCGTTCGCGTTGCAGCCCGACACGCTGGACCCTCCACGTCGCTCACCGGATGGAACGCGCTTCGTCTTGCGTCTTCGCTTGCTTGTGGGACCGCAGTTGAGAGCAAACCGACGTCCCTCCCCCTCCCCCGCCCGCGTCATTTATTATACCACCAATCCCTCCATTTTATGCGGAGTAAATAAAAACAGAGGGAGTATACTACGGATGAGGATCCCCTGACATGGCCGAACCCATTGAGTAACTGACATGCGGGGCCTAGCAAGCATGGGATTCGCCAGTAAGTGACCGAAAGGGAGGGTAAGGCAGAGATACCTACGTCAGAGGAACCACTTCCACTATACTACTTTGACCAAATGTTAGAGTACTAATATATGACATGCAACTTACACAAATGTTAGAGTAATAATATATGACATGCAACTTACACAAAGCATACAGGGTCTAATGCATTTTTCAAGGCTAACTTTGACCAAATGTTAGAGTAATAATAAATGACATGCAACTTACACAAAGCATACGGTCAATTTCGTATGTGAAAGGAGTTTCCAATGATATAATTTTCACATTATACATCTCATGTACTATTAATCTTGTCAATAGTCAAATTGGAAACCATCTCGAGTACAAATCTAGGAGTACGCATTTAATCTAACAATATTGATTGGGCGTTGTTGAATGTTGATACCTTTTTGATCATAGTAGAGATACTTTGACTACACATAAAACTTATATGTAAACTAGAAAGGATAGGAAGGAGTATATTGTACGTTCAATAACGAAACGAACATTGAATACCCTTTATATATGATTTGCGGATGCTATGATCACCGGTTCAAAATTTTGAATCCGCCTTAGGTATCACGTGTCCCCACTCGTTCCCTCTCGATTTCATCTCGGGGTCCGGAGATCTATTGAAAGAGGACAAGGGTGGGTACATGCGAATGATACTCGGTGGAATGTTCAAATGAGGCATGCGGGAGGATGGACTCGACTGGAGGGCGAGATGATCGATGGAGAAGAGGGTTGGAGAGGAATGAGAAATAAGCAAACGCCACATGATTACACTTGAACGGCTCAAATAAACAATAAGTTGTCTCGCTTGGCCTACGTAGTGAAAGGCCTAATGCGCAACGCGGAGCACTGACGCTCGAATATGGCCGAGAAAATAGGGAAACCGACATGTGGGGCACACCCGTCGGGACGACGTAGCGCAGACTAGTCCAATGGAGGAGCTGGCCCACGACCTCCTCGCCACCGACAACCGTTCATGTGGGTCATTGGGGCCAACAACGGGGCGCAGCTCCAGCACCGCCTCTGGACACGGCGACCGCGGTGAGCGACACGCTCATATTGTCACTAGACACGGTCGGTTTCAGTGTGCCGAGGGTGGCGTTAATGCTATGGCATGACCAACGGTATGTTTGGTTTGTGCCCAAGGTTGCCCCATCAAAGCATTGGGTAGCCAAAATTTTGGTTGAGGTATATGTTGCCCATGATTTGGCCGACATTGGCAAGAAAAATGAACTAGAGTTGGCTAGAGTTCATTGGCATGCCAAAGAAATGGCAACCATCCAAACAAAGACCAATCTTTCGGTCATGACCAAAATTTTGGTTGAGGTATTGGTTGCCCATGATTTGGCCGACATTGGCAAGAAAAATGAACTAGAGTTGGCTAGAGTTCATTGGCATGCCAAAGAAATGGTAACCATCCAAACAAAGACCAATCGTTGGGTCATGGCCAAAATTTTGGTTGAGGTATTGGTTGCCTATGATTTGGCTGACATTGGCAAGAAAAATGAACTAGAGTTGGCTAGAGTTCATTGGCATGCCAAAGAAATGGCAACCATCCAAACAAAGACCAATCTTTGGGTCATGACCAAAATTTTGGTAAGGTGTACTTTGGCCACAATCCAAACACACCCCAACACCCGGCTCGTCGAGGATGCACGAGGCGCCGTGACGCGTCCGCGGAGTGGTGTAGCGCGGCCAACTGCATCCTCTAGACCTGAGACCATGCCGGGTCGTCTTGCTTTTTCAATGACATGCGGGGATCGCATTCGAGCAAAGGGCATCACCAACGTTGCCACGACCGCAGCTGACTACCCTGGCACACCAAAGCCCTCGTCCCTCGCGTCGTCGCCAGCTGCCCGCATTCATGTCGTCCGTTCGTATGCCGTCGTTAAGAGGCTCGGTGCCCGAGGAACCAACTCCGGCGACTTAATGACGCACCCGGACGCTTGGCCTCACCGGAATGCGCTACTTAAAGCGGCAACGCCCAACTAACCTCCACACCATAGCGCATCGTCCTCCTACCTGGCACCACATCTGCCATGAACGCAAGTGCAAATGCTATGTGGGAGAGCTTGTCTTCGGGGATGAAGCTCGAGGTCGCCGCCCCCACTCAAGTCGCCTCTCACAATGTAATAGCAGTGTAGCCGTAAGCGGACGCGACCGCACAAGCGGTGGCCACGCTGGCGGCCGACGACGGGAGCACCGTCAGCCACGCGTCCTACTTGCCGCCGTCCAACGTCCGGCACCGCCGAGGTCAGGGACTGCTCCAAGGATGAGTAGGGCATGGGAGGCGGCAGGGCATGGTGTGCCAACTGGCCGGTCCGTATCCCGTGTTCTACTCTTCCTCGCCGGAGACCGCACCTTCACTTCAGGGGTCTTGAACCACGCCCCCGTACATAGAGATTGCAGATGGAGGACGTCAATCGCCGCCGTAGAATAGGTTTAGGCTCAGGTTTCTTTTATTTTTCTGTCCTATAAAAGTTCAAAATGTAATGAAAATCTGCTGTGTTTGCATTAATCTCGGCCGGTGTATATGAACTTTCACAATAATATACATATTGTAGGAGTACTAGCAAGATGTCCATGCGTTGCACGGAAGATCAAGATCTTGTGGGAGAAAAGGATGAACGAGGGAAAGCCTTATCTGCAAATGTGGAGAGGAGTGCGGGTAAATTGTCATAGTTTCCTTCCTATCCGTTAGATATAGATTGGACGGCCTATATTGCAGGATGACATGCACACCATCATCACGAACTCTGCTTTTTATTGAACCGAGACAAATCTAAAAAACCCAACTAAGCCAACCTCCCAGCATATCACGCGGGAAAAGACCCGACCGCGCCGTTTTAGTCGGGATTACCGGATTACTAGTAGTAGTATCGATGGATCGCACGAAGCAACAATTTTTTTTAGGGGGAGAAGCACCTAGTTTAAAAGGAAAAAAGGTGGTACACTCACAGCACTCCTGTCGCGGTCGCATTGCACCCCACACGGCTCACGCAAACGGAACGCGCTTCGGCTTGCCTCTTCACTGACACGTGGGACTGCACTTGGAGAAACAGACCATGCGCCAAACTCCCCCCGCCCACCGCACGAAAATCCTCCCCCCCCCCCCACACACACACAAAAATTCCCCCCAAATCCGATTCAACCACCCTTTGGCCAAATATTCCCCAAACCCCCCTCCCCCCATCCGCCCTCCACTCCATTCGCTCCGCCAAAGCCGCCGTCCCCGCCGCGTCGATACGTCGATGCCGCGGTTCGTCGAGGGGACGCATGGCGATCCTCTCGCTCCCACAGTACGCTCTCATAGACTGCCGTCCTCTAGCCGCGCCGCCGCCTCTGGCTACGTTTTTGTGGAGGCGCACGATGGTCAGCGCCACCACCGCTGGCGATGTTCGTGTGGAGACGCACGGTGGTCAGCTTCTCCCACGGTACGCGCATTCTAGACTGAGGCCCCGTTCATGTCGGTGTAGCGCTGAATGTTAGCTGATAGATGCTGTTAATCTCACTATTTGTCAAGTAGTTTATCGTCAATATGCTCGCTTAAGAAGCTTCCTTGCCCTATTCTGCACTCAATCTGCTTAGCTGAGATGGCATGCCAAGGCCGATTAGTTGCTAAAATATCCTGCCATATATTTATTGTGACGTAGATTGCCATGGTATAGTAGCCAATATGTTAGGTGAAATAGCTCTACACCATTTTTTACTCGATCTTTGTTGCTGCGATGGCCTTCGATAGTTTGATGTCTGTGTGCTCGGCCTCATTGACTGCTGAAACAGCCTGCCATAATTTAGCACTCAAATCTGTTTGCTGAATTAGCTTTACATATATTTTGTTACTTAGATCTGCTCGTCCAAATATATTGCCATAGCTTTAGACATCGACCTAGGTATTCTTTTCTGGACTTCATAAAAAAGCATATATGTTTTTCCTGTAATATCTAGTAGAAGAACTAATTTGTATGTCTTACAGATGGACAGGACTTGGATAACTTCTGCTTGAAGATTATCCGCTGATATGTCGAGGGGTTGAAAACTTCATGAACTTTATCGAGCTGAGTACGGTGGTCCAAATCGATGTGCTCGCCTGTGTAGCAGCTTGTATGAATTCAGTTACAAGACCCCACCAACTGTGCAAAATCATCTACACTTGTATGGGATGTCGGTCACATATACTAGGTGGGTTCATCATGGTGAAGCTGTGAACGTCAATGTTATTGACTACATGGAAGCAGCAGATCACCATCTTGATCTGCCTGATGCTCAGGTGGAAGAGGAGGAGGAGGTGGTGGTGGTGGCGGAGCCAGCGAATTTGACCAACATTGAAACAATGCTACGAAATGCTCGTGCATTCCGTGCACT
The DNA here is from genome assembly GCA_021437245.1 of Aegilops speltoides. NCBI lineage: Eukaryota > Viridiplantae > Streptophyta > Magnoliopsida > Poales > Poaceae > Aegilops > Aegilops speltoides. Next base: position 314,447,542 of record CM038141.1, read on the forward strand.
TTCACCTGCAGAAGAAAAATGGTGGGCCCGCATGTTGGAACAATGCAACGTTGCTGTCACCCCAGGAAATAAGCTGTCAGTATTCTCAGCTATGGTCACCTTTCTTCAGGTGAAGACATCTGAGTGGATGACCAACAAATTATTCGATGCGATGTTGGCTGCTTTGCGCAAATCTTTCCCAGATGCGTCTGAGCTGCCGCACACCTACAGTAAAATGAAGAATTTCCTTCGTGCAGTTGGAATTGGAAATGATATGATCCATGTTTGTAAGAATAATTTTGTTCTATTCCGGAAGGATTATGCCAACTTAAGTGAATGCCCGAAATGCAAATCATCAAGATGGAAAGATGGCGATGCTGTGAAGAGGATTCCTCATAATGTTCTGAGACATTTTACAATTACACCAAGATTGTAGAGGTTGTTTCATGATGCTGAAACAAGAGAGGATGTATTGTGGCATTCTAGGAACCAGGAGTACAGAGATCAGAATGTAATGAGCCATCCATCTCATGGTAGTGAGTGGAAAAGCTTCAATGATAAACACAAAGAGTTTGCTGCTGACCCGAGAAACATTAGACTTGGCTTAGCTTCAGATGGATTTAACCCATTTGGCCACCAGAGCGCCACATATAGCATGTGGCTAGTGCTTGTTATCCCTTACAACATGCCTCCAAATGTCTGCACCAAAGAATCAAACTACATGAGGGCCTTGCTCATCCCAGGTCCAAAAAGTCCTAGAATGGATTTTGATTTGTTCATGGAGCCTCTTGTGAAGGAACTTCAACAGCTATGAAGGGTGTTCTCACTCGAGACCTATATAGCAGCCCACCAGCTGATTTCTTTCTACGTGCTGTTGTAATTTGGTGCATCCATGATTATCCGGCTTTGGGCACTCTGTCAGGGCGAACGACACATGGTTACAATGCATGTGTTCGCTGTGATAGGAATCCGCTGTCATACGCAATACTTAGCAAGATCTGTTACATTGGACACCATTGTTTCCTTGCCAAGGACAAGCCGCATCCTAGAAAATACCAAAGACATGTGTTCAATGCAAAGCATGAAAACCGTAATGCGCCAAAGAGGCTCACCGCCGATGAGTTGCAAGTGGAATTAGAGAAGGTCAGGCATATTACACTGTGAAACCATCCCGTAATGGTAGCAGGAAAAGGAAGCGTGGCATGGTAGAAGAGAGATTATTGTTTACCCGCAGGTCCACTTTGTGGGACTTGGAGTATTGGAAAGATTTGGATCTGCGGCATAATCATGATGTGATGCACATCGAGAAAAATATATGTGACAGCATTATCGGCACACTTCTTAACATTGAAGGCAAGACGAAAGATACCTTAAAATCTAGGATTGATTTGACACACCTTGGTATCAGAAAGGATTTGCAGGTGCAAGATGAAGGTAAACCACGGGATATGGCACCAGTTGTGTGCGTCTTGCACAAGGTAAAAAGAAAAGAATTATGCGAGGTCCTGTCACGTGTGAGATTCCCACATGAATTTGCTTCCAACCCTGAAAGGAGAGTCAGTGCAGATGGAAACAAGGTACAAGGGTTGAAAACTCATGACTGCCATGTCCTACTTCAAAGGGTTTTACCTGTTATCCTTAGAGGATTGGGCCGCTCTGACTTATACAGAGCAGTTGCAGAGTTGGGACAGGATAGATGCTTTGGAGCGTCTTAGAGACAAGATACCAACTATCCTATGCGACCTTGAGAAGATATATCCTCCAGCCTTCTTTGATGTGATGGTGCATTTGGTTGTTCATCTACCTGATGAGGCACTACTTAGAGGTCCAGTACAGTATGGTTGGATGTACCCTATTGAAAGGCGGCTAGGCACTTTCAAGGGCTATGTTAGGAACAGAGCTAGACCCGAGGGTTCCATTGCAGAGGCCTACATTGCTACAGAAGCGTTGACATTCTGCTCAAAATACATTGAAATAGTTGATCAGCTTAGCAAAGAGGTGGGTGAACACAATCCCGGGCTCAATGTTTTCCATTATTCTGTTCGAGTTACAGGGAAGAGTCGACAAGAGGAGAAACCTAAAGATTTGGACAAAATGGTTTGGTATGCGTTGAATAACTGTCCTGAGATACCACCTTATATCAAGTAAGTGCAAGATCGCAGCTTATACATCGTAATCTACTAAACTTGCAGCACATTCTTATATATTTAGATGTTTGACGCGATCACTATGTTGTGCAGATCTACAAAGAGGAGTTATCGCCGCAAAATCCAAGAAACATTGACAAACTGGTTATGGCAGGATTTGTAAATGGTTCAAGAACCATGTAAGCTTTTGAAGTGCAATCGCCGCTTTTTAATATATTGAGTACATAAGATGATTAGCTTGTCTATTTTCTAACCATAGGTTAAGAAGATGTGGGAGGATGGGCAGGCAGTTGATGATGCTCTTTACTCACTAGCAATGGGTCCTGATACTCGGGTAAGACATTATGAATCTTGCGTTGTTGGAGATGTGCACTACAACACCCTTGCACGAGACGAAGGCAGGAAGACACAAAACAGTGCCATCATGAGCACGGATACGTACGACAAAGAGACAACTGAAATGTATGCTAACGTAATAGACATTGTTTAGTTGCGGTATATCTCCAGTTTCGAGGATCATCGGTGTGTGGTTCTATTGTGCTGTCGTTGGTATAACCTATTTTCCAGGATCGCAAAACCCAGAGCTGATGATTATTTCAAATCCATCAATGTCAAGGCGCGCATCGCATCAACGAGCCTTTTATTTTGGCAAATCAAGCAACACGGATATTTTTCTTGGAAGACACATTTGCATGTAGGGATGACTGGAGAGTATTGCAAAGGTTTGAGCAGAGGAATTCGTTTAATGAAGTTGCACAACAAGATGATGCTTACACTGCTCCTGATGTACAAGATAACACAGATGTTCCTAATATCTTTGAGAACCATCATGTCAATAACACCGGCGAAAAGATTGTCTGTCGTGCTGTGGACATACAAGAGTTGATCAAGAAGAAGCCAACGTTCGAGGATGTTGAGGATGAAGAAGAAGATGACACTATGGGGAATTACGATTCAGACTGATACACATGGCGAAGATGTTGACGCTGCTGCTGCGGATTATGATTACATTGCTTTTGTCGTATTTGCCTGTCAGAAGATGTTTTTTTATCTACTATGTGAAATTGTGTTTGCTATGACAACTGAAACCTGATGAACATGTTGTTTAGTATTTTGCTATGAGAATATCACTTGTTATGTATGCTGATTTGTGTTTGGTGATTGTATGACAACTAAAACATGATGACATTGTTGTTTACTTGTACTCATATTTGGCTGTGAAACTTGAATTTGATGACATAGTTTGCTGTTGGACTGCAATTTGCTCGACGTCTTCGAATGAGAACAAAGTTGACCCGATAGGGCCTCTGCTATTTATTTATTTATATGAGCAAAGGGGGATACCCCCTGATTTCTGTTAATAGAAATCATTAGATGTTCACAACACTACGCCCATCCTGCTACACAGGTTTCATTCATTACTAGTTTTAGCAAAGTGCTCATGTCGTAGCCACTGAATACATCATGAGTGCTACATACACTACAAATAAAGAGACAATCATCCTACAGAGCACATCGATTTTGCCCATTATCTTCACAAGCTCTTTCATCTCCTCATTGTTGTCAAGGCCGTCAAAGCATTGTTGCTTGGCCATGATCGAGGAACTGCATCTTTAACCTTCTCGCTCAGATCTTCCTCTTCCGTCGCTCCTTGAGCCATTTGTCCAACACCCCAACCTGCTGGTATTGGGATTCCTCGCTAACCAAATAATCAGCGAAGTTGCATTCCCCACATCAAGAACTTCCCGTAAATACAAATCACACGAATCTTCCCTTTTCGCATTTAATCAAATTGGAAGATCATCAACCAAACTATTAAAAAATCAGCAACCGAAAGCAGCAAAACAACACTTAAACATATTATTACCCCATGATTCGGGCATTTGTAGAAGACTCGGCCAGGGTTGCGGATTGTGGTTGAGACGCGACGGTTGACTCTGCGTGATTTGCAGCAGTGGCACCACACCAACGGCAGCGGGTTACAATGAGCAATCGGCTGCAGTGCACGTGCCGGCGGGGGTGTGATGAGACCCACAGGCGATGGTATGGGTGGCGAATTGGCGATATCTGGTTGTTACTCATCAAGAGCAGTAGACGAGCAGCCACGGACATGGTTGCTGCGCCGAGCTTCGATGCTAGGCGAGTAAGTAGAGAAGAGGAGAAGCTTAATGTTGGATATGTCGGTTTCATTACTTGCGAGTAGCATAGCACCATATATAGTCATAGTCTAGGTTTGGATTCAACCAGCCATGAGAGCACGCCTTTTCTTTTTTCTAAAACTCGCAATGTCTCTTTCTTGGTACACTAGCTTGTTCTCAGACGCCTTCCCAAGTCTTTGATTTTCTTTCCCTTTTTATGAGGAAGGAAGGAGGAAAAATTGGGAGTTCCTCGGACTCGAACCCAAGACCTCTCGGTTGAAAACCAAGGGTTCTAGTCACTTATGTGGCTTAACGTTCCTCGTGAGGAGGACGGCATTTAACGCGTTTTCCTTGCAGTTTTCTTCCTATATATAAAAAAGTATGCTACTTAGTGTCCGCTTAGTCAAAAAATGATTGTGCCAACCTTGACCATTGGATTGACATTCAACGTCTGACGCGTTTCTTCAGTCTCTTCTTCCTCGAGCCGCCAAAGCCAAACCAGCACCGGCGAGACCGCCGCTCCCGCCTCCCACGGTGGTTGTGATCTTGCCCGGCCCTGCTTGTTCCGTCCGAGGCCTCACCATCGCCCTCCGCCTTTGTTCGCTCGCCAAGGCGCCGCCTCCTGTTGTCAACATGGTCAACAACCGAGAGGAATAAGGAGATGATTGTACATGGTGAGGATGACAAGAGGGACCCAAAGGCGGCGCAGTAATTTTGTTTTTTCAGATGACAAGAGGGACCCAAAGAATCGGGTTAAAGGGACCCGTGGGCCTGCCTAGCCCAAAGCTTTCATTTCATGTGTTTAGCACATGACTAGCCCAGTTTATTTTTTCCTTTCTGAAAAATGGCTAGCCAGCTATTTTGTTTTTTTGCAGAATAACCAACATAGGCTTACTTGATTTTCTACGCCCTGCTGGGCCGAAAATCTTTCAAGATGAGGAGGGATACATTTTGCCCAGAAGATGGGCTATAAGTAATAAGAAATAGGCTATAAGTAATAATAAATGGGCTGTAAAATGAAAAAATACAGCAAACAGGCAATTAGTTCCCAAATATTGTTTTCTTTCGGATTTTGATATTTTAAATTTCATTGTTTTTAAAGGGTAAAATTTCATTGAATTTAAATTAAGGTATATTTAGATTTAAAATTAATTTGAATATGGCTAGAAATTTCGGTCAGATGTCGTTTGGGATGATTTGGAGGTCGACTTGTGGGTCTACTAGGTTGACGGTACTTTGGTTTGTCAACTTAGTCCACAACGATTCTAGTAAGAATGACCGTTGGATGTTAATCCAACGGCCGTGCCGCTTCTTCAATATCTGATCTTCTTGCTCCAGCCGCCCAAACCAGCGCCGGCGGGACTGGCTGCTCCCGCCTCCCGTGGCCGGTTGTGCTGCCGCACAGGCCGCACCGCCCCACCCTACTTCATTGCTGGCCAGGCCATTCCTCTACTCACCCACACCTCCTGTTATTTTCCGACGACGGCAGCCGGACTAGTAAACCCTCGTACTCCCCAGCACGTGGGCAACCATTGCCGAGTCTTCCCTGGCTCCATGTCGTTCCCTTCCTAGGCCTCGCCGTCGTCCACCGCCATGGTGCTCTCGGCGCAGCCTGGTCAACGTGGTCAACGAACTACATCCATCGGCCGTGGACTGTACGCGCAAAATAATGATTCCTCCACCTGACAGCTGGGACCCACCAGAAGGGCCTCTATATTTCGCGAAAAAACGTTCCCCCCGCTGACATGTCGGACCCACCAGCTATATCTTCACACGCAAGGAAGTGCCTCCTTATTACGAACAAAAAAATGAATACCCACCCTGCTAGCTAGGACCCACCATAGTGGGAGGATGACTTGTGGGCCAACTAAGTTGACGGGGACGGAGGGCTTTGTCAACTTAGTCAATATGAATGATTCTAGCTCTAGTGACCGTACCATGTCCATCCAACGGCCGTAGTGCTTATTCAACCTCTGGTCTTCTTGCTCCAAATTACCAAAGCAGCGCACGGTCGTGCCGCATGATCCTGCCTCCCGTGGTCGGGTCAGGCCGCCGTGGAGGCCTCACCTCCCTACTATTCCCACCACTGGCCAGTTCGCGGCGACGGCAGCCTCACACCGCAGCCAACCAGTGAACCTCGTATTCTCTCCGCGGGCTTCCACCGCCGCTCTTTTCCCGGCCCGTCGCCCCTTCATAGGCCTCGCCGTCGCCCACCACCGTGATGCTCTCGGTGCGGCCTGGTCAACGTGGTCAAGTAACGACTTCCATCGGACGTGGATCAGACGTGGAGAGGCCGATACTGGGTCCACGGCCGCAAAGAAGGAAGTGCCTCCTTATTACGCTGAAAATAATGATTCTCCACCGACAAATTGGGACCCACCGGACGGGCCATCAGATTTCACGGAAAACATTTCTCGATCGCCGGGACCCACCACTTCATCTTTGCACGCAAGGAAGTGTGTCCGCAAAAAATGATTCGCCCCCCTGACTGCTGGGACCCACCAGCTACACCTTCGCATGCAAGGAAGTGCGTCCGGGCCAAAAAGAAACAAAACGATTCGCTTCGATCGCTGGGACCCACTACTACATCTTATCGTGCAAGGAAGTGCTCGATACCGGACCCACCTAGTCGGAGCGTACTAGCGTTGTCATCCTGGTCGCGAACGTGTACGTATATACTGGTCCATGTAGAGGCACGCACGGGTCGTAGTAGAGGCGCGCACATGTCGTAATAGAGGCGCGCATGTAGCATGTACACATACGTACAGCGGCCAAGGCGCAAGAAAGAAAATACGGCCACGTATGTGTACATACGGGCGGGGTCTCGAACGCCTACTCGCGCATACGTACGGCCAGGACTCGTGTACATGGCTGGGTTGGAACGGAGAAATAGCGTCGTCGTCGTGTTCATGGGAAGGCAACAGAATGCGTCGTGTTCATGGGGAGGCAACGGAATGCGTCGTGTTCATCGGGAGGCAACGGAACGCGTGGGAGCCAACCGGCTGGGTCGGAACGGAATGCGTGGTCGTGTTCATCGGGAGGGCTTGGACAGAACAGGCGATGGAAACGAGGCCTAGCGTACCGCACAACAGAGGAAACGGCCTTGTGTTCGACCGGCCACGTTCGAGACAGGATCCTGTTCATCGGGAGGGGTCTGGCGTACCGCAAAACGGAGGAAACGGACCTCCTACGATAGAAAATGGGGTCCTGTAGATCGGGAGGGGTGTGGTGTACCACAAAACAGAGGAAACGGACCTCCTACGGTCTAAACGGGGGTCCTATTCATCGGGAGGGGTGTGGCGTACCGCAAAACAGGACTCCACGGGATAATGTTCATCTCCACCGTCGACCTCCTCCAGCCTCCACGGGCTACCGTCGACCTCCTCCAGCCTCCACGGGCTCCTGCTCATCCCGCCCCACCGCGCTACTCCACCGGCCTCTGCTCAACCACCCTCCACGGGCACCCTCCACCGCTTCTCTGCTCATCCACCCTCCACACCACGGGTCCTGCTCAACCACCCCACCACGGCCACCCTCCACCGCTCATCGCTCATCCAGCCCTCCACACCACGGGTCCCGTTTCATCCGAGGCAATGCCACCGCCACTATTCATCCACCCCGCAACGCCATCGCTCATCCAATCAATCGGCTTCGATTAGCGGCAGAGCGGCGAATCGCCAATCGGGTTCGATTAACGACCATCGCCGATCGCCGGGTTCAAGAACGCGAGCTCGTTCTGGCAATCGCCGGGTTGATTAGAGCCCAACGCCTTGCTCGGGTTGATTAGAGCCAACGCCACACACACGCCAGATGTGTACGAGAGAACGCTGATCGCCGCCCCGACCTCCCATCGAAACCGACAACTCCCCAAATTTTCCTCGCCTCGCTTCTACCATGGTTTTTTTCGTCATGGACGGCCCAAAGAATGTCATGCAGCTGCAAGGCTCTCGCCCGCCCAGACGAAAAGCCCATTTTCTGTCATGATTTTTGTCATAGAAGTAGGAGCCCACCACATCTATGATGATACCGAAGTTTTGTCACAATTATCGCATAGAAGTGTCATATGTATGATGTAAAAAATTGCTCGCCCAAAATGTCACGGATGTGTCTTTTTTTGTAGTGCATCCAGGTTCCACTATTGGTTATTGATTGGAGATGTGTCTCGGTCATGTCTACATAGTTCTCGAACCCGTAGGGTCCACACGCTTAACATTTGATGACAATTTGTATTATGAGTTGTGTGTTTGGTGACCGAAGTTTGTTCGGAGTCCCGGATGAGATCACGGACATGAAGAGGAGTCTCAAAATGGTCGAGAGGTAAAGATTGATATATTGGAAGGTTATATACGGACACCGCAATGGTTCCAAAAAGGATCGGGGATTTTTCGGAGTACCGGGAGCTTACCGGAACCCCCCGGGAAAGTTAATGGGCCTCATGGGCCATAGTGGAGAGAGGGATGGCTGCCATAGGAGGTGGCGTGTGCCTCCCCCCTGCCCAAACTGAATTGGACAAGGGTTGGGGGCGCCCCCCCTTTCCTTCTCCCTCTCCCCTTTCCCCTTTCCCCTCTCCGTTGGAAGGAAGGGGGCGAATCCTACTTGGACTAGGAGTCCAAGTAGGACTCCCCCCATGGCGCGCCCCTCCTGGCCGTCGGCCTCTTCCTCCCCTCCTTTATATAATGGGGCGGGGGGCACCCCAAAGGCACATCAGTTGTTCTCTTAACCGTGTGCGGTGCCCCCTCCACGGTTTACTCCTCTGGTCATAGCGTCATAGTGCTTAGGCGAAGCCCTGCCCGGATCACATCACCAACACCGTCACCACGCCGTCGTGCTGAGGGAACTCTCCCTCGACCCTCTATTGGATCAAGAGCTCGAGGGACGTTATCGAGCTGAACGTGTGCTGAACACGGAGGTGCCGTACGTTCGGTACTTGGATCGGTTGGATCATGAAGATGTTCGACTACATCAACCACATTAACTAAACGCTTCCGCTTTCGGTCTACGAGGATACGTGGACACACTCTCCCCCTCTCGTTGCTATGCATCTCCTAGATAGATCTTGCGTGATTGTAGGAATTTTTTTAAAATTGCATGCTACGTTTCCCAACAAAAAGATCATAAAGGAAAATGATGCAATATGAAAGATCCAACGGTATTAACCAAGTTATTATGTAGGAGCTAACTATATTTTGCAAAACACGAAGCCATCTCATATCAATTTTAGTAATATACTTTTAGAATAATGATCATGGTAAGGACTTTGTAAACAAATCAATGAGGTTATCATATGACTTTATTTGTAAAAATATTTTTATGTAACTCACGGGGATAAAATAAATTCAAAGAAATATGATTTCTCATATTGCTCTTTGTATAACATGTCTTCCCCTGCATAATAAATGCAACAATATCTTAATAGATGCAAGCCAACCTACGGTTGAATGGTTAGGGGACAGTGATATCCCGAGCAAAGCAGGGCTCAAGTCCTAGACTTACATTGGTGCTCGCATTTTCCTGAATTTACTTCAGGCATTTTGGCGTTGTGCGTTCAGTGGGAGGAGACATTCTCGTCGACTACGAAGGCGTCTATGGCGACTTCATCAATCTCAAGATGATGTGCCGACTCATTTTCTCGGAGGTGCTTATTGGGGTAGGATGTGCGTGTGTGCACTCATAGAGGTGAGTGTATATGCGTATGTATGAGCGTCTGCATATGTATGGGCTTTTCCAATGAATCAATCCCACTCGAATTTTTAAACGGAGTTATCATTCTATGACGTCGTGTGCACCCACGTGATGCTTCATACAAATCAATGATTTCAAAATGAACTGTGAACGTCACGAAAGTTTGTTTTGTCGACTTTCAAAAGAAGGTTTTATCTCTCTTTCAGAATACAAAATCAGTATGTGATCTGTAATTATGAGGATCTGATAGACATCCATCATCACAATTCCCAACCATTATCTCTCACCATTTTATAGTAGAACAAACCAAGATCCTTGGTACCTTGAAGATGCCTGAAGTTTTCTCATATTATCAGTGCAATAACCTTCCAATATTTAATATCACTTGCAATGAAAATGTTTTTTTCTAGATGGATGTAGTGAGTGCATATTTGTATGTATCACTTGATTCAGGCATTCATATGAAATTGCCTGAGGGAATGAAGGTTCCAAATCCGAATGCTAATCGCAACATGTATGTATTGTGCAGATCTTAAGTCATTATATGAAGTAGACGGACTACAGAAGGGTTACTGAAATAATGATGATTGCCCATGTGTGTTTATCAAAAAAAACCACTTATGAATTACGTATCATTTTTGTGCATGTTGATGATTTGAATATCATTGAAACTACAAAAGAAATACATGAGACAATTAATCATCTAAGACAACATTTAAGATGAAATATTTGGATATGACAATTGTTGATTGGCCTTACAACCTGAACATATTCCTTTTGGATTTCATGAGTCTGCATATATCCAAAAGATGCTTGAAAAGATCACGAATAAGGCATATCCATCAAAGACACTAATGGTCGTCAGATCTCCTAATCCAGACAAAGTATCATTTAGGCCTAAGGGTTATAATGAAGCGTATTGGAACACGAGTTTCCATATGTGGGGTGCAATTGGAGCACTAACATATCTAGCAAAAACCATTGGGACTAATATATTCTTTAAAGTAATCGCCGCGTCTATCGGAAGAAGACACAAGAACGTAGACAAACTACGACGAGGTCCAAGAAAATCCACCAAGGATATATCCGCTGGAGACACACCTCCACACGCACACCGAAGATGCTAGACGTACCATCGAGACTATTGAGTATTATGACTATTAGGAACTACATGATAGACTAGGATTTGGACCCGCCTTGTCTTGTACTTCAAGTTGGTCATTATACTCCTAAATATATGTCCATAAGGCTGAAGCAACAAACATCATTTTCACCAATCCTTCTCTATCCCTTCTAACATGGTATCAGCCTAACCAATCCAACCCTAGCCGCTGGCCGCTGCTTTTGCCCCGCGCGCTGCCCCGGGGGCAGTTGGCCTCCATGACCGCCGCCGGGGACCGTGCCGCCCATACCTAGGTTTCGTCCACCGGTCGTGTTGACCGGTTTCCCTAGAGAGTCATTTTCCCGATCCGTTGATTGGCATTTTTCTCTCTCGTCGATCGATTGATCGATGTTATTTCTCTTTGGTTTTCTGATCTAAGATCAGTTTGCATCGCCCGCCACGGCCGTCGATTATAGACCGGCCGCTTCATCATCAACCGCGTGGCAAGGCTGGATGCGCCGCCCAAGGGACACCTTCGTGTGTTGCTACCGGTCACTCATCCGTGAGATCTCCATTGTTGGTCTGTCTTTGTCGTCATCGCCCGGGACATCACCGACAACGTCGCCATCGACTTCGATCTGCGCTCGTCCCCGCCATGGCGCATACAGTGCCGCCGTCGGTCTGATCAACCGATCACGCGCATGTCTTCGCCACGCACATCCCCAAGCCCGCGCCTACCGCCGACCAAGCCACAGGTTGCCGTCGCGTCGGTGTATGTCGGCTTGTCTTCGGATTCTTCTCTAGTTTCACCGTCTGCGTCGCTACTGTTGTGACTGCGGGGGGATGTTGAGTATTATGATTATTAATAAGTATAGGATAGACTAGGATTTGGTCCTGCCTTGTCTTGTACTCCGAGTTGATCATTCACTCCTATATATATGCCCACGAGGCTCAAGCAATAAATATGGTTTTCACCAATCATTCTCTATCCCTTCTAACAGAGCCGGGGACTAGGAGGGGAGAGCCTTATTCCATCTTTAGAGAGCCGTCGTCGTCTCATCTTCTTGAGAAGGACACAAATCCTAACAAAACTCGAAGGAACATCTAAAAACGAAGTCCTCTCGCCAGCAAGGGCTGGGGTCCACTGCGCCGCCATGGCCCTAAGGCCACCGAAGTTGAGGCGGACCAGCGATGGCGCTGGCAGGAGGCAGAGAAACCCTAGGCTTTCTTGGCAACGAGAAAAGATTCAACAATGTTCTACATGAGTTTTTCATGTCATATTATGTATAGCTCCCTGTAATTTACCCACATGTTTTTGAGAAGCATTTTTCAAGATGATGTTTCAACATGGTCAAAGCAGAGATTAGGCAGGGTGTTAGTAATTACTCCCTCCGTTTCATATTAGTTGTCGCTGATTTTGGTACAAAGTTATATTAAACCAGGGACAACTAACATGAAAACAGAAGAGTAATTAGCATCTGTTAGTTAAGTAATCTCATCTATTGTAATCAACAGGTGGTTAACATCTTACTAAGACTAGCCACAGTGGGAGTAACTTCAGCAGTAACATCGAGTCCAACTGAACAAATTTGCTTATGTGGCAGTGAGTTAATGAGGAGAGAAGTAGTTATAGTAACTTAGCTAGTTACTGTAACATCACATGTTCCAATGCAATATGAGTCTATAACCTAATAAATGAAGCTTTCCATGTTACCACACTTATGTTACTACCCACTATGAAGGTAGTAACATAGTCTAGGGATATGTGTATGTTACTAGTGTATGTTACTATGCACTGTGGCTAGTCTAACCGACACATCTCGTCCCTCATTAATAAAGGGTTATGGTTTGTGTTTACTATTCAACTGTCATTTGTTTTTGCGAATCAATTTGTGATTGGATGATTAGGAGGACAATGGTATTTCCAGCCTATCATCAAGTCCTAGACTTGACATTGGTGCTCGTATTTTCTGAATTTATTTTAGGTCTTCCAGTGATATGCGTTTAGTGGAAGGAGTCGTTCCCGTCGACTACAAAGACGTCTATGGCAATTTCGTCAATCTCAAGATGACGTGTCAGATCAGTCTATCAAAGGTGCTTATAGGGTAGTGTGTGTTTGCGTTCATAGGATGAGTGTGCGTGTGAAAAAAATTGTCTTGTTTTTTCACAAACTCTAACACCCACAAGGACTCGTTGTGACATGGTAGAGGAGGAACCACCAGAAGAGTGACTTTGTAAGTTGACTCAATAAATAAATTTTGTTAGTTAGAATAATATCAACAAAATTTTTTGTTAGTTCCCTCCAAGGATTTTATTTTTATTTTTAGCCGATTCTGTAAATTTGTTCCAAAAAATATAAAATTGTTCACCTTGTTTTAACAATTTGTTTATGTAGTACAATAAATATAGTCATCTCTCAAAAAAAACCTAGAGTTCCTCTACCTCCTGCCGGCTTCGGCGCTGATCCACGCCGTCTCCGGTGGCCTTAGGGCCCTTGCCGGCGGGAGGGCTCTGTTTTTTAGATGTTTCTTTGAGTTTTGTTAGGGCTGTGTCCTGTTTAGGAAGGCGAGACGATGGCGGCTCCCTGAAAATGGAATAAGTTTCTTCCCGCCTAGCCCCCATCTCGATAGTGCGTCTAGCATCTCGATGGGCGTGTGGAGGCGTGTCTTCCGTGGATCTGTTCAGATCTGGTCGTCGTTTGTCTATGTCCGTGTACCTTCGGGTTTAATCCTTCTGATCTACGCTACTCTTCATCATCGGCGGATGTTGTTCTAGTGCGCTGGTTCTATGGGGCCTTAGCACGACGACTTCACGACTGTTTAATACAACAAGTTTTGCCCTGCTCCAGCGAGGGAGGGCGTGACGGCGGCGCGTCTTCTGGTCGCTTCAGTGGTTGTAGTTATCGTTAGGTGGTCTACATATCTGCATGTAACTTTTATTATTTCTGATGTTCGTTGTACTATCATGATTGAAGGTAAATAGATTGGAAGCTTTTCCCCCAAAAAAAGTGTATTATATATCTCAGTGATTTTGCAAATAGACTACAAAAATGTCCATGTGTTGTGTTTCTTTTTTGAAACATCGTGTTGTGGTTATAATAGCGTTGTCCATCTTGTTTTTTTAGGATCAATCACGCTCTCCATGTAATGCAAACAAGATTGTAATATTGTTTCTTGAGTTTACAAAATTGTGTAATCTTGCACTCTCAGCATTAGATAGACAGTTCTCGGCGCTAAAATAAGCAGTCTGAGATGACCCAAACTTTTAGCAAAACTGACAAAATATTGAGTGCAAAGCATTTGGCTCCTAGGAGCACGTGCTCGTGCGCTTGAAAAATGGTTTTTAAAATGTCAAAATGGTCCCCATAAAATTTGTATGTATTCATTGTGACATGCAAATGCTACCTATAAAGTGTTAGACAAAAAGCTTAAACATTCTGGCCCGTGCAAAACTAAAATAAAATGGAACACCAAATTTTACACTAAAATGTCACCTCAATTTTGTTTTTTGCACCGATGAAACACTACTGCTTCGTTTTGCAAGACATTATCAAACATGCTCACGACACTAACGTGAACATCCAAAAAAATCAGAATGTTTCAAAAATATTTTACCATTCTTTTTAGTCACTGTTCAGCCGGGAGCCAAAACGCCCTACCCCTAAAAAAAGGTGCGAAGACATATAAGATGCTCACGGTCACGGATATGACAGTGGAGAGTCCGTACTAACCAGTTTCCCACCTGACAATCTTCTCTACGATGCCGCCGGCTCCTGCACCTCTTGCTACTCCACCGCCCACAAATCCACCCTCCGCTTGTGAGATCCACTTCTCCCCCCGCTTCTTTAAGCTCAGCGCCTGCGTGAGACCTGCGGCTCCAACAGCTTTCTTTGTACATGGGCCGGCATTGTTGCAGCAAAGATTCGCAAATGCTACTCCCCAGCCTTGTATCTCACATCGATCGAACCATCCCGAAAAAGTAGGATCGCACAAGGCGATCAAGGGAGGCGACGAGGGCGCCGCCGGTTCCCTCTCTCTCCGTCGGCCACTCCGGCGGCGGGAGGAAGGGGGAACCTCGGGTATGTTCGCTAGGTGGGTGTGTGGTAGGATTAGGGTTGAGGGAGACGTTGCCGAGGCCGTTGCGGTGGTGTCACGTTGGAATAAGTTTTTCTGGGCTCCGTTCGCGGTCAGGCGAGGCTTTTGCCTTCGTCTAGGAGCCAGCGGGGTTGGGGATCCCCGGATCTCGTCAAGGTCGCGGGCTATGGTGGCTAGAGGTCCATCGGCACTGGCCGTTTGGGTCCTTAGATGGGCGATGGATGCAGGGAGACGAAAACCCTTCTTCTTCCTTGTTGGTATGATTTGCTGTTGCTGTTCTTCTCCTTCCTCTGCGCTGATGCTGGTGGGAGATCCTGCTTTGTCCGGGCGGATGGCCTGGCCGCGGTGCTAGACCGGTCGGATGACTCGGGTCTCTTCCTTCCGGAAGGGACACTTTTCGCGGTACTCAAAGCCAAAGATGGTGACGGCTGTTGCAGGTGTGTTCGATTGATGTCTATGCCCTCTCAGCGCTGGTGTCAAGAAAGGAGGAAGCAGCGTAACGGCAATTGTACGGTGGTCAAAGAGGATGACCTGCTTGCGACTGGTTGCATTCTTCTATTGCATGGGTCTTCTCTCAAGATTCAAGGATGATGACACAGGGCTCCGGAGATCTTCTTGTGTTAGGTTTGTCTTAGGGTACTCTAGGTGTTCATGGTCCTTTGTGTTTGTGTTTCAGTGTGCTTGTAAGGATTAAGGATCAACTACTTTGTACTGATTCGTGATATGAATGGAGCAGTAAAATTTTTAGGTCTGTTACCACTCATGTGCAGTACCTTCGGAAACAACTCGCCAACCTATGGGACAGAGCTCCTTCGGTTCAGAGAGACGAGCTAATTCGTAGGAAGTCTCTAGAGCTGGATGAATATCTGTACAGAGAGGAAATCCTATGGCGTCAACGATCTAGAGTTAAATGGCTCCGAGAGGGCGAACAAAATACGAAATACTTCCAGCAAAAGGCCACTTGGCGGCAAAAGAAAAACAAGATAAGTAAGTTGCGCAATACTGAAGGTAAATGGGTTGAAGGTGCGAATGAATTGGCTAGTATGGCCACTGAATTTTTCAAAGAGCTTTACAAGGCGGATAACAATCTAAATCCAGATGCATTGCTCAACCTCTTTTCGGCCAAAGTGACACCTGAGATGAATGATCAGCTATGCAGTGAGTTTACTGAGAAAGAAATTAGTGATGCATTATTCCAAATTGGGCCTTTAAAAGCACCGGGTGTTGATGGTTTTCTGGGTCGTTTTTATCAGAGAAATTGGTCTTTTATGCGAGATGATGTAGTTGCTCCAGTAAAGGAGTTCTTTGTGAATGGAGTTATGCCTGAGGTCATAAATGACACGGTCATCGTTCTAGTACCTAACTCGCCTGAGTGCCTCAAAGATTTTCGTCCAATAAGCCTCTACAATGTTATTTACAAGGTGATATCCAAATGCCTCGTCAACCGATTGCGGTCTTTCCTCAATGAGCTTGTGTCTGAAAGTCAAAGCGCGTTTATCCCGGGAAGGATGATAACTGACAATGCCAGCATCGCTTTCGAGTGCTTCTATAAGATCCAACAGAGCAAAGTTTCCCAGAACACTCACTGCGCTTATAAGTTAGACCTGACCAAGGCTTATGATCGCGTCGAATGGAAGTTTCTAGAAGGTGCCTTGTCCGAGTTTGGCTTCTGCCACAAATGGATATCGTGGGTAATGACTTGTGTTCACTCAGTGAAATATGCGGTGAGGATGAACGGGGAAATTCTGGAGTTTTTTTACCCTACGAGGGGCTTGAGGCAGGGTGACCCGCTAAGCCCTTTGTCGGTGTCAAAACCGGCGGATCTCGGGTAGGGGGTCCCGAACTGTGCGTCTAGGCGGATGGTAACAGGAGACGAGGGACACAATGTTTTTACCCAGGTTCGGGCTCTCTCGATGGAGGTAAAACCCTACGTCCTGCTTGATTAATATTGATGATATGGGTAGTACAAGAGTAGATCTACCATGAGATCAAGGAGGCTAAACCCTAGAAGCTAGCCTATGGTATGATTGTTGAGATGTAATGTTTGTCCTACGGACTAAGGCCCCGGTTTATATAGACACCGGAGAGGCTAGGGTTACAGAGTCGGTTACAATGGTAGGAGATCTACATATCCAGATTGCCAAGCTTGCCTTCCACGCCAAGGAAAGTACCTTGGGACACGAGCCGAGTCTTCAATCTTCTATCTTCGTAGTCCGGGAGTCCGGCGGATATTGATAGTCCGCTATCCGGACACCCCTAGTCCAGACTCCTCAAGAGCCCTCGAACCAGTCTTCAATGATGATAAGTCCGGCGTGTATAATGTTCGGCATTGCAAGGCGGGTTCCTCTCCTTGAATAATCCGGAGAAAATCACGAACACCGTGATAGTGTCCGCTCGCAAAATAAATTCCACATTCCAACGTAGAGAGAATAAAATATACACTTAGCTCAATCTGCCGACGATTATGCAAAGGTGACATCACACCGCAGCCAAGCCCTTGTTTGGATCGTTTTATTATTCCGCCTCGGCGTTTAGCGAAGCGGTTTCTTGGCACGCCCCGTCAAGCGTAGATCGTGTTCCCCTTATTCCGTGATTCTCATCAATACGCGTGGGTAACCCAACCGTGCCATTGATGATGGCGCTTGGGAGATAAGCGAGTTTTACCGGGCGGTGAGGGACGATATTTTCGTCCGCCTATATATAAGGGATAAGGATTTACCTTCTCACCCACGCCTTCTTCCTCCTTTGCTCATTCACCTCGCGAACTCAAGGTCCAACGCCTAAGCTCACAAGATCTCACCTCGACCCTTCTCCGAATATGTCCGGAGGGGAGGCAAATGGTTGGCCTCCACCGCTAAGGAGGAGGACATCACCAAGCTGCGCGACGCCAGATACCTTTCCGGCGACATCGCAGATCGGCCGCCCGACGCGGGCAGCTCATCCCTACCCCAGGCCCCATGAGAGGGTCGTCTTCCTTCCCCACTTCCTCCGCAGACCGGGCTTTCCGCCCATCCATTTGTCCGGGATCATGTTTTACTACGCCTAGATTTCCACGATCCGCACCAACTTCGCCCTCAACATCTCGGCGCTCATCGTCGTGTGTGAGGCCTTTCTCTGATCCGCCCCACTTCGCCCGTGGCTCAAGACTTTCAACGCTGTCAAGGTTGTGAAGGGACGCAAGCGAATGCGGAGGCGCCATGTTGGGCAGCCGCCCAACGCCCCTTGGCTAGAAGGGACCTTCGTGGACTCCGTCAAGGGGTGGCAATCGGGGTGGTTCTACATCACCGAGCCGCAAGCCCACATGGGCGGCGGCCCCGATTCAGATCTCGAACCCCACGCAGCTCACTTCGGAAAGAGAAGGGCCTGCGGTGGGGTGATCCGTGGAGGTGACGGACTTGAGCCCGCATCAAGAAGCTGGTGAGCAATAGGCTCCGCTCGCCGACGTGGTCCAGTCATGCTCCTCCGGCGGATTCTCCCATGCCAAGAACGGGCATTTAATCTGTGGAGTTTAATCCGAACAGCACCAGATGTTAAGCGCGCTTCGACACAACGCACGAAAGGCGCTCGAGGGTGCTGCTCAAGGGCGCCAGCCCCGCATCCGCGATCAAGACGCTGATTCAGCTCGCGATCTCCGATCGACGAGGTAAGTGATTCACCCCATTACGGGACACTTGAAGTAATTAGATTGACTCTAGCGAGGTTTTTAATCGCCTCTTCCTTTGACAGATCGATGGAGAAGGCCCACCGCTTATCAGCCCGGCCCCATGCCGAAGAACCAATGGATGCCCGCTTAGCAAGGCTGCTGGTTCCGCACCGCACGTGGTGCCGAGAAGAAGACCAAGAAGGTGGCCGCGGGACTCAAAGAGTTCCGCAATCAGCATCCGACGACGACGACGAGGACTCTCCCCAAGACGACGAGGAGGAGGAGGAGTACTCTCTCCGGAGGAGGAGAGAGGAAGAGGAAGGCCTCCCAACCGGGCGGCCAAGGGTCCAAAAGGGGAGAACTATCCTCGGACAGTTTCGCCAACATCGACGTTGGCGAGGATGAGGGCCTCAAGGGCCCGTCGTCCGCAGATCGTAAGTATCCGGATCATTTATATGCCGTATATTGTATGTCATGTAGCGCCCTTCTAATGCCGCATTGTTCCTTTAGTCCGCCGTTGACGACCTTCCCGACTCAATGAGCGGGTCGTTGGCGCCATCGGATGTAAATTCCATCCCGACCGCTCTACCCCACGCGCCGAGGACGACGAGGCGGAATCCCACAGGGGACGCCCAGAGGAGGCTCGGAGGCGCCGTCGCAGCCCCTCGACTTTGTGCGGACTCTACTCCGAACCCGTAGCGGTTCCAGAGTCCGCAAGCAGCCCTCGAAAGAAGGGCAGATCGCGTGACGCCGGGCGGCCTCCATCCAACCGGAGGCACGGATACTTGCCGGAGGCGCCAAAGGCGCCCATCAGGAAGAACACCGCACTCTCATGGGTGCGGTGATTGAGAAGGTCCAGCCGCCAAAGGCGGGCGACTGAAGCTCGCAACAGCCTTCTAACAGGCTTTGAGGTAAGAAGTTTAAAATAATGTAATGTGATACCGCGATAGACAAGAGTTCTCGATACTTAGTTCGGTGTTCGAAAAGAAAAGCCGGACTAAGGATCTAACAAAATAGACGCAGGGTTGCTAAAAAATATGTCAATATGGGTGTGAGGCTGCGCTGTTGACCTCTGCCGCATTAACGGCGGAGGTCGAGGTGCTGAAGAAGGACCTTGAGCGGTCGGAGCAAGAGCTCGGCCATGCCAATAGGCAGCTCAAGGAAAAAGAAGGTGAATAACACCACTTGAAATAAGTACCTTACAGAAAAGGGTTTCGGTTGCAACCATGATTAATAAGGATAATATATGTAATGCAGGGGCCACTAACGAGGTGGCAGCCCTGAAGGATGCCGTGTCCATGGCCGAACGCAATGCGGCCACAGAACGGACTGAGCGAGAAAAGCAAGCGGCACTAGTGGCGGAAGTTCGGCAAGAGCTCCAGGCTCTCATGAAAAAGCATGAGAGTTTGGAGCGTGACTCCAAGACTCAAGAGTCCGAGCTTGCCTCGGCTCTCGAAAGTGCCAAGTCCGCCAAGGCCGAGGCCCAGAAGGCCCATGAGGAAGTAGAGGACATGAAGAAGATAGCGGCGAGTAAGGCGTTTTTCATGCAGAGCAAGCATGTTAATGTAATTTACGGATACTTACCCAATTGAGCTCTCTGTGGGCATTTGCAGATCCGCCGCAGAGTCGCGCCCGATGCCGCCGCTTATCGTGGGCGAGGAGGGAGATCGACGGAGAAGGTCTTCGGTCTCAAGATATCGAGGCCGCCATCCGGTGCTTTCAAGCGACCAGTCAAGCAACTGGTCGAACTCCACAAGGTAGCCGAGGAGGCCATGAAGGGCTTCACATCCGGTGTGGGTTCGGGCAGGCCATGCCCGGCAGCTACTTTGGCCTAGTCGCGCGGCTGGTCAATGCATGCCCCAGGCTGGACGTGATCAAGCGCTCCGCCTGTATTGAAGGTGCTCGTCGGGCCCTTGCCCGCATAAAGGTGCAATGGGGCAAGCTGGATGCGGAGAAGCTTCTCACGGATCCGCCGCCGCCGGGCAAGGAGCATCGTACGCTGGAGCGATATTATAAAGTTGTCCTGAAGGGAGCCCGCGATATTGCCGATGAGTGCCCCCTTAATGTAATTATTGAGTAAACTCGCTGTATATTTATCCTGTGCGCTGAAAACTTCGTTTATATGCGCCATGAGCAACGCTTGTTGAATTTAAAATATTACCTTCAGGCGGCCGCTTGTAAAATCGAGAGATGGCAAGTCGTTATTTTAGCCCCTGTGCTACAAAGGCTGGGGTGTTCGTGATAAACTTGAGCACTCTTGTTCCCATTATTGGGTCCATCTAGGAGGCGCCAACACACATTTAACAAGGCGATCGGACTTATAATGCTTGAACACTCTCACTTAGCCATAAAATTCTATAATTTTAAATTTTGGCGAAGCCCCGGTATTCGAAGGTCAATCTGGGCGCTATCCACGCCTTCGTCGGACATTATCCGAACTCGCTCAAGCGGCATGAGCCTTTAAGGACCCGAAGGACCTCTCGAACAGCGACCAGCTCTCGCCTTATCATGCCGGTCGGTTTAGCTTTCCATCGAGGCGTTAACCTGCTCAACCGGGCGCAATCTCGATGGTTCTCCCATGCTACCTTAGCCGACGGAACGGAACGTAAGGTACCAAAACATGGGAGCCGGGCAAACCCAACTATTGACCCAAGACATGATTCGGAGCTGATTCATATAATGCTATAAGTTCGGGGTGCCGCACTTGTGAAAGTGTTCGGACTTAATTACACCGTAATATGGGGAACAGAAGCCCCTGGTGTATTCGGCCGTACCAATGTATACGGGTGCAAGATGTCATATAATGAAGATATGTAAAAGATAACGCAATTGCAATGAAAGGGTAATGTACTTGCAAGAAGGAAATGTTGCGTTATTTATGAAAGAAGGTTTAATCCTAGATGGGTCTATGCCCATTTTACGCACTGTGTCCTGATAAAGCAGGTTCAGGCTGCTGCCGCCGTCCATCAGGACTCTTGTGAGGTGAAATCCATCGACGATTGGGTCTAAGACCAATGCGGCGAATCCGCCATGGCGATGTTGGTCGGATGGTCTCGCCGATCGAAAGTGATCGGACAGAGGACCATGGATTGAACTTGGGCGACCGCTCCATCGCATAGACGTCTCGTAGTGCGCGCTTCCTCTCCCTCTTGGGTATATGGGTTGCGTAAATCATATTCACCGTTCGCACTTGTGGGGAGAAACCCTTCTGTCCTCTACTATTCGGCGGCCGGGTCTCCTCCTCGTCGTCGCTATTTAGCCCCTTGTCATTGTGTTCGGCAATTAACTTGCCGGCCTGCTTGAACACCCAACAATCTCTATTGGTGTGATTAGCTGGCTTTTCGGGGGTGCCATGTATCTAGCATGAGCGGTCGAGTATTCGGTCCAGATTGGACGGACCCGGAGTTGTTCTTTTAAATGGCTTCTTCCGTTGACCGGTTTTGAGCTCGAATTCGCATTGACCGCCGATCCTCTTTGTCGCCGCCGCACGCGCGCTTTGTTTTGATTCAACGTGACTCGCCGTGGTTGTCCTTAGTGTCCGGACTGCCGAATTTTTGCGGAGATTGTTGCTGCGGGCTAGCAAGCTGTCCTCTCCCACACAAAAGCGGGTCATTAACGATATGAGGGCTGCCATGGATTTTGGCTTCTCCTGCCCCAGGTGCCGGGCTAGCCATTCGTCCCGGATGTTATGTTTGAAGGCTGCAAGGGCCTCCGTGATCCGGACAATGACGATTTGATTTTTCTTTGTCAAGAACCGTGTCGTAATTGTCCGCCGATTCGTCCGGCTGCTGAATAATGTGGCTTAGGTCATCGGGCGCCCGGTGGTCGCACATATGTACCTTGGAAGTTATCAGGAATGCGGCCTCCGTGTCTTCCCGACACCCAATCGACTCTGCGGGCAGGCTGTTAAGCCAATGCCGAGCTGGTCCTTTAAGCTTGAGGGAGATATTTGATGGCGTGGAGATTGCCGCCATGGGCCATATGGATGTGGAGAAGATAATCTTCGATCCACACCGCTGGGTCTGCTGTACCATCGTAAGATTCGATATTCACGGGTTTGAACCCTTCGGGATCGATGATCCATTACTTCGTCACTGAAGCATAACGGGTGTGCGGTGCCCCTGTATTGAGCGATATCGCGACGTAGCTCGAGGGAGCGCTGTCCGCTGTGTTCGCCCGGCCGGCGTTATGTCCAAGCGACGGTATTCGCGTGGGTCGTAAGGCGCCCATGTGATCCATAGATGGATCTGGATTGTATTGCTTTGTCCTCCAAGATGTCTCGCAAGTCCGGCGCGTTTCCTTTTGGCTTCATACTCTTAGATCGATGCCGGAGTACGGTCTTGGCTGGGGGCCTGAATGCCTCTCTGTCGCGACCACGGGGTGGTCGGTCAGCCATGTCGTGCGCTGGTGATAAAGGTATGTATGCTTCCTCTTCTAATCGGGGGAGCAGCTTGCGTCTTGGGTAACTTTTGGAGGGGAGTTTGAGTTTATACTCTTCGGCCACGAGGACCTCAGTCCATCGATCGGCTAGCAGATCTTGATCAGCTTGGAGCTGTTGCTGCTTTTTCTTTAGGCTATTTGCCGTGGCTATGAGCCTGCGCCGGAAGCGCTCTTGTTCGACGGGATCCTCGGGTATGACGAATTCATCATCGTTGAGGCTCGCTTCATCTTCGGAGGGAGGCATATAGTTATCATCCTCAACCCCTTAAATCGCCGCCTGTCGTGAGGGCTTGCCTGCGCCCTCTGCGCCGAGTCTTGCAGAGGGATCGTCTTCGCACTCTCCAGTGTTATTGTCTCGCGGCCGGAATCTCCATTCTTGTTGTGGCGGGATTTAGAGCGGCGCCGCTGACGCTGGTGTTTGGGTTGCTTCTTTAGAGAATCTTCCTCCGCTGCTTTTTCGCCATCCCTTTCTTTTGGGGTATCCACCATGTAGACGTCGACGACGAGGTGGTTTTCCAGCGCCTCGTGGGCGCTGGGTCTGTTTCGCCTCGGCATCGCCGCCCATAGCGCCGATGTCATCGAGTCGTAGTCTAGCATGTCGGTTAAATCCTCGGCGATGGCTACAAAGTGGGTGGTGGGTGGGCTCAATTTCTTCGTCGTCCGATCTCCAACCGCCCCGCCATAGTCCGCCAGATTCTCCGATAGTGAGAGGTGCTTCAGGAATTCAGGATATCGCCAAAAGGCGAAAAGTCTTGAAAGATGTCCGCGGTGGTGAATTCCATAACCGCGCCTAATCCGCTTAATTGGCGGGCGCGGAGGCTCGGAGTCCGGCGAGGAGTCCGACGCTCGGGATCACGAAGTTCGCAGGGACAAGATTGGTATTAGGCTCCATCGCCGTTGGTGTTGAAGCCCCCGGGGCGGCGTCTATCCACCGACCCTCGACATGGGCGATCGGCTCCAGGCTAGTGGCTGGAGCGGATCCGAGTGCGGCCTCCAAAGCACTGTCCGGCGGTAGAGCTAGATCATGCTCGTCGTCCACAAAGGCGCGCGCTTGGCGTGGCTCGAGTCCATCAAGATCAAGTCTCCACGGCCATCGGTCGTGAAGTTCAAGCTTCGAATCGACCGACGCCGGGGCGAAGCTTCGATCCGCTCCGGATGGCCAAGAGAATTGCCCGCAGTGCAAAGCCGCCGAACACGAAGATCTGTCCGGGAGAAAAGTCTCACCCAGACAACGTTGATAGTTGAAGATGCCATCGAGCCTATCGGTGACGACACGAGGAACTCTCTATGAAAGCACCAATGTCGGTGTCAAACCGCGGATCTCGGTAGGGGGTCCCGAATCGTGCGTCTAGGCGGATGGTAACAGGAGACGAGGGACACAATGTTTTTACCTGTGTTGGGCCCTCTCGATGGAGGTAAAACCTACGCCCCGCTTGATTAATATTGATGATATGGGTAGTACAAGAGTAGATCTACCACGAGATCAAGGAGGCTAAACCCTAGAAGCTAGCCTATGGTATGATTGTTGAGATGTAATGTTTGTCCTACGGACTAAGGCCCTCCGGTTTATATAGACACCGGAGAGGCTAGGGTTACACAGAGTCGGTTACAATGGTAGGAGATCTACATATCCGTATTGCCAAGCTTGCCTTCCACGCCAAGGAAAGTACCTTCCGGACACGAGCCAGAGTCTTCAATCTTCTATCTTCGTAGTCTGGGAGTCCAGCGGATATTGATAGTCCGGCTATCCGGACACCCCCTAGTCCAGGACTCCCTCACCCTTACTTGTTCCTCTTTGTGGCTGAGGGTCTCTCCATGGCCCTGGACAAGCAGTGTGAAGTTGGACACATTACCCCAATTAAAGTGGCCAGGGGAAGCCCAGGGATCTCGCATTTGTTGATCGTAGACGATAGTTTGCTCTTCTTCAAGGCATCGGAAGCTCAAGCTCGAAGTGTGAAAGATGCTCTATCTTTATTCCAGCAAGGTACTGGTCAACTTCTTAGCCCCGGGAAATGCTCTATTTTGTTTAGTCAGGCGTGTCCAGAGCTGGTCAGGAAGGCTATTTCTAGTACCTTGGATATTACAACTTCTACTTTTGAGGAGAAATATTTGGACCTGCCAACCCCAGAAGGCCGCATGAAAGGTAAACATTTTCAACCCATTTCAGCTCGTTTCACTAAAAGGCTTACAAACTGGGCTGAGAGGTTCATGTCTCATGGTGCGAAAGACAACCTCGTAAAGTCAGTGGCTCAGGCTATTCCCACTTACATTATGAGCATTTTCAAGATGGGGGCTGGTTTCTGTGATCAGTATGAAAAACTCATTAGAGATTTTTGGTGGGGCGATGAGCAAAATAAGCGGAAAGTGCACTGGATGTCATGGGATAGAATGACTCGTACTAAATCGCAAGGCAGAATGGGGTTCCGTGACATGAGAATTTTCAACCAAGCTTTGTTGGCGAAGCAAGCATGGAGACTTGTTCAAAGGCCGGACAGTATGTGTGCAAGAGTTTTGAAGTCAAAATATTATCCAAAAGGTAATATCATGGATACGGTCTTCCCCTCAGATGCATCTCCTGTTTGGCGAGGGATTGAACATGGGCTTGAGTTATTAAAGATGGGCATGATATGGAGAGTGGGAAATGGAAAAAGCATCCAGATTCAGAGACATAATTGGATCCTCGCAAAGAAGGGATGTCGATCATGTCCCTTAAGAATGTATGTAATTCGCTGGTCAACCAATTGATTATTCCAAACACAAATGAGTGGAATAGGCCTTTGATTCATAGTTTGTTCCATGAGTTTGATGCTCTAGAGATTTGCAAAATTAGGATACCATCAAGTCCCGCTGATGATGTGCTAGCTCGAATCATGAAAAGGATGGTATTTTTACGGTGAGAAGTGCGCATAATTTGGGGCTGAACACGAAAAATGCTACGGGTGGGAAGAATCATCACATAGCCACGGCAATGGAAGAGTGTCTCTTTGGAACCTCATATGGAAAGCACACAACCCGCACAAGATCGAATTTTGCTTGAGAACTGCTCATCGAGTCCTTACCAACAAAAGAAAACGAATTGAAGCGGACTTTGGAACACGATAGTATTTGCAATATTTGTGGTAGGGAGCCCGAGGATGCTTACCATGCTACTGCTTTTGTACTAAAGCTAGAGCTATCGGAGAAGCTATGAGGGAAGTCCGCCTTTGCCAAAAGAAGAATGCTTCGATCGCTCAGACCCGATTGGTTGCCGATGTTACTTAGCCAATGTGATAACACCTCCAAAGAGAGAATCTTGTTGTTGTTATGGAGAGCCCGGTACTTACGTGATGATATAGTGCATCATAAAGGTCTGCTTCCATTGCCGATTCTGTCATCTTCTTGTCTAATTATTGGTACCGCCTTAACGGAGACATTAGTTCGCTCATGACTTGAAGGGCAAAAGTCCTGTGGCTGCAATTCCTAGAGCGAAATCAAGCTAGTGCCCATGCTTCCAATTGGACCAGGGCCCTGTCATGCGTTATGAAGGTAAATTCGATGCATCTTTCATTGCTACTTCGAGTTTGGCGGTAATGGGGTCATTGCAAGAAACAAAGAACGGCGAGGTCTTATTTAGTGCAGGCTGGACCTCCCGAGTGTGATGATGCCAAGAAGTCAAGGGCAAAGCGATGCTTTTAGGCATGCAAACTTTGGAAAAAATATATGTTGGTCCGACGATATTCGAGACAGACTGTACGGCTGTTGTGGAGGCCCTCAATGCAAAGTCTATGATCAGGCCAAGATGGTGGGCTACTTATAATGATTCTTTGGAATTGTTGAAGAATTCCCCATCCAGGAGAGTGACAAAGATTGGAAGAGAGAGCAACGTGGCTATGTGAATAAAGTTTTGGAATTTTCTTATTTATTTTTTATTTTTCGATTTTTAAGTTTTGGATTTTTTTTGCGAATAAAGTTTTGGAATTTTCTTATTCATTCTCATTCCAGTATTAGGTGATTTTTCCTTTTTCATTAGCTTTTCCTTTCTTTGGGGTTTTGGTTTTTCTTTCTTCTTTATTGGTTTCCTATACGACAAATATATTCTCAATATATGCTGAACATTTTTTAATATACATCGACATTTTCAATATATGATGAATCTATTCTAGTAATAAAGGGAATAGTGCTTCTACCCGTCCGTCAATTTTTAATTTTTTTTGCAGAAACGCATAATAGTTTCCGTTAATCAACATGTGATCTTGTTTTAAGTCCGATTTTCATTCTGCAGAACCCCACCACCACCACCACCACCACCCCCTCCTGTGGTCTCGGTTAATCAAGCTTTGGTTCTATTTTAATTCAGATTTTTTTGCAGAGAACCCCCTGTAGTCTCGGTTAATCAACCTGAAGTCCTTCATTAAAGTCAGATTTCCATTTTTTTTCTAGAAAACCCCGTGATGTTTGGGTCAATCAACCCACGGTACACATCAAATGCTTAAAAAATATCCATATCTTTCAAATCGTAATAGCAAATTTAATATGTTATGTATGAAATTTCACGTAGAATCTGAATATGATGTTATTTTTAAAAGGTAACTCCAAATTTAACATGTTATATATGGAATTTGATTAAAAATGTGTAGAATCTAAATATGATGTTATTTTACTTTTTAACCATTAAAATACTATTTAGGGTGAAACCTTCAGTAGTGCATGATCCGTCATTGCTGATTTGGAATGGAAATGAACTCCTCAACAAAGCTGTATCGGGAAGAAAGAAACCATCTCTAACCAAACATGCACACCTCGCCAAAATCTCATAGAAAAAGGCAAATTTCTCATCTTAAGAGCATTACTAGTAGAACCCTCAAACCCTCACTAGCGTTTTGAGGGTCCAAAAATGGTCTTTTGTGCACTTTTACGGGTTGAAAAACAGGGGCAAAGATTAGAACCCTCAAACCCAACCCTTATAACAGAATATTCCCCATAAACGATATTGTCGTTGCGGGCATATCGTCAAGCACCTCGTGCACGACAGCCGGAGGGCAGCGCGGGGGCAGAGGGGCGGATGGCGGGTGGGCGCGGAGGGCGAGGTGGGCGGGGTGGGAGGCGGAGGCGGAGGGCGCGGGGTGTTGGGGAACGTAGTAATTTCAAAAAAAAATCCTACACACACGCAAGATCATGGTGATGCATAGCAACGAGAGGGGAGAGTGTTGTCTACGCACCCTCGTGAGACCAAGCGAAGCGCTGACGCAACGAGAGGAAGTAGTCGACGTCCTCCGGTCCAACCGATCCAAGCACCGTTATTCGCACCTCCGAGTTCTTGACACACGACAGCTCGATGACGCACCCGATCTCCGATTCAGCAAAGGCGCGGGGAGGAGTTCCACAAGACGACGGCGTGGTGACGATCTTGATGTTCTCTCTCGCCGCAGGCTTCGCCTAAGCACCGCTACAATATGACCGAGGTGTAATATCGTGGAGGGGGCACCGACACGGCTAAGGAACGATCTCAATGATCAACTTGTGTGTCTAGGGTGCCCCTACCCCAGATATAAAGGAGGGAGGGAGGAGGAGGCGGCCCAAGGGTGGCGCGCCCTAGGGGGCAATCCTACTCCAAGTAGGTTTGCCCCCTTCCTATTCGGAGTAGGAGAAGGAAGGAAGAGGGGAGGAGAGAAGGAAAGGGGGCCGCCGCCTCCCCATTCGGATTGGGCTTGGGGAGGCCTCTCTTGCTCCTTCTCCTCCTTCCACTAAGGCCCAATAAGGCCCATATACTTACCAGGGGTTCCAGAACCTCCTGAGCTCTCAGATATTCCCAAACTCTACCGAACCTTTCCGTGTCCAAATATATCCGTCCAATATATCAATCTTTATGTCTCGACCATTTCGAGACTCCTCGTCATGTCCGTGATCACATCCGGGACTCCGAACAACCTTCGGTACATCAAAATACATAAACTCATAATATAACTGTCATCGAAACCTCAAGCGTGCGGACCCTACGGTTCGAGAACAATGTAGACATGACCGAGACATGTCTCCGGTCAATAACCAATAGCGGGACCTAGATGCCCATATTGGTTCCTACATATTCTACGAAGATATTTATCGGTCAAACCGCATAACAACATACTTTGTTCCCTTTGTCATCGGTATGTTACTTGCCCGAGATTTGATTGTCGGTATCCAATACCTAGTTCAATCTCGTTACCGGCAAGTCTCTTTACTCGCTCTGTAATACGTCATCTCATAACTAACTCATTAGTTACATGCTTGCAAGGCTTAGGTGATGAGTATTACCGAGAGGGCCAGAGATACCTCTCCGACAATCGGAGTGACAAATCCTAATCTCAAATTATGCCAACTCAACATGTACCTTCGAAACACCAGAGAGCACCTTTATAATCACCCGATTACGTTAGACGTTTGGTAGCACACAAAGTGTTCTTCCGTAAACGGAGTTGCACAATCTCATAGTTGCAGGAACTTTGTATAAGTCATGACGAAAGCAATAGCAAGATACTAAACGATCAAGTGCTAGGCTAATGAATGGGTCATGTCAATCACATCATTCTTCTAATGATGTGATCCCACTAATCAAATGACAACACATGTCTATGGTGAGGAAACATAACCATCTTTGATTAATGAGCTAGTCAAGTAGAGGCATACTAGTGACCATAGTTTTGTCTATGTATTCACACATGTATTATGTTTCCGGCTAATACAATTGTAGCATGAATAATAAACATTTATCATGATATGAGGAAATAAATAATAACTTTATTATTGCCTCTAGGGCATATTTCCTTCAGTCTCCCACTTGCACTAGAGTCAATAATCTAGATTACATAGTAATGATTCTAACACCCATGGAGTCTTGGTGCTGATCATGTTTTTCTCGTGAGAGAGGCTTAGTCAATGGGTCTGCAACATTCAGATCCGTATGTATCTTGCAAATTTCTATGTCTCCCACTTGGACTTGGTCCCGAATGGAATTGAAGCGTCTCTTGATGTGCTTGGTCCTCTTGTGAAATCTGGATTCCTTTGCTAAAGCAATTGCACCAGTATTGTCACAGAAGATCTTCATTGGTCCCGATGCACTAGGTATTACACCTAGATCGGAAATGAACTCCTTCATCCAGACTCCTTCATTTGCTGCTTCAGAAGCAGCTATGTACTCCGCTTCACATGTAGATCCCGCCACGACGCTTTGTTTAGAACTGCACCAACTTACAGCTCCACCGTTTAATATAAACACGATCCGGTTTGCGATTTAGAATCGTCCGGATCGTGTCAAAGCTTGCATCGACGTAACCATTTACGACTAGCTCTTTGTCACCTCCATATACGAGAAACATATCCTTAGTCCTTTTCGTATTTCAGATGTTCTTGACCGCTGTCCGATGATCCACTCGATTACTTTGGTACCTTCTGCTAAGCTTATTGCTAAGCATACGCCGGTCTGGTACACAAGATTGCATACATGATAGAGCCTATGGCTGAAGCATAGGAACATTTTTCATTTTCTCTATCTTCTGTTGTGGTCGGGCATTGAGTTCGACTCAACTTCACACCTTGTAGCACGTGCAAGAATCCTTTCTTTGCTCGATCCATATTGAACTTTTTCAATATTTTGTCAAGGTATGTGCTTTGTGAAAGTCCTATTAAGCGCCTTGATCTATCTCTATAGATCTTGATGCCTAATATGTAAGCAGCTTCACCGAGGTCTTTCATCGAAAAACTTTTATTCAAGTATCCCTTTATGCTATCCAGAAATTCTATATCATTTCCAATTAATAATATGTCATCAACAGATAAAACTAGAAATGCTACAGAGCTCCCACTCACTTTCTTGTAAATACAAAGCTTCTCCAAAAGTCTCAGATAAAACCATATGCCTTGATCACACTATCAAAACGTTTATTCCAACTCCGAGATGCTTGCACCAGTCCATAAATGGAACGCTGGAGCTTGCACACTTTGTCAGCACCTTTTGGATCAACAAAACCTTCTGGCTGCATCATATACAACTCTTCTTCTAGAAATCCATTCAAGAATGCAGTCTTGACATCCATTTGCCAAATTTCATGATCATGAAATGCAGCAATGGCTAACATGATTCGGACAGACTTAAGCATCGCTACGGGTGAGAAAGTCTCATCGTAGTCAACCCCTTGAACTTGTCGAAAACCTTTCGCAACAAGTCGAGCTTTATAGACGAGAATATTACCATCAGCGTCAGTCTTCTTCTTAAAGATCCATTTATTCTCAATGGCTTGCCGATCATCGGGCAAGTCAACCAAAGTCCATACTTTGTTTTCATACATGGATCCTATCTCATATTTCATGGCCTCCAGCCATCTTGCGGAATCTGGGCTCATCACCGCTTCCTCATAGTTCGTAGGTTCATCATGGTCAAGTAACATGACTTCCAGAATAGGATTACCGTACCACTCGTGCGGATCTTACTCGTAGACCCACGAGGTTCAAGAGAAACTTGATCTCAAGTTTCATGATCAATATCATTAGCTTCCTCACTAATTGGTGTAGTTGTCACGGGAACCGGTTCTCGTGATGAACTACCTTCCAGTAAGGGAGTAGATACAATTATCTCATCAAGTTCTACTTTCCTCCCATTCACTTCTTTCGAGAGAAACTCCTTCTCTAGAAAGGATCCATTCTTAGCAACGAATGTCTTGCCTTCGGATCTGTGATAGAAGGTGTACCCAACAGTCTCTTTTGGGTATCCTGTGAAGACACATTCGATTTGGGTTCGAGCTTATCCGGTTGAAGTTTCTTCACATAAGCATCACAGCCCCAAACTTTAAGAAACGACAACTTCGGTTTCTTGCCAAACCACAGATTCATAAGGCGTCGCCTCAACGGATTTTGATGGTGCCCTATTTAACGTGAATGCGGCCGCCTCTAAAGCATAACCCCAAAATGATAGCGGTAAATCGGTAAGAGACATCATAGAACGCACCATATCAAGTAAAGTACGATTATGACGCTCGGACACACCATTTCGTTGTGGTGTTCGGTGGCATGAGTTGCTAAACTATTCCGCATTGTTTCAAATGTAAACCAAACTCGAACTCAAATATTCTCCTCCATGATCGATCGCAGAAATTTTATTTTCTTGTTACGATGATTCTCCACTTCACTCTGAAATTCTTTGAACTTTTCAAATGTTTCAGACTTGTGCTTCATTAAGTAGATATACCCATATCTGCTTAAATCATCTGTGAAGGTGAGAAAATAACGATATCCGCCACGAGCCTCAATATTCATCGGACCACATACATCTGTATGTATGATTTCCAACAAATCTGTTGCTCTCTCCATAGTACCGGAGAACGGTGTTTTAGTCATCTTGCCCATGAGGCACGGTTCACAAGTACCAAGTGATTCATAATCAAGTGATTCCAGAAGTCCATCAGTATGGAGTTTCTTCATGTGTTTTACACCGATATGACCCAAACGGTAGTGCCACAAATAAGTTGCACTATCATTATCAACTCTGCATCTTTTGGCTTCAACATTATGAATATGTGTATCACTACTATCGAGATTCAATAAAAATAGACCACTCTTCAAGGGTGCATGACCATAAAAGATATTACTCATATAAATGGAACAACCATTATTCTCTGATTTAAATGAATAACCGTCTCGCATCAAACAAGATCCAGATATAATGTTCATGCTCAACGCAGGCACCAAATAACAATTATTCAAGTCTAAAACTAATCCCGATGGTAGATGTAGAGGTAGCGTCGACGGCGATCACATCAACTTTGGAACTGTTTCCCACGCCGCATCGTCACCTCGTCCTTGGCTGCTCGCTTATTCCGTAGTCCCTGCTTCGAGTTGCAAATATTAGCAATGTAACCAGATCAAATACCCAGTGCTACTACGAGCTCTAGTTAGGTACACATCAATAACATGTATATCACATATACCTTTGTTTACTTTGCCATCCTTCTTATCCGCCAAATACTTGGGGCAGTTCCGCTTCAAGTGTCCGACCGCTTGCAGAGAAGCACTCATTTCAGGCTTAGGTCCGGACTTGGGTTTCTTCTCTTGAGCAGCAACTTGTTTGCCGCTCTTTTGAAGTTCCCTTCTTCTTCCCTTTGCCCTTTTCTTGAAACTAGTGGTCTTGTTGACCATCAACACTTGATGCTCCTTCTGATTTCTACCTCCGCTGCTTTCAAAGATCGCGAAGAGCTCGAATAGTCTTGTTCATCCCTTGCATATTATAGTTCATCACAAAGCTCTTGTAGCTTGGTGGCGTGATTGAAGAATTTCATCAATGACACTATCATCGTGAAGATTAACTCCCAGTTGAATCAAGTGATTGTTATACCCAGACATTACGAGTATATGTTCACCGATGAACTATTCTCCTCCATCTTGCAGCTGTAGAACTTATTGGAGACTTCATATCTCTCAATCCGGGCATTTGCTTGAAATATTAACTTCAACTCTGGAACATCTCATATGCTCCATGACGCTCAAAACGTCGTTGAAGACCGGTTCTAAGCCGTAAAGCATGGCACATCGAACTATAGAGTAGTCATCACTTTGCTCGCCAGACGTTCTTAACGTCATCGGTTACATCGGCAAGAAGAAGTTCGCACCCAGCGGTGCTTCCAGGATGTAACCCTTCACGTGCAGCAATGAGGATAATCCTCGAGTTACGGACCCGATCCGTAATTGCTACCATCATCTTTCAACTTTGCTTTCTCAAGGAACGCATTAAAATTCAACGGAACAACAAAGACGAGCCATCTATCTACAAACAAACATAGACAAGCAAGATACTATCAGTACTAAGTTCATGATAAATTTAAGTTCAATTAATCATATTACTTAAGAACTCCCACTTAGACAGACATCTCTCTAGTCATCTAAGTGATCACGTGATCCAAATCAACTAAACCATAACCGATCATCACATGAGATGGAGTAGTTTTCAATGGTGAACGTCATTATGTTGATCATATCTACTATATGATTCACGCCGACCTTCGGTCTCGTGTTCCGAGGCCATATCTCGCATATGCTAGGCTCGTCAAGTTTAACTCGAGTATTCTGCGTGTGCAAAACTGGCTTACACCCGTTGTAGATGGACGAGAGCTTATCACACCCGATCATCACGTGGTGTCTCGAGACGACGAACTTTGGCAACGGTGCATACCTGTGGAGAACACTTCTTGATAATTTAGTGAGAGATCATCTTAAAATGCTACCGTCAATCAAAGCAAGATAAGATGCATAAAGGATAAACATCACATGCAATCAATATAAGTGATATGATATGGCCATCATCATCTTGTGCTTGTGATCTCCATCTCAAAGCACCGTCGTGATCACCATCGCCACCGCGCGACACCTTGATCTCCATCGTAGCATCGTTGTCGTTACGCCATCTATTGCTTCTACGACTATCGCTACCGCTTAGTGATAAAGTAAAGCAATTATGTATGCTTGCATTTCATACAATAAAGCGACAACCATATGGCTCTCGCCATTGCCGATAACTTCCGTTACAAAACATGATCATCTCATACAATAAAATATAGCATCACGCCTTGACCATATCACATCACAACATGCCCTGCAAAAACAAGTTAGACGCCCTCTACTTTGTTGTTACAAATTTTACGTGGCTGCTACGGGCTTAGCAAGAACCGTTTTACCTACGCATCAAAACCACAACGATAGTTTGTCAAATAGACTCTGTTTTAACCTTCACAAGGACGGGCGTAGCCATACTCGGTTCAACTGAAGTTGGAGAAACCGACACCCGCCACCACTGTGTGCAAAGCACGCCGGTAGAACAAGTCTCGCGAAGCGCATAACGTAATGTCGGTCCGGCTGCTTCATCCAACAATACCGCTAAACCAAAGTATGACATCTTTGGTAGGCAAGATGACTTATATCGTCCACAACTCACTTGTGTTCTACCCGTGCATATAACATCAACGCATAAAACCTAGGCTCGGATGCCATTGTTGGGGAACGAGTAATTTCAAAAATTCCCTACGCACACGCAAGATCATGGTGATGCATATCAACGAGAGGGGAGAGTGTTGTCTCACGCACTCGTGAGACCAAGCGGAAGCGCTGACGCAACGTAGAGGAAGTAGTCGACGTCCTCCGGTCCAACCGATCCAAGCACCGTTATTCGCACCTTCGAAGTTCTTGACACACGACAGCTCGATGACGCACCCCGATCTCCGATCCAGCAAAGGCGCTGGGAGGAGTTCCACAAGACGACGGCGTGGTGACGATCTTGATGTTCTCTGTCGCAGGCTTCGCCTAAGCACCGCTACAATATGACCGAGGTGTAAGATCGTGGAGGGGGCACGACACGGCTAAGGAACGATCTCAATGATCAACTTGTGTGTCTAGGGTGCCCCCTACCCCCGTATATAAAGGAGGGAGGGAGGAGGAGGCCAGCCCAAGGGGTGGTGGCGCCCTAGGGGGGCAATCCTACTCCAAGTAGGTTTGGCCCCCCCTTTTTCCTATTCGGAGTAGGAGAAGGAAGGAAGAGGGGAGGAGAGAAGGAAAGGGGCGGCCTCCTCCCAATTCGGATTGGGCTTGGGGGCCTCTTGCTCCTTCTCCTCCCTTCCACTAAGGCCCAATAAGGCCCATATACTTACCGGGGTTCGGTAACCTCCTGAGCTCCCAGATATTCCCAAACTCTCCCGAACCTTTCCGTGTCCAAATATATCCATCCAATATATCAATATTTATGTCTCGACCATTTCGAGACTCCTCGTCATGTCCGTGATCACATCCGGACTCAACAACCTTCGTACATCAAAATACATAAACTCATAATATAACTGTCATCGAAACCTCAAGCGTGCGGACCCTACGGTTCGAGAACAATGTAGACATGACCGAGACATGTCTCCGGTCAATAACCAATAGCGGGACCTAGATGCCCATATTGGTTCCTACATATTCTACTGAAGATATTTATCGGTCAAACCGCATAACAACATACTTTGTTCCCTTTGTCATCGGTATGTTACTTGCCCGAGATTTGATTGTCAGTATCCAATACCTAGTTCAATCTCGTTATCGCAAGTCTCTTTACTCGCTCAGAATACGTCATCTCATAACTAACTCATTAGTTACATGCTTGCAAGGCTTAGGTGATGAGTATTACCGAGAGGGCCCAGAGATACCTCTCCGACAATCGGAGTGACAAATCCTAATCTCGAATTATGCCAACTCAACATGTACCTTCGAAACACCTGAGAGCACCTTTATAATCACCCGATTACGTTGTAGACGTTTGGTAGCACACAAAGTGTTCTTCCGTAAACGGAGTTGCACAATCTCATAGTTGCAGGAACTTTGTATAAGTCATGACGAAAGCAATAGCAAGATACTAAACGATCAAGTGCTAGGCTAATGAATGGGTCATGTCAATCACATCATTCTTCTAATGATGTGATCCCACTAATCAAATGACAACACATGTCTATGGTCGGAAACATAACCATCTTTGATTAATGAGCTAGTCAAGTAGAGGCATACTAGTGACCATAGTTTTGTCTATGTATTCACACATGTATTATGTTTCCGTTAATACAATTCTAGCATGAATAATAAACATTTATCATGATATGAGGAAATAAATAATAACTTTATTATTGCCTCTAGGGCATATTTCCTTCACGGGGCGGAGGCGAGAGGCGTGGGAGGCACGGGCCAAGGGCGATGGCGGTGGTCGAGGCGAGGGCGCGGAGTCGGAGGGGCGGAGGAGGAGGAGGCGAGGGGAGGCGGATGCGTGGCGGGCGACGGGAGTAGAAGCCGTGGCGAGGCAAGGCGGGCTGCTGAGTAGAGTAGGGCATGGCAGAGGCAATGGCAGGGACGGATGGATGGCGGCGGGCGAAGGCGAGGCGGCCGCCGGAGGAGGTGGAGGAGAGGCGGGTGGGGGGCGGGCGCGGAGGTCGATTGGCGGCTGGGCGACGGGCGATGGCACGGACGCGGGCGTGGCGCGGCGCGGAGTTGGCGCGAAGATAACCGCCAAGTGAGGGTTGTGGTAGGTTTTGCTCCCCAACCCTTACTTCTGAGGGTTGGGAGAGGGTTTGGGGGTTGGACCCTTAAAAAAATTTAAGGGTTTGAGGGTTAAGGGGTTCTAGTCTACGCGATTTTTTGCTCGCAAACTGTAAAAAAGCAGTTATTTATAAGGGTTTGAGGGTTTGAGGGTTCTACTAGTAATGCTCTAAGTAGAGAGAGAGTGAGACGCCTTAGGATTGACCACATTCAAATATGTTGTGATTGCGTGAGCACTGAGGCCACCAGCGATGCGGTTGGGAAGGAGCATAAGTGGCAACAAAGATGAAATGTCATGTGTTCAAATAAAGGGCATGAACCTATGAGGGTCTTGAGTCATGGTTATTGGGCTAGATGCATATGGTATTCTTCTCCCCCATTACAACACACATACTATTTTGATGTTATTTTATAATACATGATGAATATTTTCATAAAATACAATGCATATAGTTTAAATATAAACTATTTTTAATATACATTAAATGTTTTATTACACGATGAACTTTTTCTAATATGTGGTGAACATTTGAATACATACTACTTTTTGTAACACATAATGTTTTTTCTTGAATATGGTTTAATTATTTTGCTTCTTACAAAAAATCAAATAGTCGGTTTCCGACCGAACCAATTGGAAAAACAATGAAAAACTTGTGCTCAAGTGAGCTCGCGGGCTGGCCCATTGTGCCTCGCTCAGGCAAAGCCTTACGCACCGGCAGCCACAGGAGCGCGCACCCTCACAGGCCGGCCCATGTGTGGGGCGGGGAGCCCCTTGACATTTCTTTCTGATTTTAGATTTTTCTTTAAATAATTCGGAATTTCGGAAAAAGTTGCTAAATTGTTGAATTATTCTTGAGTTCAAAGAACGTCGGGATTTGTAAAATGTTCACGATAAACACTCAATGATTCAAAAAATGTTTGTAATTTCAAAAATAATGTTCATCTATTCAGTTTCTTTACAATTTCAAAAATGTTCATGAATTTCTAGGAAAAGGTTCACAATATTAAAAAAATATTCGAGAATTCCGAAAAATGTTCACAAATTTTAATAAATGTTCACCAAATTCACAAAATTTTAAAAAATGTTCACGTTTTCCAGAAAATGTACCCAATTTCTAGGAATGTTTGTTAATATGAAAATTGTTCATGAATCTAAAAAATGTGTAGGATTTCAAAGAAATGTTCACCATTTCAAGAAACGTGCAAGATTTTGAAAAGATGTTCACTTTTTCCAAAAACGTTCATGAATTTCTAAAAATTGCTCATCAATTCAAAAAAATGTTCGGCAATTTGAAAAACGTTCCACTTTGAAAAATGTTCACAATTTGAGAAAAAATATTTGCAAATTTGAAACATGGCCAAAAAAGAAGAAATGGGAAAGTAGAAAAAAAGAAAAACAGCACATTAAATGATTTTCGCAATTAAAAAAGAATAAAGAAGAAATCGGAAAATGGAACAAAAAAATAAAAAGAAAAAGGACGAAAAAAAACTAAAGTAAACCAGAAAAACCCGGTTCAGGAAGGTCCTAGAACCTTCCCAAAACCTGTTGGGGCTGAAACCCCGGAATGGGCCGGCCGTTGAAACAGCAGCGCGCGCAAGGGGGGTATGCGCTACATCGCTTCGCAGCGACCTACGCTCGGAGCGGGAGCTCCTAATCGGCGCCTTCTGCGCCGGTTAGGAGTTGTGGCGCCTACTAGGTTTCTTTGTGGGCTGATTCTATGAAGCCCAATTAGAGTTCGCTAGACTATTTCGATCTCTGGCTCCTGAAGTTGATCGCTATGTTTTCTTACGGGAACGCGATTGTTTCTTTTGATGGGAATGCCAGACCGCTACAGAAAGGGAACAAAAAATATTATCAGGCGAACAACTTTTAAAAATGTGTGAAGAAAATTTGTATTTTGTGAACTAAATATGAAAAACTTCATCCAATTCAAAAAAGTTGATCGATTTTGGGAAAAAGTTCATCAAATTTGGTAAAAAGTTCATCCAATTTGGGAAAAAGTTCATCGAATTAAAAAAAAGTTCATGGAATTCGAAAAAAGTTCATCAA
Source organism: Aegilops speltoides (assembly GCA_021437245.1). Classification (NCBI taxonomy): domain Eukaryota; kingdom Viridiplantae; phylum Streptophyta; class Magnoliopsida; order Poales; family Poaceae; genus Aegilops; species Aegilops speltoides. Next base: position 314,486,875 of record CM038141.1, read on the forward strand.
TTTTGGGAAAAAGTTCACCGAATTCTAAAAAAGTTCGTCGATTTTGGGGAAAAGTTCATCGAATTCAAAAAAAGTTCATCAAATTTAAAAAAAGTTCATCATACTTGAAAACAGTTCACTGATTTTGAATAAGAAGTTCATTGAATTTGAAAAAAGTTCACGCACTTGATAGAAAAGCAAAAATAATATAGTTAAAATAAAGAAGATTAAAGAGTGGAGCAGATATATTTGAGCCCATGATGTCTGGCCGGTGTTGTGGTCACCGCAGTGAAAGAACAACTGTGAAGGTGCTGGTTCGAATCCTAGTTCTTGCACTCTCTTTTTTGTTCATATAGAACAAAATGAAAGGTGGAGATGGGCCGAGCCCAACAACCCGCACTCTGCAGGCGCCCTTTTGCATACGGGCGCATATGCGCCGAATAGGATTCGCCGCTCGGAGCTGCGCTAGGAGATCTCATCTTGATGGTCTACGGGTGAGAATTAAGAGCGACTCGCCCGTAGGACACCCCCACGTGGGCTAAGCCGAAACTACCGAAGCTAATTTTTTTTCTGCTCCCTTGCGTTTGGGTCATTAATCTTGTTTTTTCTCCGGCACTTCATGCGTGCATCTGAAACATGTGTGGGTGTGTCTTCAATGTTCTGTTCCTTTTCTATTTGAAAAGTACACGATCAATTTTTAAAATGTCCAAGAACAATGTCAAAATAAACAAATGTTTATTAAAAAAATATGCATATACATTTTAAATTTACATGAACATTTATCAAAACGTATAAATACTTTTGTTACATAAAACATTTCAAAAATAGGATTAACAATGATAAACCTTCTTAAAGTACAATGCACATTTTTTACATCCAGGATGAACAACATTCTAATACGCAGAAAAAATATAAATTGCACAGTGGACATATTTTAACACCCGCAAATATATTTTTATATGCGATGAACATTTTTTAATACACAATGAATATTTCAAATGAACGAGATTGCTTTTGTAAAATACACGATGATCATTAGCTAAAATACAAGATGAACATGTTTTAAATACATTATGATTTTTTAAAATTGTGATGAACATGTTTTAAAATGCATGATGAATATTTTTAAGTACATGGTTAACATTCTCCAAACTATAGATACAATAAACATTTTATAGGACAGAACAAGGGATATTTTTAAATAGAATATGAATATTTTATTTAATACATGTGGATTTACAAATAAAATTGTAAAACAAATCAAATAGATAAATAATAATAAAAACAATAATGATGATGATCATGATAATAATAAATGGACAAAAGGACAGCGGAAAAAACGAACAAAACTCAAAAAATAGAAAACAACATACTAGACGGGTCTAGTAGCAGCAAATCTTGGGCGAAGGGAAAACCTATCTACTAGCGAGACACTGATACGTCTCCGTCATATCTATAATTTATGATTGTTTCATGCCAATATTTTACAATTTTTACATACTTTTGACAAATTTTATACTCCCTCCGTCCCATAATATAAGAGCATTTTTTACACTAGTGTAAAAAATGTTCTTATATTATGGGACGGAGGGAGTACTATTTTTTGGGACTAACATATTGATTCAGTGCCTAGTGCCAGTTCCTGTTTGTTGCATGTTTTTTATTTCGCAGAAAATCCATATCAAACGGAGTCCAAACGGGACATAAACTTACGGAGATTATTTTTGGAATATATGTGATTTTTGGGAAAAAGAATCAACGCGAGACGATGCTCGAGGGGCCAACAAGGATGGAGGGCGCGCCCCTGACCTTGTGGCCACCCCATAAGGCGGATGGTGTCCTTCTTCTCGCGCAAGAAAGCTAATATCCGGATAGAAATCGTGTTAAAATTTCAGCCCAAATGAAGTTACGGATCTCTGATAATTTAAGAAACGGTGAAAGGCCAGAATCTGAAAGCGCAGAAACACAAGGAAACAGAGAGAGATCCAATCTCGAAGGGGCTCCCGCCCCTCCACCGCCATGGAAGCCAAGGACCACAGGGGAAACCCTTCTCCCATCTATGGGGAAGGTTAAGGAAGAAGAAGAAGAAGAAGAAGAAGAAGAAGAAGAAGAAGAAGAAGAAGAAGAAGGGGCTCTCTCCCCTCTCTCCTAGTGGCGCCGAAACGCCGCCAGGGCCATCATCGCGACAATGATGTACACCAACAACTTCACTGCCGTCATCACCAACTCTTCCCCCTTCTATGCAGCGGTGTAACCCCTCTTTTACCCGTTGTAATCTCTACTTGAACATGATGCTCAATGCTATATATTATTTCCCAATGATATATGGCTATCCTATGATGTTTGAGTAGTTCTGTTTTGTCCTATGAATTCATTGATGATCGTAATTGGTTTGAGTTGCATGTTTTATTATCGGTGCTGTCCTATGGTGCTATCCGTATTGCGCAAGCGTGAGGGATCCCCACTGTAGGGTTTGCAATATGTTCATGGTTTGCTTATTGTCTGCATTGAGTGAGTGACAGAAACACAAACACAGATAAATGGGTCATGGCATATGGGAATAAAGATGACTTGATACTTTAATACTATGGTTGGGTTTTACCTTAATGATCTTTAGTAGTTGCGGATGCTTGCTAGAGTTCCAATCATAAATGCATATGATCCAAGAAGAGAGAGTATGTTAGCTTATGCCTCTCCCTCATATAAAATTGCAATAATAATTACCGGTCTAGTTATCGATTGCCTAGGGATGAATAACTTTCTCGTGACAAAAAGCTCTCTACTAAAACTAACTAAGTTGTGTCTTTATGTAAACAGCCCCTAGTTTTTATTCACGTTCTCTTTATATCTTGCAAACGCATCCTATCACATCTACAAAGTACTTCTAGTTTCATACTTGTTCTAGGTAAAGTGAACGTAAAAGCGTGCGTAGAGTTGTATCGGTGGTCGATAGAACTTGAGGAAATATTTGTTCTACCTTTAGCTCCGCGTTGGGTTCGACACTCTTACTTATCAAAAGAGGCTACAATTGATCCCTTATACTTGTGGGTTATCAGACATGCACGAGCGCAAAAGAGAGAACAACTTGTTTTCTGCCCCACTTGCGGTGGCACTGAAGGCGACCACTTCTTCTGTCTCACAATAACCAAGATAATAGTCTTTTTTTAGACAAAAAAAATGACCAAGAAAATAGTCTCCACCGAAAGTTGCCCAATAAGTTGCAAGTACATAGGTCTCTCTTTTGCCCTTCTATGTACTAGCGAGACATACCTGGGCGCCACTATGTTTCGCTTCAAGCGAGATCTTGGGGTCCCTCAACTGAAGGTGGGAGCACAATGGGTGGGCCAGGTACGGGCGAGGCCACAACCTTTTTTCTATTTCTTTTTACGTTTTATGTTTTTCTTTTTTCATTTTTATGCTTTAGTATATTCCAAATATATATATTAAAAAAATAGTCTGCAAAAAACATTTGAAAAATCTCGACAAATCTTTCAAAAAATATTAAATGTGTATAGAGAAAATGTTCATCACATATACGAAAAATGTATACACAAAAAACAATGCATATGAAAAACAATTGCACGTGTATTTTAAAAAATTATTCAAGCATTTGACAAAAATGTTGAACAAGTATTGAAATTTTTAATGAAGCATTTGAAAAATGTTAAATGCATAGAAAAAAATATTGACCATGTACTAGAAAATGATGATAAAATTTAATCATGTATACAAAAATTTTAACCAAGTATTTAAAAAAATGTTGAAAAAGTATTTGAATTTTTTTAATCAAGCATTTGGAAAATTTTGAATGTGTATAGAAAAATGTAGACCATGTATTCAAACATTGATGAAAAAAATTGATGATTCATATACAAATCTTAATCAAATATTTTGAAAGTAAATTTGAACAAGTATTTTTGAAACATATTAAATGCGTACAATATATTAAAAATGTTAATATTTTATTTTCTAAAAATTAATAAAGTATTTTGGGAAAAAAATTTAAAATGTATAGAAAAATGTTAACAAAATATAAAAAAGTGTTAATATTGTATTTGAGAAATTTTAATTAAGGATTTGAAAAAGTTAAAAAATGTGTATGGAAAAATGTTGACTATGTATTAAAAAATGTCAAACTTGTATATGAAAAATGTGAAACGCGTGCTAAATTTGTTATTAGATATGTACTGAAAGTGTGCATATAAACAATGGAAAACCGAGGGAAAATAAAAAGAAAAACAGATGAAAAATGGGAAAGAAATAAAACAAAACCGAAGATATATGAAGAAAAAGAAAAGGAAAAAAGGCATTGAAAACCGATAAAGGAACAGAGAAAGCCGAATCAAAAGAAAAGAAAAACAAAAGATCAGTTAGAATTGGGAAAAGTAAAAAAGATAACCGAAGAAAAATAAACAAAAAAGTAAGAACAGAAAAACAGTACTAATGTAGAAAGAAGCGAAGAAAAACCAAGGAAAAACAAAAGGGAACAAAAATCTAAAAAACTAGAAAAAACATTGAAAAGTGACTCTTCCCTATAAGTAGGCAACTCCTAGTATGAGCACGTACTCGGCGCTTACCCAATGGCTAGCTTCAGTAAAAAACATTGAGAAGACCCGAGATCGAAATCTTGGGATATGTATTTTTCTTCTATTTTTGTTTTAAAGAGATCTAACATGCCGACACGTTATTGTGAACTCTTAAGGCTAGAGATCGTTCTGTGTCGCGTAATATGAGATATAGCTCTCGGGGTGAGAACCTTGTCTCCAGGTTATGCCAGAAGCCACAAGAATGCCGTGTGCAAGCCTGCCAAATGCATGGCCCGCTCAGTACTCACTTAGCTCATGGCCTAGTACCTCCACATGAATGCGCACCCTCGCTATAGTTGACCGACACATGTACGGGACTCGGTTTTTTTGGTTTTGGGAAGGTTTCCAGGCTAGTTATTTTCTTTCTTTTTTGTGTTTTATCTGCTACTTTATTTCCTTTTTCCTGCTTTTTCTTTTTTTATGTTTTCCATTTTGAATTTATGAACACTTTTGAAATTCATGAACCTTTTTGAATTCATGAATTTTGTTTGAATCCATGAATAAATTATCTAACTCATTATTTTTTAAATCAAAAATATTTTAAAATTATCAAACACTCTCCAGGTTCATAAATATTTTGAAAGATTACTAATATATTTAAAGTTAACCATTATTTTTTAAAATTTGTGAATATTTTTAAACTTCATGAGGTTTTTGAAAATTCATAAAGATTTTTAAGAATTCATGTTTCTTATATTCGATTGGAAAATTGATAGCCGATGCCAGGTCTGCGTTTTTCTGAACGTTCAAGCGGAGAAAAACAAGTGTGTGAGCAAGCGTGCCAACAAACACGCTATTGGACAGAACCCAAGTAACCTTGTGTAAGGTTTTTGGCGACTATTCCATGCAAACATCGTTTGAATAGGAGCTCCCTTCCTCCACTCTCCTCGTCCCTTTTTATGTTGGAAAATGGCTCCAACTATGATTCTACGTCATCCAAGCAAAACCAAACGGGATTCAGCTATGACGCTCGCGCGGAGAGGCCGAACAACATTCCTGACAATATAGACTAAACAACAACAATTCACATGACCAAGTATTTTAAAATAAAAATAATAATATGGAAATCATCCTCGAGTGAGAGCAAAACAAAGATAACATCACATGAGCTAACATGATGTTCAACGCCATGTATAATCTAGAGCATGAAACCGTCCTCCTCCAATTGAAGCGATAACACCCTTGCACGTAGTGGCGGTGCAAGGAAAATTTAATTAGGGTGGTTTAGTGTTTTTATTCCTTTTTCGCAAAAAAAGAGTGTTGTTATTCCTTGTCAGGGAGGGCCAACCTATGAGAATGGACCAATTCAGCAATAATTCATCACTCTTTACATGCATATTAGGGCTTAAATCAGTGATGTTAGGGGGCAGCGCCCCTGCTGGCACCTACCTCCGCTTGCACTCTTTGTTGGGTTTACAACGGTGGCTTCCTAGTAACCGGATTTCCGTTCCTCGCCTGAAAGTTCGCCACCATGGAGTACTTCGGCCAAAAGGCATCCTTTTCAAGCTTGCATCGTATGGACACAAGTATTTCCAAGACATGCTCTTTTCCATGCCCTGATCAAAGTATCATTCATCGGATCAGGCTATTGCAATGCTTCTCCAGAGAACCTGTACACCAGACCAAGAGCTTTGCTAAAACAGAAACTATTTGTAACTTTCATTAAATACCAGAGAGTCACAACACGAACAAGCTCAATAGCTTGGTGATTTTTATTGCTAACCTATCGACAATGAATTGATAAGTAACATATGGGTTAATCCTAGTGTGCTGGCTTATATTTATTCAAACATAACAACAAAACATTTTAAAAACAAATGTATGCAACTTTGTGACTCTTGAGAGAAAATACAAGATAGATCATCAACAATTTGTCCCTTATCTAAATTATCCCAAGTTAATAGTAGCTTTTTGTTAGCCAACAACCACATGAAGACGTGGGTTCTGGGAGGCACATTCAAGTGCCAAATAGTAGTGACATAAACATGGGTAATCGTCTAAAATTCACGTCAACCTATAAAGGTCTTACAGAGTATATTCCATTAGACTCAAGCTTCTAGATAACAACATTTTCTTCCCCACAAAATCGCAGAGATTCATCAATACGTGACAAATCAAACCTTTATTGGAGTAATCTCGTATCAATGCATTTCCTAAGAGTGATCCTTTTTTCCTTTTTTTCGAAAAGGAGGTTGAAACCCGGGCCTCTACATGCACACAACCATATTTATTAACTTTACCAATGTTGATGCAAGGCAATAAGATCAAAGTCATTACCAAGTAAAGTACAAAGCATAAGTAACTATGGCGACTAGATCCACTTCTTCCACAACAACGCATCAGAGAAGGCCCCTTAAGAGTGATCCTAAGGCATACTATCCAAGGCATCAGCTACGACAATGTTCGGATTAGCTGTCGCCTGGAAACATAATTTGGGCAAGTTTTTTTTTATCAAAATTGATTTACACCAATTTGGATCAGTTCAAACCAGTCCATGACGCATTGGATGCTCCCATCGAGTAAAGGGCAGGCCGGCCATACTCAACGGTTATGAATCGATTATGCAATATCGTGTTTTGCTGTTTTGGTGTTTGTAGCCAACCACGTAGAGGCCTCACATAGACAAACTGAGTAGGGCTAATTCATCACCCGACTAAATAAGCATATACAAGTGAAATTTTCTAAAAAGTAATGGATTACTGACATTGGTATTACCCTTACATAAGAAAAGAAAAAAAAATGAAAAATAAAAACTAAAAAAATAAGAAAAACTAAAAATAATTATTATTTATATGGAAGAATGAATTTCTTGAATTGGCATTACCCTTTTAGAAGAAAGAGAATAAAAGAAAACTAAAAAAATCAAAATAATGAAGTTCTCAAAAAAGAATGAAACCCTTCAAGAAGAAAGAAAATGAAAGATGGAAAACCTTTAAAAACTTGCACGCAAATTTGCACTGAAATTGCACTTTTTGGAATATGCAAACAATAACCATATAATAGTGTGATTTTTGCATTCTACTGTAATTTTCACACATATTATTTAGTACTCATATTTATACTTACACATATAAAAATATATACATTTCTAAGAAGGAATGAATTAGTGACATTGATATTAACTTTTAAGAAGAAAGAAAGTGAAAACAATAAAATAAAATAATTATAAAATTTGCGCACAATTTACTCAAAGTTGCATTTCTTTATAATATGCAAGAATAAGCATACAATAGTAGAATTTCAGTGAAAAAGTTTACTAAGAAGTAATGAATTAGTGACGTAGTCTCATTGGTATTACCCTTTAAGAGGAAAGAAAATAAACAAATATAACAAACTCAAAATAGTTGAATATTCTAAGGAAGATGACTTAATGCCATTGGTATTACCATTTAAGAAGAAAGAAAAGGAGAAACAAACAGTGACCAAATTTGCAAAAAATATACATAAAAATTGTGCTTTTTAAAAATAAACAAGAATAACCATATAAACTGGATATTTTGCAAAAAAAACTAAGAACGGATGAATTAGTGACATTGGCATGACCATTAAAGTAGAACAAAAATAAAAAGAAAAATAAAACAATATCAAAATAATAATTTTTTCTGAAAGAGAATGGATTAGTGGAGTTGATATTTCCGTTACGAAGGAATAAAATTAAAAAAATAAAACTAGCACACAACTTGCACCGAAATTGCACTTTTTGTAGTGTGCAAAGAATAATCATATAGTGAAATTTTGGCACATATTATGTAGTATTTGTATGTATATATTTACACTCACCAAACATTACAAAAACACCCAAAAGATAAAAAAATAGAAACGAACTAATAAAGAAAAGAAAAATAAAAATGCATAAAACATAAAAAAGAAAAAGTAAATGAGAAAGAAGAAGGCTATGTCGCGTTGGAATGGGTTTTGGCCCATTAAAGAATTAACTATCTAAATATGGGGTCAGTCAAAAACCAAAAGCCCAAGACAACACACGGACTTAACGAAACAAAGGTACACGAATCTTGAAGCAGAGATCAATGGCCCAAAAATCGATTGACCCAAAATTAATTTTCAGATGACTTATGTATAGCTAAAGTGATAATGTTGTGCTCATTACCAATTACATGGAGCTCCTAAAATTGGAAGACCAGCCTACAGCTGCCAAACTAGTGATCGTCACAGAATTTAACTCTTCTCGGTAACTTGTCTTTCACTAATATCCAAGTCAATGACATCGGTATAACCTTTACACAAGAAAAGAAAAGATAATAATAATAATAATAATAATAATAATAATAATAATAATAGTAATAATAATAATAATAATAATAATAATAATAATAATAATAATAATAATAATAATAATGATGATGATAATAATAATAATAATAATAATAATAATAATAATAATAATAATAATAATAATAATAATAATAATAATAATAATAATAATAATAAAGCTTTCTATGGAAGAATGAATTCACGGCATTGGTATTACCCTTTTAGAAGAAAGAAAATAAAAGTAAAACAAAATCAAAATAATGAGGTTCTCGAAAAAAAGAATGAAGCCCTTCGAGAAAATAAAATAAAACCCTTTAAAAACTTGCACGCAATTTTGCACTAAAATTGCACTTTTTGAAATATGCAAATAATAAACATATGATAGTGCAATTTTCACATTCTACTTTATTTTAGACATATATTATTTAGTACTCGTGTAAGGGCATATTTATCCCCAAGATGTTTTGGTGATTGATGCCAATGCTTTTGCGGACTAATCGTGTGCGTTGAGATTTTCAGAGATTCATCCTTTGGCACGAGACGATTTCATCCCCTCGGAACTTTTAGTCAAGAGGGTGTAGCTCCTTCGTTTCTCTGTTGGTGGACTAATTTCGTAGGAGTCATCGTACTATCAAGAGGGGATCCGCTTTGGTAAGGCTAGGGTGGAATCAACACGTACACATCCTTATCACACCCGATGTTCCTTTCCGCTTCATTGGAGCTATCTTTCCTTTCCTTGTTCCGCCTGTCCCGACCCAAAGAAGAGTATCATCGTCGTCATGTAGTACTGAAGCGTCAGCGGTAGTACCGCCCCGAGCGGTAGTATCGCTTGCGGTCTTCTACCGTAATACCTGATGGTTCCGGCTACTACCGCCTCAACTCAAGACCGCTGTTTTTCGTGGTCGGGTTTACGGTACTAGTAGCGGCAGTAGTGGCGGTAGTATCGTTCCAAGCGGTAGTACCGCCCATACTTCCGCTGGCAAGACGCCTGGGTCCAGACCCTGCAACCCTCGTCACGGGCAAGATCACTGGGAGGACCACTGTCGGTAGTACTGCCGCGCCCAAGCGGTAGTACCGCTCTGTGCGTGGCTGTTGGGAGGGTGTAACGGTTGGATTGTTTTCCCCACTATATAAAGGTGTCTTCTTCCCCAAAGTTGACTCACCTCTTCCCCCAAAAGCTCCATTATTGCTCCAAGCTCCATTTTCGCCTGATCTCTCTCCCTAGCCAATCAAACTTGTTGATTTGCTCGGGATTGGTTGAGAAGGCCCCGATCTACACTTCCACCAAGAGAAATTTGATTCCCCCACTAATCCCTAGCGGATCTTGTTACTCTTGGGTGTTTGAGCACCCTAGACGGCTGAGGTCACCTCGGAGCCATACTCCATTGTGGTGAAGCTTCATGGTGTTGTTGGGAGCCTCCAATTGAGTTGTGGAGATTGCCCCAACCTTGTTTGTAAAGGTTCGGTCGCCGCCTTCAAGGGCACCAATAGTGGAATCACGGCATCTCGCATTGTGTGAGGGCGTGAGGAGAATACGGTGGACCTAGTGGCTTCTTGGGGAGCATTGTGCCTCCACACCGCTCCAACGGAGACGTACTTCCCCTCAAAAGGAAGGAACTTCGGTAACACATCCTCGTCTCCACCGGCTCCACTCTTGGTTATCTCGCGCCTTTACTTTTGCAAGCTTACTTGTGTTGTATCCTTTGCTTGCTCATGTGCTTGTTGTCGTTGCATCATATAGGTTGTTCACCTAGTGCATATCTAGACAACCTACTTTGATGCAAAGTTTAATTTGGTAAAGAAAAGCTAAAAATTGTTAGTTGCCTATTCACCCCCCTCTAGTCAACTATATCGATCCTTTCAATTGGTATGAGAGCCTCGTCTCTTTATTAAGGACTTTTCCGTCCGAAGAGTATGGTTGACACCGTAGACGGTGGGGAGGAGGAGCACTACGGTGTGAATCCGATCTCGTCTACGGGTAATGGGGAAACCGCGGTGTCCCGTAAGGAATTCAATGTGGCCTTGGACACATTGAAAACCTCCATGACAACCACGGTTGAAAGCATGTTTAATAAATTCTTAGAAGGACTTAAACTACCTACCTCACCGTTGAAAGTGGGTGATCCCGCTAACAAGGGGACGGATGCTAACTCTGACAAGGGGGAAGCTAAAGTGAGAAGGGTCCTTCTACTAGTGGTAGAAATGGCACTAGCATCTTTGCCCATGTGGAACCTCTAATTTATGGAGGACCGATTCCCTCTACTCATTTAAATCATGCCGGTCCTCCTCCTAAGATTGTGAAAAATGAGGATTTTGATTCTTGGGTGTATCACTTCAAGCGTCATTTAAATCATGCGAATACTAATCTTTGGAGAATCATTGAAGAAGGTTTCTATCCATATGACCGAAGCAACTTTACCCCGAGAGAACTGGTGGATAATCAATTTAATGAGAGTGCTCTCTTCATCATCCAAGATGCAATCCTTCCCGAAGATCTCCCTCATCTTCGACCTCTTGCCATGGCCAAAGACGCATGGCAATGCGTTGTGTCTCTCTATCGAGGAAGTGCTAGCATTCAACGCTCCAACTATGAAGTGGTGCAAGATGAAGCCGATGAGTTTGCAATGAAAGAAGATGAAGAACCTAGTGAGCTCTTTCGAAGAGTGACCAAACTCGCGGTCTCACTCCGAGATCACGGGAGAAAGGACACAGATGACAATTGGATCAAGCGCAAGTTCCTCAAGGCCATGATGCCCTACAACAAGGCCATGTCCTCCGTCATTTTCCAAAGACCGGACTTCCACTCCATGACCTCAAGTGAAGTGTTGGATGAGTTCGTTGCAATGAGCATCTTGGACAAGACCGCCGACAATGCGGTGCTCCGTTCTCAACGGACAAAGAAGCCCAACCTTGCCTTGAAGGCCAAGGTCATTGTGGAAGAAGAGGAAGAAGAGGAAGATGAGGAGAGCAATCCCGAAGATACGAAATATGATTATCATGAGCACATGGCTCTTGCTTCAAGACAATTTTGGAGCAAGAAGAATTCAAGACCCAACTTCAACAAGAAAAACTCAAGTGGAGTAAAGGGCAAGCAACGAGTTAGAACTTGTTTCAACTGTGGCAATGTGAGCCATTTCGTTGCGGATTGTCCCTACGAGAAGCGGGAAGACAATGGTGGCAAGTTCATCCGAAAAGACAAAGCCAAGTCCTTCCCCGACAAGAACAACTTCACCAAGAAGGCTCCTACTCGTGGGTTGGTGGTTCAAGAAGAATATCGTGAGGATGACGATGATGATGAAGATAGAGAAGCAATGGCCATGGCATCCGTTGCCATTGCCACATCTCCCCGGATGTCTCTCTTCGATTCACCCAACGAGAACATCACCGCCAAGTGCCTCATGGCTAAAGCCACCAACAAGGTAACCCCCAACATCAAAACCACCATCATTACTAATCCCTCTTTGACGGATGGCATTGATGAAAGTGAGGGGTCTAATGAAGAAGTAAATGATTTTGAGTCTTTTATGAGTAAGTTCAAGGGCAAATCCAAGAAGCACTTTGTTGCTCTCTTGGAACAACTTGGTGAAGCCAATGACATGATCAAGGCTCACGAAGATACCATCTCTAAGATGGAAGGTCATAGTCGTGACTATGCCGATGAGATATCGGATCTCTCCAATGCTCTTGAGGAAGAGCGTGGGCATCGTTTGGCTCTTGAGGAGTCACACAACGGTGACCATGCCAGGTTAAAGAAAGATCTTGATCATGCTCTTGTTGTGTCTCGTGTGCTAAATTCCGAGAAGGCTAAACTTGGGGTTGATCATGCTAGACTCAAGGAGGAGTTTGATGTACTTGACAAGGCCCACAAGGTCTTGAAGGGTGCACATGCAAACCTCAAGGAGTCTCATACTCAACTCCAAGTTGACCTAACCAAGGAAAAGGCTACCTTTCCTCATATGGTATTAATTGATAATGCATATGCCACTAATCCGTGTTGTGAGCATGAGCATCTTGTGGAGGAGAATGCCAAATTGAAGGATCAACTTGAGAAAGGCCCTGTGACATGCATTCAAGGTGAGAAGAACCTCAACGACCTTTTGAGCAATCAAAAGGAAGTTGTGGCCAAGGAAGGAATTGGATTCGCACCCAAGTCCAAGAACAAGAAGAAGAACGACAAGACCAAACGACCTCCCCCTCTCAAGCAAACCTTTGTGAAAGAGGGAGAGGGTGCTCCTGAGGAGAAGAAGAACAATGTGAAGGGTGTTGATGTCAAAAAGGGCAACACCGCCTCCCCCTCCTCCAACAAAGCCAGCGACTTTAACCCGTCATATGTGTTGTGTCGTGCTAGTGATGGACATGTTTATGCTAAATTTGTTGGTTCTCCATATGAGTACATTGAGTGGTCTATTTGGGGTTCCTAAGACCCTTGTTACTAACATCAAAGGACCCATTACTAAATGGGTACCTAAAATCAAGCATTGATCTCTTGTAGGTGTTTGCTTCCGGTGGGGGATCATGGTTGCGCGATAGTGGAGCGACAAATCATATGACCGGGAGCAAGGACTTGGTGGTGGACGTGCAAAAGATTCCATCTATGCCCACCAATGTCGAGTGGGGTGATGCCTCACATTCTAAGGTATTCGGTCTTGGCAAGGTTGTCATTTCTCATGATCTAACGATCGAGAAAGTCATGCTTGTTGAGTCCCTTGCATACAATTTACTTTCCGTTCGTCAACTTGCACTCATGGGTTTTGCCTCTTTCTTTGACATTGATACCGTGGCCCTCTTGTGGAGCAAGACTCTTAAAGTAGCCTTTGTTGGGCATGTCGAGAATGGTTTCTATGTGATTAAATTTTTTCGGAGCGACCCACTAAGACCGCGACATGCCTAATGGCTAAAGTTGACGTGGGATGGCTTCGGCATCGCCGTTTAGCCCACGTCAATATGAGATCTTTGCAAAGTCTTCTCAAGGGGGGCCATGTCCGTGGACTAACAAATGTTAGTTTTGCCAAAGACCGTGCTTGCAGTGCCTGTATCGAAGGAAAGCTTCATGAGACGGCTCACCCTCTCACGACTATCATCTATTCGAAGAGACCCTTGGAGCTCCTTCACATGGACCTCTTTGGGCCGCCATCCTTTGATAGTCTTGGGGGAAGAAAGTATTGCTTGGTGATTGTGGATGATTATTCAAGATACACATGGGTATACTTCTTCAAGAGGAAGAGTGAGACTCAACAAACCGTCATCGACTTTGCAAATGAAGCTCAACGTCAACATAATGCAAAGATCTTGACAATAAGAAGTGACAACGGCACCGAGTTCAAGAACTACACCTTGGATGAGTTTCTTAGTGATGAGGGGATCAAGCATCAATATGCTGCACCATATACCCCTCAACAAAATGGTGTTGCAGAGAGGAAGAACCGGATGTCGATGGATGCGGCAAGGACCATGATGGAGGAGTTCAAGTCTCCATACAACTTTTGGGCCGAGGCCATCAACACCGCATGTCATGCATCCAATCGGCTCTATCTCCGCAAGGGCTTGAACAAGACTCCTTATGAAATACTCACCGGCAACATGCCCAATCTCAAGTACTTCCGGATGTTCGGGTGTAAGTGTTTCATTCTCAAGAAAGGTGTTCGTTTGTCTAAATTTGAGGCTAGAGCTTTTGAGGGCATATTTGTTGGTTATGCTACAAACTCTCATGCTTACCGTGTCCTCAACAAGTCCACCGGACTCATTGAGGAGACGTGTAACATGGAGTTTGACGAAAATAACGGCTCCCAAGTGGAGCAAAGTGGTACTTGTGATGTAGGTGATGAAATTCCTCCCCAAGCCATAAGAAGAATGGGTATTGGTCATATTCTACCCATTGAGGAACCCCTTGTGGCCGAAGGAGAAGGACAATGCTCCCCTCATGTGGAGCCATCACCTTCCCAAGACCCACACGCTTCCGAAGAACAAAGTGAAGGCCCTCAACCTCGTGAACAAGACCAAGGGCAAGATCAACCTCAAGATGGTGGTGAACCACCAATTGATTCCCAAGGTCAAGTTCTTCCCCTCGAGCAAGTTCAAGATCATGAGCAAGCTCAAGATCAAGAACAAGCTCAAGACGGCGCTCAATATAATCAAGTTAACCCTCCTCCTTCCACATCCGAGGAGGAATTAGAGCGTCGTGCCGTGAAGATTGCTTCCAAGCTCACCACCAAAGGTCATCTCATGGAAAATGTGGTTGGAAGCCTAAGAAAGGGGGTAAGCACTCGTAGACAATTAGAAAACTATTGTGAGCATCATGCGTTTGTTTCTTGTGTTGAACCCCAAAAGGTCTATGAGGCGCTCGAAGATTCGGATTGGCTCAATGCCAAGCATGAAGAACTCAACAACTTCGAGTACAACAAGGTGTGGAGATTGGTGCCAAGGCCGTCAGGGAACCATAACGTCATTGGAACCAAGTGGATATTCGAGAACAAGCAAGATGCTCATGGGAACATCATTCGCAACAAGGCAAGATTGGTAGCACAAGGCTACTCCCAAGTCAAGGGTATCGACTACGGTGAAACCTTTGCTCCCGTTGCTCGCCTTGAATCCATACGTTTGTTGATTGCTTATGCTTCCCATCACAACTTTAAGTTGCAACAAATGGATGTGAAAAGTGCTTTTCTTAATGGTCCTATTAATGAATTTGTCTATGTCAAGCAACCCCTCGGGTTCGAGGATCCCTACTTCCCAGATCATGTGTATCAACTCGATAAGGCACTTTATGGCCTTAAACAAGCCCCACGTGTGTGGTATGACCACCTTACCGAGTTGTTACAAGATCGTGGATTTGAGGTGGGGCAAATCGATCCCACTCTTTTTACTAAGAAGGTCAAAGGGGAGTTGTTTGTATGCCAATTATATGTTGATGATATTATCTTTGGTTCCCCTAACAAAGCTTTCAATGAGGAATTTGCCGCTCTCATGACCTCCAAGTTCAAGATGTCTTCGATGGGAGAGTTGAAGTTCTTCCTTGGTTTTGATATCAAACAACAAAGAGAAGGTACCTTCATCAACCAAGCCGGCTACTACACCAATGCCTACCTAAGTGATGTCAAGCTAAGTGATGTCAAGCCGGCTACTACACCAATGCCTACCAAGTGCCAACTTGACATTGATCCCAATGGTAAAGCGGTGGATCAAAAAAGGTATATCGCTCCATGATTGGCTCCCTGCTTTACCTTTGTGCATCTAGACCGGATATCATGTTGAGTGTGGGAATGTGTGCATGGTTTCAAGCCGCACCAAAGGAAACTCACTATGTGGCGGTCAAGCGAATCTTTCGATATTTGGCTCATACCCCAAACTTTGGCTTATGGTACCCAAGAGGAGCAAACTTCAAGCTTGAAGGATTTACGGATTCCGACTGGGCGGGAGACAAAGTGGATGTCATACCCTGATTTTCATGGCACAACACTTAAGCTAATAAATCTTGATAAAATGTGGTTTGACAAAAACTTTTGAGTGTTTTGTCTTTGCTTTGATTGAATGTTTGTTTGCTGTTTGCAAGTGCTCTAAAAATCGAATAAATTCTCCAACTCTTATACTCCTTCTCCTTGATCCAAAAACCTTTCCCATTGATCATGACATGTGCATAGGACATAAAAATAATTTCTTGCAAAAATAATTTGGCCAAATAGTATTTTCAAAAACTAGTTTTTCAAAAACCCCTGAATTGAGGTTTGCACTGCAAGTACTTAATTAAGGGCAGTAAAAATCTTTCCAAAAATCTATTTGACTCCTATTAGATATAGGATACCCAGAAACCACAAAAATATGATTTTAAATGTTATTTTTCTATTTTATTTAAAAGCTTTTTCTTAAGGCCAGAAATGGTCTTTAATAGGGAAAGATTATTTTATTGTTTCAAAAATATTTGACAAAAATTAGGGAAATTCAGTGGACATATATTTTCCATATATAAGAGTTTCAACACATGGTCATGTTCAAAATATTGGTCAATCCCCTCAAAAACCCTTTCTGGATATTTCAAGCTTTTGAAATATTTACAAAGGAAATATTCTCCAAAAATTCCAAGAAAATTCTATCATGTCACATATGACATATTTGGTGATCTTGCCAAGTCTCATGTCTTGGAGAACAAGATAACATCATCAAATCCCCTCAAAACCACTTCTGTCCATTTTGAAGTTTGAGCCACTTTACATTGCCAAACATGTCCAAATGTTCTCAAACCTTGTGAACATGCTAAAATGGTCTAATAATTCATCTAGGCCAAATGGAACAAGTTGGAGAACAAGTTAACTTGATCAAAGTGCCCCAAAACCATTCCTGTCCAGAACCAAATTTGAACAACTCTACATTGGAAACTTTCTCTCCTTGATTCCAACTTTTGTGAGCATGATCAAATGATCAAATGATAACACTACACCAAGTGGTGCATCAAGGAGAACATATTTTCATGACTAAATCTTGGGAAACCCATTTCTGTTCATTTCGAGGGTTTACCAAAGTTGCATTGTCAACTTGCTCCAAATGAGCTCCAAATTGGTGGAAGGCCCTAATAATGTGTGTCATTTCACCATGTGGAGCCTCATGACAAATGGAAGTCATCTTATTGCCCAAACCAACATCAAACACCTTCTGACAGAAACATAAAATACTTGTTTTAGCCATTTCCACACATCTCCATGAGCTGAGCTTTTTCCCACAGCCTCATATGGTCCTCCTCTACCTCCTGCATCTTTCCCTGCCCGAGAAGCCATGATGAAGGGGGTGAAAACTCCATTTTTTCTACTCTGGACAGCAGCATTTCCACTCCCCCTCAACTCCCTCTTCCCTCCAGTGGATCCCCAGGGCATCCAATGCTATTTACGCATTGTTTACTCCCCCTTTCAGCTGCCAGACACAAGTGGACGCGCGGGTGCGCACAAAAAGCATGGTGCCGCCATTTGCATGCTCTGAGCGCTGGCGTATGCGTTCGACCGTTGACGCCGCGTCCCCCGACCACCTCAGGCCTCGCCCGCGTGCCTGCCGATGCACCTCGGCGTCCGCAACACGCTACGCGGTCGGCCCCCTTCTCTCTCTCCCTCCCCGCGCCTCCGCGCTAGCAAACAGAGTCCGCCGAGCGCGCCAATGGTGTGGCTCACACGCGCAGCACCCTGGCCCTTCCCCGCTCCTTCTCTCCCCTCCTCTCTCCCTAGAACAACCCCACGAACACCCCAGACATGCTCACATGAGCCCCCGTGGCCTCTAGCGACGGCTACGGCCTCGCCGGCACACGGTCCCGCGGTGCACCTCGCCCCCTCCTATTTAAGGCCACCCTCGAGCCCTCTCTGTCCTCCTTTCGCCCTCTCTCACTCCCAGTGACCCCCCGGACCAACTCACTCCTCCTCCCGCGCCCTCCATAGCCCTCCATGGCCGGAGCCGCCACCGGCCTCCACCTAAATTCAGCCGAGCCCGAGCTCTTCTCCCTATCCTCTCTCCACCAGAAGGCTCCCCTGAGCAATGCGAATCTCCCACGCTCCTTCCCTCATCCGAGGACGCACTCCAGCGCCATGCCCCAACCTCACCGTCGCCCCTGTCCGCCGCGAGCGATGCGCCGCTCGCATCCCACCGCCCCAGCCATCGTGGCGCACCTCGGCGGGTGAGTCACGCTCTCCTGAATCCGCCGGTGCGCCGGGCATCGCCGGAGGTGACCGGAGCCACCGGAACGGGCGCCGGCAAGCGCTCCGCCCCGCCTCCTCTGCCTCCTTTGTCGCGGGCGGGAGGAGGGCGACGACCCTGCGGGTGGACCCCGCAGGTCAGTGACCGGCCAGCGGGCCCCTCCCGTTTAAGTGGAAGCGTACCAGCCTCTTCCCCGCTTCCTCGCGGCGAAGGCGCCCTGAATGGAATACGCCTTCGACGTCGCCCCTGACACCCGCGCAGCCGAGCCGCTGGGCCGGCCCACTGCTATCCTTCGCCTGGTGCGCAGGATAAGGGTAAAGCCTTATATTTCTTTTTAGTCTTTTCCAGTGACATTCAAAAATCTCTAAACAACTCAAATAGTGTCCAAATTTGATGATTCAAATTTCTTATGACTCCATAAATCATGACCTTTCACATGGTGCTATTTGCACATTTTTCCAGAAACTTTCTCTTCATAAACATTTATCAAATCCCATTTTTCCATTTTTGTGATGAACTTTAGAAAATCACAGAGAGCTCAGTATTGATCCAAATGCCATGATTGAAATTCCTAGATGCATCTAAGTTCAAAACTTAGTTTTTGAACATTTTTACTAATACTTTCTCAGATCACCGAACTAATAGGCTATTTCTTTGTATATAGCCAACTTCGCAAATTCATAGGAAAATCATATCAACTCCAAATCCAGTGAAACCAATTCCTAGATGCTTCTAAAATCATCCTTTGTTAAATGGGTGCCTTTGCTCATTTTTCAAAAATATATTTCTGTACACTTCTTACAAATCCATAAACCCCTTGATTCCATCATATTGAAATATTCAGAGATGTCCATTGATCAAATCCTAATGAAACCACTTTGGTCATCCCTCATATGACCAGAGGTATCCCATAAAAGTCCAACTCATATTTTTAGAGCACTTTTTATTTCCTGCCTTGTTGTGTTGCTTATTATGCTTGCTTTCGACGATAGTTGACGAAGTAGATGGAATGCTCGGAGTTGGACCAGGGATATTTGGAGACCTCGAAGACTTCGTTACAACAGGCAAGCAGCCCTTTGACCATGTCCATGAAACCCTTTTTATGCATGCCATATAGCTCTTTATTATTGTTGCATCGAAATCATGATGAGATGGTGAACCACGTGGGTTGGTTGCCTCGGTTACTTCCTCGTTGATACTTGCATTGTGCATGGCCCTACCTTCTTATGAGGGCTATGCCGGTGGGAGTAGATAGGATGCTAAAGTAGTTGCCACGCAAAAAGGGACGGGTTATGCATGGTGAAGGAGACAAAGCTTTATCAAAAGACTTTTCGAAAACCTCATCGGGTGCCACTTATGCCCGAGGGAGATGATGAGATGGGTAACCACTTGATGACGAAGTGGTGTACCAAAGAAAGTGTGTGTTGTTTTCAAAACGGATTGGTCGGAGTTGCGACCGTTATTCCAACCTTACATGCGCAACCACTCTACCCTTATATGGGAAAGGGCATTATTGAGTACCTAGACCGATACTAGCTTGGAGCCCATGACATTAGTGACGGGGAGAGTTGGTGCTCTCTCTCGGGACGGGTCGTGCTGTAGGGCGACCAAGAACATTTTTATGGGGCACCGGACACACCGTTGGTACCCCGTGCCAGTGGTATGTGATAAATATGGGAGCAAGGCTCCACGAAAATGTTATGTGATAATGTTGGGCACGGGGTTACTACTAATCGAGTGGACTCCATGTTAGTGTCGTCTAGGAAAAGGTAGTGATCGGTGCTTACCCCGGTACTTAAGGTATCATGGTCGTGGATGACACGGAAGTTCCCGGATCTTGTGGGTAAAGTGTGCAACCTCCGCAGAGTGTAAAACTATTCAATAGCCGTGTCCACGGTCAAGGACAGTTGGGTAACGCTCTTGACTACGCCCACTTGTTTACAAACCAAGTGTGTGTGATGATAAAATGGTTCGGGTCAAGTCAAGGGACTTGACATGATTGAGATGGGTTGGTGCCCACTCTATTTATGATAGCTGGGTTGGTGCCCACTCTATTTATGTTGATATCTGTAACCTGTCCTCATGGTTACTTGAAATTCTCTTGATGCATGCCTTACAAAGATGTTGAACATGTCATTGCACTCAAAACTAGCTTTCTGCAAAATTTACCTATATCATGCATTGTTGTATCTTGAACCAAAACATGGGTTGCTTAAGTAGTACATTCAAAGTACTCATTGGCTTGCCATTGGTTATTTTATTGGCCGGGCATGAAAGAACAGGATGTGATGAAGAACACTTCGTGATTTAACATGCGAGCTAGGACGCCCCAATGTAATGCCTATAGGGTTAAGGCGGATGGCATGGGTCCAAGTTATCGATTTAAGATTTCGCTGCGATGTTATACTCAAGACTCGACCATAATGGTCCTACTTGTGTAATACGGTATGTTTGGATGTAAGACTCTTGTTATTCAGCTTACGTGTGTTCAAGTGAGCATTGATCTCGGGATCATCAGACACGCAGCATTCGGTGATCACGACTTATGAGTCGGGGTCCCCACATAGCTGGTATCAGAGCCATCCTGACTGTAGGAAGCCTTAGTTAGCATGGTCATTAGTTAGGGTAAAACTATTTCCAAAATTACTACTAGTTTTCAAAACTATCTGTACTTCTCTTCCCTTCTCAGTTTTTCGAAAACTAAGGTATACTTTCCATATTGATCTCTCCCCCTTCAAAACCTTTGGTCGCTAGAACCCTTATGCCCCTGACCACTGGATTCCTTGTAATCCTCGTGGATAATCTAGAAGGAAGATGCCTTGCCAGACATTCACCCACATCTCCTGAACACAAGATTGGCGACATCACAACAAGACGATACCAACAGAAGATACATCATCGAGGAATGAGGACTTGAAGACCCAGGAGATGGTGACACCCTTGACACTGCCCCAAGATGATGCAACCTTAGCCTACGATGATCAGGGCGTAGAATATGCAAGATCATGATATACATCGCTAATAGAGTAACCATGTCACTACCGTTGTTGTATCGGCAACCACCGATGGACGAGAACCTAGCCATTTGGTCCGCCTCACCATAGTGAGCAGGAAAACGGTTCTCCTCATCCCCCGCTCTTGGTGTCACTGTTGTCATCAACGTAACCGACATGATGGACCTCTATTACGCCTTGATAATGTCATTGCATAAAGGATTACCTACTTGGTACCATCGACGGCTTAGAAGACAAAAAAAGGGATCGTCGTGATTAAGAAGACAATAGAAGACCAAGACAATGCCAGTTATGAGGAGCCACCTTCACCCCATCACTTCAACATGCAAGAAGTTGTTGAAGACTCTTCAAGCTCAACCGGGATCGTTTCATCAAACAACTACAAGAGACGTAGCAGCACCTGAGGAAAACCCGGGAGACTGCACGAGGCACAAGGCACGACTACTTAGTCCGAGAACCCCTAGGGTAGGATGAGTCGTGTACCCCCCTATGCGCAGTCGAGTCCGTATGATGGTTCGAATAGAACCATGATTGTGTGTTGCTTGTTTTTATTTGTTTGTGTTTTGATATCAGTCGCCCTTTTGCCCTAGGCAACAAGTACGCGACTATATCACCTACCTTATTTTGTTGTTTGTGTTGGCCTTTTTGGCACTTGTTTGTTTGCACCTGCACTATAGAACCCCCTTTAGGCATCGCACCTCCTCTATGCTATTTTTCCCTCTCGTCTCTCTCTCCTCAACTAAAGACCAGCAAGACAAGATGCACCAAGAAATCTGCTTCGGCAACCAACTAGCCATGAAGACTTTTGTTGCAACCTCCTCGACCAAGTGCAACCCCTTAGAGTTATGGTTTTCCCTCAAGATTGGAGACCCATTCCTAGACCCTTCGAGGCTTCACGAGATACCCCAGCTCGAAACCTTAACCATGAGCTCAACCTACGGAATTGCAAGAGAACCTGTTAAGCCTCCGTAACCTTGCTTATCACTGGGTTCATTATGGAACTAGTGGACATAGTGAATGAGCACATTATCATCCTAAGATAGCACCAAAACTGACGATGCCATAGGAAGGACCAATTTAAGGGTATAGGAATAGAGGAGAAATGACTTGATGAGTTTATATCAATGACTTGAGGAATTATATGAGACTATTTGGTGGATTATAAGGCTACCATGTTGGTAGATGAACTTGGTGGGATCATGATTATAGAGTAGCATAGCTTTAATTACCCCTGAGTAAATTGGATTTAATAGGACAATTATGACCGCAAGCTAAAATTCTTGGAAGTATTTGGATTTGTCTTAGGCAGGGGATATTGATAGGTGATAGTTGATATTACGACAATGACTTGGGGGAAAGTGTGGAAATTCTCGTTGGACAAGAGATTTGGATTTAAGTAAATGATTCTAGTTAAATATAGATGCTGAGTATGTCTACATGGTTCGGAGTAAATTGGATTTAGACTGATGATCTCGATCATGATACCATGTTTCTCGGTGGGCAATAAACTAAGAGATTGGATTAATTGTCAGGGTTGATTTAGGGATCTATATAAGCTTGACCTTGGAGTTTACTTGACCATGATAATGGGAATCGGTGGACTGACTATAGCAAAAATAGCCCTTTCAGGTATGTGGGGATTATAGGAACATTAGGAAATCATGTGGAACGCCATAGACATTGGATTTGTGGAATTAACGGATCGTGTAGTGATTGATGGAAGTTAATGGGCTATTGGAGTTGATTCATAGGAAGGAAACAAGATCTTGGAGTGGCTTACGACGTGTTTCCCTAGGATAGAGGTGCTTTATCTTAGACCTTGGAAGAATAGGCTGAGCACTTGGATTGTCACGTTCAAGCTTAGCAGCTTATATGTTCTACCCATGGATTTTTAGGGGTAGACATACATATGAGTCTGGGGATTGTAGACATATATGATTTTGATAGACCTCCTCTCGAGAGCCATGAGGATATGAATAACATGAGTGATGATTGGAGTTGACCTATACGAAATGATTCTTTTGGTAATATGAGGTGAAGGACTAGATAGACTATTGGCATCTCAGAAACCGTGCTTAAAGATAAGATGATAAGTGTTCACTCGCACACTAGAATCCTTGAAACTCTTAAGCCCTACCAAGCTACAACATGGTCGGATCAGGACCTTAGGGCCTTGACACTAGATCTAGAACCCCCTTGGACCATACTCAACCCTAACCACCATGAATACCCTAGCCCACTCTGCGTACTCCATAAGACTTCATGGAGTGCTTGGACAAGTTGGTTGTCATCTTTCATTGGTGACCTACTTGTCCACCCGAAGACGGAAGAAGAATCACTGAGCTAGTCAAGGGAACATCTGAAGATCGCCATGTCCAGGAAGAAGGACTACACCAACCACCGTCGTCAAGAAGTAAACCTCCGCGTTGAAGACCGTGCGTATCTACAAACCACTTCTCTCTAAGGAACCAAGCATTTCCATGACAAGGAGACCCACACCAAGATTTAACAACCCCCTCCGAGATCACTTCAAGACGAAGAGTAGACGACTACCAGCTAGAGTTACCACCTGAGTTACCCATTGTGCACAATGCTTTCCATGCATCACAACCCCGGAAATGTTTCCAACTTCCTAACTTGCCCGACCTCTACGAGGGCATTAACCACCGAGCCATCGACCCCTAGCCCAATTTAACCTACCGCGAGCCACCCATTAGTAACATGGATCAAGAAGAGCGTCATACACGAAGCCACACCATCAAGTACTTCAAGCTCAATGGAGCACTACACGGAAGCAGAAGCAACATGAGAACGTGAAGACTACCCCAAATCCAAGTTTCCATACTCCTTTCCGCGCCTAGTCTGGGAATCTCGGGGACGAGATTCTTGTAAGGGGGGTAGGTCTGTCACACCCTGATTTTCATGGCACAACACTCAAGCTAATAAATCTTGATAAAATGTGGTTTGACAAAAACTTTTGAGTGTTTTGTCTTTGCTTTGATTGAATGTTTGTTTGCTGTTTGCAAGTGCTCTAAAAATCGAATAAATTCTCCAACTCTTATACTCCTCCTTGATCCAAAAACCTTTCCCAATGATCATGACATGTGCATAGGACATAAAAATAATTTCTTGCAAAAATAATTTGGCCAAATAGTATTTTCAAAAACTAGTTTTTCAAAAACCCCTGAATTGAGGTTTGCACTGCAAGTACTTAATTAAGGGCAGTAAAAATCTTTCCAAAAATCTATTTGACTCCTATTAGATATAGGATACCCAGAAACCACAAAAATATGATTTTAAATGTTATTTTTCTATTTTATTTAAAAGCTTTTTCTTAAGGCCAGAAATGGTCTTTAATAGGGAAAGATTATTTTATTGTTTCAAAAATATTTGACAAAAATTAGGGAAACTCAGTGGACATATATTTTCCATATATAAGAGTTTAAACACATGGTCATGTTCAAAATATTGGTCAATCCCCTCAAAAACCCTTTCTGGATATTTCAAGCTTTTGAAATATTTACAAAGGAAATATTCTCCAAAAATTCCAAGAAAATTCTATCATGTCACATATGACATATTTGGTGATCTTGCCAAGTCTCATGTCTTGGAGAACAAGATAACATCATCAAATCCCCTCAAAACCACTTCTGTCCATTTTGAAGTTTGAGCAACTTTACATTGCCAAACATGTCCAAATGTTCTCAAACTTTGTGAACATGCTAAAATGGTTTAATAATTCATCTAGACCAAATGGCACAAGTTGGAGAACAAGTTAACTTGATCAAAGTGCCCCCAAACCATTCCTGTCCAGAACCAAATTTGAACAACTCTACATTGGAAACTTTCTCTCCTTGATTCCAACTTTTGTGAGCATGATCACATGATCAAATGATGACACTACACAAAGTGGTGCATCAAGGAGAACATATTTTCATGACTAAATCTTGGGAAACCCATTTCTGTTCATTTCTAGGGTTTACCAAAGTTGCATTGTCAACTTGCTCCAAATGAGCTCCAAATTGGTGGAAGCCCCTAATAATGTGTGTCATTTCACCATGTGGAGCCTCATGACAAATGGAAGTCGTCTTATTGCCCAAACCAACATCAAACACCTTCTGACAGAAACATAAAATACTTGTTTTAGCCATTTCCACACATCTCCATGAGCTGAGCTTTTTTCCACAGCCTCATATGGTCCTCCTCTACCTCCTGCATCTTTCCCTGTCCGAGAAGCCATGATGAAGGGGGTGAAAACTCCATTTTTTCTACTCTGGACAGCAGCATTTCCACTCCCCCTCAACTCCCTCTTCCCTCCAGTGGATCCCCAGGGCATCCAATGCTATTTCCGCATTGTTTACTCCCCCTTTCAGCTGCCAGACACAAGTGGACGCGCGGGTGCACGCAAAAAGCCGTGGGTGCTGGCCATTTGCATGCTCTGGAGCGCCTGGCAGGGCGTTCGACCGTTGACGCCGCGTCCCCCGACCACCTCGGGCCCCCCGCACGCCTGCCGATGCACCTCGGCGTCCGCAACACGCTACGCGGTCGGCCCCCTTCTCTCTCCCTCCCCGCGCCTCCGCGCTAGCAAACAGAGTCCGCCGAGCGCGCCAATGGTGTGGCTCACACGCGCGGCACCCTGGCCCTTCACCGCTCCTTCTCTCGCCTCCTCTCGCCCTAGAACAACCCCACGAACACCCCAGACACGCTCACACGAGCCCCCGTGGCCTCTAGCGACGGCTACGGCCTCGCCGGTGCACGGTCCCAAGGTGCACCTCGCCCCCTCCTATTTAAGGCCACCCTCGAGCCCTCTCTGGCCTCCTTTCGCCCTCTCTCACTCCCAGTGACCCCCCGGACCAACTCACTCCTCCTCCCGCGCCCTCCATAGCCCTCCATGGCCGGAGAGCCGCCGCCGGCCTCCACCTAAATTCAGTCGAGCCCGAGCTCTTCTCCCTCTCCTCTCTCCACCAGAAGGCTCCCGTGAGCAATGCGGATCTCCCACGCTCCTTCCCTCGTCCGAGGACGCACTACAGCGCCATGCCCCAACCTCACCATCGCCCCTGTCCGCCGCGAGCGATGCGCCCCTCGCATCCCGCCGCCCCAGCCGTCGTGGCGCACCTCGGCGGGTGAGTCACGCTCTCCTTAAATTGCCGGTGCGCCGGGCATCGCCGGAGGTGACCGGAGCCACCAGAACGGGCGCCGGCAAGCACTCGGCCCCGCCTCCTCTGCCTCCTCTGTCGCGGGCGGGAGGAGGGCGACGACCCTGCGGGTGGACCCCGCAGGTCAGTGACCGGCCAGCGGGCGCCTCCCATTTAAGTGGAAGCGCCAGCCTCTTCCCGCTTCTCATGGCGAAGGCGCCTGAATGGAATACGCCGACATCGCCGACGACACCAAGCAGCCGAAGCAGCTGGGTTGCCCATCGCTATCCTTCGCCTGGTGCGCAGGATAAGGGTAATGCCTTATATTTCTTTTTATTCTTTTCCAGTGAGATTCAAAAATCTCTAAACAACTCAAATAGTGTCCAAATTTGATGATTCAAATTTCTTATGACTCCATAAATCATGACCTTTCACATGGTGCTATTTGCACATTTTTCCAAAAACTTTCTCTTCATAAACATTTATCAAATCCCATTTTTCCATTTCTGTGATGAACTTTAGAAAATCACAGAGAGCTCAATATTGATCCAAATGCCATGATTGAAATTCCTAGATGCATCTAAGTTCAAAACTTAGTTTTTGAACATTTTTACTAATACTTTCTGTATCACCTGAACTAATAGGCTATTTCTTTGTATATAGCCAACTTCGCAAATTCATAGGAAAATCATATCAACTCCAAATCCAGTGAAACCAATTCCTATATGCTTCTAAAATCATCCTTTGTTAAATGGGTGCCTTTGCTCATTTTTCAAAAAAATATTTCTGTACACTTCTTACAAATCCATAAACCCCTTGATTCCATCATATTGAAATATTCAGAGATGTCCATTGATCAAATCCTAATGAAACCACTTTGGTCATCCCTCATATGACCAGAGGTATCCCATAAAAGTCCAACTCATATTTTTAGAGCACTTTTTATTTCCTGCCTTGTTGTGTTGCTTATTATGCTTGCTTTCGACGATAGTTGACGAAGTAGACAGAATGCTCGGAGTTGGACCAGGGATATTTGGAGACCTCGAAGACTTCGTTACAACAGGAAAGCAGCCCTTTGACCATGTCCATGAAACCCTTTTTATGCATGCCATATAGCTCTTTATTATTGTTGCATCGGAATCATGATGAGATGGTGAACCACGTGGGTTGGTTGCCTCGGTTACTTCCTCGTTGATACTTGCATTGTGCATGGCCCTACCTTCTTATGAGGGCTATGCCGGTGGGAGTAGATAGGATGCTAAAGTAGTTGCCACGCAAAAAGGGAAGGGTTATGCATGGTGAAGGAGACAAAGCTTTATCAAAAGACTTTTCGAAAACCTCATCGGGTGCCACTTATGCCCGAGGGAGATGATGAGATGGGTAACCACTTGATGACGAAGTGGTGTACCAAAGAAAGTGTGTGTTGTTTTCAAAACGGATTGGTCGGAGTTGCGACCGTTATTCCAACCTTACATGCGCAACCACTCTACCCTTATATGGGAAAGGGCATTATTGAGTACCTAGACCGATACTAGCTTGGAGCCCATGACTAGTGACGGGGAGAGTTGGTGCTCTCTCGGGACGGGTCGTGCTGTAGGGCGACCAAGAACATTTTTATGGGGCACCGGACACACCGTTGGTACCCCGTGCCAGTGGTATGTGATAAATATGAGAGCAAGGCTCCACGAAAATGTTATGTGATAATGTTGGGCACGGGGGTTACTACCAATCGAGTGGACTCCATGTTAGTGTCGTCTAGGGAAAGGTAGTGATCGGGTGCTTACCCCGGGTACTTAAGGTATCGCGGGTCGTGGATGACACGGAAGTTCCCCGGATCTTGTGGGTAAAGTGTGCAACCTCTGCAGAGTGTAAAACTATTCGAATAGCCGTGTCCACGGTCAAGGACAGTTGGGTAACCGCTCTTGGGCTACGTCCACTTGTTTACAAACCAAGTGTGTGTGATGATAAAAATGGCTTGGGTCAAGTCAAGGGACTTGACATGATTGAGATGGGTTGGTGCCCACTCTATTTATGATAGCTGGGTTGGTGCCCACTCTATTTATGTTGATATCTGTAACCTGTCCTCATGGTTACTTGAAATTCTCTTGATGCATGCCTTACAAAGATGTTGAACATGTCATTGCACTCAAAACTAGCTTTCTGCAAAATTTACCTATATCATGCATTGTTGTATCTTGAACCAAAACATGGGTTGCTTAAGTAGTACATTCAAAGTACTCATTGGCTTGCCACTTGGTTATTTTATTGGCTGCATGAAAGAACAGGATGTGATGAAGAACACTTCGTGATTTAACATGCGAGCTAGGACACTTCCCAAATGTAATGCCCGAGGGTTAAGGCAGATGGCATGGGTCCAAGTTATCGATTTAAAATTTCCGCTACGATGTTATACTCAAGACTCGACCATAATGGTCCTACTTGTGTAATCTGGTATGTTTGGATGTAAGACTCTTGTTATTCAGCTTACGTGGTGTTCGGTGAGCATTGATCTCGGGATCATCAGACACGCAGCATTCGGTGATCACGACTTATGAGTCGGGGTCCCCACAGTGGATAGGAAGTGCACTTCCGGAGGGTGCCAATTTCTTGGGTGCTCTTTGGTGAGTTGGTCTTCCAAAAAGCAAAGTTGTGTGTTCTCTCGTCCACCGAAGCGGAATATGTGGCGGCCGGTAGTTGTTGTGCACAACTCTTATGGATGAGGCAAACTTTAAAGGAATATGGTGTCATTTGTGACAAAGTGCCTCTTTGGTGTGATAATGAAAGTGCCATCAAGATTTCTCTCAACCCGGTGCAACATTTCAAGACAAAGCATATTGAGATTCGGTATCACTTCATCCGGGATCACATTAGGCGAGGGGAGATCGAGCTCAAGTATGTAAACACTCATGATAGCCTTGCAGATATTTTCACGAAGCCCTTGGATGAAGCAAGATTTCGCGAGTTAAGGCATGAGCTAAATATCATTGATTCGAGCAATGTGACTTGAACCCTTGCACACCCCACCTCACTCAACTTGTTGTCTAGTTTAGATGTAGGCATGAACATAGGGGGAGTGTTGTTCTCTCAATGAACTCTCCCTCCCCCCATTATGCATAAATTGATCTAGTCTTTCACTTTAACCATTTTTGGATGGTACATGTGCTTCAAGGACGAGTTTTGGTCATGGGTCGAAGGTTAAAATCGTCGCGACGCCATACCTCTTGACACAAACAAAGGTGGCCTCGGACACCGCCCTCTCTTGAAGAGGTGTGTTTTGGCCTTTTGTTAGTGGGTTTGTGGCCGTGTTGGTTTTTCTTTCTTCTTGCCCGTGTTTCTCCGTTTCTTTTTGAGCTTAGTTGTTTTTGCCTTGTGCCTTTTGTTACTGGGCGGTACTACCGCTGGTGGTGCGCGGTACTACCGCTTCAAGCGGTACTACCGTTGCGGGGCGGGGTCAGGGGGTTAAGTCGTGGGCAGGGGGAGGTTTCCCTTCCCCATACCCATTCACTCGCCCCCTCGCTCCGTCTCATCTCTCCAGTAACCGGCGCCGCGGGAGGGCTCGGCGGATCTCCTTCTCCGGGGTGTCCCTCTCCATTCCCTTCGGTGGAGTCGATCCCCACCTTGTCCTCTTGCCATGGATGCCGGTATTGCCCATGTTCCCTCTCTCTTCTTGTCTAGATTTCCAATCTAGCATCTTAGGGGCAATAGTGGTTGCATCTCTAGATTTTTGGCCAAATCTAGGCTTGAGTAGGATGGAGAAGGCATCTAGGCAGTTTGGATTAGTGTTTGGTAGGGGTATTTTTGAACTTGGTAGGATGGTAGTGCCGGATTTGACCACGGCAGTAGGAAACTGTTGTTTCCCGTCTCGAGCGGTACTACCGCTCCCTCTGGAGCGGTACTACCGCTTGGAGCGGTACTGCCGCTCACAGGTCGCGGTACTACCACCCTCTACCAAGTTCCATCGTATTCTTACCACTCAGTGATCCGTTTGTTGTGTTTGGTGGCTTATGCTCGTTCCTTCTGGTTATTTTGCGTGTTCTTTTGTGTGGTTCTAGGTGATGAACATCCTGAGCATCAGGCTCGGTGTATCAACCCCGGTCGTGCCACGCCAAAGCATTACCGCACAACTGAGTCTGCAGGAGGTTACTCAAGTGCTCCACCTCCACCTCAACTCAAGAAGAAGTCTGCTGTCAAGCCGAGGCAATCTGGCAAAACTGTGTCGGAAATGCAAGCCAAGGAGTTCTGGGCAAGGCGTCGTCGCAACCCCTATGAGGCAGACCAAGATCCCACTTTGGTCAACCGTCCGTTCTGGAACAGGTTTCTGATTGCCATCTTCTTTGATGTGCTCAAGGCCAAGAAGAACCTCTTTGTTAACGTGCACTCCATCACCACCGACCATATGGAGAAGGATCCTGAATACTTTGGTGAAGCTCTTCAGATGTGCACTCAACTGAACATTCTTGGTGTCATGCAATTCAACAAAGATTATGATGCTGATATTGTGGCCACATTTCTATGCCACGGTTCATCTCGGGACTGATGAGGACAGACACTGACTTGGATGACCAATGTGTTGGAGAACGTTGCAGAAAATAAAAAAATTCTACGCTTCACCAAGATCAGTATATGAAGTCATCTAGCAACGAGAGAGGGGAGTGCATCTACATACCCTTGTAGATCGCGTGCGGAAGCGTTCAAGAGAACAGGGTTGAGGGAGTCGTACTCATCGTGATCCAAATCACCGGAGATCCTAGCGCCGAACGGACGGCACCTCCGCGTTCAACACACGTACGGTTGGGAAGATGTCTCCTCCTTCTTTATCCAGCAAGCGGAAGGAGAGGTTGATGAAGATCCGGCAGCACGACGGCGTGGTGGTGGATGCAGCAGCGATCACGGCAGGGCTTCGCCAAGCTTCTGCGAGAGGGAGAGGTGTTGTAGGGGAGAGGGAGGCGCCAGAGACTTGGGGTGCGGCTGCCTCCCTCCCCCTCTTATATAGGCCCCGGGGGCCGCCCTAGGAGATGGGATCTCCAAGGGGGGCGGCGGCCAAGGGGGTGGCTTGCCCCCCAAGCCAAGGGTGGCGCCCCCCACCCCTAGGGTTTCCTGCCCTAGGCGCAGAGGGAGGCCCTAGGGGGGCGCACTAGCCCACCAGGGTCTGGTTCCCCTCCCCACTTCATCCCATGGGGCCCTCCGGGATAGGTGTCCCGACCCGGTGGACCCCCAGGACCCTTCCGGTGGTCCCGGTACAATACCGGTGACCCCCAAAACTTTCCCGATGGCCGAAACTTGACTTCCTATATATGAATCTTTACCCCCGGACCATTTTGGAACTCCTCGTGACGTCCGGGATCTCATCTGAGACTCCGAACAACTTTCGGGTTACTGCATACTAATATCTCTTCAACCCTAGCGTCACCGAACCTTAAGTGTGTAGACCCTACGAGTTCGGGAGACATGCAGACATGACCGAGACGCCTCTCCGGTCAATAACCAACAGCGGGATCTGGATACCCATGTTGGCTCCCAGATGCTCCTCGATGATCTCATCGTATGAACCACGATGTCGAGGATTCAATCAATCCCGTATACAATTCCCTTTGTCAATCGGTACGTTACTTGCCCGAGACTCGATCGTTGGTATCCCAATACCTCGTTCAATCTCGTTACCAGCAAGTCACTTTACTCGTATTATAATGCATGATCCCGTGACCAGACACTTGGTCACATTGAGCTCATTATGATGGTGCATTGCCGAGTGGGCCCAGAGATACATCTCCGTCATACGGAGTGACAAATCCCAGTCTCGATTCGTGCCAACCCAACAGACACTTTCGGAGATACCCGTAGTGCACCTTTATAGTCACCCAGTTACGTTGTGACATTTCGCACACCCAAAGCACTCCTACGGTATCCGGGAGTTGCACAATCTCATGGTCGAAGGAAATGATACTTGACATTTGGAAAAGCTCTATCAAAACAAACTACACGATCTTTGTGCTATGCTTAGGATTGGGTCTTGTCCATCACATCATTCTCCTAATGATGTGATCCCGTTATCAATGACATCCAATGTCCATAGTCAGGAAACCATGACTATCTGTTGATCAACGAGCTAGTCAACTAGAGGCTCACTAGGGACTTGTTGTGGTCTATGTATTCACACATGTATTATGATTTCCGGATAATACAATTATAGCATGAACAATAGAAAATTATCATGAACAAAGAAATATAATAATAACCATTTTATTATTGCCTCTAGGGCATATTTCCAGCAGTCTCCCACTTGCACTAGAGTCAACAATCTAGTTACATTGTGATGTATCGAACACCCATTGTGTTCTGGTGTTGATCATGTTTTGCTCTAGGGAGAGGTTTAGTCAACGAATCTGCTACATTCAGGTCCGTATGCACTTTACAAATATCTATGTCTCCATCTTGAACATTTTCACGAATGGAGTTGAAGCGACGCTTGATGTGCCTGGTCTTCTTGTGAAACCTGGCCTCCTTGGCAAGTGCAATAGCTCGAGTGTTGTCATAGAAGAGTGTGATCGGCCCCGACGCATTGGGTATGACTCCTAGGTCGGTGATGAACTCCTTCACCCAGATTGCTTCATGCGCTGCCTCCGAGGCTGCCATGTACTCCGCTTCACATGTAGATCCCACCACGACACTTTGCTTGCAACTGCACCAGCTTACTGCCCCACCATTCAAAATATACACGTATCCGGTTTGTAACTTCGAGTCATCCAGATCTGTGTCGAAGCTAGCGTCGACGTAACCCTTTACGACGAGCTCTTCGTCACCTCCATATACGAGAAACATATCCTTAGTCCTTTTCAGGTACTTTAGGATGTTCTTAACCGCTGTCCAGTGTTCCATGCCGGGATTACTTTGGTACCTTCCTACCAAACTTACGGCAAGGTTTATATCAGGTCTGGTATAGGTCATGGCATACATGATAGACCCTATGGCTGAGGCATAGGGGACGACACTCATCTTTTCTCTATCTTCTGCCGTGGTTGGACATTGAGCTGAGCTCAATTTCACACCTTGCAACATAGGCAAGAACCCCTTCTTGGACTGATCCATATTGAACTTCTTCAATATCTTATCAAGGTATGTACTCTGTGAAAGACCTATAAGGTGTCTCGATCTATCTCTATAGATCTTGATGCCTAATATGTAAGCAGCTTCTCCAAGGTCCTTCATTGAAAAGCACTTATTCAAGTAGGCCTTAATGCTGTCCAAAAGTTCTATATCATTTCCCATAAAAGTATGTCATCCACATCTAATATGAGAAATGCTACAGAGCTCTCACTCACTTTCTTGTAAACGCAGGCTTCTCCATAAGTCTGCACAAACCCAAATGCTTTGATCATTTCATTAAAGCAAATGTTCCAACTCCGAGATGCTTGCACCAACCCATAGATGGAGCACTGGAGCTTGCATACCTTGTTAGCATTCTTAGGGTCGACAAAACCTTCCGGCTACATCATATGCAGTCCTTCCTTAAGATGACCGTTAAGGGATGCCGTTTTGACGTCCATTTGCCATATCTCATAATCATAGTATGTGGCAATTTCTAACATGATTCGGACGGACTTCAGCTTCGCTACGGGAGAGAATGTCTCATCGTAGTCAATCCCTTGAACTTGTCGATAACCCTTAGCGACAAGTCAAGCTTTATAGATGGTAACATTACCATCCGCGTCCGTCTTTTTCTTAAAGATCCATTTATTTTCTATCGCTCGCCGATCATCGGGCAAGTCTGTCAAAGTCCATACTTTGTTTTCATACATGGATCCTATCTCGGATTGCATGGCTTCAAGCCATTTGTTGGAATCTAGGCCCGCCATTGCTTCTTCATAGTTCAAAGGTTCACCGTTGTCTAACAACATGATTTCCAGGACAGGGTTACCATACCACTCTGGTGTGGAACGTGTCCTTGTGGACCTATGAAGTTCAGTATTAACTTGATCCGAAGTACCTTTATCATCATCATTAGTTTCCTCTCTTGTTGGTGCAGGCACCACAGGAACATCTTCCTGAGCTGCGCTACTTACTGGTTCAAGAGGTAGTACTTCGTCAAGTTCCACTTTCCTCCCACTTACTTCTTTCGAGAGAAACTCTTTCTCCAGAAAGGACCCGTTCTTGGTAACAAAGATCTTGCCCTCGGATCTTAAGTAGAAGGTATACCCAATGGTTTCCTTAGGGTATCCTATGAAGACGCATTTTTCCGACTTGGGTTCGAGCTTTTCAGGTTGAAGTTTCTTGACATAAGCATCACATCCCCAAACTTTTAGAAACGACAGCTTAGGTTTCTTCCCAAACCATAATTCATATGGTGTCATCTCAACGGATTTAGACGGTGCCCTATTTAAAGTGAATGTAGCTGTCTCTAGAGCGTATCCCCAAAATGATAGCGGTAAATCGGTAAGTGACATCATAGATCACACCATATCCAATAGAGTGCAATTACGACGTTCGGACACACCGTTACGCTGAGGTGTTCGAGGTGGCATGAGTTGTGAAACGATTCCACATTTCCTTAAGTGCGTACCAAATTCGTGACTTAAATATTCTCCCCCACGATCTGATCGTAAGAACTTTATCTTTCGGCCACGTTGATTCTCTACCTCATTCTGAAATTCCTTGAACTTTTCAAAGGTCTCAGACTTGTGTTTCATCAAGTAGACATACCCATATCTACTCAAGTCATCGGTGAGAGTGAGAACATAACGATATCCTCCATGAGCCTCAACGCCATTGGACCGCACACATCAAGATGTATGATTTCCAATAAGTTGGTTGCTCGCTCCATTGTTCGGAGAACGGAGTCTTGGTTATTTTGCCCATGAGGCATGGTTCGCATGTGTCAAACGATTCATAATCTAGAGACTCTAAAAGTCCATCAAGATGGAGCTTCTTTATGCGCTTGACACCAATGTGACCAAGGCGGCGAGTGCCACAAGTATGTGGGACTATCGTTATCAACTTTACATCTTCTGGTATTCACACTATGAATATGTGTAATATTACGCTCGAGATTCATTAAGAATAAACCATTCACCAGCGGGGCATGACCATAAAACATATCTCTCATATAAATAGAACAACCATTATTCTCGGATTTAAATGAGTAGCCATCTCGAATTAAACGAGATCCTGATACAATGTTCATGCTCAAAGCTGGCACTAAATAACAATTATTGAGGTTTAAAACTAATCCCATAGGTAAATGTAGAGGTAGCATGCCGACGGCGATCACATCGACCTTGGAACCATTCCCGACGCACATCGTCACCTCGTCCTTCGCCAGTCTTCGCTTATTCCGCAGCTCCTGCTTTGAGTTACAAATATGAGCAACCACACCGGTATCAAATACCCAGGAGCTACTACGAGCACTGGTAAGGTACACATCAATTACATGTATATCACATATACCTTTGGTTTTGCCGGCCTTCTTGTCCGCTAAGTACTTGGGGCGATTCGCTCAAAGTGACCACTTCCCTTGCAATAAAAGCACTCAGTCTCAGGCTTGGGTCCATTGTTTGACTTCTTCTCGGCAACTGGCTTACCGGGCGCGGCAACTCCCTTGCCGTCCTTCTTGAAGTTCTTCTTACCCTTGTATTTCTTGAACTTAGTGGTTTTATTCACCATCAACACTTGATGTTCCTTTTTGATCTCTACCTCTATTGATTTCAGCATGGAATATACCTCAGGAATGGTCTTTTCCATCCCCTGCATATTGAAGTTCATCACAAAGCTCTTGTAGCTCGGTGGGAGCGATCAAGGATTCTCAATAATAACGCGTCATCCGGAGATTAACTCCCGGTGAGTCAAGCGGTTGTGCAACCTGCATATCTTGAGTATGTGCTCACCGATGAACTATTTTCCTCCATCTTACAGGTGAAGAACTTGTCGAAGACTTCATATCTCTCGACCGGGCATGAGCTTGGAAAACCATTTTCAGCTCTTGAACATCTCATATGCTCCGTGTTGCTCAAAACGCTTTTGGAGCCCCGGTTCTAAGTCAGTAAAGCATGCCGCACTTGAACGAGAGAGTAATCATCAAGACGAGACCGCCAAGCGCTCATAACGCCTTGGTTCTCTCAGGATGGGTGCTTCACCTAGCTGTGCTTCTAGGACATAATCTTTCTTTGCAGCTATGAGGATGATCTCGTGTTAGGACCAAATCCAGATAGTTGCTGCCATCATCTTTCAGCTTGGTTTTCTCTAGGAACATGTTGAAGTTGAGGTGGACATGAGCGTTGGCCATTTGATCTACAAGACATTTTTCAAAGGTTTTTGGACTAAGTTCATGATAATTAAGTTCATCTAATCAAATTATTCAATGAACTCCCATTTAGACAGACATCCCTCTAGTCATCTAAGTGAAACATGATCCGAGTCAACTAGGTCGTGTCCGATCATCACGTGAGACGGACTAGTAATCATCAGTGAACATCTTCATGTTGATCGTATCTTCTACACGACTCATGCTCGACCTTTCGGTCTTCCGTGTTCCGAGGCCATGTCTGTACATGCTAGGCTCGTCAAGTCAACCTAAGTGTATTGCGTGTTCTGGCTTACACCCATTGTATTCGAACGCTAGAATCTATCACACCCGATCATCATGTGGTGCTTCGAAACAATGAACCTTCGCAACGTGCACAGTTAGGGGGAACACTTTTCTTGAAATTATTTCGAGGGACCATCTTATTTAAGCTACAGTTGTTCTAAGCAAATAAGATGTAAAACATGATAAACATCACATGCAATCAAATAGTGACATGATATGGCCAATATCATATTGCTCCTTTGATCTCCATCTTCGGGGCGCCATGATCATCTTCGTCACCGGCATGACACCATGATCTCTATCATCATGATCTCCATCATCGTGTCTTCATGAAGTTGTCACGCCAACGACTACTTCTACTTCTATGGCTAACGCATTTAGCAATAAAGTAAAGTAATTTACATGGCGTTATTCAATGACATGCAGGTCATACAAAAAATAAAGACAACTCCTATGGCTCCTGCCGGTTGTCATACTCATCGACATGCAAGTCGTGATTCCTATTACAAGAACATGATCATCTCATACATCACATATATCATTCATCACATCCTTTGGCCATATCACATCACATAGCACTTGCTGCAAAAACGAGTTAGACGTCCTCTAATTGTTGTTGCAAGTTTTTACGCGGCTCCTATAGGTTTCTAGCAAGAACGTTTCTTACCTACGTAAAACCACAACGTGATATGCCAATTTCTATTTACCCTTCATAAGGACCCTTTTCATCGAATCCGCTCCAACTAAAGTGGGAGAGACAGACACCCGCTAGCCACCTTATGCAACTAGTGCATGTCAGTCGGTGGAACCTGTCTCACGTAATCGTATGTGTAAGGTCGGTCCGGGCCGTTTCATCCCATGATGCCGCCGAAGCAAGATAAGACTAGTAGTGGCAAGAAAATTGACAACATCTACGCCCACAACAAGTTTGTGTTCTACTCGTGCATAGTAACTACGCATAGACCTAGCTCATGATGCCACTGTTGGAGAATGTTGCAGAAAATAAAAAATTACTACGCTTCACCAAGATCAATCTATGGAGTCATCTAGCAACGAGAGAGGGGAGTGCATCTACATACCTTTATAGATCGCGTGCGGAAGCGTTCAAGAGAACGGGGTTGAGGGATTCGTACTCGTCTTGATCCAAATCACCGGAGATCCTAGCACCGAACGGACGGTACCTCCGCGTTCAACACACGTACGGTTGGGAAGACGTCTCCTCCTTCTTGATTCGTCAAGGGGGAAGGAGAGGTTGATGAAGATCCAGCAGCACGACGGCGTGGTGGTGGATGCAGCAGCGATCACGGCAGGGCTTCGCCAAGCTTCTACGAGAGGGAGAGGTGTTGCAGGAGAGAGGAAGGCGCCAGAGACTTGGGGTGCGGCTGCCCTCCCTCCCCCCTCTTTATATAGGCCCCCTGGGGGGGCGCCGGCCCTAGGAGATGGGATCTCCAAGGGGGGGCGGCGGCCAAGGGGGTGGCTTGCCCCCCAAGCCAAGGGGGCGGCCCCCACCCCTAGGGTTTCCTGCCCTAGGCGCAGGGGGAGGCCCTAGGGGGCGTACCAGCCCACCAGGGGATGGTTCCCCTCCCACTTCAGCCCATGAGGCCCTTCGAGATAGGTGGCCCCACCCGGTGGACCCCCGGGACCCTTCCGGTGGTCCCGGTACAATACCGGTGACCCCCGAAACTTTCCCGATGGCCAAAACTTGACTTCTTATACTCCCTTGGTTCCTTGATATAAGGTGTATAGATTTTTGAGAAAAAATCCGAAATATAAGGTCTATTGCATTGTACCCCTCGTTTGGACATTTTTTGGGGGGATTTGATTACATTTCCTTATATTACGCAAGCTCCTCTCTTCTCTCATGTCAATTAGTCAGGTGTAATCTCGCCCAAAACTTGTGAAATTATCCCTCCATGTGCGTTCTTTAATATCCGTGCCAAAAGCTATACACCCTATATCTAGGAACGGAGGGAGTATATGAATCTTTACCTCCGGACCATTCCGGAACTCCTCGTGATGTTCGGGTTCTCATCCGGGACTCCGAACAACTTTCGGGTTACTGCATACTAATATCTCTTCAACCCTAGCATCACCGAACCTTAAGTGTGTAGACCCTACGGGTTCGGGAGACATGCAGACATGACCGAGACGCCTCTCCGGTCAATAACCAACAGCGGGGTCTGGATACCCATGTTGGCTCCCACATGCTCCTCGATGATCTCATCGAATGAACCACGATGTCGAGGATTCAATCAATCCCATATACAATTCCCTTTGTCAATCGGTACGTTACTTGCCCGAGACTCGATCATCGGTATCCCAATACCTCGTTCAATCTCGCACGGCAAGTCACTTTACTCGCACCGTAATTCATGATCCCGTGACCGGACACCTGGTCACATTGAGCTCATTATGATGATGCATTACCGAGTGGGCCAGAGATACCTCTCCGTCATACGGAGTGACAAATCGATCTCGATTTGTGCCAACCCAAGCAGACACTTTCGGAGATACCCGTAGTGCACCTTTATAGTCACCCAGTTACGTTGTGACGTTTGGCACACCCAAAGCACTCCTACGGTATCCGGGAGTTGCACAATCTCATGGTCGAAGGAAATGATACTTGACATTTGGAAAAGCTCTAGCGAAACGAACTACACAATCTTTGTGCCATGCTTAGGATTGGGTCTTGTCCATGACATCATTCTCCTAATGATGTGATCCTATTATCAATGACATCCAATGTCCATAGTTAGGAAACCATGACTATCTGTTGATCAACGAGCTAGTCAACTAGAGGCTCACTAGGGACTTGTTGTGGTCTATGTATTCACACATGTATTACGATTTCCGGATAATCAATTATAGCATGAACAATAGACAATTATCATGAACAAAGAAATATAATAATAACCATTTTATTATTGCCTCTAGGGCATATTTCCAACACAATGGCAAGTTGCTTTCTGTCAAGTGGAAGGCGTTCATGGAGTTGATTGGGTTGGAAGATCACGGGCTTGCGTCTCATGTCGGCTTTCACCCACACCGCAACACCACCTCCACTCATAAGCAAGCACTATGGCCCTACTGCACTTTGAAGATCAACCCTGAGACGAAGAAGGAAACGTATGAGCTGCCTGCCTTTCTGGACATTCTTCACCGTGTCTTCTATGAGACTCTTTTCCCTTGCATCGGGAATCTGGATATGGTTCATTCTTATCTCGTGGACATGCTTCTCTTCTGCCAGCGTGAGAAGGAAGAAAACACCGGAGAGTCCCTGGATATCTCTCATGTTATGTGGTCTGAGCTCTTATCTGCTATCTCCGAGCGCAAGTGCCAGATGTATGGTCCGTTTATCATGCTGCTTATTGAGAAGACCTGGGATCGTGTCTATCCCAAGGTGATGCTAGAGACTGGAGAGTTGGTCTCTCATGACATCAAGCGTGTGAGGAAGAAGGACAACTGGGGCACTCAGGTCCCTAAATCTGGAGGTCCTTCGTCTGCTACTGCCATGGAGACCGAGGAGGAGGCTGAGGCTGAGGCTGAGGATGTTGATGACTATGAGCCTTCTGCGGCAGAGCCCTCTTGGGCAAAGAAGCTCAAGCTCAAGATGAAGAAGCTGTTCTGCATGGAGTCTCACAGTCAGTACATGACTCATGTGGCTGAGAAGAAGGCCTGAGGTCATCACAAGGAGCTCATGCGTCAGTTGGGTGCCACCGTTAACAGTGGATCTGAGGACCAGCTTACTAAGGAGGAGGAGTGGATTCAACAGCACTGCCCGTGGACAGATTCTAATGCCGAGCACTTCCCGACCGACGATGGTGGCAAAGACGATCCCGCTGAGATCTGATATTTGAGTCCCTCTCTTGCTATCACCTGGAGCCGTAGCAACACTCCCTCTCCTTTTTGGTGTCTCGATGCCAAAGGGGGAGAGAGTTTGGGGATTTGTGATTTGCGTCTTCCGTCTTCCGTGTTTGTCTTTTCTTGCAGTTTGCTTTGTTTGGTTTGTGTCAGTGAGACCTAAGTTCCAGTCATATGGTGTGAGACATATGCTACCTTATCTTTCGAGTATCATTATCTATGTCTATCTAGCTTATGAGTTGCATGCTTATCCTGTTATCTATGTTGCTCTCATATACCCTGCTTAGGTTGTTGGTCTCTAAAATGTAGGGGGAGCGTTGATCCTAGTATGTCTGCCGTGCAGTCCAAAGCACTTATCAAGATAGCACACATCTAGGGGGAGCCCATCTACATTTTAGGACGGTGGGTTTTTGCGCTTGTCCTATATCTTTCCTGTTTGTGCAAATCCCGTATTGTCATTAGTCCACCAAAAAGGGGAGATTGTAAGGGCATATTTATCCCCAAGATGTTTTGGTGATTGATGACAATGCTTTTGCGGACTAATCGTGTGCGTTGAGATTTTCAGAGATTCATCCTTTGGCACGAGACGATTTCATCCCCTCGGAACTTTTATTCAAGACGGTGTAGCTCCTTCGTTTCTCTGTTGGTGGACTAGTTTTGTAGGAGTCACCATACTATCAAGAGGGGATCCGCTTTGGTAAGGCTAGAGTGGAATCAACACATACACATCCTTATCACACCCGATGTTCCTTTCCGCTTCATTGGAGCTATCTTTCCTCTCCTTGTCTACCCTGTCCTGACCCAGCGGTAGTACCGCTGTCCTCAGCGGTAGTACCGCCGAAGCGCGTCAAGCGGTAGTACCGCTCCCCGAGCGGTAGTACCACTTGCGGTCTTCGGCCGTAATACCGCAGGGGTTCCGGGCTACTACCGCCTCGACTCGAAGACCGCTGTTTTTCGTGTTGGGTTTTACGGTACTAATAGCGGCAGTAGTGGCGGTAGTACCGCTCCAAGCGGTAGTACCGCCCATACTTCCGCGGAAGTATCGCTCTGGGTCCAGACCACCGCAACCCTCGTCGTGGCGCGCAAGATCACTGGGAGGGAGCGGTAGTACCACTGTCGTGGTAGTACCGCCCTGCCCAAGCGGTAGTACCGCTCTGTGCGTGGCTGTTTGGGGGGGGGGTAACGGTTGGATTGTTTTCCCCACTATATAAAGGTGTCTTCTTCCCCAAAGTTGACTCACCTCTTCCCCCAAAAGCTCCATTGTTGCTCCAAGCTCCATTTTCGCCCGATCTCTCTCCCTAGCCAATCAAACTTGTTGATTTGCTCGGGATTGGTTGAGAAGGCCCTGATCTACACTTCCACCAAGAGAAATTTGATTCCCCCCACTAATCCCTAGCGGATCTTGTTACTCTTGGGTGTTTGAGCACCCTAGACGGTTGAGGTCACCTCGGAGCCATACTCCATTGTGGTGAAGCT
Organism: Aegilops speltoides; assembly: GCA_021437245.1. Lineage (NCBI taxonomy): Eukaryota > Viridiplantae > Streptophyta > Magnoliopsida > Poales > Poaceae > Aegilops > Aegilops speltoides. The sequence goes on from CM038141.1 coordinate 314,529,443, forward strand.
TCATGGTGTTGTTGGGAGCCTCCAATTGAGTTGTGGAGATTGCCCCAACCATTTTTGTAAAGGTTCGGTCGCCGCCTTCAAGGGCACCAATAGTGGAATCACGGCATCTCGCATTGTGTGAGGGCGTGAGGAGAATACGGTGGCCTAATGGCTTCTTGGGGAGCATTGTGCCTCCACACCGCTCCAACGGAGACGTACTTCCCCTCAAAAGGAAGGAATTTCAGTAACACATCCTCGTCTCCACCGGCTCCACTCTTGGTTATCTCGCGCATTTACTTTTGCAAGCTTACTTATGTTGTATCCTTTGCTTGCTCATGTGCTTGTTGTTGTTGCATCGTATAGGTTGTTCACCTAGTTGCATATCTAGACAACCTACTTTGATGCAAAAGTTTAATTTGGTAAAGAAAAGCTAAAAATTGTTAGTTGCCTATTCACTCCCCCAGTCAACTATATCGATCCTTTCAACTCGCATTTATACTTAGACACATAAAAATAAAAGAAATACTTTTCTAAGAAGGAATGAATTAGTTGCGTTGATATTGCCCTTTAAGAAGAATGGAATTGGAAACAATAAAATAAAACAATGATAAAATTCACGCACAATTTACTCAAAGTTGCATTTGTTTATAATATGCAATAATAAGCATATAGTGGAATTTCACAAAAAAGATGTTTACTAAGTAGTAATGAATTAGTGACATAGTAACATTGGAATACCCTTTAAAAATAAATAAAATGAAAAAATAACAAACAAAAAAAGTTAAATTTCCTAAGGAAGATATCTTAGTGGCGTTGGTATTACTATTTAAGAAGAAAGAAAAATGGGAAACAAAATCTAAAACAAGCGGTGAAAAAAATTGCACTTTTTAATATGCAAGAGTAAGCATATAAAGTGGATTTTTCGCAAAAGAACTAAGAATGAATGAATTAGTGACAGTGCTATTACCCTTGAAGTAGAATGAAATAAAAATAAAACTAAAAAATATCAAAACAATAAAGTTCCAAAAAGAATAAATTAGTGGCATTGGTATTTCCTTTAAGGCAAAATAAAATTATAAAAATTAAAAAAACTAGCAGACAACTTGCACCGAAATTGCACTTTTTGTAATATGCAAAGAATAATCATATAGTGACATTTTGGCACATATTATGTAGTATTTGTATGTATATATTTACACTCACCAAACATCACAAAAATACCCAAAAGATAAAAATTTAGAAATCAACTAACAAAGAAAAGAAAAAAAAGCAAAAGAAAAAGAAAAGCACATAGAAACATAAAAGATAAAAATAAAGGAGAAAAAAGAAGGCCATGTCGCATTGGAATGGGATTTGGCCCGTTAAAGAATTGACCGATCTAAATATGGGGTTAGTCAAAAATACAAAAGCCCAAGACAACACACAGACTAACCCAAAAAAGGTACACGTATCTTAAAGCAGAGATCAATGGCTCAAAAATGATTGACCTAAAATTAATTTTCAGACGACCTGGGTATAGCTAAATTATAATGTTGTGCTCATTACCAGTCACATAGAGATCCCAAAACTGGATGACCAGCCTAGAGATGCCAAAAAAAAATAGCGATCTTCTCGGAATTTAACTCTTCTCGCCTAACTTGTCTTTCACTGATATCCCAATTTGTTTTAGCAAACTTCACGTTCCACTTGAGAAATGAGAAAAAAAAAAGGTTGAACATGAAGTGAAGTGGCCAGCTCATGCACGCACATGTTCCCTCCTGGCCTGCCATAAGGCAGCAGCATGCCGGTCGACGGAAAGAAGTTAAATCTTACTGCAGTGTCTGCTGAAGAGAAGACGATGGAGCATGATCGCCATGATGGCAGCGCAGAGAATTGAGATCGTGCATGTGAGACGTGTGACCTTCCTTCTCTTCGTCGCCTCCCTTTTACAGCTCACAAAGGCAGCGCGCGACAAGTATAGTACGTAAAATATTGGATCTCCTGCTCGGAAAGATGGCGTAGGTGACCGGGCGCGCCAAAGTGGAGGCCATGGCGATAGCGCTAGCGCAAACAAGCCGCGCGAATCTGGGCCTCGGCCTCAATCATGGCGCTGTAGTGGCCTCACCTTCTTGGAAGCTTTACCACAACCCTCACTACTTGTCACCTCGCGGCGACTCTTCCGGCCCCTCTCGCAGATCCCCTTCTCGCCCAGAGCACCGCAGACCTATGATCGTGGCGAATTTCGACGAAGACGGCGGCGGCGGCGGCATGGAGCAGCAGCTGGGGTACGGCGACGGGGGCGCGACGTCGGTGTCGGAGCTCCTGGCGCGGGTCGAGGAGCTCGCGGCGGAGCTAGAGTTCGAGAGGCGCATGCGGCGCAAGGTTGAGGCGCTCAACGAGGCGCTCGCGGCCGAGCTCGCCGAGGAGCGGCGCCGGGTCGAGGCGGAGCGCGCGAGGATGCGGGAGGAGCTCGACGAGGAGCGGCGGATGCTGCGCGTCGCGGAGCTGTGGCGGGAGGAGAGGGTGCGGATGAAGCTCGCCGACGCCCGGGCCGCCGTCGAGGAGAAGCTGCGGGAGGTCGCCAACGCCGGGCATCGTGCTGCCGATGCCACCACCGCTGCCGAAGGCTGCAGCTGCAGGAGCGGCAGCCCGATCGGCGGCAAGGCAAGCCCCGCGAGTGTTGGGCAGCAAAACCCAGCGAGCAGCCAGCACGGCCAACAAAGCCCGGCGAGCGGTCAGCACTCCCAATCGCACCGGCGAGAAGTCACTGGCGGCGAGAATCCTCACATCAGGAGGGGGATCAAGGGGTCCGTGGAGTTCCCGAGGGCTGTCCGTGTGCGGCCGCGCGGCGAGGAGCGCGTGGATCTGGTGTCCAACATCGAGTGCCAACGGGCGCAGCTGCGCGTCCTCATGCGGCACAGGAGTCCGGCCGCCGCCGGCATGCCGGGCCTCGTCGGCGCGGCGCCAGACAACTTCGTCGTGTAACAATGTACTCACTACTTAGTTACTCTAATCATATGTAACTTTCACCAGGATAATGAAAAAACAAGCAACTTGTGCGCTGCAGTAGTTTGATTCATAAGCTTTCAGGTGATTTAGTCTCATCTCGCTTAATGTTTCTCGGAATTGGCGGGGCTGGATGGTTTTCCTCCGGATGCATGCTCTTAGGAATTCTTTTAAATATCTTAACGTTTCTCGAAATTGGCGGGGGCTGGATGGTTTTCCTCCGGGTACTCGTTTAAAGATATTTCAGTTATATTACCCTGGCGGCCGCGTGCTGGCCAAAGAGTGACTCTTCGGTTGAGCTCAGGCCGAAGAAGTACTCTTCGTCCGCGCGCAGGCCGATAAGCTTCACTTAGTGGCTACTAAGCTTCACTTAGTATCCAGCATTGCAAGTATTCCTGGATGGCATCCAGACGCACAAGGCACCGATTCTCCCCACACCGACCACGCGTCGTCGACGCCTCGAGCTACCCCCCAACTTCACTCCTCGACGCAGCGACCGCAATGCCAAGACGGACCGTGGCCTCAACTCCGAAGCCAAGGCAAAGCGCGTGCTTCTCCGCTGCTTGGGTATCATCAAGGATGATGAGGCTGTATCTGAGGAGGCACTCCAGCGCTATCACAAGCTTTTTGAGCGTCCGCTGGCAGGAGACATAGTCCAGGCTTTCGCGGACTTTTACGGGTGGAACGTGCCCACCAACGTCGCGGACCTGCTCGCTCCGGAGCCACCGTTGGCTCAGTCCCGCCTCGTCGAGGTCTGACCAGGCTTGGTCCAGCACCGCAACGCACCCCCACCCCTCCTCATGGATACACCGCTTAAAGTAGTTTCTTGAAATGTCCGAGGACTCAATAGCCGGGCCAAACGCACCGTCGTGCGCAGCGCACTCTCCGCTGAATCTCCTTGTATTGTTTGCCTTCTTGAAACTAAGGTGATTTTGATCTTGTTGCCGACCGTGGTCGAGACTCTGGGCCCGCAATTCCAAGATTTCTTCTTCCTGCCGGCGGATGGGACTAGGGGCGGTATTCTTCTGGCTTGGCAGCGCGATCTCATAGCTTTGTCCCACCCGTACATAGGCGAACATCACATCACTGCGCTTGCGACCCCCCCCCCTACAGGAGACCAACACTGGTGGCTCACCGGAGTCTACGGACCGCAGGATGACCTCGCGAAGATAGCTTTCCTCTCTGACTTGCAAGATGAGCGTGACACCTGTGCCGGCCCATGGCTTCTTGGGGGAGATTTCAATATGATCCTCTCGGCCAAGGACAAGAACAATGACAGGCTCAACAGACGCATCATGAGCCGCTTCCATCGCTTCACCTCTGACCTCGAGCTGCGTGACATCTACCTTCATGGCCGACGATACACTTGGTCGAATGAACAAAAGGCGACCTACGCTTGTTCGCAATGACCGTGTTCTATGCACTCCAGACTGGGATTCGAGCCACCCGCACTGTGTTCTCTGGTGCTTGGCGTCTACCACTTCGGACCACTGCCCGCTTGTGCTCGATTGCATAGCCCGCGCGCACGGCCGTCCGCGCTTCCACTTCCAAAGCTTCTGGGTCAAATGGGATGGATTCCATGACGTCGTCTCGGCTGCCTGGAACGGTGTCGAACCTGAGCCCGACCCCTTCAGACGGGTGTTTGCGAAGCTTAAGGCCACGACGCGCAGCCTGCAAAGCTGGGGCGCGAAGCGGCTTGGGAATGTCTCGATCCTCGCGAAGGAGATTATCGCACGCCTTGACGCCGCTCAGGACGTCCGGCCCCTCTCCGACGCGGAGTCCTGGCTGCGCCGTAGACTGAAGGGAGCGTACCTTGGCCTTGCATCTCTCGAGAGGTCCATTGCACGCCAGAAAACCAGGTTTCGTTGGCTCCGGGATGGGAACACGAACACCACTTTCCTGAAGATCCATGCTGCGCACCACCGGCAGAAAAATCATATCTTCCAGCTCAATGACAACGGCAGCATGGTCTCCGATCATGCCGACATGGGCCGCATGGCATTCAAGAACTTCGCCGCGATCTTTGGCTCCCATGAAGCACGCACCTTCTCCATTGATCTTCATGCTATTCAGCATCCTGCCTTCGACATGTCCGGCCTTGACGCACCATTCTCTGAGGCCGAGATTTGGGCGGCCGTCAAGCGGCTATTGACGGGCAAGGCCCCGGGCCCGGATGGGTTTACCGCGGAGTTTCTCCACGCGTGCTGGGACATTGTCAAGCACGACATCTGCGAGGTCTTCCACAAGCTCTACCTGATGAACGGTTGTGGTTTCCACAAACTTAATGAAGCACTTCTTACTCTGCTACCGAAGAAGGCCGACGCCTCCTTCCTCTTCGACTACCGACCCATCAACCTGATTCACCTCCTGGCCATGCTATTTGCAAAGGTGCTCTCCCTAAGGTTGGCCCCCCATCTTGGCAACATTGTGTCCGCCAACTAGAGCGCGTTCATCACCAGTCGTGGTGTGCACGACAACTTCATGCTAGTCCAGCAAACGGTGCGCCTCCTTCACAACCTCAAGGCACCGCGGGTCCTCCTCAAGCTTGACATCACCCGGGCTTTTGACACCGTCTCCTGGCCCTTCCTCTTCGAGGTCCTTCGCCACCTTGGCTTTGGGCGCAGGTGGTGCGCTTGGGTGGCGATCCTCCTCTCGACCTCCTCCACGAGAGTGCTTATCAATGGAACGCCCGGACCACCCATTGATCATGCTAGCGGACTTCGGCAAGGCGACCCAGTTTCGCCCATGCTATTCGTTCTGGTCATCGATGTGCTCAACACCCTGGTCCAGCACGCCACCAGCCATGGCATTCTTCACCGCCTCACGAGTAGGTGCGCCATACCCAGCATCTCACTATTTGCTGATGATGTCGTCCTCTTCTGCCACCCTGACGATCACGACCTCCGGGCGGTGTAGGGCATCCTAAAGGTGTTTGGGCAAGCTTCAGGCCTCAAGACTAACTTCGTGAAGTGCTCCGCGACGCCGATCTATTGCACGGACGAGTCGGCCACCAGAGCTGGCGAGATGCTCTCTTGCCAGGCAAAGCTCTTCCCTATCCAGTATCTTGGACTTCCACTCTCTACCATAAAGGTTCCCACATCGGCGCTACTACCCCTTGTGGAGAAGATGGCCAAGCGCCTTGGTACCTGGCAGGCTTGCCTTCTGTCACGTGGAGAGCGCCTTGCCCTGGTCGGACCATGTGCTGAGCGCCATGCCAGTTCACCTGCTGTTGGCAATGGCCCTCTCGCCATCCATCCTGAAGCTCGTCAACTGGCTGATCTGGGATTTCCTATGGCATGGGCGCAAAGAAGCCCGCTCCGGCAGCTGCCTGGTTAACTGGCAGAAGGTATGCCGCCCCCTTGAGCTTGGGGGCCTTCGCGTGCATGACCTTCAACGCACTGGTATCTCCCTTCGTGCTAGATGGCTTTGGCTGCGCACCACCGATCCCACACGGCCCTGGCATCACCTTCATCTGCCAGACAATGCTGACGTGCGCGATATCTTCCGTGCTTCCACATCCTGGACTATTGGAGACGGACATACCTGTCGATTCTGGATAGACCATTGGCTGGATGGCAAGTCGATTGCCGAGATCGCACCGAGCCTGACCGCTTTGGTACCCTGAAGACACCGTAAAAAGCGCCTCGTCCATGAGGGACTTCTTAACCGGGCCTGGATACAGGACATCCGTGGCGCGCTTCGTGTCGAGGCCACTGTTGAGTATATTTACCTGTGGAGGCGTCTTCTTCAGGTCACCCTCTCCTCTGACCCTGACCGCATACGCTGGCGATGGACCGCCAATGGCGTGTACTCAGCTTCATCTTGCTACCTGGCTCTCTTCCAAGGCTCCATTACTGAAATGGACTAGAGGCTGACATGGAAAGGCTGGGCCCCAAACAATGTCAAAATGTTCATGTGGCTTGCCAAGCAAGACCGCTGCTGGACGGCGGAAAGACTCGCCAAGCGCGAATTGGACCACCTTCCTCGCTGCATCCTTTGCGACCAAGACTTGGAGGACATCCACCACCTCCTTGCCGCCTGCGTCTTCTCTAGAGAGATATGGCACCACACTCTTGCTTGGTGCAAACTCACCGTCAGCCCACCCAATGGTGACCTCACCCTCTATGATTGGTGGAGAGACTCTACTGGCTCCATCCCAGCATTACTCCGGAAGGCCCTTGCGTCCCTAGTCCCACTGGTCACCTGGGCCATTTGGAAGCACCGGAATGCTTGCATCTTCGACCTCCAGCAACCCTCGGCTAACAACTTATTTGCTTCGATCCAGGATGATGCGCGCACCTGGGCCTCTGTCGGTGCCAAAGGACTACAAGCTGTAATAGAAGCGATGTAAACCTAGTGTAGCCGGGATGAGCACCCCATTCTTCTGCTCATGAGGACTCATGTGTACGAGCTAGGAGTCCTCAACCCTTGTATTCTTTCTACCTAACAATGCAATGATACGCCAACTTGGCGTATTGGAGAAAAAAAAGCTTCACTTAGTAGCACATCTGGCCGAAGAGTTTTTCTTCATTCGCCTGTTGGCCGAAGAAGTGTTCTTTGTCACCGCCAAAACCAAAAAGCATAGTGCCATGCATGCACGTATAAACCTAGCTCAGATTAGCTTTTAACATGGATGATATCCCTAGCTATACAAGTAAACTAGCTGGACAACGCACACAGGCACACATTAGTGCATCTGTACATGCGTTGTTTAGATTAGCAGTTGCATACGTATGATATCCTAAGTGCATGCATGCAGAGCCTCAGTGTGGCTGAGCGGTACGTGTGCGTACTACGTATCGAATGCCAACATCAGTACAGTATTAAGCTCAAAGGAATTGGAGTCCAGGTGTTCTTTTTCTTACCGTGCCTCCTTTGTCACAACCGACGTTTTCCTTCGATCAGAAGGATCTCACCTAAAGATACATAAACAAAAACGAACAAAGGCTAGATCCAAGCAGATCCATCAAAGACAACCACCGATTGTATCCCGGGAGATTCATCGGAAACACATCTTCACGTGCCCTTCAACGATGCTGGACGCAAAACCAAGACCGAAACTAGGCAGTGAGAAGCTTATTCCATCTTCACAGAGCCGCCACCACCTTCGGCGGTTTCTGGCCATCTTCGGCATGGCATGCAGCGGATCCGTGTCCTTCACCTCCAGATCCATCGACCCCGAGCTCACCCCACGCAGCCCCAAGGAGGAGATGGCTGTTCGGCTTGCGCTCTGCCGCTCCCAAGAGAAGGCCCGTGGACGGCAGCGCTCGGACTCCTTCCGTCGGTAATCCATTGCATCCGTCCAAATGGTGCATGGATCCGGTGCTAGGGCAGCCGTAGCTGCCGCGCCGGAGGCGGTGCGGCCTGTCTGGCGTCCGATCACGATGGCGGGCGTGCAACCCCTCCGTTGACGCGCGGAGTCTTGAGTCCCATGAGCTAGCTCGTATCTCATGCCCTACTCTACCTTGCCGGTGACCGGCCCAACACTCTAGGGAGTGTAGCCGGCCGCCAGACATGGCCATACTAGTAGAAAAACTACTTTACGTGAGGGACATTAGTCCCTGTTTGGAAACGGACCGGCACTCATGTGACCATTAGTGCCGGTTCCAACGGCTAGGGGGCGGGCATCATTAGTCTCGGTTTGTGTTGAACCTCTAGTACCGATTCGTGACACGAACCTGGACTAAAGGGTTGGTGGTAGGTTGGGGCCCCACTAGGACCTTTAGTCCCGGTTCGTGTCATGAACCGGGACTAGAGGCTAATCTTTAGTCCCGGTTTGTGTCACGAACCGGGACTAAAGATGCTCCTTTATAAATCCTTCGTCCACCCCGCGAGCTCTCTGTTCTTCCCCTTTCCTCTCCTCTCGAGGTAATTCTCCATTTTTGCCAAAATTTGTCAAGATTTGAAGGCACCCCATCCATCCAAGTGTTCACAAAGGTTAGCAACTTTGTCCTTTCATCTCTCATTGCTAGATTAGCTCTTGCAATGCTCTATAAGTATAATGATTTGTGGGTTCTAGTTTGGGAGTATTTATATGTGGTAGTTTATTTGATTTATATGCAATTTGAGCTCAAATTAACTTTTTAGTTTGCATATGTAGGTGTGGTTTACTTAGTGCCTTCCCGTCCCCGTCGTAACCACCGGCGATCGCCTGCATTGTCCCGTCGCTGGCACCACCTTGGTGAGGCTCTTGTTCTTATCCTTTTTATAAAAAGATAATCATGTTTGTGTGATTTAGATAGTTACTTGTATAATTTTCTTACTCGTACGTTGTTTGTTATACATAGTGGCATGGTTTTGATATCCGTCCCCGTCGGCCCTCATTTGGTTTATGATTCGGATGTGGTACATATGCTCTTTTATAACTATTTGTTGCATTTCATGTTTATGACAATTATGCCGACCAACGTGACATAGATGTTTTTATCTAGGAGGTATGTGAACCAGAAATTCCAACCGACCCTCTTGTCGAAAGGTTAAATTTAGTTGAACAAGAAAACGAGTATTTGAAAGAATAATTGAAAAGAATTGAAGAAGAGAAGATGAAACTGGAGTTGTATGTTGCCGATGTGGTCGATGATCACATGGTCAAGATGGATGCAATGCGCTTGAAGATTAGAAAGATTAGAAAATATGCCATTGATAGTGAGGCTTGGTATCATTATGCCGTTGGATCAATTGTTACCTTACTTGCGATCTTGATCGCATTTGTTGTTGCATTTAAATGCTTTAGCTAGAGAGTTTGTATGTTGTTTTATGAGAATAAGTGTGTATGAACTTTATGTATGAACTTGTATTAATTTGGTATTTTTGGTGTTGTGTAATGAAGATGAGCTGACAATGGATGTACGATGACCGATGCTCTCCCTAGTTCATTAAGGGCGTGCATAATTTTCTGCTTGCGGCTGAGGCAAACAAGCGAGTGGATGGTTTTATTTGTTGTCCATGTGCTGACTGTAAGAATGATCGAAATTACTCTAACTCAAGAACCATTCACGTCCACCTGTTTGAGTCCGGTTTCATGTCCGGCTACAACTGTTGGACCAAGCACGGAGAAAGAGGGGCCCTAATGGAAGAGAATGAAGAAGAAGATGATGACGACAGCTTCCTGGCCATGGGTTCTCTGAATGCGATGGTGCAACAATGAGGGAAGAAGCTGAGCCGGCAATGCGGGAAGAAGCTGAAGAAGAGGCATCAGATGAGCCCGTTGATGATCTTGGTCGGGCCATTGCCGATGCAAAGAGAAACTGCACAAGTGAAAAGGATAGGCTAAAGTTGTAGCGCATGTTAGAGGATCACAAAAATTGTTGTACCCAAATTGCAAAGATGACAAGAAAAAGCTGGGCACCACATTTACTGCAATGGAAGGCAGAGAATGATGTATCTGTCAAGTGTTTTGAAAAGATGTTGATAATGTTACAAAAAATGCTTCCAAAGGACAACGAATTACCCGTCAGTACGTACGAAGCAAAGAAGGTTGTCTGCCCTCTAGGATTAGAGGTGCAGAAGATACATGCATGCCCTAATGACTGCATCCTCTACCGCGGTGAGTACGAGGATTTGAATGCATGCCCGGTATGCGGTGCATTGCGCTATAAGATAAACCGCGATGACCTTGGTGATGTTGAGGGCGAACGCCCCAGGACGAAGATTCCTGCCAAGGTGATGTGGTATGCTCCTATAATACCACGGTTGAAACGTTTGTTCCAAAACAAAGAGCATGTCGAGTTGATGCGATGGCACAGAGAAGACCGTACGAAAGACGGGAAGTTGGGAGTACCCGCTGACGGGTCGCAGTGGAGAAAAATCGAGAAAAAGTGTCGGGACTTTGCAGATGACGCAAGGAACCAATGGTTTGGTCTAAGCGCAGATGGCATTAATCCTTTTGGGGAGCAGAGCAACAATCATAGCACCTAGCATGTGACTCTATGTATGTATAACCTTCCTCCATGGTTGTGCATGAAGAGGAAGTTCATTATGATGCCAATGCTCATCCAAGGCCCTAAGCAACTCGGCAATGACACTGATGTGTACCTAAGGCCATTAGTTGAAGAACTCTTACAACTGTGGAATGAAAAAGGTGTATGTGCGTGGGATGAGCATGGACAGGAGGAATTTGACCTACATGTGTTGCTGTTTGTGACCATCAATGATTAGCCTGCTCTTAGTAACCTTTCAGGACATACAAACAAGGGATACCGCACATTCACGCACTATTTAGATGATACCAACAGTATATATTTGGATAAATGTAAGAAGAATGTTGAGGGAGTCCTGGACTAGGGGGTGTCCGGACAGCCGGACTATCATTATCCGCCGGACTCCAAGACTACGAAGATACAAGATTGAAGACTCAGGCTCGTGTCCGGATGGGACTTTCCTTGGCGTGGAAGGCAAGCTTGGCAATACGGATATGTAGATCCCCTACCATTGTAACCGACTCTGTGTAACCCTAGCCTCCTCCGGTGTCTATATAAACCGGAGGGCTTTAGTCCGTAGGACAACATACATTACAACAATCATACCATAGGCTAGCTTCTAGGGTTTAGCCTCCTTTATCTCGTGCTAGATCCACTCTTGTACTACCCATATCATCAATATTAATCAAGCAGGACGTAGGGTTTTACCTCCATCGAGAGGGCCCGAACACAGGTAAAACATCGTGTCCCTTGTCTCTGTTACCATCCGCCTAGGCGCACAGTTCGGGACCCCCTACCGAGATCCGCGGTTTTGACACCGACATTGGTGCTTTCATTGAGAGTTCCTCTGTGTCGTCACCGATAGAGAGGATGCCTCCACCCGTCTTCAAAGACGGTGTTTTCACTGGAAGGGCCTTGGCCGCCGGCCAAACTATCCGGCTTGGTGGTTTTCTCATCACCGCCTGTCCGGTCGCCGCTTCGGCAATGACTTCTCAAGTCGTCGGAAGCGATCTTCACGTCAGCCCTAAAGCTGCCGAATAGCTGGATCCAATAGAGCTCTCATCTGTTAATGAGCTCTTGGATCGCATCGCCGCCCTGGGAGTCGCCACGGACTACAACCAGATTGGGCTTAAAACCGATCTGAGAGAGATTAACTCTCCCCAGGCCACCCACCACGTCGCAGTGGTAGAGGAGCAATACAACAACTCTTTGCTTGTGTTGAAAACAATTCGTGTCCAGATTCCCGAACCCTCCATGCCGGATTCCCGCGGAGGGACGGACTTCGATCGAGCATTGAACTTAAAATCATGCATCGCCCCGGACTCGCTGGATTGTCTCCAAAGCAAACCAAGCTTCAATTCGGAAACCCTCGCCTTTGAGCCCCAAGATGGGCAGGGATCCGATTTTATTCCACCCACCCGCCCGGACATATGCGATCTATCTCTAATCTGGCAAGAGCCTTGAAACAATACATCATTCTTGGGCGATTCCTCCTGGTTATGGACAGGATAAAGGACTGCCGAGAGGAAAACATAATCTCAATCTTCGCAATAAGCGCACGGACAAGGAATCTCAACGCCATTGATCGTCGCAGAATTACGCGCTTCACCGATCTGGCGTCCATAGTACGAAAGTACTGTGCGATGGAAAGTTTCGGAAAACTGAAAATCAATTTTGGGATAATCCGGCCCCAAACCCAGTCCGTAGTAAAAGGGCGCCTTACACTCAGGCCCCAGATGCAAAAACGAAAAAGCGAAACCCAATAAGGAAGCGGAACCGTCTTTGGAGGGATGGCTCAATGGACCTGTAAACTTCATAGTCTGAGAGGAGCCGTCCCAACACATAGCCTTCGGGCATGTTGGATATTACGGCAGGTGGCCAAAAGTGGCGAGGAACTTCTAGCTCCGGGAAACCACTCCAACAATACCAGCACGATATCAACAGTCTTCGAGACCTTCGCATCAAACAACATGCGAAAGCGAACAATCCGCGGACTCGCCGAAGTCTACCAAGTAGCAACAACAAATCCATGGAGCGACACAGCTATTACTTTCAACGCCAGCGACGAGCCTAAATTCCGAACAACCAGAGCACCAACTGCACTGGTACTTAGTCCCATAGTGGACGGCTTTCGACTGACAAAAGTCCTCATGGATGGCGACAGCGGACTAAACCTCATTTACGAGGAAACTCTGCGAAAAATGGAAATCGATTGGAGCCGTATTGAGCGAAGCAGCACAACCTTTAGAGGAATAATCCCTAGCCAGGAAGCGCGCTGCACTGAAAAAATCACACTCGATGTGGTGTTCGGCTCTCCGGACAATTACAGATCCGAAGAAATCACGTTCCAGGTGGCCCCGTTCAGCAGCGGGTATCACGCCATATTAGGACGAGAGGCATTCACAATTTTTCAAGCAGTACCTCATTATGGGTACATGAAGCTCAAAATGCCTGGGCCCAGCGGAATAATCACTCTCGCTAGTGATCCGGACATAGCACTCCGCGCCGAAAACAAGACAGCCGCACTAGCCCTCGAGGCACTATCCGAAGCCTTAGCGGCAGAAGAACTCACCGCGCTGCGCTCTACGGTGAACAGGGACGATGTGATACTCGATAAAAGATCCAAGTCCACCTCCTTCAAACCAGCAGATGAAATAATAAAATTCCAGGTCCATCCAACGGACCCAACAAAGACGGCCTCCATTGGGGCACAATTGAACCCCGAAGTAGACGCCGCACTACGCGAATTCCTTCGGGAAAATTGGGATATCTTCGTCTGGCATCCTTCGGACATGCCCGGAATCCCACGCAGGTTGGCATAACACAACCTAAACATCCTAAAAGGATTTAAGCCAGTCAAACAGGCTCTTCGACGATTTTCCGAACCCAAAAGACAGGCAATGGGAGAAGAGCTAGCCAACTACTGGAAGCCGGATTCATTAGAGATATCAAACATCCAGACTGGCTAGCAAATCTGGTGATGGTACCAAAGAAGGATAAATCGTGGCGCCTTTGTGTCGATTTTAAAGACCTCAATAAGGCTTGCCCAAAGGATCCCTTCCCTCTCCCCCGCATCGATCAAATAATCGATGCTACAGGAGGGCACGATTCGTTGTGCTTCCTGGACGCATACTCGGCTATCATCAAATCAAGATGGCGGAAGGAACCAAGCCGCATAGCGGCATTCATCACTCCATATGGACCATTCGCTTCAACACGATGCCCTTCGGACTTAAAAATGCGGCGCAACATATCGGCGCATGATCCAAACATGTCTAGCCACCCGGATCGGCAAAACGGTCAAGGCATCGTGAGCGGCGTGGTCGACAAAACAAAACACGTCGAAACTCTAGTAGGCGATTTGAGGCTCACATTCAAAAACCTCGAGCATATGACATCAAGCTGAATCCGGAAAAATCGCTGCATACCAGCCAGAAAGCTGTTGGGCTTCATTGTATCCGGTAGAGGAATTGAAGCAAATCCGCCAAAATCCGAGCTCACACGCAGTTCGATATTCCAAAGGACCTCAAACAAATACAAAATTAACGGGATGTGTGGCAGCCTTAAGCCGCTTTATCTCGTCTAGGAGAAAAGGCGTTGCCCTTTATCGCCTCCTCGGGCGCACGAACACTTTGAGTGGGCGGATGCAGCCTTCGCGGACTCGAAGAAATAAAGGCCATCGGCAACAAATCCGGTCTGGCTGCGCCCACTCGGGCGAACCAATGTTGTTATACATCGCAGCAACACATCAAGTTGTGGCGCGGTCCTCGTCGTCGAGCGAGAGAAAGAAGGGCATAAATTCCCTCTTCAAAACCGATGTATTATGTATCCTTGTGTTAACCCCTTGCAAATCCCGTTACCCGCACTATCAGAAGATAGCATACGCGGTGTTCATGGCGTCTCGGAAGCTCCGGCACTACTTTCAAGAGCGTTCGATAACAGTGGCCTCTGAAGTACCACTCAATGACATTATAAATAACCGCGACGCAACAGGCAGGATTGCAAAATGGGCCATTGAGCTCTTACCATTCGACATAACTTACAAACCTCGGCGAGCTATAAAGTCACAAGTTTTGGCTGACTTCGTCGCCGAATGGATGAAGCGAACTCCCTAAAAGTACGGCGCATACTCAATTGGACTATGCATTTCGACGGCTCCAAAATGTTGGCGGATGGGGCTGGCGTCGTCTTGGCGTCCCCAACCGGAGACTGATCCGATATGTACTTCAAATAATGTACACGGACTCCAACAACACAGCCGAATACGAGGCCCTGTTACATGGTCTCCAGATGGCGGTCTCCATGGGCATTCAGCGCCTAGAGGTGCGTGGGGATTCAAACCTTGCAATATCCCAAATAAACAGAGACTTCGACGCCAAGGATCCGAAAATGGCAGCATATCGCAACGCTATCCTAAAAATGTCAGCTCGGTTTGAAGGACTTGAATTCCATCACATAGCCCGAGATAATAACCAAGCGGCCGACGTCCTGGCATGCATCGGTGCGAAACGTGATGCTGTCCCTCCGAATATCTTCCTGGAACGGCTCTTCAAGCCATCCGTACTATGGGAAGAGGAGCCCGGTAGCGATAAACCGGAAAGAACCGCATCAATCGATGATTCAGCAGACGACATAACACCGTCAGCCCACGTTATAATGGCAGTAATCGCCGCGTGGACAGAACCTTTCCTAGCCTACTTGCTTAGGTAGGAACTTCCCGAAGACCAAAACGAGGCCCGCTGCATAGTCCGGCGATCAAAAGCCTACAAAGTCCATGAGGGAGAACTTTATAAGAAAAGTACAACCGGAGTTCTTCAGAGGTGTATCTCCGAAGAGAAAGGGCGAAACCTCCTGGCTGAAATTCATGCCGGACTAGGCGGACACCACGCAGCAGCCCGGGCCCTTGTAGGAAAGGCATTCCGTACAGGATTTTATTGGCCGACGGCTCGGGCAGACGCGCAGGACTTGGTCCAGCGATGCGTGGGTTGTTAGCTCTTTGCTAATCAGAGCCATATGCCACCCACCGCCCTCAAAACCATACCCATTACACGCCGTTCATGTGCAGGGGCTTGACATGGTTGGACCCTTAAAGGGGGAACCCACAAGCAAAGGTACCTATTGGTCATGGTTGATAAATTCACCAAATGGATAGAGGCCAAACCAGTTAAAACGGCAGAGTCCGGACCAGTGATAGACTTTATATCAGGGGTGGTACACCGTTACGGAGTCCCCCACAGCATCATCACCGACAACGGCACGAACTTCACAGCCGATGAGGTTAAGTCATGGTGCAAAAACATGGGCATCAAGCTCGACTATGCTTCAGTTTATCACCCTCAAACCAACGGTCAAGTGGAAAGAGCAAATGGTCTAATAATGAGCGGCATTAAACCCAGATTAGTGAGGTCACTTACTAAATCCGACACACAATGGGTCGAGGAGCTCGACTCCGTACTCTGGGGGCTGCGGACAACGCCTAACCGTACTACCGAATTCACACCATTTTTTATGGTATACGACGCAGAGTCAGTCTTGCCCTGCGACATTATTCATGACTCACCTCGAGTGCGCATGTATGAGGAAAGAGAGGCCGAGCTTGATCGGCAGGACAGCTTGGACACATTGGAGGAAGAACGGGACGTCGCGCCGCATTTTATCAGCAGCAGGCCCGAAGATATCAAAGCAGAGAAGTACGGGCCAAGACTTACAACGTTGGTGAACTAGTTCTCGCTGCGGACAAGAAAAAGGACAAGCTCAAGCCCAAATGGGAGGGCCCCTTCATTATTGATCAAGTACTGACCGGCGGAGCATACCATCTACGAAATGCGTCGGACAACCGACTCGAGCCGAACCCATGGAACGCAGCCCGCCTCCGACGATTCTATGCCTAGCGCCGGACTAAGAGTTCGTCCCCTTCCCCCGTCCAAACTTTTATACTTCGGCTGTCTATTGTTTCTCTTTTTATCCTTTTTATTTGAAAGCCCTTACGGGCCTATTTCCGCATTCTTTGCATACGCGTGATGTGCCATCCGCACTCATTATTCCTGGGGGCTTCTTTTACAGAAGCTCAATTATACGGGTTTCATACCCAGCACATGTGTCAAGCTTCCACATGTACCTTTTACTCGCCATTATATGCATCGATATGACTTAAGTTTTGGCCAAGCTGGGTTGCTCGCTCTGTGCTTACCCCTCACGTTCCCGATTGTTCGGCTAGGAGGTAAAGGAGCACCTCTGCGATTATTCTTGCGGGTCGGCGGATGTGTACCTCAGACTAGGTGAAGCGAAAGTTAGCGTTCTTAAGGGAATATTCGGTCGGTGATTTAAAATATGACTTTTACCTATTTTATCTATCTGCCCCGGATGTTTTATCGCTCTCTTTGCAGTCCGGACATGCACTTTAGGGCATGCCTCCCAATGAAAAGGAACCTTTAACGGAACTATTCTCCCTGGAAGATGTTTCTTACTAACCATGTAATATAACATAACTAGTTGGGCACTTGTCTGATAAAGCACTAATGACCCCTACGCCTGGTCTCCATGCATACCACGGTTGTGTCTCAACCAAAGAGGTATTCGGACACACTCCGAACTCTAGGGTCCCGAGGTTGAAGCGAAAAGGTCGGCAAAGACAAACGATCTACAATCTGGCTAGAAGGCATTTCACATGTCACTTTAAAGGATAACATACAAATTTAATGATTGTATTCCTCCTCAATCCCGTCTAACAGGCTGTCTAGTTTACAGTCCCGTTGGGAAAATTTAGCAGCCAACTCTACTTGGCTGTACACTAAACTCACAGGGATCTCCTTCCCATCGGGCCCCACCGGTCCAACTTCGGCCATGTGGTTGGGATCCGCCTTCTTGTACCGCGTCTTCACCATGGCCCAAGCCTCCCTGGCACCTTGACGGCAAGCTGAAATCTTCCACAAACGGAAGCGCTGCCGCACTCCCTGCAGCTTCTCCGCAAGCTCCCCGATGCTCTCGGGTAGGGTGAGGGCTGGCCATAAAGCCTGAACGACGCCGCTCATTGCCTGCCGAACTCGTTCGAGCAGCTGCAACAGTTTGGGAAGTTGATCACCCGTTGATATGGGCATGTCCTCTGCAGGACGACCCGTGAGTATACCTACAAGACATATTATGTCAAAACGCTTCCTCGCCGAACTCTTCTTTTCAAAAGAGTCCGCTCGAGCACTTACTATAAATGCCGCGACGAAGCCGCTGATTCTCCTTAATGGAGCCGGACAGCTCGGCCCGTGCGCCTTTCAGCTCTTCTCCGAGCTTGGCGTTGGCATCCTGGAGCTTGTTCCTTTCCTGCTGAACCCTATTCAGCACACTCTCGCCGGCCTTTAGCTGGCGCAGCAATGCTTGCTGTCCGGATCTTGTCCGCGGTACCCTGATGTCATTATTAGACTTGCGCGCACGCCGCACAGCGCTTATGTTTATTAGTAAAATGTGTTACCGGGAGGGTCTTTGCATCTCCTCCGGTGGCAGACAAGTGCGGTCTCAGTTGGGCCTTGCAATCTTGCAGCTCCCGAGACAGTGGGAGTTCTTCTTGGTAAGAACTGCGTTTCAAAATGATCCTTAAATCAGTTAGCATAACTACTTTAAGTCTCGGGGCTCTTGGTATGTACAACCATTAAAATTCCCTTACCGTATGTCTTTCACATCTCGCTCCATGGCTCGTAAAACCATTTTGAGCGGCACAGAGATGAGCGTCCCTGCGTTAAAGGCATCCAATGCCTCGGGAAAAGCACGCTTCACGAAATCGTTCCGTGGCGCCTATGGTTCATGGCGCTCTCCACCTCGACTTGGTGGCGGACAGTCTGTCGGTATCCTCCGTTGGAGAAGGATCCGCTCGCCTCTTGCGCTTGCCTCCCCTCCGGCCGGGCGCTGGAGCTCGCCGGTGTTGGTCGGATCGGCAATTCCTGCGCTTGCAGTCCGTGGAGCTTTTCCTCCTACAAAGATCATGAGCACTCAGCGTTTCCTCGGAATGTTGCTCTGAAAATTGAATCTGAGCTATACCTTTGCGGCGACGTTTCCGTCGCGATCGCTCCTTTTCCGCCGCTGGTTTGGGTGGCCTCTGTTGGTGGCCGCCGCTGGCTCGGCTTCTGCCGTAAAGGCGCTTCTGCAAAATACCATCGTTCGTGAAGGTCGAAATGGGCGGGGAAGAGATAACGGTGTCCGGACTTGATCGCGGTCACAGGAAGCCGGACTTAGTCCGGGGTAGTCTGCCGTAATGGCGACCAAAGCATTGTCTATGCTGAGCTGGTGATACACCTCGTCGATCAGCTCCACCTCGATGTCCGGGTCCTCTTCGGAGGCCGGATCCAGGGATCCTTCTGGATCCTCGGGTTGTGGAGCAGGACTCACCATGTCCTCCACAGTCCGACGTAGATCCTGCGCCGAAGACATAATGTAACAAGCTTAAACTTCGAAAGCATGGGTAGAGCCCTTCAAGGTGTTCGCTTACCTATCCTCTAGGGTTGATCATGGAAAACCCATTCAAAGGGTTCGTTCGAAGGAAGTCCTCCTTCTCCCCCTTGTACAGGCCGGACAGGATCTTTACCAGATCCTCGGTCGAATCCGGCCCTTTGCGGCCGTGCCGGGTGGCATCGTCTTCCCCGTTGAAATCCCACATGGGGTGGCCTCTGTATTGTAGTGGCTGTACCCCTCGCTTGATGCATGTCGCCATGACTCCGATCATGGTCAAGCCGGAATGAGCCATTAATCTTATCCGGCCCATCAAATAATGGACGCTCTTGTCTTCCTCCAATCGGGGCTCATGGCGCCACCGAGGCGTTCTTCAAGGGAGCAGCACTAAACTCCGGAGGCCGATCCGACTGGTCTGCAGCGAGCGTCTCCTATATAAAACCACTCCGAGGGCGGTCTTGAGCGCCTTCTTGGGAGTACCGGATAGGTATCCGGTCCCGGCGATGCGCCATATTTCGGCGCCGCCCACTTGATATATGGACCCCTCATGAGAACGGGGTACGAGGCAAAACAGCCTCTTCCACAATGCAAAATGGGGCTCGATGCCCAGGAATAGCTCACAAAGAGCTATGTAGCCTGCGATATGCAGGACAGAGGCGGGCGTGAGGTGGTGGAGCTGGAGTCCGTAGAACTTCAGGAGCCCGCAGAGGAACGGATGTATTGGAAATCCGAGTCCCCTTATCAGATAGGGAACAAAGCATACTCGCTCCCCCTTATTGGGGCTTGGAGTGTCCTCCGCCTGCCTCCCACCTTGATAAGTAACCAAGACGCCCGGATTTGGGACCATGAAGGCCGGAGGGAGAAATCCCCCCGTTTGGAGCTTCTCTAGCTCGTTGTGTGAAACAGAGCACCTCCTCCAATTCCCCGGCGGTGGGCTGGGAGCGCGTGAAGAAGAGCCGCATCGACGATCCATGGTGGATTGGATTTTTAGGTCAGAGGCGCTTCAATGGAGTATTCGCGGGAGGAAGACGGTGCGGTTTGGATCTGGATTCTTGCCTCTCTTATAGGCGGATGGCTCGCACAACTAGGGGGTGGAATGTAAAATACGCCCTGGCTTTTCGCATTCGTGAGACGCGTGGAAGAGGGCCATTATTTGGCATAGAAGCCGAGGAACACAGTATTCAAGATGAAGCCGGACACTATTCGGCAGGTACATGGAATTTGAAGGGAGAACCCGCCTTGCAACGACGAAGACTATAAACACGCTGGACTTATCATCATTGAAGACTGGTTCGGGGGCTACTGAGGGAGTCCTAGACTAGGGGGTGTCCGGACAGCCGGACTATCATTATCCGCCGGACTCCAAGACTACGAAGATACAAGATTGAAGACTCCGGCTCGTGTCCGTATGGGACTTTCCTTGGAGTGGAAGGCAAGCTTGGCAATACGGATATGTAGATCCCCTACCATTGTAACCGACTCTGTGTAACCCTAGCCTCCTCCGGTGTCTATATAAACCGGAGGGCTTTAGTCCGTAGGACAACATACATTACAACAATCATACCATAGGCTAGCTTCTAGGGTTTAGCCTCCTTGATCTCGTGCTAGATCCACTCTTGTACTACCCATACCATCAATATTAATCAAGCAAGACGTAGGGTTTTACCTCCATCGAGAGGGCCCGAACCTGGGTAAAACATCGTGTCCCTTGTCTCCTGTTACCATCCGCCTAGACGCACAGTTCGGGACCCCCAACCCGAGATCCGCCGGTTTTGACACCGACAAATGTGTACCTGGGACATCGTCGATTTCTTCCGAGCAGGCATCCCATAAGAAAGAAAGGCAAGCATTTTAAAGGTGAGGCGGATCACCAGAAGAAGCCTCACCACCGTACTGGTGATGATGTACTTGATATGGTCAAGGATTTAAAAGTAATCTTTGGAAAGGGTCCTGGCAGACAATCTGTTCCGAATAACGCTGACGGACGCGCACCCATGTGGAAGAATAAATCTATATTTTGGGACCTACCCTATTGGAAAGACCTAGTGGTCCGCTCTGCAATCGACGTGATGCACGTGATGAAGAATCTTTGCGTGAACCTTCTAGGCTTCTTGGGCGTGTATGGGAAGACAAAAGATACACCGGAGGCACGGGAGGACCAGCAACATATGCACGGAAAAGACGACATACATCAAGGTCGTGCCAACTATGCTCTTACCAAAGAAAAGGAGGAAATCTTCTTTGAATGCCTACTCAGTATGAGGGCCCCGTCTGGCTTCTCGTCAAATATAAAGGGAATAATAAATATGGCAGAGAAAAAGTTCCAAAACCTAAGGTCTCATGACTGCCACGTGATTATGACGCAACTGCTTCCTGTTGCATTGAGGAGGCTTCTACCGGAAAACGTTTGATTAACCATTGTGAAGCTATGTGCATTCCTCAATGCAATCTCTCAAAAGGTAATCGATCCAGATATCATACCAAGGTTAGAGAATGATTTGGTGCAATGTATTATCAGTTTCGAGTTGGTGTTCCCATCATCCTTCTTAAATATCATGAAGCACATCCTAGTTCACCTAGCCGAAGAGATTGCCATCCTGGGTCCTGTATTTGTACAAAGTATGTTCCCCTTTGAGAGGTTCATGGGAGTCTTAAAGAAATATGTTCATAACTGTGCTAGGCTAGAAGGAAGCATCTCCAAGGGCCATGAAAATGAGGAGGTCATTGAGTTTTGTGTTGACTTTATTCCTGACCTTAAGCCGATTGGTGTTCCTAAATCGCGGCATGAGGGAAAACTGGGTGGAAAAGACACGCTAGGACCGAAAGCAATAATATGTATGGACGGGCATTCTCTCACTCAAGCACACTGCACAGTTCTACAAAATTCCTCCTTGGTGGCTTAGTATATTGAGGAACACAAGAATATTCTACGCTCCAAACACCCGGAGCAGTCTGATGACTGGATTACACATGAACAAACGGGGACTTTCGTCGGTTGCTTGCAGACATGTCTCATGCATGAAGACGTTGTTGAAGATGAGTTACTTGCTGTCCAAGTTACCATCTTCGAATATATTGACTTTCAAAGGGTACGAGATAAATGGAAATACATTTTACACAATCGCCCAAGATAAAAAGAGCACCAACCAAAATAGTTGTGTCCGCTTTGATGCATCAAACACCAATAGGCCAAAGGATACATATTATGGTTACATAGATGAGATATGGGAACTTGACTATGGATGTGATTTGAAGGTCCATTTGTTTCGGTGCAAATGGGTCAATCTGACAGGAGGCAGGGTAACGGAAGACCTGCAATACGGAATGACAATAGTGGATCTCAACAATCTTACGTACGCAGACAAACCATTCGTCCTAGCCAATGATGTGGCGCAGGTTTTTGATGTCTGCTAGAACTACATCGGTATTTCCCCAAAGAGGAAGGGTTGATGCAGTATAGTGACAGTAGGTATTTCCCTCAGTGATGAGACCAAGGTTATCGAACCAGTAGGAGAACCTCTTCACACCACGTAAACAACACCTGCACACAAATAACAAATACTCGCAACCCGATGTGATAAAGGGGTTGTCAATCCCTTCCGGGTACGACGCCTCAAGATAGGCAAATAACGTGAGGTAAAAATGGTAGATAGGATAAATAGATCGCGGATCAAATAAATTGCAGCAAGGTATTTTTGTATATTTTGGTTTAATATATCTGAAAATAAATGCAAGGGAAAATAGATCGCAAAGGCAAATATGATGAAAAGAGACCCGGGGGCCGTAGGTTTCACTAGTGGCTTCTCTCGAGAAAAATACCAAACGGTGGGAAAACAATTATTGTTGGGCAATTGATAGAACTTCAAATAATCATGACGATATCCACGCAATGATCATTATATAGGCATCACGTCCAAGATTAGTAGACCGAATCCTGCCTGCATCTACTACTATTACTCCACACATCGACCGCTATCCAGCATGCATCTAGTGTATTAAGTTCACGAGAAAACGGAGTAATGCAATAACAACAATGACATGATGTAGACAAGATCTGTTTATCTATTGCGTAGATATAGATCTCGTCTTGTTATCCTTAGTAGCAACGATACATATGTGTCGGTTCCCCTTCTGTCACTGGGATCAAGCACCGTAAGATCGAACCCACTACAAAGCACCTCTTCCCACTGCAAGATAAATAGATCAAGTTGGCCAAACAAAACCCAAATATCGGAGAAGAAATACGAGGCTATAAGCAATCATGCATATAAGAGATCAAAGAAGACTCAAATAACTTTCATGGATAAAACATAGATCTGATCATAAACTCGAAGTTCATCGGATCCCAACAAACACATCGCAAAAAGACTTACATCATATGGATCTGCAAGAGACCATTGTATTGATAATCAAGAGAGAGAGAGAGGAAGCCATCTCGCTACTAACTACGGACCCGTAGGTCTACAAAGAACTACTCACGCATCATAGGAGAGGCACCAATGGAAGTGGTGAATCCCTCCATGACGGTGTCTAGATTGGATCTGGTGGTTCTGGACTCTGCGACGGCTGGAATTGGTTTTCGTCGACTCCCCTAGGGTTTCTCGAATATTGTGGTATTTATAGAGCGAAGAGGCGGTTCAGGGGGCACCCGAGGTGGGCAGCACCCACCAGGGCGCACCTGGGCCTCCTGGCGCGCCCTGGTGGGTGCTGCTTGATACGTCTCCAATGTATCTATACTTTTTTTATTATTCTATGCTATTTTATTATCAATCTTGGATGTTTTATAATCGTTATATAGTCATTTTACATCTTTTTGGTACTAACCTATTGACATAGTGCCAAGTGCCAGTTGCTGTTTTCTGCATGTTTTTTACATCGCAGAAAATGAATATCAGAAGGAGTCCGAATGCCACGCCAATTTATGATGATTTTTTATGGGCCAGAAGGAACACAACGGGCCCTAGTTGCACCTAGGGGGAGTCCCGAGGAGGGGACAACCCACCAGGGCGCGCCAGGATGCCCAGGCGCGCCCTGGTGAGTTGTGCCCACCTTGAGTGCCCCCTGGACCGACTCTTTGTCCTATAAATACCCCAATATTCCAGAAACCCTAGAGGAGTTGACGAAGTTTTCATCTAGCCGCCGCAGAGTCCAGAACCACGAGATCCAATCTAGACACCATCACGGAGGGGTTCACCACTTCCATTGGTGCCTCTCCGATGATGCGTGAGTAGTTCTTTGTAGACCTTCGAGTCTGTAGTTAATAGCTATAGATGGCTTCCTCTCTCTCTCTCTCTCTCTTGATTATCAACACAATGATCTCTTGGAGATCCATATGATGTAAGTCTTTTGGCGGTGTGTTTATTGGGATCTGATGAACTTCAAGTTTATGATCAGTTATATCTTTTTATATCCATGAAAGTTATTTGAGTTCTTTGATCTCTTATATGCGTGATCTCTTATAGCCTTGTATTTCTTCTCCGATATTTGGGTTTTGTTTGGCCAACTTGATCTATTTATCTTGCAATGGGAAGAGGTGCCCGGTAGTGGCCTATGTCAAAGAGCTATCTATGGCCGACCAAAAGAGACCTATGGCAAAGAGCTATCTATGGCCGACCGAAAGTCTACAAATTGTTGTGTCTCTGCTATCGGCGAAGGAGGTGTCGAGTATTATGGAAGAGTTGAAGCAATTTATGAACTTCAATTCTATGGTGATAAGCCACCAAATGTCGTACTCTTCAGATGTTATTGGTTCCAGCCCAGGGAGACTAGAAGGACTCATGAACATATAGGGCTAGTCGAAATCAAACAAAGCACCCATTTGGATGTTCCCGATGTCTATATTACGGCTCAATAGGCAACCCAAGTTTTCTATCTACCGTCAGCCTGTCAAAGTGATCCAAATCTCAGTGGTTGGGATGTCGTTTATGAAGTGCCGCCACGTGTTAGACCACCTCCCTCCAATGAAGAGGATTATGAACGCCACATTAACCAAGACACACATGACGAAGGAGAATTCTTCCAAGAAACACGTCTTGCCAAAAAACGTTTCAAGAAACGCTCTACTCCACCCCACAACATTGAAGTAGATAACAATAATGAATCCGACCTTGAGCCGGAACAAGAAGAGCCGGAAGAAGAAGAAGTTACTGCTGCAGATGACCTGTCAATGCTTGAACGATTACGTAAAGGTGGCCTTCCACATGATGATGCATTTATTAATGATGATGATGAGCACGTCATTATCGATAGTGATGATGATGATGCATTTATTAATGATGATGATGATCACTTCATTACCGATAGAGATTCTTAGGTATTCAAATTTTTATGTTGTACTTTGTATGATTTATATAGTTGGTATGTATAATTTTCTTACTTTGCATGATTGTTTCTTATACATAGTGCCATGGTCTTGATTTCCGTTCTTGACGGCCTCCGTCACCCGCTTTATGATTCGGATGTAGTAAATTCTTTTTCATAACTATTTGTTGCATTTCGCATTTATGACAATTATGGCCATCAAGTTGACATAGAGATATTTTAATCTAGGAGGTATGTGAACCGGAATTTGAAACCGACCCTCTTGTCGAGAAGTTAAATTTAGTTGAAAAAGAAAATGAGTATTTGAAAGAAAAAATTAAAAGAATTGAAGAAGAGAAGATGACATTAGAGTTGTATGTTGGAGATGTCATCGCTGATTACAAGATGAAGATGAATGCAATGCGCTTGACGATGGATGCAATGCGCCTGAAGCTTAAGAAGATTAGAAAATATGCCATTGGTAATGAGGCTTGGTATCATTATGCCGTTGGATCAATTGTTACCTTAATTGCGATCTTCATCATATTTGTTGTGATGAGGGTAAGTTTTCTCTAATGTTTTGCTTTACAAATGGATACTTAGCTTATTTTCCTCCTAAATGGCATAATTACCTAAGTTACATAAAAAATGAGCTATACTTAGCTTATTCAGTTCATTTATGACATACTTAGCATACCTAGGTAAAAAATGGCATGATAATCTTTGTTACCTCCAAAATGATATAGACTTAGCTTATTTTCCTCGAAAATGACATAATAAACTTACTAAGCTCCAAAATGACCTATTTACCTAGCTTAGCTCTAAAATGACCTACACTTAGCATTTTTACCTAGCTTAGCAATAAAATGACATTTTTACTTACCTTAGTTAGAAGAATAAGAAGATAAAGAAGAGGAGAGGAGAAAAAGAAAGAGAAGAAAAAAAAATTTGTTCTTGTTCTTGTTCTTGTTCTTCTTCTTCTTCTTCTTCTTCTTCTTCTTCTTCTAGCTAGTCTTCTTCTTCTTCTTCTTCTTCTTCTTCTTCCTCTTCTTCTTCTTCTTACTTTCTTCTTCTAACTTTCTTCTTTCCCTATTTGCATATTTGCTTTAGATGAGGAAGCTTGCGTCGATGGATTCTACTCTTCTCTTTATGCTTCCTTTTTGTTTTGATTTTGTAGGATGAACAATGTGAAACTTGCTACCTATATATGCATGTATGGATGAAACCATTGTATGCTTGTTGTTGGATATGTTGGCTAGCTATATATGTTGCATATGGACTTTTGATTTGCTATGTATATGAGTTGGATGATCATATCCATATGACAGGGATATGATTTGGTATGTATATGTGTTGGTATGCTTGTCGAAAGTATTTTCATATATATATATATATATATATATATGAAATTCTGTGAAATTGAATGAATTTAAGAAAAAACAGAAAAAAACAGGGGCTATACAGGATCTTTGCCGTCCGCTAGCCGACGACAAAGAGCTTTGCCGTTCGCTAGCAGACGGCAAAGAGGACACGTGGCAGTCACCTGTGCAAACTGGCAACACTGGCTGCCTATTTGGTCATTTTGCCGTCTGCAAGCGGACGGCAAAGTGACCAAATAGGCCTGGCAAACAGGGCCATCTATGCTGTCTGCTGGCCGACGACATAGCTAGCCATGTGGCAGCATCCCAGTGCTGCCCTAGCTAAGCTCTTTGTCGTCCGTCAGCGGACGGCAAAGAGCTTTGCCTCTTTGCGGTCGGCTGGCGGACGGCAAAGAACGCCGTTAACCCCTAATGGCTCTCACCTCACACCGCTGCCGTCCGTCGTCGTTGCCGTCTACTGGCCTCAGATGGCTGACGGCACAATCCTTTGTCGTCCGTTTCTATGAAGCGGGCGGCAAAGAAGGCCTTTGCTGGCACGTGTTTAGCCAGACGGTTTGCCGTCCGCTGGCTGACGGTAAAGGCTTTTGCCATCCGTGATCCATGCCTTTGCCGTCTGCCATGGCGGACTGCAAAGAAGCTGATTCCAGTAGTGAAGCAAAACTCATATCATGTGACGAATAAAAATATAGTTTCAAGTAAAATACCGATGGTTGTTAGAAGAAAGCGGGGATGCCACTCGGGGGCACCCCCAAGCTTAGTTGCTTGCTAATTCTTTTAATATTATATTGGGGTGCCTTGGGCATCCCCAAGCTTAGCCTTTTTCTTATCCTTATTCCTTCATTCATCGTAAGATAACCCAAAACTTGAAAACTTCAATCACACAAAACTCAAACAAAATCTTCGTGAGATCCGTTAGTATAAGAAACCAAACCACTACTATAAGTACTATTGCAAACCTATTCTTATTTTGTTTTTCATTATATCTAATGTATTCCAACTTTTCTATGGCAAAAAATCATCAAAGAAAACCATAGAATCATCAAAACAAGCACACAACGCAAAGAAAACAGAATCTGTCAAAAACAGAACAGTCTGTAGCAATCTGAATATTTCAAATACTTCTGTAAATCCAAAAATTATGAAATAAATTGGTGGACGTGAGGAATTTGTCTATTAATCCTCTTCAAAAAGAATCAACTTAAAATCACTCTTCTGTAAAAAACGACAAATAATATCGTGAGTGCAAAAGTTTCTGTTTTTCAGCAAGATCAAATAAACTTTCACCCAAGTCTTCCCAGAGGCCTTGCTTGGCACAAACACTAATTAAAACACAAAAAACACCACAAATCATAACAATATCATAGTTGTTCTAACACTCATACAGAAAGCAAGAAAGCAAAAATAACTTTTTATTCATTGGGTTGCCTCCCAACAAGCGCTATCGTTTTACACCCCTAGCTAGGCATAACGTGTAGGATCTAAGTGTTGTCATCTTTGGTTCTAGATCCATAAGATGCCCTCATGATTGATTCAGATGGTGGCCGAATTCTTGTTCTAGGGAAGTGTTCCATTCCCTTCCTTAGTGGAAATTGAAATTTAATATTGCCTTCTTTCATATCAATCACGGCACCAATAGTACGCAAAAACGGACTACCAAGAATAATTGGACGAGACAGATTGCAATCAATATAAAGAACAATAAAATCTATGGGCACATAATTCCTATTTGCAATAATAAGAACATCATTAATTCTTCCCATATGCTTTTTAATAGTAGAATCCGCTAAGTGCAAATTTAAAGAGCATTCTTCAATATTGGTAAGACCAAGCGCATCACATAAAGATTTCGGAATTGTAGAAAACACTAGCACCCAAGTCACACAAAGCAAAACACTCATAATTTTTAATCTTGACTTTGATAGTAGGTTCCCACTCATCATGCAATTTTTCTAGGGATTGAAACTTCTAATTCCAACTTTTCTTCAAAAGCTTTCATCATGGCATCAACAATATGTTTAGTAAAAGCTTTATTTTGTTCATAAGCATGGGGTGAATTTATCATGGATTGCCACAAAGGAATACAATCAACCAAAGAGCAACTATCATAATTAAAGTCTTTGTAATCCAAAATAGTGGGCACATCACTAGTTAAAGTCTTGACCTCTTCAAACCCACTTTTATCAATTTTCTCAACAAGATTTTCACCCTCCGAATCATAGGGACGCCTTCTAACTAAAGTTGACTCTTCTCCAGTCCCTTTTTCATCTAAATTTACTAAAGAAAGAATCAATAGAAGAAACACCAATCACTTGAAGATCTTCATCACTTTTATGATAGTTATCACTAGAAAACGCACCTTATAAAAATTCTCTTTTAGCTCTAAGCATAGCGGTTCTTTTCTTACTTTCATCCATAGAAACATAAAGAGCTTTAATTGATTCTTCAACCTTAGGCACAAATTTTTTCATCTTGGGAGTTTCTACATCATTAGAAATTCTATCAACACTTCTAGACAAATCATCAATTTTATTCAACTTTTCTTCTATCGAAGTGTTGAAAGCCTTTTGCGTATTGATAAATTCTTTAATTTTGCTCTCAAGATCAGAGCTGTTTATATTATTATTATAGATGGGATTACCATAGGAATTACCATAATTGTTAGAGGAATTACTAGGAAAAGGCCTAGGATTAAAATTACCTCTATAAGAATTATTATTGAAATTGTTTCGCGTGACAAAATTCACATCTATGGCATCACTATTTTGCTCAATCAAAGTAGACAAAGGCACAACATTAAAATCAATAGGAGCACTTTTATTAGCAACCAACTTCGTAAGAGCATCAAAATTTTCACTCAAAGAATTTATTTCTTCCACCGAATTGACCTTTTTACTAGTAGGAGCTCTTTCGGTATGCGATTGCGAGTAATTTGCCATAATATTTTCTAGCAATTTAGTAGCTTCACCAAAAGTAATTTCCATAAAAGTACCCCCCGCAACGGAATCTAAAAGATTACGAGAAACAAAATTCAATCCCGCATAAAAATTTTGTATGATCATCCAAAGATTTAACCCATGAGTTGGGCGGTTCCTTAGCATCAATTTCATCCTTTCCCAAGATTGTGAAACATGCTCATGTTCAAGTTGCTTGAAATTCATGATCTGGGTTCTAAGGGAAATAATGTTTGCGGACGGAAAATACTTAGTGATAAAAGCATCTTTGCACTTGTTCCAAGAATCGATACTATTGCAAGGCAAAGAAGAAAACCAAAATTTTGCACGATCTCGCAAAGAAAACATTAATAATTTCAACTTCACAACATCGTTGTCCACATCTTTTTTATTTTGCCTATCGCATAATTCCACGAATGTGTTAAGATGGGATGCGACATTCTCATTAGGAGTGCCAGCAAATTGATCTTTCATGACAAGATTCAGCAAAGCAGTATTAATATCACAAGACTCCGCACTAGTGGCGGGAGGAGCAATTGGAGTGCTAATAAAATCATTGTTGTTGGTATTTGAGAAATCACACAACTTGGTGTTCTCTTGAGTCATGGTGACTACGCAACAAGATTGCACTCAAAACAGATCTGACGAGAAAACGGTGAATGAAAAAGAGGGCGAATAAAACGACAATTTTTTGTGAAGCGGGGGAGAGGAAAACGAGAGGCAAATGGCAAATAATGTAAATTGCGAAGAGATTAGTTTTTTGATTAGGAACCTGGTTGATGTTGAAGATCGTCCCCGGCAACGGCGCCAGAAATTCCTTTTGATGTCTGCTAGAACTACGTCGGTATTTCCCCAAAGAGGAAGGGATGATGCAGTATAGCGATGGTAGGTATTTCCCTCAGTGATGAGACCAAGGTTATCGAGCTGGTAGGAGAACCTCCTCACACCACGTAAACAACACATGCACACAAATAACAAATACTCGCAACCCAACGTGTTAAAGGGGTTGTCAATCCCTTCCGGGTACGGCGCCTCAAGATAGGCAAATAACATGAGGTAAAAGTGGTAGATAGGATAAATAGATCGCGGATCAAATAAATTGCAGCAAGGTATTTTTGTATTTTTGGTTTAATAGATCTGAAAATAAATGCAATGGAAAATAGATTGCAAGGCAAATATGAAGAAAAGAGACCCGGGGGCCGTAGGTTCCACTAGTGGCTTCTCTCGAGAAAAATAGCAAATGGTGGGAAAACAATTAATGTTGGGAAATTGATAGAACTTCAAATAATCATGACGATATCCAGGCAATGATCACTATATAGGCATCACGTCCAAGATTAGTAGACCGACTCCTGCCTGCATCTACTACTATTACTCCACACATCGACCGCTATCCAGCATGCACCTAGTGTATTAAGTTCATGAGAAGACGGAGTAATGCAATAAGAATGATGACATGATGTAGACAAGATCCGTTTATCTATTGCGTAGATATAGATCTCGTCTTGTTATCCTTAGTATCAATGATACATACGTGTCGGTTCCCCTTCTGTCACTGGGATCAAGCATCATAAGATCGAACCCACTACAAAGCACCTCTTCCCGTTGCAAGATAAATAGATCAATTTGGCGAAACAAAACCCAAATATCGGAGAAGAAATACGAGGCTATAAGCAATCATGCATATAAGAGATCAAAGAAGACTCAAATAACTTTCATGGATAAAAACATAGATCTGATCATAAACTCGAAGTTCATCGGATCCCAACAAACACACCGCAAAAAGACTTACATCATATGGATCTCCAAGAGAACATTGTATTGATAATCAAGAGAGAGAGAGAGGAAGCCATCTAGCTACTAACTACGAACCCGTAGGTCTACAAAGAACTACTCACGCTTCATAGGAGAGTCACCAATGGAAGTGTGAACCCCTTTGTGATGGTGTCTAGATTGGATCTGGTGGTTCTGGACTTAGCGGCGGCTGGGATTGATTTTCGTCGACTCCACTAGGGTTTCTAGAATATTGTGGTATTTATAGAGCGAAGAGGTGGTTCAGGGGGCACCCGAGGTGGGCAGCACCCACCAGGGCGCGCCTGGGCCTCCTGGCGTGCCCTGGTGGGTGCTGCTCCCCTCAAGCAGCCCCCAGGTGCTTCCTTGGCCCACTGGCTTTCTTCTGGACCAAAAAAAAATCCTCTAGGAGTTCCGTTGTGTTTGGACTCCGTTTGATACTGATTTCCTGGCACTGGGCACTATGTCAATAGGTTATTACCAAAAAATGATATAGAATGATTGTAAAATATCCGGGAATGATAATATAATAGCATGGAACAATCAAAAATTCTAGATATGTTGGAGACGTATCAGTTTTCTATGTGAAGGACATGTCTACCAAGCCAAGAAAAAGAAAAGATAAGGAAGCGAATACATCATACGATGAGCCAAAGTGCCACATAGTCCTTTCAGGTAAAAAACATCGTGGGAGTGGAGGACAAGACAGACATGTTAGAAGATTATGAAAAGTTTCATGAAATTGCTCCCTTCACAGTGAATATTGACCCGAGCATCCAGTTAAATGATGAAGATTGTCCATGGTTACGGCGCAAAGGGACACACGCGAAGAAAAAGTTTTATACCCAAAGATCCCACTCTGGGATGTGACCGGCTTCACTGTCACCACTTTCTTCTCTAGTGAGTTTCCGGACTTATGTATCTGGAAAGTGCCACTTCGATAAACCAGAGGGAATCCTTGTCATAGTTAGGGTACTTATGTGTTTTGGCATTTGAAACACAAAGAAATATTATGTAGAAACAAATTTTCAACCCTTTCTAACTTCATTTGATATTTTTCATGCATTTACTGAATTTTTTGAGCTAAATGACCCTAAAATTGGAAAGAACTACAAATGAACTCTGAAAAGGTTGAAAGTTGGCATGGTATCATCATTTCACCCACATAGCATGTGCTAAAAAGTTGAGAGGGTTACAACAGAAACTGGGTGCACTTCGTGTACAAAATGGACAATCTCTTTCGAAGTATCAGGGTTTCAGACGAATACTCGTTTGTTACAAAGGCATTTCACTTTGTTAAACTTAGTTCAACTCCAGACTTTTTATGCGTTAAGTATGCACCACTCGACGCCACGTCATCAATTTTCAACCCTTTCTGACTTCATTTGCTATTTTTCATGCATTTACTGAGTTTTTGAGCTAAATCACCCTGAAATTAAAAAGGACTGCAAATGAACTCTTAAAAGGTTGAAAGTTGGCATGGTATCATCATTTCACCCACATAGCATGTGCTAAAAAGTTGAGAGGGTTACGGCAAAAATTGGATGCACTTCGTGTACAAAATGGACAATCTCTTTCGAAGTATCAGGGTTTCGGACAAAAACTCATCCGTTACAATGGCATTTCATTTTTTTAACTTATTGCAACTCCAGTATTTTTGTGCGTTTAGTATGCACCATTCGAAGCCATGTCATCAATTTTCAACCCTTTCTGACTTCATTTGCTATTTTTCATGCACTTACTGGTTTTTTGAGCTAAATGACCCTGAAATTGAAAAGAACTACAAATGAACTCTTAAAAGGTTGAAAGTTGGCATAGTATCATCATTTCACCCACATAGCATGTGCTAAAAAGTTGAGAGGGTTACGACAAAACTTGGATGCACTTCGTGTACAACATGGACAATCTCTTTCGAAGTATCAGGGTTTCTGACGAAAACTCGTCTGTTATAAAGGCATTTGATTTTTATAAATAACCTAAGAATTACCAAATTGAATATAATGATAAAACACACTAATATTAAACAGCAGAAAAAAAGAATCACTAAAAAAATCTATTTTTAAATTAAGTTATTCACAAACTAGTGATTCACACAAATTTCAAATAATTCAAATTTAAACTATTCAAATTTAAAAACTACTCGCACTAACAGAATGTTTATGATTTTTTAACCTAAAGCAAAAAGATTCACAAAGAAAATCTAAATAAAGGAAAAAACAACTTAGAAACAAAAGAAAATAAATAAAGCAGAAAACAAAAAACAAAAAATAAATAAATTAAAAAAGGCCTGCCTACTGGGCCACAACGGCCTGCATACGACTAGAAACCCAACATGTAGTTGGGCCAGGATGCAAGCCCGCAAGGCCCCGTAGGCCCAACAGGGCAGTGATATGTCTCCAACGTATCTATAATTTTTTATTGTTCCATGCTGTTATATTATCATTCTTGGATGTTTTACAATCATTTTATAGTCATTTTATATCAGTTTTTGGTACTAACCTGTTGACATAGTGCCCAGTGCCAGTTGTTTTCTGCATGTTTTTTACATCGCAAGAAATCAATACCAAACGGAGTCCAAACGCAACGAAACTTTTTGAGGATTTTTTGGGCCAGAAGACATCTAGTGGGCCAAGAAAGCACTTGGGGGTGCCTCGAGGGGGCAGCACCCACCAAGGCGCGCCTAGGGGCCCAGGCGCATCCAGGTGGGTTGTGCCCATGTCGGGTTCCCCCTGAACCGCCTCTTTGCTCTATATATACCCCAATATTCTAGAAACCCTAAGGGAGTCGACGAAAATCAATTCCAACCGCCGCAGAGTCCAGAACCACCATATCCTATCTAGACACCATCACGGAGGGGTTCACCACTTCCATTGGTGCCCCTCCGATGATGTGTAAGTAGTTCTTTGTAGACCTACAGGTCCATAGTTAGTAGCTAGATGGCTTCCTGTCTCTCTCTCTTGATTATCAATACAATGGTCTCTTGGAGATCCATATGATGTAAGCCTTTTTGCGGTGTGTTTGTTGGGATCCGATGAACTTTGAGTTTATGATCAGATCTATGTTTTTATCCATGAAAGTTATTTGAGTCTTCTTTGATCTCTCATATGCATGGTTTCTTATAGCCTCATATTTCTTCTCTGATATTTGGGTTTTGTTTGTCCAACTTGATCTATTTATCTTGCAATGGGAAGAGGTGCTTTGTGATGGGTTCGATCTTACGGTGCTTGATCCCAGTGACAGAAGGGGAAACGACACATATGTATCATTGCTATTAAGGATCACAAGATGGGTTTTATTTCTACATAAATAGATCTTGTCTACATCATGTCATCGTTCTTATTGCATTACTCCATTTCTCCATGAACTTAATACACTACATGCATGCTGGATAGTGGTCGTTGTGTGGAGTAATACTAGTAGATGCAGGCAGGAGCCGGTCTACTAATCTTGGACGTGATGCCTATATAATGATCATTGCCTGGATATCGTCATGATTATTCGAAGTTCTATCAATTTCCCAACAGTAATTGTTTTTCCACCATTTGCTATTTTTCTTGAGAGAAGCCACTAGTGAAACCTACGGCCCCCGGGTCTCTTTTCATCATATTTGCCTTTGCGATCTATTTTCCTTAGCATTTATTTTTTGATCTGTTAAACCAAAAATAAAAAAATACCTTACTGCAATTTATTTGCACCGCAATCTATTTATCCTATCTACCACTTTTACCTCACGTTATTTGCCTATCTTGAGGCACCATACCCGAAAGGGATTGACAACCCCTTTAACACGTCGGGTTGCGAGTATTTGTTATTTCTGTGCAGGTGTTGTTTATGTGGTGTGAGGAGGTTCTCCTACTGGTTCGATAACCTTGGTCTCGTAATTGAGGGAAATACCTATCGTCACTATACTGCATCATCCCTTCCTCTTTGGGGAAATACCGACGTAGTTCTAGCAGACATAACAAGGAATTTTTGGCGCCGTTGCCGGGGAGGATCAAGTCAAGATAGTCTCCCGGCCATGTGCCAATTTCTGGCGCCGTTGCCGGGGAGGATCTTCAACATCAACCAGGTTCCTAATCACAAATCTCATCTCCTCGCAATTTACATTATTTTCCATTTGCCTCTCGTTTTCCTCTCCCCCACTTCACAAAAATTTACCGCTTTATTTCGCCCTATTTTTCGTTCGCCATTTTCTCGTCAGATTTGTTTTTGAGTGCAATCTTGTTGTGAAGTCATCATCACTCAAGAGAACACCAAGTTGTGTGATTTCTCAAATTCCAACAACAATGATTTTATTAGCAGTCTGATTGCTCCTCCTGCCACTAGAGCGGAGTCTTGTGATATTAATACTGCTTTGCTGAATCTTGTCATAAAAGAACAATTTGCCGGTACTCCTAATGAGGATGTCGCATCCCATCTTAACACATTCGTGGAATTATGCGATATTAAAAAGAAAAAAGATGTGGACAATGATGTTGTGAAGTTGAAATTATTTCCTTTTCTTTGCGAGATCGTGCAAAAATTTGGTTTTCTTCTTTGCCTCGCAATAGTATCGATTCTTGGAACAAGTGCAAAGATGCTTTTATCACTAAGTATTTTCCGCTCGGAATAATTATTTCCCTTAGAACCGAGATCATGAATTTCAAGAAACTTGAACATGAGCATGTTTCACAATCTTGGGAAAGGATGAAATTGATGCTAAGGAATTGTCCAACTCATGGGTTAAATCTTTGGATGATCACAGAAATTTTTTATGCGGGATTGATTTTTGTTTCTCATAATCTTTTAGATTCCGCCGCGGGGGTTACTTTTATGGAAATTACTTTGGGTGAAGCTACTAAATTGGTAGACAATATTATGGCAAATTACTCACAATGGCATACCGAAAGAGCACCTACTTAAAAAAGTCAATTTGGTAGAAGAAATAAATTCTTTGAGTGAAAAGGTTGATGCTCTTATGAAGTTGGTTGCTAATAAAAGTGCTCCTATTGATTTTAATGTTGTGCCTTTGTCTATTTTGATTGAGCTAAATAGTGATGCCATAGATGTGAATTTTGTCTCGCGAAATATATTCAATAACAATGCTTATAGAGGTAATTTTAATCCTAGGCCTTTTCCTAGTAATTCCTCTAATAATTATGGTAATTACTATGGTAATCCTACTTATAATAATAATAGAAACACCTCTGATCTTGAGAGCAATATTAAAGGATTTATCAATACGCAAAAAGCTTTCAACACTTCGATAGAAGAAAAGTTGAATAAAATTGATGATTTGTCTAGAAGTATTGATAGAATTTCTCATGATGTAGAAACTCTCAAGATGAAAATTTTTGTGCGTAAAGTTGAAGAATCAATTAAAGTCTTTATGTTTCTATGGATGAAAGTAAGAAAAGAACCGCTATGCTTAGAGATAAAAGAGAATTTTTAGAAAGGGCGTTTTCTAGTGATTACTTTCATAAAAGTGATGAAGATCTTAAAATGATTGGTGTTTCTTATATTGATTATTTGTTTATTAAAATTAAGATTGATGGAAAAGGGACTGGAGTAAACTTTAGTTAGAAGGCGTACCTATGGTTCGGAGGGTGAAAATTTTGTTGAGAAAATTGATAAAAATGGGTTTGAAGAGGTCAAGACTTTAACTAGTGATGTGCCCACTATTTTGGATTACAAAGACTTTAATTATGATAGTTGCTCTTTGGTTGATTGTATTTATTTGTTGCAATCCATGATAAATTCACCCCATGCTTATGAACAAAATAAAGCTTTTAATAAACATATTGTTGATGCTATGATGAAAGCTTTTGAAGAAAAGTTGGAATTATAAGTTTCAATTCCTAGAAAATTGCATGATGAGTAGGAACCTACTATCAAAGTCAAGATTAAAAATTATGAGTGTTTTGTTTTATGTGACTTTGGTGCTAGTGTTTCTACAATTCCGAAATCTTTATGTGATGTGCTTGGTCTTACCAATATTGAAGAATGCTCTTTAAATTTGCACTTAGCGGATTCTACTGTAAAAAAGCCTATGAGAAGAATTAATGATGTTCTTATTCTTGCAAATAGGAATTATGTGCCCATAGATTTTATTGTTCTTTATATTGATTGCAATCCGTCTTGTCCAATTATTCTTGGTAGATCGTTTTTACGTACTATTGATGTCGTGATTGATATGAAAGAAGGCAATATTGAATTTCAATTTTCACTAAGGAAGGGAATGGAATACTTCCCTAGAACAAGAATTAGGCCACCATATGAATCAATCATGAGGGCATCTTATGGATCTAGAACCAAATATGACAAACTTAGATCCTACACGTTATGCCTAGCTAGGGGCGTTAACCGGTAGCGCTTGTTAGGTGGCAACCCAATGAATAAAATTTATTTTTGCTTTTTGCTTTCTGTTCTTGTGTGTTAGAACAATTATGCTACTGTTATGATTGCTTATACCTGATGAACTTTGAGTTTATGATCAGATCTATGCTATTATCCATGAAAGTTATTTGAGTCTTCTTTGATCTCTTATATGCATGATTGCTGATAGCCTCGTATTGCTTCTCCGATATTTTGGTTTTGTTTGGCCAACTTGATATATTTATATTTCAATGGGAAGAGGTGCTTTGTGATGGGTTCGATCTTACGGTGCTTGATCCTAGTGACAGAAGGGGAAACGACACGTATGTATCGTTGCTATTAAGGATAACAAGGGGGTCTATTTCTACATAAATATATCTTGTCTACATCATGTCATTGTTCTTATTGCATTTCTCAGTTTCTCCATGAACTTAATACACTAGATGTATGCTGGATAGCGGTCGATGTGTGGAGTAATAGTTGTAGATGCAGGCAGGAGTCGGTGTACTAATCTTGGACGTGATGCCTATAATGTGATCATTGCCTGCATATCGTCATGACTATTTGAAGTTCTGTCAATTGCCCAACACTAATTGTTTTCCCACCATTTGCTATTTTTCTCGAGAGAAGCCACTAGTTAAACCTCCGGGCCCGGGGTCTCTTTTTCGCATACTTGCCTTTGCGATTTATTTTCCCTTGCATTTATTTTCAGATCTATTAAACCAAAAAATACAAAAATACCTTGCTGCAATTTATTTGTTCCGTGATCTATTTATCCTATCTACCACTTTTACCTCACGTTTTTTGCCTTTCTTGAGGCACCGTACCCGAAAGGGATCGATAACCCCTTTAATATGTCGGGTTGCGAGTATTTGTTATGTTTGTGCAGGTGTTGTTTACATGATGTGAGGAGGTTCTCCTACTGGTTCGATAACCTTGGTCCCATCACTGAGGGAAATACCTACCTTCGCTATACTGCATCATCCCTTCCTCTTTGGGGAAATACCGACGTAGTTCCAGCAGACATCAGGTAGCGCAGGTGAGCTAGGCCCAGAAGGCCTAGATTAGAGAGGAGCTCAATGCAGTGGCTGCGCCGGGGCTTATAAACAGGTGCTGGCTCCTCTCAACTAGCGAGGTGGGACTAAACATCCACCACGCTCCTCGCCTCGCAGCACACCACCTTTAGTCGCGGTTGGTGGCTCCAACCGTGACTAAAGACCCCTCTTAGTCACGGTTGGGGCCACCAACCGCGACTAAAGGCATGTGCTTCCCGCCGCTTCGGCTGGCCAAAAGTGACCTTTAGTCATGGTTGGAGCCACCAACCGGGACTAAAGGTGTTTGTATATAAGCTGGACTTCGAAAATTTCACCCAAATTCTTCATTCTCTCTACGATGCCGAACCGCCAGGCTGCTGCGCCGCCTTGTCTTATCGTCGCCGTCGCGTCGCCTCGACATCGCCGGCCGCTCTCTCCCTCGACCTCGTCGTCCCCTCGCCTCGTCGTCACCGTCGCCTCAACCTCACCAGTGTTGTGAGCCCCTCTCCCCCCTTTCCTCCCTCCAAACAAAGACACCGTGCCACCGTAGGTGCACACACGCGCGTGCACACACACACACACAATTTGTTCATCTTTTTTTTCATTCATAGATTGATTGTTTTTCACTAGATATTGTGTATGATGTATATATGTATGAATACAATGTATGATGTACAAATACAGTATATGTATGTATGTGTACAATTTGCATAGAAAACATTTGACCACATGTATGTATGTATGTATGTATCTATGTATGTATGTATATTTTAAGGTTGTATCTTAAAAATATTGATGAAAAACATGTTAATATCTTAATGTTGTAATTTCAAAAAAGTTTGTATATGTATGTATCTAAATTTGCACTAGATGTTGTAGATGGCTTAGCTAGTAGATGACTAGCTTAGCAAAAAAGTTGCATAGAAAACATTTGACCATGTATAGTAGAATAAATTTGCATAGGAATTTTTTTGACCATATGGTGCAATTTTGACCAAGCATAGAAAAAAGTTGACCATATGTATAGTATAGAATAAAGTTTTATTTAAATGTTTTAGTTATTGTAGATGAACGGTGGAATTTGCATAGATTTTTTGTTTTTTAGTTTTTTATACTTATATAGAAAAAATTGCATAGGAGAAAGTTGCATAGAAAAAAGTTGACCATGTATTGACAATCAAGCATTTAAAAAATGTTAAATTTGCATAGAATTTGTTCTCGACGTCAATGATGCCTGTCCCACATCCTCGTTGTCAACTCGTTCGCGACGACGTCCTGCTTCATAGGCCCCATGTCCAGGACTAGGCTCCGCCGAGCTGGCACTGGGAGGTGCTACCTTTCGGGGCATGCAGCTTGGTGAGGAAATCGGCCCCAGGTCCCGTCATTGACTCGGAGCTCCTTTGGTGTTGTTCGCGTGGGCCACTTTTGGTGTGGAGGCAGCCGGCTGTAACGCCCCGGATTCGATGCGCCAGGTGTCCGCCAGTTATTCGCCGTCGTTGCCATGTCATTTGCTTGCGTGTTGCATTTTATCATGTCATCATGTGCACTTCATTTTGCATACGTGTTCGTCTCATGCATCCGAGCATTTTCCCCGTTGTCCGTTTTGCAATCCGGCACTCCTATGTCCTCCGGCGTTCCCCTTTTTGTCTCTTGTTGTGTGCGGGTGTTAAATGTTCTCGGAGTGGACCGAGGTTTGCCAAGCGGCCTTTGTATAACACCGGTAGACCGCCTGTCAAGTTTCGTGCCATTTGGAGGTCGTTTGATACTCCAACGGTTAACCAGATAACTGTAAAGCCTCTTTTGTTTGCAGCCCAACACCCCTTCAAAGTGGCCCAAAACCCAGCAAACTCCCCTCCATGCTCTCGGTCGTTCGATCACGATCGCGTGGCCGAAAACCGCTCCTCATTTCGACTCTCCTAACTCCCTCTACCTATATAAACACCTCCCCCTCCAAAAATCCCGGTGCAAACCCTAGTCCTCTTCCTCCCGCCGCCACCAGACATGTCCGTCCCGGACCGGACGCGTCCGCCACCGCCGCCCGACCAATCAGGGCGCGACATGTGTCGTTCGCCGCCACCCTCCGCCGCGGCCCATGAGCCCGCAGCGGGCCCATGAGGCCCGTCGCCGCCGCCCGCTTCCAGCGGCCCGCCGCCATTGGGGAGCCTCGCGCGCCGCCCTGCCGCCGCACCATCTCGCCGCCAAGGCCTCACGCGCACCCCCGCCGCTCGTTGCGTCGCGCGCCGCCTCCCCTCTGGAAGCGCTTCCGCGCGCCTGCGGCCCGTTCGCCGGAGCCCGAGCTCCTCCAGCGCCTCGCCGGGCCGCCTTCCACCGCCGCCACGCCGGATCCGGCCGGGCCAGCCGCCCCGCCTGACCCCAGCCACCGGTGCCCTCTCCGGCCTCCTCCCTCGTCGCCGGCGTCGCCCAGCTCCGGCAAGCCCGGCCCCGCCTCAAAAACCGTGCATCACGAAGGTTGACTTTCCCCCTCCAAAATTCCACTAAGTCCCGAAGTATTTGCATAATCATGCCATGTTCAACGGATCATAACTCGGCATCCATAGCTCCGTTTCATGCGTGTAATATGTCAAATTGTTCATCTCAACGAGTACTTCATTTCATCTCATTGCATCATTTTCATTTGAGCTCATATTGATGCCCGAAATGCTGTTGGAAGAGTGCATGTTGCTGTTAATCTGCTGAAATTGTTATAACATGCTCATTTGTCATTTTTGCCATGATTGATGTGTGCATCCTATGAGGTTGATGTCTACATGTGTTTTGATCTATGCCATGCCATCTTTCCAGAGGTGCAATCCATGTATTTTTGTGAGTTGTGTGCTGAGTGCATCGAGCTTGTTAAGTAGGGTACTTGCTGTTACCGTTTTGCTAGGCTGATTCTGTTATATTTTGTTGCTATGTAAACATGCTTCTACTAGTCATTTCATGCATTATTCTGGAGATGTTCACTAAGGATGAATTGTTATACATGTCTTGCTCTATCCATTCATTCCCCTGGTTGCATTTTTAGCCTGCTGTAGCTTGTTGTTATCTTGCTCCAAAGTTGCTAAATAATGTTGCTGTCAGCCTGTTAACATTAAGTTCAGTTTTGGCCATGTGCTTTTCTAGTGATCCATGCACCCTATGAACTTTCTCTTGCCATGCTTAGCTTCATAAACATGTCTTCTTACTGTTGGTTGCCTCGCCATGCCATGTATTGCTCTGTGATGAGTGTTTCAAGCTCACCAACATGCCTACTTATTGTTGTCCCTGCCATGGTTGAATCTGTAATATAACTTGCCATGTTTACATGGGTGCCATCTTATCTTCTGGTCCTTTTTGGCTCATGGTCAGTAAGGGTCTTTTGTTCTATGTAATTAGTAGATTCATGTCATGCCTTTGTTTGCCATTATAAGTTCCTGTAACATGTCGTTTGATAGCTCTAAACATTGCAACCTGATGTTATTTTCTGCCAAGTCTGAAACTGTTAATGTTTGCAATCTTACCATGTCATTTTGAGCATGATCTAGTGATTTCTGGAGTTAGCTCAGTGTTCATGTTTTGTTATGCTTTACCTGCACTTCATGCCCATGCCTTTTGTTATTTCATTGGGATGCTGTAGGATATTGTTTTGGTGCTTGCAATATGCCTAGTTGCTGTTTTGGACAGATTGTTGCTATGACTTGTATAGAGTGTATGTGTTGAACCATTGCTCCGTTTTGAGTGTGCTCCATATGAAACTTGTTTGTTTTTTCATGTAGTTCCATGTTACCATGTTGCATCCTTATTTTGGTGTGTTTGCTTGATGTTTGGGTGCATTTTGCATCAATGCCATGTTTAACTTGTTTTGCTCATATCTTCTAGGTCGTAGCTCCGAATTAAAAGAACTTTATATGTAACTTGACTAGAATTTTGTGTAGATCCTCTTGGTGCTCTTTAACTTGCTGTTTAACAACTTGAACATAAGGTTTGTTCAGATCTGGACCAATTTCAAAAATTACATATGAGGACTTACCGGAATTGTTATATGTTGTTTCCGGCCTCATTTAAACTTGCCTTGATGTGTTGTTCTTGTTTGCATCATCTCTTGCCATGAGTAGCTTCATGTAGCCTTGTCATGCATCATGCTTGTTGTGCATCATGTCTTGTTCATGTGTGGTGTGTTTACCATGTTGTGTGCTTCTTTTCGATAGTTCCCGTTTCGTTGCGATCGTGAGGATTCGTTCATCTACGTGTGGTTCGTCTTCGTGGCTTCATCTTCTTCATGGACTCGTTCTTCTTCCTAGCGGGATTTCAGGCAAGATGACCGCTACCCTGG
This sequence comes from Aegilops speltoides, assembly GCA_021437245.1. Classification (NCBI taxonomy): domain Eukaryota; kingdom Viridiplantae; phylum Streptophyta; class Magnoliopsida; order Poales; family Poaceae; genus Aegilops; species Aegilops speltoides. The sequence goes on from CM038141.1 coordinate 314,572,880, forward strand.
ATCTCACTACTATCATTGCTATGCTAGTTGCTTCGTTCTATCGCTATGCTGCGTTACCTATCATTTGCTCTTCAAGCCTCCCAAATTGCCATGAACCTCTAACCTTTGACACCATTCCTAGCAAACCATTGCTTGGCTATGTTACCGTTTTGCTCAGCCCCTCTTATAGCGTTGCTAGTTGCAGGTGAAGTTGAAGATTGCTCCATGGTGGACAGGGTTATGTTGGGATATCACAATATCTCTTATATTATTAATGCATCTATATATTTGGTAAAGGATGGAAGGCTCGGCCTTATGCCTGGTGTTTTGTTCCACTCTTGCCGCCCTAGTTTCCGTCATACCGGTGTTATGTTCCCGGATTTTGTATTCCTAACGCGGTCGGGTGATTTATGGGACCCCCCTGACAGTTCGCTTTGAATAAAACTCCTCCAGCAAGGCCCAACCTTGGTTTTACCATTTGCCTCACCACCACCTACTTTTCCCTTGGGAGTAATTAACCCAAGGGTCATCTTTATTTTAGCCCCCCCGGGCCAATGCTTGTCTAAGTGTTGGTCCAAACCGAGCGATGTCCGGCGCCCCACAGGCAACCAGGTCTATGCCAACCCGACGTCGGCTCATCCGGTGTGCCCCGAGAACGAGATATGTGCAGCTCCTATCGGGATTTGTCGGCAGTGGGAGGCTTTGCTGGTCTTGTTTTACCATTGTCGAAATGTCTTGTAAACCGGGATTCCGAGACCGATCGGGTCTTCTGGGAGAAGGAATATCCTTCGTTGATTGCGTAGAGCTTATCATGGGCTAAGTTGGGACACCCCGCAGGTATAAACTTTCGAGAGCCGTGCCCGCGGTTATGTGGCAGATGGGAATTTGTTAATGTCCGGTTGTAGATAACTTGACACCAGATCCGAATTAAAACGCATCAACCGCGTGTGTAGCCGTGATGGTCTCTTCTCGGCGGAGTTCGGGAAGTGAACATGGTTTCTGTGTTATGATTGACGTAAGTAGGAGTTCAGGATCACTTCTTGATCATTGCTAGCTTCACGACCGTTCCTTTGCTTCTCTTCTCGCTCCTATTTGCATATGCTAGCCACCATATCATGCCTAGTCGCTGCTGCAACCTCACCACTTTACCCCTTCCTTTCCCTTTAAGCTTTGCTAGTCTTGATACCCATGGTAATGGGATTGCTGAGTCCTCGTGGCTCACAGATTACTACAACACCCGTTGCAGGTACAGGTTTTGCGATGATCATGACGCGAGAGCGATGTTTGCTTGTTTTGGAGTTCTTCTTCTGCTTCTTCTTCGATCAAGGGATAGGTTCCAGGTCGGCAGCCTGGGCTAGCAGGGTGGATATTGTTTGAGTTTTCTGTTTATGATTCATCCATAGCCGGATGTTGTTCTTGTATGTTGTATTGTTGTATTCGTGTGGCATTGTATGCCTTTTGTATGTATTCCCATCTATTATGTAATGTTGATGTAATGATATCCACCTTGCAAAAGCGTTTCAATATGCGGGTCTATCCTTGGTGGGACCTTTGAGTTCCTTTTGGATAGGGTCGCATATTGGGCGTGCCACCGGCCCTGCCGGAGGTGGTATGTCGTCGTGTCAGGGAGGAGGACAAGCACATCCGTCGCTACATGGATGCGTTGGACGTCAGGTTCTCCAATACCTGGTAGGTTCTTCAGGGATCTCACCCAATATATGATCCTCTAATCGTTCCTTCTGTTTGGGTGCCACCGCCCGCGCCTCAGGAACCGCGAGTGAACTAGATTCTTCGATAGTATTCAATCTGTATTAGCTAGTGATGTTATATATATGATAATGTTCAAGATGTATTAGTGATAATACTCGAGATGTATTCGAGATTATATTCGAGACGATGTATTCGAGATTATATTATTCGATAATATTCGAGAAGACTTACTCGAGATTATATTCAATGATGCATATTAATTAACTATCTCGATTATTCGAGATGTATATATATTATCTACTATGATTCATTTTTCCTTATTGATTGCATGCATGCATTCTAATTTGAATACTAAATTGTTTTATCTTTCTTCTGGATTAGTTAAATAAAAGCTATGTACAATACTGGTAGAGAAGGAGAAGAGGCCCTGTACAAGATCATACGCTCCCCGAGACCAGATGAGAATGAAGAAGATGACGGCTCGCAATTTCTGAACAATATCGGTGATGGTATGATGTTCGATGAAGATGAACGGATAGATGAAGTCCAGAACAATGATGACGAAGGAAATGTTTTTCTTCAAATAACAAAGACCGGTGAGGTATATTTATATAAGGCATTTGGTGATCATCACATGTTTTAATCAATTTGTATATATATTAACGAATCAATCTTTCTTCTTTTAGCCCTCCGGATCAAGCAAATCTTCTACAAGCAGCAGGGCAGTTCGAGGCCCGGCCAAAATGTTGCCGTCGATGCCATCAAATCTAATGGCGAACCTGATGAACCTAATAAGAATGCGAAGAAGTTCACTCGTCAATGCAGAGTTATTGTCAGGGACCAAATCCCGATCTCCGTTCAAAAATGGAAAAAGCCAGCAAAGGGACATCCATATGTTACTTTTGTTGACCAAAGAGCAAAAGATCTGCTTTGGGAATCGCTCATGTCACATTTCACCCCACCAAATCATTTGACAAATGCAAATCTAGAGAAAGTCATGAAGAGTGCTCTTAAGAAGATGACGATAGCATTCAACAACCACAAGAAAACTATATGGGCCGCATATGTCAATGCAGGAAAGCAGACTCCGGGATTCAAGGGAACATTGGAGAAGGCAAGAGATCACTGGGACGCTTTCATAAACTTCAAGGAATCGGAAGTATCTCAGGAATGGTCTAGAAAAAACAAGATTAATGACACGAAAAAAGCAATGGCACCATAAGCTGGGGCCAGGTGGCTATGAGGTGGCCTGGCCTAAGTGGGATCTCGTTGAGCAAGAGATGATGGATGCAGGGGTCACTCCAGTTACATTGATCTGGCCCCCGAGGTGTAGGACTTGGTTCTATGCGCATGGGGGAAAGTTGGACCCAAAGACAGGCAAGGTTTTGGAGTGGCCATGTCTTAAAGGAGCCGATGAAAGTTTACTTGTTGCAATAGAAGAGGCTCGAACGGGGGTGTTCACGCCCAGCAGAGAGAACGACGAGCTTACGCACAGCCTGAAGAATCCTGAACACCCCAGGAAGAACATAAGGCAAAGGCGTTGTTCTGTGGTTTGAGGGGTTTGTGGACTAGAACACCGACTACAGAAGCCGTGCAAAAAGAAGCAGCAGGAGGAGTAGAAGAGGAAGCTGGCGGAGGAGCAGAAGGGGAAGCTGGAGGAGGAGCAGAGGAAGTAGGAAACAAAGCGCCTTCGCATCATAGAATCAAAGCACGCAAAGTTGGAACTCGATTTCAAGCGGCAGTAGTAGCAGATCGACTCACTTAGCCAGGAAAGGGGTCTCAGCAGCAGATCCAACATTGGATAGCACCAGCCCATCCATGCCGAGAAGCAGCATGGGTTCCGCCCCAGGCAATAATGCACTGGATAGATACCTATGGATGATACCATAGCTACGACAACTTGTGATCTACACACAAAAGTGAAGAACATATCCATGAAGGTGGCGGACGGCTATGCTTATACAAATCCCGCTGAAGCAACCTTCCATTGCAATCCGATTCCAGCTAGCTATGCTCGTGTCGGGGCTCATTAAGTGGTGGCAGGATATTCGAGGCTAGAGCTTGACACTCCTAGAGGTGACGAGGAGCACACACTGGGAGAGGCCATACATCATACCATTCTATGGAGAAAGGATTGCATCGTCTTTCCAAGACCACCGACACTGCGTCAGCCGGCTCCTCCTCCAAGTCCGTCATCGCGTCAGCACACTCCCGCTCCTCCAAGTCCGCCACCACGTCAGCCGACTCTTGCTCCTCCATGCCCGCCATCGCGTCAGCCCACTCCTCCTCCAAGTCCGGCACCGCATCAGCCGACTCCTCCTCCTCCTCCTAGTTTGGCACTGCGTTAGCCGACTCATCCTCCTCCAAGTCAGGCACCGCATCGGCCATATCTACCGCCTCAGTGGGCTCCGCCACCTCAACAATAGCGGAAGAGAGGCGCCGCAGCTACGCCGGCTAGCGGTACAATAGGAGGTAAAAATTTAGATATGGTCCAAGCCTCAAGCCTCTTTTGAGGTTGCCTTACCACCTGACTGAGGAGGAAAACGAAGCCGAAGTGGCTGCCCAAGTGAAGGCCCATTTTGGACCGAAACCGCCCCCGCCGCCAAAGGATAAAGTACCTGAGCATGTCATACAACACTTTATTGATAATGCTCAACCAGTTGTCAAGCATAGGGACTCAGACTATGAGCGCTCTATCAAGAAGTCATATCAAGCACAAAAAAGGAGTCGAGCTTGATCTCGAGCCAAGCAACTGGCAAAAAAAGTGGGAAAACTGTTCCCTAGCTGGAGAATAGGCAGTGCAATCGACCCCCCCCGCTCATTATTCAACACATGTAAGTATCACATATCAGCAGCTGGTAATAACCGACTATCATAGAAGGCAGGCCAAAGAGGCCGGTGTCACTGTAGTACAACTCCTATGCATCAAGGACTTCCAAATGTTTACCAAGAAGGAACTACAATGGAAATATGTCTATGGATAACCTATGGTCAAAGCCTGAGCAGATCCCGCTTCTATCAACGAGAATGTATGAATTGCATCAATGGTACCTGAGAGAAGTAAAGACTACCGGTCGAGAGTCCCTCATGATGAAAGTCGAGGCAGAGCATTACTTCCATGAAAAAGATTTGTGGGTTAAGTTTCAAGAAATGTTTCAGTTATTCAATCAAGATGCACTCGACAAATCTATCATCAGTTGCTATTGTCTGTAAGTGATTTCTTTCTGTAATTTAAGTCTCTAGCTAGCTGTAATTCTCGTTCATTATCTGTAATTATCCTCACTATATTACTTTCTCTGGTATTATGCAGAATGAAGATGTATGAAATGAAAAGAGTTGGACGCTATGGCATTGGATTCGTTGACCCAAATACCATTAATGAAGAGACATGGACGCGTCAATGGGAACAAAAAGACACGTAGAGAAGCTTGCTAGAGTTCTTGGTGCGACTATATACCCAACCAGAAATACTACATCCTTACAACTCCGGGTGAGTGACATTGTCTTGTACTACAAATTCTGTTTTTGCTTACTAGATGTTAATAAGTGTAGTTGATGAGTTATGCAGATGCCCGCTTAATTATACAAATGTGTGCACATGCAGTTTTCACTGGATCCTACTAATCATTGAAGTTGATGAGGGAAAAGTTCAAGTACTGGACTCACTACTTAAAGAGCTAATGACTACGCAATCGTGAGGGGGCTGGTCGACAGGTAATTTCAATCATTATTGAACTATATGTCGGCCTCTTTAGTTCATTTCCTGATATCAACTAATTAATAACTCCTTTATTCATTTCTTTGCCAGCGGACAAGGCTTGGGAAAAGTTCATCAAACAGGTTGAAGGCCCATGGAAACAAAAGCTGAAATGGTGTTGACCCAAAGTAATTAATTAAGTAGTACTAGCTAGCTACCATCTCTTTAATTATAGTTTTAATACCATTATCATGCTTGATTAATTATTATCTAATTGGATTCTATTCTCGTAAAGGCCCTGAAGCAGGCACCAGGGAATAATTTGTGTGCATACTACATTTGCGAGAACATTCGCATGATGACGCCCGAAAGGAGCAGAAATGATAGACACCAATGGGTACATTTGCTAGAACACTACTCACAATTTTTACATCATTATATAATATGTATACACACAACTAATACATGCATATTGATCTCCTTCAAGTATGAGGGAGATGCGGGATAATTAGGCTCCTACAAGAGGATCGCGTACGAGTAATTCAGAGGAAATAGCGGGATTTTTGCTTGACCAGGTCATAGATCCCAAAAGAGAATACCATTACAAGTTGTAATGTCTCCATGTAATGATCTGCAAATTGTAGGAGAAATTATATATATATATATATATATATATATATATATATCAGACGGTCTATTCTGCTAATAATAGCACAATAACTATTCTGCACACCACTTGACCTTTCAGACGCTCAATGTAAGCGCCTTTGCATCATTTTGACGACGAGCACTGCAATAGAGACTAGTGAACTTCGTGCCGAAAAAAATTGCACGCGGTGTTTTTTCGGTATTGTTTTCGCTCTAATTTTTTAACCGTTTATCAGAAAGAGGCGTGTAATATACCATTGAAAAGCTATGGATTAGGCGCAATTTCGACATGTTGAACACTTTTCGACATTCCACACGGTTTAAGAGCAGTTTTGAAAATAGTGCGGCGGATGACGAGTGGCAGCGAGCGTTTTTTCGCGTTTTTTTTCTAAACCGCTTGTCGTAATGAAGCAAACAATACGCCGTTGGATAGATATCGTCGAGGCGCATCTTTTCCATCTATAAATCTTTCTCTAATTCGTTACGGTTTAAGAGCAGTTTCAAATTTACTAAATCGCGGAACTCTGTTTTTCAATTTTTTTTAAATTTTTGGTACTGTTTTTGCTCCAGTTTTCTAACCGTTTGTCGAAACGAGACATATGATACGCCGTTGGAAAGCTACTGATAAGGCGCAACTTTCATATGTTGAAATGGTTTTGAGATTCCTTACAATTTTTAGTTAATTTTGAAAATCATGTGGCTGACTTCGAGAGGCAGCGGCTGTTTTTTCGTGAAATTTTTACGAACGGCTGGTCGGAATAATTCAAATCATACGACGTTGGAAAGATATCAACGATACGCACCTCTTTCATGTAGAACACTCTCTCTAATTCTTTACGGTTTAAGAGCAGTTTTCAAATTACCAAAATGCGGCCACTCTGTTTTTCGCGACAACCAAATCGATGTGCGTACTTCATCCGACTGAAAACCCCACTGCATCGAACGAAAAACTGCATGGTTTCTTTTTTGTGGGACGTAAATTTTTGAAGACAAAGAAGAAAACCGCACTGCTTTTAGATTAAAAACCGCACTGCATCAGACGAACTAATGGACTGCATGAGTTCTTTTTTGTGGGACATAAATTTTTGAAGACAAGGAAGAAACTGCACTGCTTTTAAACTGAAAACCACACTGCATCAAACGGGCAAGTGAACTTCATTGTTTCTTTTATTTTATACATATTTTAGTAATGAACTTTGAAAAATGTACTTCTTCGATTCATTGAGCGCACTGCTTTTACAAAGAAAAGATTTTACAAACTGAGTAATCCACACAAATAGTCCTTTTTTCTGTCTCCACACTACAATCACACACAAAATACAACCCTACTGCACTTTTTATAAAATGCACTGAACCGCACACATTAACATAGCGGGAATGCAAATGCTTTAGCCGCTGAACCACACGAACTCGTCGGACGTACTGCACACACACATTGCTTCAACTGCGCGAAGGCATTGCCGATGCAGTGTACCAGCAAGCCAGCTGCAAAGCAAACTTCAGTGAGCTGCAAAACAAAACTTTAATGAGCAGCATAGAGGGGCCCCTCGCCCTGGGCAACCGGAGCCATCGCCAACCTGGACTCATCATCCATCCACTCCGGCGCCATTGAGGAGCCCACGGCCGGATCAAGCCAAGGAGCTCGAACGGAGTAGGAGGGGGTTGATTGGCGACAAACTGCTCACCGCACTTCTTACATCGGCGCCGCCACCGGACTGCACAAACGCGTGCACGGCACTGCACGACACATGCCGAAGACCGCGAGAGCTCGCCCTCAACGAACTTCATCAATGCACTTGAAAATGTACAAAACGAAAGCTTCTAAACTGTACTCCACTACTCATCAGTTTTACTGAAAGCACAAGAAATTATTCTGAACAATAAAAATTCTGGGACAGGATGTGCACGGCGTCGCGCTTCCGTACTGCATGCAGTTGGTGGCTGGGACCTCGCCGGAATATGTGGAAAGGGGGTCGGCAGAGAGTTTGGGGAGAAGAGCCCCGCGCCGTCTTCCTGCATAGGAGGTAGGGGGGAGGTCACCTGAATGAGAAGGGAGGCGGCGGGGGTCAGGTTTGCGGTGGAGGAAAGAGTCTGACTGCACGCGCGCAGGTGGGGATCCGCCCGCCGGCGCGTGGTGATAGAGCTTGTCATATCCGATGCAGGGGAGATGGGGAGGTGAGTTGACTCGTCGGAACTGCACGCCGTCACGCCATCATGTGCCTGCGAACTGCATCGACGACCACAACTATATCTGCACTGCTCGCCGTCAGTAGGAAGACAACATGGGGGTGCTAGTAGGGACAAATCGCATGGGTGTGCATGGCCGAACTGCAAGAATCAAGCAAGGGAGGTGAGGAGCGGCGGTGCTCTCGCTGCTCTCCTAGCTATCGTGCTGCTTACTCCCCAGGTGCTGCAGGTGGGGAAGGCTAGCGGCTTAGAGCCTCCACCTCCTCTGTGTCCCCAGGTGCGGCGCAGGTAGACCTCCATCCGGGAGGGGCAACACCCGAGGGACGCAGGAGTGGTGCAGGCCGGAGCCAGCGACCTGCCATGCGGCCCGCGGGGAAGTAGATGATCGGGGAGGTGCCGGTGTGGTGCGGTGGGCTGGGTGGCGGCCAAGATCCAAAGGTCTGTGGCGGCAGCGCGTGTGCCGGGGGACGGCGGCTGGATGGAGGTGGTGCGGGCCACCACGGGAGAGGTAGGTGGCGAGGCGGGTCGGGGGAGGCCCGGATCCCGTGGCCGGCTCACCGCAGGAGGATGCCGGGGTGGTAGGCTCCCGGCGACATCTCCGGGCTAGTAACTGCTCCTATCACGCATCCGGGCGACGGATCTGGGGCGTGGGGTGAGGGATGGGGGATGGCCAGCAGCGCGCTGGGGTTGGGGGAATGGTGGTGGAGGCGGAGGGGATCGTGGGGACGGGGGAGGAAGAGATGTGGAGGTAAGTGCGTGGGTGGGTGGGTGGGCTGAGGTTACGAGGTGTTATCAGAATAAGCGGAAGTGTTATTAGAATAAGACTCTAGAGGGTGTTATCATAATAGACCCACCCTATATATATATGCGTGTGTGTATCTGATCAGTTCTAAAAAAAATTCTATTTATATATATGCATAACGTGTACAGTATGTAGTAGCGTAAAATATGTTTGAAATGAAAAAGAATTAAATGGAAAATGCAAAACTAAAAGGAAAAATAAATCATAAACCCATAATCCCCTAAACCTTTTAGTCCGGGTTGGTTAGTCCCGGTTGGTGTAACCAATCGGGACTAAAGGCCCCCAGCCCCCCTGAGGGAGTCCTGGATTAGGGGGTATCCGGACAGCCGGACTATATACTTTGGCCGGACTGTTGGACCGTGAAGATATAAGACTCAAGACTTCATCCCATGTCCGGATGGGACTCTCCTTGGCGTGGAAGACAAGCTAGGCGATCCGAATGTTAGATCTCCTTCTTTGTAACCGACTTTGTGTAACCCTAGCCTCCTCCGATGTCTATATAAACCGGTGGGTTTAGTCCGTAGGACGAGAACAATTATAATCATCATAGGCTAGCTTCTAGGGTTTAGCCTCTACGGTCTCGTGGTAGATCAACTCTTGTAATACTCATATCATCAAGATCAATCAAGCAGGAAGTAGGGTATTACCTCCATCGAGAGGGCCCGAACCTGGGTAAAACATCGTTTCCCCTGCCTCCTGTTACCATTAGCCTTAGACGCACAGTTCGGGACCCCCTACCCGAGATCCGCAGGTTTTGACACCGACATTGCTGCTTTTATTGAGAGTTCCTCTGTGTCGTTGCTGCAAGGCTCGATGGCTCCTTCAATCATCAACAACAACGCGGTCCAGGGTGAGACTTTTCTCCCCGGACAGATCTTCGTGTTCGGCGGCTTCGCACTGCGGGCCAATTTGCTTGGCCACCTGGAGCAGATCGACAGCTACGCCCCCGGCCATCAGGTCAGGCTCGGAAACTTGAACTACACGGACGATACCCGTGGAGACTTGATCTTCGACGGATTTGGGCCTACGCCAGGAGCGCCGAACAGTCATGATGAGCACTGCTTAGACCTGGTGTCAGACAATACTAGGGATATCGCACCTGCAATAGCTCCGGGCCTAAATCCAGGGCAGATCGCGTCGTCCGAGGACGGGTGGATGGACCCCGCCCTGGTGGCCGCATACTCATCGGTGATAGAGCCGAACATAGACTCCACCCCCAAAGAAGTCTGTGTCACCGGACCCGCGGACTTGTGTCCGGCTGTAGGTTCCAAACTGCGCGCACCCAAGCCCACCGAATCCGGTTGGGCTCCGGTAATGGAGTTCACCGCTGCGGATATCTTTCAGCACTCGCCCTTCGGCGACATGTTGGATTCATTAAGGTCTCTCTCTTTGTCAGGAGACTCTTGGCCGATCTATGTCCGGCTCGATTGGGAAGCAGGCGATGAGGAAATTCGTTGCCCACCCACCACCCACTTCATTGCCACTGTCGATGATTTGTCCGACGTGCTTGACTTCGACTCCGAAGACATCGACGGTGTGGACGACAATGCAGGAGAAGAACAGGAACCACCGCCCATGGGGCGCTGGACAGCCACCTCCTCGTATGATATATATATGGTGGACACCCCCAAAGAAACCAATGGCGATGAGGCAATGGAGGATAACCCATCAAGGAAGAAATCAAAGCATGGGCGTCATCGGTGCCTCTCCAAGCCCTGCCACAGCAATACCAGCACAGGAGACGAAAACAATCCGGATGGTGCCGATGATGAATACAATCCCGATCAGCCTGCCTTCGAGCAGGCCGAATAGGAAGACGGGCAGGTTAGCCCAGACAAACAGTCGACAGACGGATACTTGGAGGAGGACAACTACATACCCCCCTCCGAAGACGAGGTGAGCCTCGGCGATGATGAATTCGGCGTGCCTGAGGATCCCATAGAGCAGGAGCGCTTCAAGCGTCGCCTTATGGCCACTGCAAGAAGCCTAAAAAAGAGGCAGCAACAGCTCCAAGCTGATCAAGATCTACTCACAGACAGATGGACTGAGGTCCTGACAGCCGAGGAATACGGACTCGAGCGCCACCCCAAAGGTTACTATCGGTGTCAAAACCGGCGGATCTCGGGTAGGGGGTCCCGAACTGTGCGTCTAGGCGGATGGTAACAAGAGATGAGGGACACAATGTTTTTACCCAGGTTCGGGCCCTCTCGATGGAGGTAAAACCCTACGTCCTGCTTGATTAATATTGATGATATGGGTAGTACAAGAGTAGATCTACCACGACATCAAGGAGGCTAAACCCTAGAAGCTAGCCTATGGTATGATTGTTGAGATGTAATGTTCTTCCTACGGACTAAGGCCCTCCGGTTTATATAGACACCGGAGAGGCTAGGGTTACACAGAGTCGGTTACAATGGTAGGAGATCTACATATCCGTATTGCCAAGCTTGCCTTCCACGCCAAGGAAAGTACCTTCCGGACACGAGCCGGAGTCTTCAATCTTCTATCTTCGTAGTATGGGAGTCCGGCGGATATTGATAGTCCGGCTATCCGGACACCCCCTAGTCCAGGACTCCCTCAGTAGCCCCTGAACCAGCCTTCAATGATGATAAGTCCGGCGTGCATAGTGTTCGGCATTGCAAGGCGGGTTCCTCCCTTGAATAATCCGGAGAAGATAATGAACACCAGGATAGTGTTCGACTCTGCAAAATAAATTCCACATTCCAACGTAGAGAGAATAAAATATACACTTAACTCAATCTGCTGACGTATTATGCGGCGTGACATCCAACCGCAGCCAAGCCCTCGCTTGAGTCGTTTTTATTATTCTGCCTCAGCACGTTTAGCGAAGCGGTTTCCTTGGCACGTCCCGTCGAAGCAGAGATCATGTTCCCTTTTATTCCGGGATCCTCATCAATACGTGCGTGGGTAACCCAACCGTTCCCGTCGCCACGCCTCCTCTACCGAAGGGGAATCTCAAACGGTCACGGAGACGACCCTTGGTATTTCTTCCCCCTTTATAAGAGGACCAAGGCCTGTCCTTGTTCTTCAATCTCGCATCGAATCTTTCCTCCGCCCCTAGTTCCAACACCCGAGCTTTGGATTGGCGCGGATCCTAAACAATGTCGGCTCCGACCTCCGGGGCGGTGGATGCCCTCCTCCATCACGGAGGAGGACATACTGAGTTGCGGGAGGCCAAGCACCGCCCTCTGAAGTTTCGCCTGAGTTGCCTGCCCGGGGCAGGCCGTGCCAGCCCCCGAGCCCGGCGAATACGTCGTTTTCGCATCTCACCTCCGTCGGGGATTAGGCTTCCCGACGGATCCCTTCATGAGAGGGCTCCTTTTCTACTACGGGCTGGACTTCCACGATTTGGCTCCGGAGTCCATCCTCCATATTTCCGCATTCATTATTGTCTGCGAAGCCTTCCTCCGCATCATCCCCCACTTCGGCCTGTGGCTGAAAACATTCAAGGTGGAGCCAAAGATGATCGGGGGGCGTCAAGCGGAGTGCGGTGGGGCGACCATAAGCAAGAAGGTCGATGCCCCGTGGCTCGAAGGTTCCTTCCAAGAGGAACAGGGATTGTGGCAGCAGGAGTGGTTTTACATCACCGCTCCAAGGGGCAGCAAGCAAAAGCCGCCGCCCTCCTTCCGCCTTGGGACCTCCACGGCAAGCGATGTCATGGGTCGACCAAGGGCTCAAGCTGGGGCCGCCCGAGGGCGTGCCCGCACTGCAGGGCCGGATTCGAGACCTCCAAACAAGGGAGATCGACCTGGTCAAGGTGATGCAGGTCATGCTAACCAGGCACCTCCTACCCTGCAAACGTCGTCCTCTCCGTCTATGGGAGTTCAATCCGGAGGGACCTCGTATTCTCCAGTATTTTATGGGTGCGACACCCATGGAGATGTACGAGCTGTTCTTCGGACCGCAGGCGGCATGTCTGGATTCGGCCGAGGATGCTGGCCTAAGCCGCGATCGCCCGGATACTCAGGTGAATAGCTCAGAGCCCGGACATTCTATTTGTATGCCTTTCAACAGATCGTCTCCTGACCCTCTATTCTTTACAGGAATGGGTGGCGCGATCAAGGCTGATAAGGTGTCCGGCCCCCCTCCCAGAGACCGCACTGGAGCCCGTGCTGGTCAGAATGTTGGAGGTTGCGCCCTGAGACGGGGCGGCAGGGGAGATAAAGGAGCTAAACTTCGCCCAAAGGGGTGAGTGAAGAGGAGGGAACCAAGGATCCCTTCCTTCAGAGGGAGAAGAGGACCGCCTCCAAGATCCGGAGGTCAAAGCCCCTAAGCGTGGGAAGAAATCCTCATCGGTCCGCGCCCGGAGAGGATCCGGACGCGCAATCATCGCCAAGGACCAGCCCTCAACGAGCCGTGAGTATGAAAGTTTAATAAGGAAGTACCTTCGTTTATGCTACGTAAGTGACCGAAATATTTATATCGCAGTTCGGATCTGCAGCCGTCTCGAGATGAGTTCATCCTCGGGGACCTTCTTAGGAGATGATGGAGAGCGTCGCCTCCGTCTGCCGCGCCGCCAGATGAGGCGGCGAGCCGAAGTGTCATCACGGAGGGCATCCCGAGTCCGGAGGGCGGAGAGTTCGGCACCCACGAGTCCGGCGGGAGAATCAAGAGTTTGCTTGAGAGGCGTCCATTTCAGAAGATCACTGCGCATTAATCGTATGGTGGTTGGAAGGATTTCGCCGTCGAAAGCGGATTATGAATGCCGCCATGAGCTTCTTTGGCGGGATTTGAGGTATCGAAAATAATGCACCCTTTGTCTTTTAACAGTTTTGCATATAAAAATGCGCTCAGATAGATAGTAGCCCCGAGACTCGGTAGGTTGTCGAAAGCGACAGCGCGCGAGGATCGAAAATCAACATCTCGGGTAATGAATACCGCCGTTCTGATACAGGTGGCGGATAGTCCGGGGGCCAGCCGGACTAGTGAGTTTGCCGAATTAAGTCGACAACTCGACGTGGCAGATGCTGACATCGCACTTGTCAATCAGCGACTTGACGAGTTGCAAGGTAAATAAATTCTCCGCAGCCGCTTTATTGAGTCGGTCCAAGCCCGCTCTGATAAGTTATATGCTGTTAATACAGATAGTGCTGCTGCTGTGGAGAGCCTTCGGGCCGAACTTGCTCTAGCCAAGGAGCAAGCCCGAAGGAGTGGATTGGCTGCCGCGAGGGCGGCAAAGAGTTGAAGGACGAGAAGGCTGCGCCTTTGCCTAAGCGGGCGGAGGTGGCGAAGTGGCCAAGAAATTAAAGGATGCTACCAACCGCAATGAGGCTCTTGAAAAGGGCGCCTATCGGAGCGGGAAGACTGAAGAAGGCCACCGCCAAAGCCAAGGATGCCCGCTTCGCGATGCGGGCTATGAAGGAGGAGCTGCGCCAAGCCGGAGAAATCACGGTGGCAAGCCTTTTCTTATCGTCGCCGGTTTATGGATGCCAAGCACGCTCAATTTGAGCTCTTTGTGGAGTTCGGAGGATCCATATATGGACTTGGCTGCGAGTGCGGTGATCTTAGCTTAAGCACTTCCGGAGCCGGGGATCACGAGGCGGAAGAGTTATATTGGTCTCAATTCCACGGTCCGGATCGCCCTCTTCGGCCGACGGACGGGTTGGCGAATGGGCGAACTGAATAGACCTGTCGGGCTGGCTATGATCGACATCGTGGCCCATGTATGGCCAGAGAGGTCCAAGGCGACGAGCTACTTCGGCCTGCTGTAGCAGTTCCTTGGGGCGGTGCCGCGTATCAAGGAGATGAAACGGTCGGCCTGCATCGAGGGCGCGCGGATGACTCTGGCCCGTGTGAAGATGCATTATCCCGAGATGGATGCCACCGCCGTTGCCGCCCAGGGTCCGGATGAAAGCCGGCTCCCTGCCGAGCACTACTTCGGGGAAGTCATGCGCGGTGCTCGTATAATAGAGTCGCAGTGCTCAAAGAATGTAACGTTCAAATGAACGCAGTACCTTGTAAATCAATGATTATAGTTTGAATGCTTTTTATACTTGTGCTTTCAAGTAGTAAAACTTCTCCTGTGCGGCCGTTTAAGTATACTTGTGTATAACCCGAAAGATGCGATCTTCGCTTCAGCCCCTCGCACAAGTCTTTGGGGTGTTCGCAAAATAAGCTGCCACACTTAATCCGACGTCTCGGTCTGTTATAAGGAGGTGGTAGCATAGCGAACGAGGCAATCCGGACTATAGTGCTTTATCTCTTTCACTTAGCCAATGGAGCTTGAGGGTGGGGCTACGATATAGCCCATGATGACACCGCACCTCTCCGTACTCGGGGTGCGTATGTGCCTGACCGGGAAACGGTCCTTCGTCAAAGCGGAATTCTAAACATTCCGATGGTCGATCAAGTGGTCGACTGCACTCGCTATATCATGACGGTCAGTTTTCGGCTTTCTCTCTTGAGGTGCTCGCCCGGCCGAATCGGGCACAATCGCAGAGTTCTCCTGGTGCCGTTAGCCGGATGATACTGAACGAAGGCAGCAAAACACGGGCCAGGCAAACCCAACATTTGACCAAAGACATGATTCGAGCTGATGCATGTAATGCCTAACTCGAGGCGCCAAACACTCCGAAGGTGTTCGGTCTTTATGATAATGGGCAGAATTATGCCCTAAGCCCCTAGTGTCCGTGCGGGCATGGTCTTCGCGGCCGATGCCAAAGCGCGAGCTCCACTTTGGCTATGGGAAGGAGCCGGGAGAGTAACAACAAGAGACAGATAATAAAAGGTCACGCAGGGTCTTAATCTGAAAAGAATCCTTGCAACGGGTCCCTCTGCACGCCTCTGCGCAGGTCTCTGTTCGCCGTTATCACGGACGATGCGCACGTTTTTCATCTGTAGAAAGAGAGGAACGTTTAGTTTTAGAAATAGTTTGTGCGAAAAATATGCAAAAGAATATAAATAATTAAAGCAAGGTTTATATGAAACGCTGATTGGTTGTCTTGCGCAGCCCCGTGAAAAGGGTATGCGGCTAGGGAGCCCCTAGCCGCTGAGTCCGGATTCGTCTATCCGAGTCCGGGGTCTTTAAGTGACCCTCGACTGAAATGGCGCCTGTGGACCGGCATCTTGAGTGTAAGAGACGCGTAATGTGGTATGGCGTTGAAGCGGACAAAAGCCTTCGTCCCAACAAAGGCTTGATATTCACTATTAAATGGGACGATATGAAAATTAATTTTTCGCGTCGAAAGTTGCTCGGCGATCCGAACACGACTTCTAGTAATATAGAGCCCTGTGCATTTGGCGTAAGGGCTCAAGCGCCACTCCTTTGAAGGAAGTGCGGCTGTGTCGAATTTTGGTAGGGTCTATCCCCATCCGACGGATTGTGTTTGAATATAGCAGGTTTAAGTCGCTGCCTCCGTCCATTAGGACGTTTGTGAATTGTAATCCGTCTATGATCGGATTCAATATCAGGGGAGTCCTTCCCGCGTTTCGAACGCTTCTGGAATAGTCCAGGTGGTCGAAGGTGATTGGTTTTGATATCCAATCTCTATGGTTTGCTGGGTTGGGTCGTGCGAAGCTCTTTTTAGAAAGTGCCGCACTGTTTTTCCGTGTCTTCACACGAAGTGAGTTTACTGCTTTGACCCCTTGTGGGAAAGTCTTTTGTTTTCCGGTGCCCTGCTGGCGGGGTTTATCTTCTTCGCTTGACGCGTCGAGCCCCTTGTGTTCGGCGTTTAATCGGCCGGACTATTTGAAAACCCAACAGTCCCTCTGGGTGTGATTTGCAGGCCTTCCGGGGGTACTGTGGATTTGACATATCCGCATCCAAAATCTTCTTTAGGTTGGACAATTCGTCACTGTCATCCTTTAGAGGCTGAGCTTTATTATTTGGCCGTGAGCTTTTAAATCCGGCGTTGACTGCCGTGCTCTTTGGGCTTTTCTCTTTATTCCGCCGTTTCTTCTCCCGCCGTGATTTTCTCGCTTTCCATCTCTTATCTCGGATGTACTTGGGTCGTTGGTGTGCTTCTTGCTAGCCAGCTATCCTCCCCGCACGTAAGCGGGTCATGAGGCTTGTTAATGCGGTCATTGTCCTCGGTTTCTCTTGACCGAGGTGTCTCAAGTGAGCCATTCGTCTTAGACATTGTGCTTGAAAGCTGCTAAGGCTTGGCGTCCGGACGATCGACTATCTCGGTTCTTTTGGTAAGGAACCTGTTCTGCATTTCCGCTGACTCTCCGGGCTGTTGAGTTATGTGACTTAGGTCATCTGCGTCCGGAGGCCGGACATAAGTCCCTTGAAAATTTGCTCTAAATGCTTCCTCGAGCTCTTCCCAACTTCCAACAGTGTTTTCTAGGAGGCTTTTGAGCCAATGACGGGCTGGCCCTTTGAGCTTGAGGGGTAGATATTTTATGGCGTGGAGATCGTCTCCTCTGGCCATATGTATATGCAATATGTAGTCTTCTATCCGCATCTGGAAGTGCATTGTTCCATCGTAGGCTTCTATGTTTATGGGTTTAAACCCTGCTGGGAATTCGTGATCCGGCACCTCGTCGATGAAGCATAGTGGGTGTCTGGCGCCCAGACTTGTATGTGCCGCTATCGTCGGACACTTGACGTGTTGCTTTGCTTCTTGGGGCTTTCTTTTTGGGTCCGTAGATGGACCTGGTTGGGCCATTGGACAGTGGGGGCTCTATGGCCTCCTCGTCGAATTTTGGAAGCAGCTTGCGCTTCGGGTAGCTCTTCAATTGGTGGACATTGCCGTATTTATCTGCGGTTTTGAGTACTTTGCTCCATCTTATTCGAGCACGCCTTCCGCTGTGTTGAGCTTCCGTTTTTCCTTCTTGAGCTTCTTGTCAGAAGCGATGAGCTGCGCTTGAAAAGCTCTTGTTCGACGGGTTCCTTGGTAGCGATAAGTTACGTCGTCATTGTGGCTTGTTTCGTCTTCAGGGAGGTATATAGTTATGATCCTCGACCTTTTCTTCCGCTGCCCTTTGTGAGGGCTTGCTTACGCATCCTCCCTGCTGAGTCTTGCTGGAGGGGGGTTGTCTTCGCACTCTCCGGGTATTGTTATTTCTGTGCGGAATCTATATTCTTGTTGTGGCGGGATTTAGGCGGCGCCGCCGACGCCGGCGTTTGGGCTGCTTCTTTAGAGAATCTTCCTCCGCTGCTTTTTCGCCATCTCCTTCTTTTGGGGTATCCACCATGTAGGCGTCGATGACGAGGTGGCCTTCGGTGCCTCGTGGTATTTGGGTCTGTTAAATCTCCGCCTCGTCGTCCATAGCGTCGATGTCATCGAGTCGTAGTCTAGCATGTCGGTTAGATCCTCGGCGGTGGCTACAAAGTGGGTGGTGGGTGGGCTCGAATTTCTCCGTCGTCTGAACTCCAACCGTCCCGGCCATAGTCCGCGAGATTCTCCTGATAGCGAGAGATGCTTCAGGGAATTCAGGATATCGCCAAAAGGCGAATGCTGGAAGATGTCTGCGGCGGTGAATTCCATAACCGGCGCCCAATCGGATTTAATTGGTAGGGGCGCGGGAGGCTCGGAGTCCGACGAGGAGTCCGGCGCCTCGGGATCACGAGTTTCGCAGGGGACAAGATTGGTATTCGGCTCCATCGCCGTGGATGTTGAAACCCCCAGGGCGGCGTCCATCCGCCGGCCCTCGGCATGGGCAATCGGCTCCGGGCTAGTGGCCGGAGCGGATCCAAGTGCGGCCACCAAAGCACTGTCCGGCGGCAGAGCTAGATCATGCCCATCGTCATAGTGCGGCGCGCTTGGCTGTGGCTCGAGTCCGTCGAAGATCAAGTCTCCGCGGTCATCGGCCGTGAAGTTCAAGCTTCCGAATCTGACCTGAAGGCCAGCGGCGTAGCTTTCGATCTGCTCCAGATGGCCAAGAGAACTAGCCCGCAGTGCAAAGCCGCCGAATACAAAGATCTGTCCGGGGAGAAAAGTCTCACCCTGGACAGCGTCGATGGTTGAAGATGCCATCGAGCCTATTGGGGACGACACAGAGGAACTCACAATGAAAGCACCAATGTCGGTGTCAAAACCGGCGGATCTCGGGTAGGGGGTCCCGAACTGTGCGTCTAGGCGGATGGTAACAAGAGACGAGGGACACAATGTTTTTACCCGTGTTCGGGCCTGTCGATGGAGGTAAAACCCTACGCCCCGCTTGATTAATATTGATGATATGGGTAGTACAAGAGTAGATCTACCACGAGATCAAGGAGGCTAAACCCTAGAAGCTAGCCTATGGTATGATTGTTGAGATGTAATGTCGCCCCACGGACTAAGGCCCTCCGGTTTATATAGACACCGGAGGCTAGGTGTCGCGTGACGATGGGTGGCGCGGCACCTATGGGGCCGGGGCCCTTCGTGTGTTGATGCACGGGCGGAGGCTGCGGAGAGCAGATCGAGGCGATGCGCTGGGATTTTACCCGGCCGGACGCGATGGGTCGTAAAACCCTACTGCTGCATTGTGTTGTATTTGATCTTGCTCAAGAATGCGAGCAAAACGGTGAAGTGGTGTGTGAAACCCTCGCGAGAGTGGCCAGTCGCCGAACCCTCTCGCGAGAATGGCGAATGGTTGGAACCTCCTCTACGTTGTGCATGGGCCTCCTTTTATAGGGCAAGGGGTCACCGACAGGTGTCAACGTGAGGTAGAGGGGTAAAAACGTAAAAGAGGTGGTAGTTGGAGCAAGTCTTGAACAGTGCAGCTACCGGTGCTTTCTACCTACTTTTGTGAGAGGGGACAAGGGCATTAAATGCCCGTCGCCGCGCCCAAAAGCTCCCGCCATTGCGTCTTCTTTCGCCACGGCAGTGTGAAGCCACCACCGTGGAGTGCCACCGCATTCTTCATGCAACACAGCCACCCGCCACGCGCCTCTCGAGAAGGCCGGAGGCGACGCGTGGGCAAATGAGCTGGAGCGCGGCACGTAGCATAGCTCTCCCGGCAAGCACCTTGCCGGGCCTTGATCTTGCGGGCCGGGGCTTGTCGGGCTCTGTGACTTGCCGCCCCGGGTCCTCGCCCGGGCTTGGGCAGGCGCCGAGGTGTCTCTCTGTGATGTGATCTTTGGTCCTCCGACGAGCTCCTCTCTTGGGGATCTGCAGGAGTAATGTAGCCTTGAGCTGGAATGGCCTTCCGCAAGCTCCTCTTGCCGGGTCTTGAGTTTCTATCTCATATACTTTGTTCTTGAGCGGCTTGGTGTGGAGGCGGAGATGGTCTCCGGCAAGCATTTGATGGATCTGGTCGCGGGAAGGCTGGGGCTGCCCGTGCACAAGTTGGGGTCTTGAGGTACCCCTACCTTAGTACACCGCACAGAGCCCCGGGCCTGGGCCATGCAGTGCCGAAGTTGGGCCGGGCCAAGGCAAGATATGCACGCGCGCCAAAGCCTACGGTAAGGCCGAATCTCTTCTTTGCATCTGTCGTCTCCCCTCCCATAGCAACGGCACGCGTTGATTGCGGCGTCGTGGGAGGAGTGGGCGCATGCAGCCTTTAAGGCACCCACCCGTGATCGTGGGCGCGAAGCGGGGTCGCTTCTGTCGCTCGGCTCGCTTTTTCGCCACGCGGCCCTCATGCATGGGGGTCATGGGCGGCGGAGTGGGGAGACCGAGCCGTCACAGGCGGAGAAGGGCGAGTCGGCCCGCTCCTCTGGCCTCCTCGCTTCTGATTGGTTGGCCAGGCGGTTGAGTCCCCACCCCGCCTTTAAATAGAGGCGGAAGGGGTGCACTGTGCCATACTCACCCATTTCTTCTTTACCTTAGTCTTCGTTCTTCTTGCCGCCATGGAAGGAGGGAATCCCGGCTCCTCGGCGGTGGCGGCGCTGAGTTGCTTCTAGGCAGCGCACGCTCCTCATCTCGCTCCCGTGGCGGTGGAGCCCGCCACGAAGGGAGAGGGAGGCGTGGCGCTGATCGTGGTCGGCGTGGCGAGGCGGTCGAGAGGCGGTCGTGGTGAGGAGCCTCCCCGTCTCCTCCGGCGTCTCGACCACGGCGCGGTCCACACGGAGATGACCCCAGGAGTTCTTCATCAAGCTTCGCGGGCGCCTCGTCGTCGCCGGTTGCGGCCCGTTAGCGGGCGCAATGGGGCGGATCCGCCCGACGTGATGGAGCCTACGCATGAGGGCTGCGGGATCGGCGGCACTCGGGTGAGTGTCGTGTCCCGGCCCGGCGTGATGTTCTTCGACCGAGGGTGGAAGACATTCGCCGGATCCATAGCTTGGCGGGGGTTCACCCTCCATTTCAAGTTATTGGATGGTGACCTCCTCGCCGTCAAGGTCTTGGCGACTATGGAACCGGGTGCTGTGCTGTGTGGACAGCTCCTCGGATAGCGAAGGCTCCTCCTCGAGCGAAAGTGACGAGGAGGAGAGCGACAGCGGCGACGAGGGGGATGGCGGGCCCGACTAGGCGTCGGACACCGCTGCCTCGTGCGCCACCGGCAACCCCTTCTTCTGGGTTGCCGGGCTCCTGAACTCCCCGGGGCCGTCTTCTTGGCGGCGGGCGTAGGGAGGCTGCGGAAGAGGAAGAGGGGGAGTGGCGGCAAGGCCGTTACGTCGCGGCCGTAGTAGCCTTGACGGCGTCTTGGCGTCCACTACCCGTCTTCAAGCTCTGCCTCCTACGCCTCCGACTCCGCCAAGCTCCTGGCCGGCCCCCGGGGTGTTCTCTTGGGGTCTTCTGGCGCCCGTGGCTCTCTGTGGCCTTGAGGGGCTTGTCGGCTGGCTCTCGGGCATGCGTTCCCCATGCCGTCACCTTCGCAGCTCTGAGGCGCAATGGCGCCACCGCCACGCTCTCTGGGCGCTCCTTCGCCCTTCCCGACAAGCTCTTCTTGCGGGGTCTTCTCTCCAGCAAGCCTACCTTGCGGGGCTCCTGACCTACCTCTGAACTCTGAGCAGAAAGGGAGAGAGGTCACGGGCACCTTATCTTTTCAGATTGTAAGCCCTCAAGCATTTAGCTGCATTTAGAACTTGTAATCCTCTCTATCATGTTTTCATCCTCCATGGACTTGTCTTGAATTGGATGTTTTTAATGAAAAGAGGGAAAGCTTGCGGATTGAGTCTTTTACTTGATTCGTGCCTTGTGTGTTCTTACGCTGTCGGGAGCTTGCAGGGCGAACACGCTTAGCGCCAGCAGGACAGCCAGCTGGTGGTGTCACTCCCGGCAAGCAACCTTGTCGGGCGATTCTGACGCCTATCTTCTTTGGCGAGGCTCGGAAGCAAGATAGAGTGCAGCGGCACACTTGGGTTTGTTGGCGGACTCGGAAACAAACCAAATGCATAAGCCGGGCCACGACTTCGGTTCCTCCACGTCTGGTTTTACAAGACACGATCGTTCAAAAGGCGATCCGCATCTCCCGTCCATGAGAGGATGCATGATGAGGATGAAAAACTTATCTGAAATCGCAGCCCGGGCGACACTAGCTTCGCCCGGAGCGAATCTCGATGCTCGCAGCCCCAGAGAGCTGGCTCGCCGAAGAAGAACCTTGGCATCCGCAGCCCGGCGACCACGACTCGCCGGGCCCCGGCGAGGTGCGATCTTTAGTTCCTTCTTGTTGCTGCAATTTTAGCCATGAAAATAGCTGAGGTAGATATGCAATTGCTCGGCGCACATGTATGTGTGTATATAAATCTTGGCTAAGCAATGCGATGCGGGCTTTGTCGCCGTATGTTTGTACTCTCGCTCTTGGGGAGCTTGCGGGCGGACCGGCTTAGTGACGCATGGGACAGCCAGCTGGTGGCGTCGCCTCCGACAAGCAACCTTGTCGGGCGATTCGGCGCTTAACTGGCTGGCGTGGCTCGGAAGCAAGATAAAGGTGCTGCAGCACACTTGTGTTTGTTGAGCGGACTCGGAAACAAAACAAATCGCATAAGCCCAGGCCGCGACTTGGCTCCTCTTGCGCCCAAGTCTCTCACACAGACTGACGTTTCACGGCATGCCTCGCCACGTTGTACCCTCGCCTGCACCCTTGGTGTGCTTTCACCCTCGCTTCTAGGTAACTTGCCGGTGCTCAACACGCTTCTGAGTGCGGGCGTCGGCAGCCCGCAGCTGGTGTCGCCTCCGACAAGCAACCTTGCAGCGTCGGCAGCGACGCACTTAACTTGGCGAAGCGAGGGCTCGGCGAAGCAGGCCTTGGCTGGTGGCTTACTCTTAACTTCGTTGGCGTGTTGAAGCGAAGTAAGGTGCGACCATCCTAGCAGGCTCCTCCGCGCCACGAGGTTTCGGCGCACAAGGGCGAATCTTGGCGAGGTATAACATATAAAAGCATGAAATTAAAGAGTGCTGCGCACGAAGGCTCGGCGACTTAGCTTTTCTTTTTCTTTGCGCTCGCTGGTGGAGCTCAGCGGTGTGTCCGTGGCGGTGGCGCTGGCGCTCGAGAGGCGCGCTTGCGGGGCGAGCACCAAAGCTGTCCTCACCGGGCTTACTGCGCGCTCAGGAAATGCGCTTGTCGGGTGGAGCACGAGCCGTCCTTGCGGACTTAGAGCTCAATAAGCGCGTCTCGGCGACATCGTACGCGCTCAAGGATAGGCGCTTGCCGGGGCGAGGCGGGGGCGGCGGTGCGAGGGCGGATACACTCGGGTCCCTAATAATGTTAGGGGAGCAGAATCCTGCCTCGACCTCTTTCGCTTTGCTCATGCATGGACAGCGATCCAGGCGTCCGCGAACCCCCTTGCTCTTGTCCCGGTGGCGGATACCACCTTCTCGCGGTATGGCGCCCATTGAGCGCTATATCTTTGGAGTGGACCTGCGGATCTCACGGGGCCGGCGCGTCCTCCGTCTGTCCTTGAGATCCGGTGGCACCGCGGCGCCCTCGCGGTGTCCACCCTTCCATCGGCGTCTCCCCGCCCGCCGTTGGCTCCGGTGGCGGCGGGAAAGACGAGATGGGTCTGCGACCTCAGCTCTCGTCTTGAGCCATGCGCGATTGTCGATGAAACTCTTTGGCGAAATTTGGAGAGGTTGATGAAGAGTCTTTGGCGCGAACGCGGATCAGGTTCGCACAACCTCGGCGCCCCTACGGGCGCGCCGAAGATGTCGCGACCGATGGGTGGCGCGGCACCTATGGGGCAGGGCCCTTCGTGTTGATGCGAGGCGGAGGCTGCGGCGGAGAGCAGATCGGCGTCTTGTGAGGATTTTACCCAGCCGGGACGCGATGGTCGCGTAAACCCTCTTGCTGCATTGTGTTGTATTTGATCTTGCTCAAGAATGCGAGCAAAAGCGGTGAAGTGGTGTGTGAAACCCTCGCGAGTGGCGGTCGCCGAACCCTCTCGCGAGAATGGCGAATGGTTGGAACCTCCTCTCGTTGTGCATGGGCCTCCTTTTATAGGGCAAGGGTCACCGGCAGTGTCAGCGTGAGGTAGAGGGTAAAAGCGTAAAGAGGTGGTAGTTGGAGCAGTGCGGGAGCGGTCAGCTACGGTGCTTTCTACCTACTTTTGACAGAGGGGACAAGGGCATTAAATGCCCGTCGCCGTCGCCCCAAAAGCTCCGCCATTCGTCTTCTTTCGCCACGGCGGCGAAGCCACCACCGGAGTGCCACCGCATTCTTCATGCAACTGACCACCCGCCACGCGTCTCGGAGAAATTGGAGGCGAGCGTGGGCAAATGAGCTGGAGTGCGACACGTGCATATAGCTCTCCCGGCAAGCACCTTGCCGGGGCCTTGATCTTGCGGGCCGGGGCTTGCCAGACTCTGTGACTTGCCGCCCCGGGTCCTCGCCGGAAGCGCGCAGGCGCCAGCGTGTCTTCTGTGATGTGATCTTTCTGGTCCTCCCGGCGAGCTCCTCTCGCGGGGATCTGCAGGAATAATGTAGCCTTGAGCACAGGAATGGCCTTCCGGCAAGCTCCTCTTGCGGGGTCTTGAGTTTCTATCTCATATACTTTGTTCTTGAGCGGCTTGGTGTGGAAGCGGAGATGGTCTCCGGCAAGCATTTGATGGATCAGTCGCGGGGAAGCTGGGGCTGCCCGTGCACAAGTTGAAGTCTTGAGGTACCCCTACCTTGTCTACCGACACTAGGGTTACAGTCGGTTACAATGGTAAGAGATCTACATATCCGTATTGCCAAGCTTGCCTTCCACGCCAAGGAAAGTACCTTCCGGACACGAGCCGGAGTCTTCAATCTTCTATCTTCGTAGTATGGGAGTCCGGCGGATATTGATAGTCCGGCTATCCGGACACCCCCTAGTCCAGGACTCCCTCAGTTACCCAAAACACAAGTTGCTACCTCAACTCGAGGAGGAGGCCCTAAAGCCCACACTACCAGCACAGGACGAGGCTGTCCAGCCACCTCGTGGCCGGGATAAAACGGCGTATCAGCTTGAATACCAGCTCGCACCCTCACGCCAATACACTATGGCCCGGGGCAATAGGCAGGACCTACGAGACATACTAGAAAACAAGGCAGGACAGCCAAGATCGATCTACGGATCGCAGGGGCGCGCCCCAACATGTGACAATGGTCGTCATGCCGGATACACTATCAACAAGTCCGGCCGGGCCGAACATAGCCGACTAGACTTATTCGAACTGCGTAGCAACATAGCCCGGCATAGAGGCGCCACACACCCCCTCTGCTTCACAGACGAAGTAAAGGATCACGAATTCCCGGAAGGGTTTAAACCCGTAAACATCGAATCATACGATGGCACAACAGACCCCGCAGTATGGATCGAAGATTTCCTTCTCCACATTCACATGGCCCGCGGTGACGATCTACATGCCATCAAGTATCCTCCCCTTAAACTCAAAGGACCGGCCCGACACTGGCTGAATAGCCTGCTAGCAAATTCCATTGGTAGTTGGGAAAACCTGGAGGACGCGTTCCTCGACAACTTCCAAGGCACCTACGTGCGACCACCGGATGCTGACGACTTGAGTCACATTACCCAATAGCCCGGAGAGTCAGCCAGGAAATTTTAGACTCGGTTCCTAACTAAAAAAACAAATTGCCGACTGTCCAGACGCCGAAGCCTTGGCGGCCTTCAAGCATAATATCTGCAATGAGTGGCTCGCCCGACACCTCGGCCAAGAAAAACCGAAGTCCATGGCGGCCCTCACGACACTCATGACCCGCTTCTGCGCGGGCGAGGATAGCTGGTTGGCTCGCAGTAGCACCACGCCTAGATCCTTCGGCACTTCAGATGTCCGCGATAGTAATGGCAAGCCACGGTGCAATAGACACATGCATCGGAACAACGACGACAACACCGAAGACATGGCAGTCAACACCGGATTCAGTGGCTCAAAATCTGGTCAGCGGAAAATGCCGTTCAAAAGAAACAATCAGGGATCATCGAGTCTGGACCGCATACTTGATCGCTCGTTCCAAATTCACGGCACCCCTGATAAGCCAGCCAACCACACTAATAGAGATTGCTAGGTGTTCAAATAGGCCGGCAAAATACATGCTGAAAACAAGGACAAGGGGCTGCACAGCGACGATGATGAGGAGCCCCGGCGTCCGAACACGGGGGGACGGAAGAAATTTCCTCCCCAAGTGAAAACGGTAAATATGATCTATGCCACCAACATTCCCAAACGGGAAAGAAAGCGAGCACTAAGGGGCGTCTATGCGATGGAGCCGATCGCCCCAAAGTTCAACCCATGGTCGGCTGTCCGATCACTTTTGATCGTGGGATCACCCTACCAGCATCCGTCCACGGCGGTTCAGCGCATTGGTCCTTGACCCAATCATCGACGGATTCCACCTCACGCGAGTCCTTATGGACGGTGGCAGTAGCCTGAACCTGCTTTATCAGGACACGGTGTGCAAAATGGGCATTGATCCTTCAAGGATCAAGCCCACTAAAACCACCTTCAAAGGTGTAATTCCAGGAGTATAGGCCCGTTGTACGGGCTCCATAACACTGGAAGTGGTCTTCGGATCCCCGGATAACTTCCGAAGCAAGGAGTTAACCTTCGATATCGTCCCTTTCCGTAGTAGCTATCATGCCTGCTTGGGCCGAACCGCATTCGCTTCGATTCAATGCGGTACCACACTATGCATACCTCAAGCTCAAGATGCCAGGACCTCGCAGGGTTATAACAGTCAATGGAAACACAGACCGCTCTCTCCGTACAGAAGAGCACACTACGGCCCTCGTGACAGAAGTACAAAGCAGCCTTCACCGGCAAACCACCAATCCGGCGACAACAACCCCGAACACCGTCAAGCGAGTCCGGAGTACCCTGCAACAGGATCGCCAGGCACGCCAATGGCACGACTAGCAGTCCGGCCTCCACCCTAGCCCCATTTAGGCAGCATTTGCGCCGCACGTAAACAATTACACACTCAAAATACCATGGGCATAGGTGGAGGCGCAACGGTGACGCGGTCCATAGTGCGGTTCAACCGCCGCATACTTTAAATAGCCTTCTTTATTTTTCAGGACCCTACTTTCGGGCAGCCCCCTCAGAGAACCAGATCATCGGGCTTATCACAGGAGGGAAAACCAAGGAGGCAAAAGGCTTTGCGCACACAGGGAATACCCAGGTGGTATCTGTCAATGATTGTTATACCTATTTTACATACCCACATGCAGCCCACCCTTGGATAGGACATGTCAAATAGTCCTATTTGCTTCTGCTTAACGCATTAATTGTACACATTCGCTTGGACGTATTATTTAACAATGGGAAATAATATATAGCGTCAGCTTATTATTCCTATCTTCACATTTTCCCTAAAAATGTTTATTTAATATTGAATCCGTACACTTTGGTACGTTCAGTTTGCCAGGGGCTTCTTATGGTGCCCCATAATTCGGCAAGATAAGTCCGAACACTTTCAACAGTGCGGCACCCGAACTTACAACATTATATGCATCAGCTCCGAATCATGTCTTGGGTCAATAGTTGGGTTTGCCCGGTTCCCTTGTTTTGATGCCTTACGTTCTGTTATATCGGCTAAGGTAGCGCAGGGAGAACTACTGCGATTGTGTCCCGGTTCTTCCAGATGAGCACCTCAGTAGAGAAAGCTGAAAACTGACTGTCATGATGCGGCAAGAGCTGGTCGCTGTTCGAGAGGTCTTAAATCCTTAAAGATTTTTCCGCTTCAGGCGAGGAATCGGCCTTGTCCGATTTAGGCGTGTATAGCACCCCAATTCGGCTTTCCGAATTCTAGGGGCTTCGCCGAAATTTGAAATTGTAGACTTCTATGGCTAAGTGAGAGTTATAAAGCTGCATAGTCCGATTGCCTTGTTCGCTGTGCCAAACACCTCCTTCAAGGACCAAAAATTTGGATAAAGAGTGTTTGGGTTTTCCACGAACACCCAAGTACTAGTTACGTGGGGGCGGAAGCCGACGACTGACCTACTTTCAGAATTTTATAAACAGCCGCACAGAAGGTAATATTTTAAATCAACAAAGCGCCATATAGTGCAAACAAATTCGTTTTCATATTACAAAGACGACATGCGTACATTCACTCAAAGATTGTGTCCTTGGTACATTCATCGGCCACAAGACGAGCGCCTTTCATAACGCCATCATAATATTTCTCGGGGTAGCGATGCGCCTTGCCCTCCAGCGGTCCATCCTTCACCAGCTTCTCTGCATCCAACTTGGCCCAATGCATTTTCGCACGCGCAAAGGCACGGCGGGCACCCTCAATACAAACGGATCGCTTGATAACTTCAAGCCGCGGACAGGCATTTATCATCCGCTTTATAAGGCCGAAGTAGCTGTCGGGCAGGTGTCGGTGTACTAAAGTAGGGGTACCTTAGTACCCCGAACTTGTCTACAGACGATCGAAAGCACCCCGGCAAGGCTTGCGGACGCCATAAGGCCCTCCGCCGTTCCTTATTACTGCCATTCAAGAACAAAGTACCAACCAAGAAAACGAAGGCCCGGCAAGAAGAGCTTTCTGGGAAGGCCAATGAAGCATCACGGAAGACTTGCCGCGGCGCCCAGCGTCCGGCAATGCCCGGCAACCGGCAAGCTTGCGGCACAACAAAAGAAGGGTCGCGGCAAGGCACTTGCCGCGCAAGGTTGCCACCACACTCCAGCGCACCCGGTGGCGTGTCGTCACAAGGCCATCCCAGGCACGTGGCGAGGCAATACGCAGCCATGCGGAGCGAGGTGGCAAGCGGAGTCGACACAGGCGCCATCGTGGCAACCGGTGGCTCACTTAATGATCCTCCTCCTGCCTTTGTTGAGGCGACCGGACGGGCATTTAATGCCCTTGTCCCCCGCCGTCGAGTTAGGTAGGGCATTGTTGCACTGTTGTACCAACCCGCAATTTTACCTTTCTACCCCTCTTCCCACGCTGCCACCGTGGATCCCCCTTGAGTATAAAAGGGAGGCCCATGCGCACGTAGAAGGGGTTCGGAGATCCATTCGATACCCAGGACACCACCATACGCTCGCACGCTCGAGAAAGATCAAATAACAAGCAAAAAGGCAGCAGTAGGGGTTTTATCTCTCCGGAGAGCCCCGAAGCTGGGTAAAATCGCCGGAAATCTCCCCAGCGCTCGACCTCGATCTGCTCTGCGCACGACCCCCACTCCCTTGCCGAACCAGAAGGGGCCCCCAGTGCCCCATAGGTGCTCGAGGCCACAGAGATACGCCCTGACATCTTTGGCGCGCCAGGTAGGGGGGCATCGAGGTCGTGAGCATCTGATCCGGTCTCCACGCACGCTACATCAGCGTCATCGTCAACATGCCACCAAAGAAGAAGCCTTCGGAGGTGGCCTCTCCGTCTACATCAATTCCACCACCACCGCCGGAGCACGCAGGCGGTGAGGTGGACGCCGGCGGAGGAGCAGGTGCCGCCGGTGGGTCTCGTGTCGTCACCAGATCCAAGAACAAGGCCCCGCAAGCATCGGCGACGGAGTAGACGCCGCACCCTTCCCAGGAGGTGCAAGGTCAACAACGCCCCGGTGCTCCTAGCACCGTGCTCGCGTTGGAGCAAGGCCAAGCCGGTGGGTCACGGGACGCCCGAGGTCAGCATGCACGCCCGCATGCTGGTGCGAGTCAGGTACGGTCGCCCGGAGGAGGTGTTGCTCCTCCCAATCCGGTTGGGAGTCCGAGCACATCCCGCCTCGCGCCGCTTCGCCGCCACCGCCACCTAAGATAGCAGAGAAGGCCGCCCGAGCCAAGTTGCTTTAGATTACCCTCCGCGCCGCACAAGATCGACGATCGAGGATGACCATATACAGCCTCATCGGCTTCGCCAACGGCGACAAGCCCCGGCGACCGAGCGCGTCGAGGCCCTGGCAAGATGCCCCAGCGCAGCCGGGCGCCGACAGGACGGCTGGGGTGCCGCTTCCGTGCGCTCCCAGCCCCAAAGGCTTAAGATCGCCTTCGCGGACCAACCTGACGCCGACTCCACCGCTGTCGTCGGACCCGCGAACTCGCCATGATCAGCGCCACGTTCTCCAAGAACGGCAACACGAAGACGCCAGACTTTTCGCGAAGCGCTGAGAGAAGCGCGTCAATCCGACCAGCGCGCTGGACCCGCGACACACGCACCTGGAACCAGCGACTTGCCGTGACGCAGGTTGCCTGCGCTCACCCGCAAGCCGCGGCAAGTCCGATGGACCAAAACCAAGAACTTCAAGCCGACGCGTTCGAGAAGTACGACGGCAGGATACACCCGTCGGAGTTCCTCAAGATCTACACCATCGCGGTGCAGGCTGCCGGAAGCGCGACGAGAAGATCTCGCCAACTACTTCCCGCGGTACTCAAGCCTAACGCCGATCTTGGCTCATGCACTTGCCGGACGGCTCTATCTCTTCATGGGCGGACCCGTGTCATCAGTTTGTCGGCGCCTTCACGGGTGGCCACAAGCCTCATGGCCAGGAGAGTGACTCCACTTGCTCGCCCGTATGAGGGGAGCCTAGCAAGTATATACAAAGGTTCAGCCAGTGCGGCGAACATCCGAGACGTCCACCCTGCCGCTGAACGCTACCGATAACCGCAGGATGAGGGAGGAGATGGCGATGTGCAAATCGAGATGATGCCGAGCTCTACGCTCTGGCCGACAAGTGTGCACGGGCTGAGGAAGGAAGGAAAATCCCCGGAGAGGTTGCTGGAGCAGAAGGATCTGACAGTGAAGACGCCGCCCCGGCAAGGAAGAACCGGAGGCGGAACAATAGGAAGAGAAAGGCTAAGGATGTACTAGCTGTTGAGCATTCCGGCAATGGAGGCGGCTCCGACAAGGCCAAGACCGACGTCTCCGGCGGGGATGTGGTAGCCGCCGACAAGCAGGATAGCTCCGGCAAGTGGTATTGCAAGATCCACCGTACCAATGGCCATGATCTCCAAACCTGCAAGAAAGTGGAGTAGATGGCGGAGCTGCAGAAAGCTGAATACGAGCGCCGCGACAAGGAGAGAGCCCAGGAGGTGGCGGAGGATCCGCAAGAAGCTTCCGCCGGGAGGGCACCGCTGGCAAGGCCAAGACGCTGCAAGGAGACAGCCTCCCAGCGCCGTGACAAGGATGAAGATGAAGATGAGGATGATGAGATGGAGGAAGATGAGACCGATGACCAAGAGTTTCGAAAGCAACAGAGGTGTTGTGCATCGACGGCGGCGCTTCTCGCACATCTCGCACCGCCAACTCAAGCAATGGGTGCGAAGTGAACGCCGCAGAGCCGTCCGTCGAGGCGCGCAAGCCTCAAGTGGTCCAAGACGCCCATCGCCTTCGACGTTGAGGACCACCTGATTGCGCCATCAAGGGTCGGTGCTTACCGATGTTGGTTTCACCAACAATCCGCAACCTCAAGGTCACGAAGATGCTGGTTGACGGCGGGCCGCCTAAACTTGATTTCTCCGCGAAGACTCAAGAAGCTCCAGATCCCCGACAGCGAGCTTGAGGAGACTGGCACCTTTCAAGGGATCAATCCGGGAAGGAGCCAACCCAAGGGGAAGATCACATTGCCGGTGACGTTCGGCAGCGAATTGAACTTCAGGACTGAGAGGGTCACGTTTGACGTGGCTGATATCCCCTTGCCCTACAACGGGATACTCGGCCGACCCGCACTCGCCAAGTTCATGGCGGCCTCTCACCACGCATACAATGTGCTCAAGATGCCTGGCCCGATGAGCATCATTTCTGTCCAAGGCGACAAGAGGGATGCACTCATCTGCGCCGACAAGATCTACCGGGAAGCAGCAGCCGCAGCAGAGCGCGAGCCACTTGCCGCTGAAGCTCCCCGGGGGAAGAAGAAGGCCAAGTCCGGCAAGGGTAGCTCTGGTGTCCACTCCGGCAAGCGCACCTCCCCGGAGCGCTGCGCTGCCGTCGAGGACGCGCCATCGAGCTCCGCCGGCAAGTGCGAGAAGGCAAAGGCAGACCAACCAAAGACTAAGCCCGGCAAGAACGGCTCGTGTTCGCCCGCAAGCCCGCCTCTCGAGGGGCAGCTGCATTGCCGAGGACGCGCCATCGAGCTCTGCCAGCCAGTAAGACAAAGAAAGTTGACAAGCTTCGAACTTTTGAGTTGTGCTCTCCGAAAGTCCGCACCTTGTATGAAGAACCCGCGCAGAGGGGTCGAGTCGTGGTTAGGTTGCGTCGATGATCCGTTTCGAGTCCGCTCGATGGTAAAACAAAGAGGTACACCGCAACCAGCCCGACGAGTTCTTCCCACCGGAGGCAACACCGCCAGCGGGCTGCTGATGTCCTGCACTCAGCAAGTGTGTTTGCGCCGGGGGAGGGGGGGGTTCCTCGAAAGCGTGAGGATGAAAACATACAAGGGGTGGGGATCGAGGAAGAAACACGGCCCCGACGGATTGCTGAACGGAAAAGCTAAGTCACCCGAGTTTTTGTACAGAGCACTTCTTAGTCCCATGCTTTTTTTATGTTATGCTCCTCGTGCGTTCGTCCTTTGTGCGCAAGACCTGTGCGCGGAGGAGCCAGCTCGTGGTTAAGTTGCGTCCTTGCTTTGTTTCCGAGTCCGCCAACAATACAAGTGCAATCGCAATCGCCCGAGAAGGTTTCTTGCCGGAAACAACACCGCCAGCGGGCTGCTGATGTCCCGTACTCAGCAAGTGTGTTAGCGCCGGCAAGTTCCCTAGAAGCGTAGGGTAAAAACGTACGAAGGATATAACGAAGTGGGGGGCATAACGTAGCAAGCCTTGCCGTAGGGCGCCCTTCGTATGAGAAACTTGTGCGCTGAGGAACTAACTCACGGCTGAGTTGCGTCCTTGATTTGTTTCCGAGTCCGCTCAACAATTCAAGTGCGCTGCAACTAGCCCGAGAAGGTTTCTTGCCGGAAACACCACCATCAGCGGGCTGCTGATGTTCCGTACTCAGCAAGTGTGTTAGCGCCGGCAAGTTCCCTAGAAGCGTGGAGTGTAAACATACAAAGGGCAAAGCATGGCATCGCATTGCAGAGTCGCACCATGAAAGAATAGCTTATTACAGCGCTGTCTCAGTTGTTTTCGTGGCTATAATCACAGTGACAAGGAGAAGCCGGAAGGGCGCGCTGGCGCACGGGCCCCGCAAGCCAGCTTCGCTAGGGGCTGCAAGTGCCAAAGCTCCTTCGCGACAGTGCCAGGCCCGGAGGCCGCAAGGCCGGGCGACAAGGGCAAAGAAGGCACACCAGCACTGGATCTTGGCGGAGCGAGTTGCGGAGGCTGCAAAGGCGAGATTCCTCCCCGACAAGCTAATGTCGCGGGGGGGGCGGAGTCGATAAGTTTTTCATCCTCGTCATGCATCCTCTTATGGACCGGGAAGCGGGGCGCGTCCCTGAACGAGCGTGTCTTGTAAAACCTGTGGCGCTGGAGGAGCCGAAGTCGCGCTGTTGCGCCCTTGGTTTGTTTTCGAGTCCGCCAACAAATACAAAGCTACCGAATCGCCCGGCAAGGTTGCTTCTTGAAGCGACACCGCCAATGGGCTGCTGATGTCCCGTGACTCAGCAAGTGTGTTTGCTCCGCAAGTCCCCTAGAAGCGTGGGGTGGAGCGCACAAGGCACGAAATCAAGTAAAGGACTTAGTCCGGCAAGCGTTCCCCTCTTTTCATTAAAAACATCCTAGTTTAGCACAAGTCCATAAAGGATGAAAAACATGATAGAGAGGATCACAGATTTTAAATACGGCTAAGGCCCGAAGGCTTACAAATTAAAAGATAAGATGCCCGTAATCCCTCTCCTGTTTCTCTGTTCAGGAGGTAGGTCAAGGAGGCCCCGGCAAGAGAAGCTTGCCGGGGAGGGAAAAAGGGGAGCCTAGGAGAGCTACGGGCGCCAGAAGACACCAAGAGAACACCCCAGGGGCCGGCCAGGAGCTTGGCAGAGACGGAGGCGCCGGAGGCAGAGCTTGAAGACGGGCGGCGGACGTCGCCTGTTGTCGAGGGCTCCTCGCCCAGATTCGACTTGACGGCCTTGCCGCCACCCCTCTTCCTTCTTCCGCAGCCTCCCTCGCC
Organism: Aegilops speltoides; assembly: GCA_021437245.1. Taxonomy (NCBI): domain Eukaryota; kingdom Viridiplantae; phylum Streptophyta; class Magnoliopsida; order Poales; family Poaceae; genus Aegilops; species Aegilops speltoides. Next base: position 314,607,193 of record CM038141.1, read on the forward strand.
AGCCGCCCAAGGAGACGGCCCGGAGTTGAAGGCCGGCGACCGGATGATGGGGTCGCCGGTGGCGCCAGAGAAGCGCCCGACGCCTAGTCGGACCCGCCATCCTCTCGTCGTCGCTGTCGCTCCCCCTCGTCACTCTCGCCGAGGAGGACCTTCGCTATCGGAGGAGCTGTCCACACAAAGATCTCGCCCGGTGCCGGAGTCTCGAAGACCTTGACGGCGAGAAGGTCGCCTCCATTAACTTAAAATGGAGGGTAAACCCCGCCGTCAAGCTGTGGATGCAGCGTAACGCCTTCCACCTCGATCGAAGTACATCACGCCGGGGCTGGGGATACGACATCGACTCGAGTGCCGCTGATCCCGCAGCCCCTCATGCGCAACTCCAACATCTCGGCGGATCCGGTTCCATCAGCGCGCTGAACGGGCCGGCAGCCAGAGGCGGCGACGAGGTGCTAGACGCAGTTCGATGAAGAACTCCCAGGGGTCGTCCCCGGTGTGGACTGCCTCGAGGAAAGGAGCCGCCGGCGGAGACGGGGGAGGCGCATCGCCCCGGCCGCCTCGCCCCCGAGCGCCTCGGCCACGTCCTCGACCTTGTCCGCGGCCTCGCCTCCCTCTCCCCTCGTGCCGGCGCCACCACAGGCGCGGGATAGGGAGAGGCGCGCTGCCTGGAGGCGACCCTCGCTGCCACCATTGAAGGACCAGGATTCGCTCCCTCCATAGCAGATGGGAGGAAGAGTAACGGAAGTTGAAGACGAAGGAAGAAGAGGAAGTGCGAGACTATTGTGCTCCCCTTCCATCCCTTTTAAAGGGCGAGGTGGGGGCTCAGCCGCCCCGCTCAACCAATCAGGGAGCCAGGAGGGCAGAGGAGCGGGGCCAACCCGCCATCTTCGCCCGTGACGGCTCGGTCTCCCACCTTCGCCGCCCACGACCCCCCACGCATGGGAGCCGCGTGGCGAAAAAGCGGAGCCGGAGCGACGGGTGAAATGACCTTGCCCTGCACCATGATCACGGGGGAGGATGCCTTAAAGATCGCACACGCCCCCCACGTCTCCCACGATGCCGCAATCGATGCGCGCTGCTGCGGGGAGCGCGTGGACACGGAGTCCGATTCTCAGGCGGACCCAGCCCGCGCGTGTTCGCAGTAATCGATTTGGGCTGGCCCAACAACGCCGCCGTGTATGGCCCAGGCCGGGGCTCTGCCGGTGTACTAAAGTAGGGGTACCTTAGTACCCGAACTTGTGCACGGACAGCAGAAGACTTCCGCAAGGCTTGCCGGACGCCCGCCAAGGCCCTCCGCCGTTCCTTATTACTGCCATTCAAGAACAAAGTACCAACCAAGAAACGAAGGCCCCGACAAGAAGAGCTTGCCGGAAGGCCAACCAAGCATCACAGAAGACTTGCCGCGACGCCCGCTGCCCCGGCAGCAGCCGGCGGCCGCAAGCTTGCGGCACAACAAGAGAAGGGCCGCGGCAAGGCACTTGCCCGCAAGGTTGCCACCACACTCCAGCGCACCCAGTGGCGTGTCATCACAAGGCCATCCCAGGGGCACGTGGCGAGGCAATACGCAGCCATGCGGAGCGAGGTGGCAAACGGAGCTGACAGAGGCGCCTTCGTGGCAACCGGTGGCTCACTTAACGGTCACTCCTCCAGACTTTGTTGGGCGACCGACGGGCATTTAATGCCCTTGTCCCTGCCGCCGAGTTAGGTAGGGGCACCGTTGTGTTGTACCAACCCGCAATTTTACCTTTCTACCCCTCTTCCTACGCTGCCACCGTGGATCCCCTTTGAGTATAAAGGGAGGCCCATGCGCACGTAGAAGGGGTTCGGGATCCATTCGATACCCAAGACACCACTCATACGCCGCACGCCGAGCAAGATCAAATAACAAGCAAAAGGCAGCAGAGGGGTTTTATCTCTCCGGGAGAGCCCCGGCTGGGTAAAATCGCCTGCCTCCCCGCGCCGACCTCGATCTCCGCTCGCAAGACGACCCCCACTCCCTTGCCGAACCAGAAGGGGCCCCCAGTGCCCCATAGGTGCTCGAGGCCACAGAGATACGCCCCGACAGCAGGGGCTCACCAGGACACATCCGGACTATGAAGTCCTTCATGGCCACTTCGGCCGCCCTGTGGAGTTCAACCAATTGCTTCAGTTGGTCGCTCAGAGGCACTGGGTGTTCGACTCGAGCATAATGGGACCAGAACAGCTTCTCCGTTGAGCTCCCCTCTTCGACACTGTAGAACTCCGTGGCATCCGATATGCTGCGTGGCAGATCTGCGAATGCCCCTGGAGAGCTCCGAATTTGGGTAAGTAAAAGAAATGTCTCCTCCACATGCTTGCTTTGCATAATAAATGCCTTACCCGCCGCTATCTTCTTGGCCACCTGGATTTCCTTTTGGGCCTTTTGGGCTTCGGCCTTGGCGTCTTTCGCGCTCAGAAGGGCCTTCGCAAGCTCAGACTCTTTCGTCTTGAAGTCACGCTCCAAGGACTCGAACTTCTTGTCGAGCTCCTGGAGCTCTTGCTGTACCTCGCCCACCCTAGCATCTTGCTTTTCACGCTCAATGCGCTCCGTGGCCGCCTTGTCTTCGGCCTCAGATAGCGCTTTCCTCAGGGCCGCCACTTTGATCGTGGCCCCTTAAAAAATCATGATGCTTTTTAGCGTCACCAATTTTTCTCCGCTATACGACACATGAATGGGGTATCACTCACCTTTGTTCTCTTCGAGCTGCCTCTTCGTGAGGCTGAGCTCCTCTTCGGCCTGCTTCAGGTCCCGTTCAAGTCCGGCGACCTCTGCTGTGGGCAAGAAGCGCAAGCAAGACTTGCTGCTTATTCACATAGGCACATACTGTTAGATTCCGACGGTTTAAAGTTGACCCTCCATTTGGCTTTTCTTCCCGAACACCAAACAGAGTATCAGGGGCTACTGTCTATTGGGTGATAACTTATCACACTTTTGATTAATTACCTCAAAGCCTGTCAGGAGGCTGGTGCAGGCTTCGGTCAATCCACTTTTGGCAGACCGAACCCTCTGAATCACCGTACTCATAAGAGTACGGTGCTCTTCATCCATGGAAGCGCCATGAAGCACTTCCAGCAGATTATCCGACGCCTCTAGCGCAACAGAGGTCATCGGCACGGCCGGCTTGCCCTCCCTAGCGAGGGGCTGCCTACCCGAATCCCGAACCTTTGGAGGTTCCGGTGCAGTGTCCGGCTGGGTGCCCAACTTGCCGCGACTCTCGTCAGCACAATCTATGGGGATCTTACTCCCCATGTGCCCGGCATCTGAAATTTTGCCTTGGGGCGTCTCCAGAGCCGCCTCCCCCTGCTCTGGTACCCTTTGGGACCACACCTCCGTGTCATCCACAGGCTGAGGGGAGGTGGCCGTCTGGAGTGAATTCATTGCCGAATCACTCAGAGACCCATCCGAAGAGGATACCTCGAGATGGGACCTGGCCGGACTGCATATGTGTGTTCGGCGTTATAACAAACTATGAAGCTAAGTCGCACTAAAAGTATTACAGAGTGCAGATACTTACAATCTCTCCAGGGGCTTGCCCCTGGGTAGCCACTCCTCCTCGCTATAGGCGGCGGTTGTGGAGTGGTCCGGAAGGAGGGTCTGTCCCTTCTTGGACCCTTCCAGCTCCCCGAAAAGGGTGGCCTTCCTCTTCTTCCCCCCTCGTTTTCGAGGAGAGGGTTTTCCTCCTCCTCCTCGTTGTCATTGGAGGAGTGCGCCCCGGTGTCTTCGGATGATGAGTCCGGCACCGCATTGCGCCGGGAACTTCTTTTGGTCCCCGTGGCCTTTTTCTTGGCCTTCTTCTCCGGCACCTCATAGGGTGTCGGAGCCAGCATCTCCGTCAGGAGTTCGTCGGCTGGGTCCTCAGGCAACGGAGCCGGACAGTCGATATGCTCCGCCGTCGCCACATATTCCTGTTAAAATCAGCACAGTGGCCCGAGTTTCTCCCACGAATATACTGGGGAAAGGCACATCTTGTGAAATGTAGAATGCTTACCGCGTTGGCCTGGCGCCTGGCGCTGAGTTCACGGTCCTCAGAGGTGGGGGGAGGAACTTCGATGGCCTTGAACAACACCTTCCAGGCGTCTTTGTGCGTCGTGTCAAAGAGCTCTTGCGGTGTCTGGTGTTGGGCCACGTCGAACTCCCACAGGTTGAATGCCCGTCTCTGGCACGGGAGAATCCGGCGAAATAGCATGACCTGGACCACATTGACCAGCTTGATACTCTTGGTTATCATGTTTTTGACGCAGTTTTGGAGTCTGGCCAGCTCGGCGAATGCGCCCCAGGCCAGGCCCTTCATCTTCCAGGAAGTGAGCCGCGCAGGGATGACGGATCAGAATTCGGGGGCCGCCACCCAGTTGGCGTCGCGCAGCTCGGTGATCTAGAACCATCCTGATTACCACCCCTTCACGGTCTCCGCAAAGGAGCCTTCAAGCCAGGTGACGTTGGGCATCTTGCCCACCATGGCGCCACCACACTCCGCCTACTGGCCGACCACTATCTTTGGCTTTACATTGAAGATCTTTAGCCACAGGCCAAAGTGGGGCCTGATGCGGAGAAAGGCCTCGCACACGACGATAAACGCCGAGATGTTGAGGATGAAGTTAGGGGCCAGATCATGAAAATCTAGCCCGTAATAGAACATGAGCCCACGGACAAATGGGTGGAGGGGGAATACCAATCCACGGACGAAGTGGGCGAGGAACACGACCCTCTCGTGGGGTCCTGTAGTCGGAATAATCTGCCCTGCGTCTGGCAGCCGGTGCGCGATATCTGCAGCCTCCGGCCGCCCGGAGCTTTGTAATGTGCTCCTCCTTGACGGTGGAGGCCACTCACTTGCCTCCCGCTCCGGACATGTTTGGTTGTGCGGAGAAGGCGTGAACTAGGGCACTGGAGCTCGAGGGTGCGAGAATGGATGAGCAAAGGAGGATGAAGGCGTGGGTAAAAATGGGGGATCCCTATCCCTTTATAGAGGTGACGAAAACGGTGCGCCTTCCAACTTGCCCGTTAAAAATCGCTTATTTCCCAAGCACCACGATTGATGGCGCGGTTGGGTTACCCATACCCGTATTGATGAGAATCTCGTGATAAGGGGAGATGATCTCTGCTTCGACAAGACGTGCCGAGGAAGCCGCCTCGCAATATGTGCGGTGGCTGGTTGTGGGAAAGCGGTTCGAATAATGACTCGACCATGGTGTGATGTCACGTTATCTAAAGTTGTCAGCAGATTATATTTGTGGAATATCGTTCTCTCTATGGTGGTATGTGAAAATCATCTTGCAGAGCCGGACACGATTCAAGTGTTCGAGGTTTACTTTGGAGTATTCGGAGATGGAACCCGCCTTGCAATGCCGAAGACAATCTACGCGCCGGACTAATCGTCATTGAAGCCTGGTTCAGGAGCTACTGAGGGAGTCCTGGATTAGGGGGTATCCGAACAGCCGGACTATATACTTTGGCCGGACTGTTGGACCGTGAAGATACAAGACTCAAGACTTAGTCCCATGTCCGGATGGGACTCCCCTTGGCGTGGAAGACAAGCTAGGCGATCCGGATGTTAGATCTCCTTCTTTGTAACCGACTCTGTGTAACCCTAGCCTCCTCCGGTGTCTATATAAATCGGAGGGTTTAGTCCGTAGGACAAGAACAATCATAATCATCATAGGCTAGCTTCTAGGGTTTAGCCTCTACGGTCTCGTGGTAGATCAACTCTTGAATACTCATATCATCAAGATCAATCAAGCAGGAAGTAGGGTATTACCTCCATCGAGAGGGCTCGAACCTGGGTAAAACATCGTGTCCCCTGCCTCCTGTTACCATTAGCCTTAGACGCACAGTTCGGGACCCCCTACCCGAGATCCGCCGGTTTTGACACCGACACCCCCCGCGCAGGCTCATTCCACATGGTGGGCCTTTGGTCCCGGTTCTTGATGAACCAGCACTAAAGGGGGGCTTCAGTCCCCACCCTTTAGTGCCGGTTGTAGAACCGGCACTAAAGGTCCTTATGAATCGGGACTAAAGACCGATTCTGCACTAGTGCCATGACAGAACTAGGCGAGCTCCGATTAGATTAGGTTTCACATTGCATGTAATAATATGGATTTGAGGTTTCTAATTTAAGATATCTAGTTGTAAATCAAATATTTGTGGTGTGACCGGTCAGTGTCCGCGTACGCGCCCGGATGCGTCCGCAGACGTTTGAGGAGCCAGATTTGCTCATCACGATTGTAGATGCTCTAAGTGCATGCATGCAAAGGTTGCCTACCTTTTTTTATTTGCATATTCCTAAGTGCATGCACGCAATGAATCGATGCGGCCGATGGGCACGTATTCAAATACCCATACACGTACATACTTGATACTCACGCACCGGTCGGCATGTAAACATGGATAGCCATGAGCTGATAGAATGGCTGAGATAAACAAGAGTTGCGCGAGTCGCTGAGATTCTATTGGCCACGTGAATGAAGGACTCTCTTCGGTTGGTGAACTACAATGAATAGCTCTTCGGCCAGGGTAGAAACAAAGAGACCTCTCCAGCTTAACTGAAATATCTTAAAACGAGTATAATGTTTTGCAATTTCATAAAAATAAAATAATATTTTTTTAAAATTCCCTCAGGTGGAATGGAGCTCAGAGTGGCCATTCTGATTCAGCGGCATGATGTGTTGAGATTTTTAGACATACTTGTTTTGGTTGGGTTCGTCTGATGTCACCCGCGGGACTCCCATATCCTATCATCTTTTCTGGAGTCCAGTGCTCCAGCGGACTCAGTTTCAGCGTGAGGGCGACTTGCTTAGAGCATCTCCAACAGCCGTGCAACGCGCGGCGCGCTAATAAAGCATTTGCAGCGTGCTGTCACGAGTTTCTGCGCGGCGAGGAGCGCTTGCTCCAGCAGCCGCTGGAAATTATAGCGCGTCCGAGCCGTTCCAACAGACGCGCTAAACTGCAGCGCGCGCGAGTAGCCGGTGCTTGTCATATGTTGCATTTTGGAGACGATGATCATATTTCAAACATCCAAAACAAGATAGGGCATAGTTTAAAATCACCCAAACAAGTTCATGACATAAAAGTTCACATTCATGCCCACAACATCATCTAACCAAGTTCAAAATCCGAACCAAGTTCACGACATAGAAGTTCACACAAATGAATGGCCCATCAACAATCACACATCGTCCTCGTCTTCATCATCCTCCTCCTCCGATTCATCATCCTCATTCGAAGGTGATTCTTCCTCCTCCGATTCATTGTCGAGCGCCGCATCATCATGTGGAGCTCGGAAGGCATTGGCAAGATCTTCAATGGCATCATGCGAAGGTGTGTGATGGGGCACACCGGAAGACATTCTGCCCATGCCGCCCGGAGGTGCTCTCATGCCTCCCATGAGAGACGCAAAGCTCATGCCTCCCATGGTAGCTCCGAAGCCACCCATGCCTCCCATGGCCTCCATTGTAGCTCCGAAGCCACCCATGCGACCCATGCCGCCCATGGTAGCTCTGAAGCCACCGATGCCTCCCATGCCGCCAATGCCACCGCCTCCCATGCCTCCCATGCCACCGCCAAGCATGGCTCTTTTTTGGGCCAAGACTTCTTGACGGGCAAGATTGACATACTCCTTTTGCTTCTCATCAAGGGTAGATGTGTCCATGAGGAACAAGTACTTCTCCCATTCCAACAACCTAGTTTGCTCCTCCATGGCCACCTGCCTCTCCTCCAATGCCACCTTCCTCTCCTCAGCCATCAACCTCCTCTCCTCGGCCGCGACACCTTGGTTCCTTGCCATCTTCCTCACCTCGTCCGCTTCCTTTCTTGCCTTCACAATAGCTTCCGTAGCATTTTCTAGCTCGTCATCTCCTTTCCTCTTCTTCTTTTCTTTTTCGCCTTTCTTGCATCCATCCGGCCTTTTTGGCTTGGAGTACGAAACTGAGTTTGGTGTAGGGCTTCTCTTGCCGTCATCACTTGATGCCTCCTCCTCCTCATCATCCAAATCAATAGTTCGCTTGCGTTTGTTGGTCTCCTCATCATCATCTATAAAATCATGGGGCTTCCATTTCTCATCATCCTTCAATTCTTCATAGCAATAAGGCAAGGTAAATGTTAGCCCTTTCTTGATCTTCCCTTTCTTGGTATTCTTCTCCTCTCCTTGGAACAAGTTTTGTGCAATAGTGAGCTACAAACAAAAAAACAAGTTAGCACTAGGAACAACAAGAAGAAGCACTATGAACATGGAAGAATCATGAAAGAAATGGCACTTACCCTATCTCTATCATTAGTGCCACTTGGGTTCAACTTGTCAACCGCCTTAAGTGCGGCCGCCCACTGTCGTGGTTCTAAGTCTGACAGTAGTGTAGGGGGGTAGGAATGGAGAGGCAAGATCCTAGCTATGGAGTAGTTGTATACACAAGAGATTTACGAGTTCAGGCCCTTCTCGGAGGAAGTAACAGCCCTACGTCTCGGAGCCCGGAGGTGGTCGACTGGATTATGTGTTTATGAGTTACAAGGGTGCAAACCCTTTACACTGAGGGGGGGGTGGCTTATATAGAGTCCGCCAGACCCCTCCTGTCCTCAGTTATGCTAGGTTTAAGGTACATTAAGATCGGCGTTACTGGTAACGCCACAAATAAAGTGCTACGATGAGCATAAAAGCTACTTAATGACAGACCGTTTGCGTGCAGAGTGACTTTAGGTCTCCTGGCAATCGAGTGGTTGGCTTCATGGTCGAGTGTCTTCGAGTCCGTCGAGTGGATCACTTCCGGGTCGATTGAAAGGTGGTTTCTTCTAGAGATGTCCTTGGGGAGGGTAGCTTGGACTGGTCCATGACCCTACCCTAGGTACATAGCTTAATCATTAGCCCCCGAATGGATCAAGGTTTGAGTGGGGAAGGAGTTGAACACACTTCCGACCCATTTTTGCGCTATGAATATGTCTTGTTTTGGATCAATGAACTTAGGTGACGCACCAACTTCTTTTTCAGTCGCCTTGATCCATTCTTTGTATCCGTCGAGTGAATTTCTTTACTTGGAGAACTCCGAATGACAGAGCGGAGGAAATCTTCCGTCTGACGAGTTGCTCTGCAGCTCGCGGATTTAGCGGGATTCGAATTTCGGGAAACGCGCGGGGCAGAGGAGGCCGCAGAAATCGGATGGGATAAGGCAGGGACGCCTCGATCTCCGTGCCACCTTTTTTGCCACGTATCACGCGCGCGACTGTTGCGGGATTTGACAGGATTGCCCGGGCCTACAAGTCGGTCACTCGGAAGTAACCCCATATAAGGCGTCGGACGGGGGTTTTTGAATAGTGCGTTCTCATTTCCTCCTCTCTTCCTCAGACTTATCCGTCGCGTTCGCTTCCGCCTCAGTGCTGCTGCCCCGAGCGCGTCTCGCCGGCGACGATGGTGAAAGAGAAGACGGCGGCCCTGGCATGGGCGAAGAAAGCGACGGCGAAGGCGAAGGGAAGGGCGACCAGTCGGGGCGGATCTTCATCGAGGGCCGTCCTGCCGCAGGGCTAGATCCAGGGCCACTGGATCCGCTCGACGATTCATCAAGAGGACCTTGACGACCTGGCCAATGGAGGACTGATCCCCCATGGATCGGCGCGGCTCCCGGGGAAGGAGTCTGAGCCGCAGCCTCAGGAGGGTGAGTGTGTTCTCTTGGCCACCCATGTCGACTGTGGGTTTTCTTTGCCGCCTCACCCTTTCTTTCGGGGATTTCTGAATTTCTTTGGGGCGCAACTCCACCACTTCACACCCAACACCATCGTGTACCTCGCTGCTTTCGTGTCTTTGTGCGAGAATTTCTTGGGTTGTCGGCCTCATTGGGGTCTTTTCAAGCACATTTTCACCTGTCACTCCCAGACGGTGAAAAAGGCCAATCCGAGTGACGAGAGAACACAAGTGATTCAGATGTGTGGGGGTCTTGGGGTTCAAATGAGGGGGAAAAGTTCTTTTCCGGCCATGATCGTACCCGACTCGGTCCATGGATGGCAGTCGACCTGGTTTTACTACAAAGACCAGCCGACGCTAGGGCAGTCGACCAGACTCCCTCCTTTTTCTATGGACCGAGTGAGGAAGCCTTCCTCTTTGAAGGTGATCTCGGAAGCGAAGGCGCACGTTAAGGTGCTGGTCGAACGTGTTGTCCAGCTTATCCATGACGAGGTGACCGGCATGGACCTCTTGGAGGTCTTCCTCCGACGACGCATCCAACCGCTTCAATATCGAGACCATCCAATGTGGATGTATTCTGGCACTGAGGACACCACTCGGATCCACCCGGAGGAGGTCGAGGATGCCACGCTGGAGAGGTGGCTGGCGAGCATCACAGGGAACAAAGACAACCCCCGAGGAGCTAAGAGGATTCCTCCACTCGACCAATCATACGAAGTAGACCAGGTTCGATTCTGCATCCCCGACTGTGACCTTGTTTTCTTCATTCTGTTTGCTTAAAATTAGTAGACTGACTTTTGTCTTGTTTGTTGTCTTCTAGGCCACTACTAAGATGTACTCGAAGCCCAACGGGGCGCAAGAACAGGCCGAGGAGGAGGAGGCGAGTGGAGGCGAAAGTGAGGAGGAGTGGCAATCTAATGGTGAGGGGGAAGATTATGACGACGGCTCTAGTGAAGAGGAGGAAGAGGAAGTCGATCCTCCTCGCACGGAAAGGCGATCCAAGCTCACCCACGACCCTACGAGTGAGCGTGGCAAAGCGACTGCGCCTGTTGGGCAGTCGTCAAAGCGCCCTCGGACGGCTTCTCCGATGCTGACTGAAAAAGCGCCAAAGCATCCACGAGCGGCATCATCAAAGCCACCGAAGGCCTTGCCCAAGATGATGATGACCATTCCCACCATTTCCGGGTAACAGTAGAACTTGCATTTTCTTGTTTAGCATGGACAGACTCTTGGTCAACTCATTGACTAACCGACTGGTTTCTGAAATCTGCAGTGCTACTACCTCCGAGACCTCTGCCAAGAACGAAGACCAGGAAATGGAAGACACTGCCACCTCCAACCTTGGTACGCTCTCCGTCATTTCACTTTTGGTCGATTGGATTGCGATTTTAACTTCGGACTTTTCCTGTAGCTCCTCCTCATGTCATTGATCTCCCTGATGATGACGACGAGGCGCCACTGAGGCCGAGGAGGAATAGAAAGGCGCCGGCTGGCAAGACCGCTCAGGTTGCATCAGTGCCTGAGACACTGGTTCAGGAGGGTGGCAACATCACTCGGACTTCCGTGTCCTTCGCTATGCCACTGACGAGTGCTCGACCTTCGTCGTCGACTGCTGACCTGCCTTCCCTTCTTTCCACACACCACGTCCCAGAGGACCAAGCGGGTGCTGCTAGGGAGGCTATACGCCAGGCAGGGATCATGATGGAGCAGGTGAAGGCGATCCGGGAAGCCAGCCAAGCAGCCTACGATGCTAGCTCAGCCCTTCAGAGCAACGTCCAGGTTAGTTGGTCACCGCTTGTTCTATTAGGATATGCTACCTGAAGACTTTCTCTGTACACCCACTGGGTGTGTCGATTGAATTTTTGGATTGGTGGGGGCACGCTGAGTGCACCCACTGGGTGTAGTCCCCGAGACTATGGTGGACTGCTGGCAGTCGACTGTAGTCTTTGTATTTTGAATTTCTTCACTCTAACTTCTTCACTTGGTCTGGTCAGACCGTGTCAAATGGAATCTTGGGAACCAGTGGCGGCACGCTGAGTGCACCCACTGGGTGTAGTCCCCGAGACCATGGTCGACTGCTGGCAGTCGACTAAGGTCTGAAGAACCTGTTTTTTTTGTAGATCATGATGAGACCATGACTAACTGCGGGCAGTTAGCTATAGTGCGAAGTTTTAGGATCATAACTTCTTTGTCTCATTGGTCCGACTGATCGGACCAAGTCGGAAGAACTAGTGGGGGCACGCTGAGTGCACCCACTGGGTGTAGTCCCCGAGACTACTGTTGAATATTTTGATTCGGCTGTAGTCTTAGAAATGTTACGATTTTTTCTCTTAGTCACTCGGAAGCAAGCTATCTTTGATGTCTGTCGACTGACCCTTCGCAGAAATCTTGCGAGCTTGTGGCTCGCTATACTGAATTGGACAACAAACATACCCAGCTCGACCTTGACTTGAAGCTTGTTCAGGAGAACTTTAAGAAGGCGAAAGATGAAGCGAAAGGTATGGTTGGTGAGAATCTTGAGGACTGTCTTTATCTTTCTGCCCATACCTAATTCTGATCTCATTGTCACTTTGCAGATAAAATGAAGGAGGATCTGAATAAGAAGGACCATGACCTTGCCGAAGCGTAGAAGGCAGCTTTGGACAAAACGAAGCTTGCGGAAGAAAAACTGGCTTCAGTCGGTAAACTTGAAGAGGAGAACGCCAATCTAAAAGCTGCTCTCGACGCGGCCAACAAGGAGGTCAGCCGTCTGAAGAATGATAAGATAGCTCTGAGTGACAAGACTAGCGAACTGGCGGGGAAGAAGAATGATACGTCCATTTTGCATCATGCTTTTATGTCAATATTTATTGCATTATGGGCTGTTATTTCACGTTATGCCACAATACTTATGGCTATTCTCTCTTATTTTACAAGGTTTACATGAAGAGGGAGAATGCCGACAGCTGGAATTCTAGGCTAGAAAAGAAGCAAATATTGAAAGACTATTCTGCGCAACTCCAAAAGTCCTGAAACTCCACAGAATACCTTAGAATAAATAAAGAAAAATCGTCGCCAAATATGAAGGCCAGGGGGCCCACACCCTACTCACGAGGGTGGGGGGCGCCCCCCTGGGCGCGCCCCCTACCTCGTGGCCCCCCTGGTGGCCCTCCGACGTCCATCTTCTCCCATATGAAGTCTTTCGATGAGAAAAAAATAGAAGAGATCCTTTCGGGACGAGACTCCGCCGGCACAAGGCGGAACCTTGGCAGAACCAATCTAGGGCTCTGGCAGAGCTGTTCTGCTGGGGACACTTCCCTCCGGGAGGGGGAAATCATCACCATCGTCATCACCAACGCTCCTCTCATCAGGAGAGGGCAATCTCCATCAACATCTTCACCAGCACCATCTCATCTCCAAACCCTAGTTCATCTCTTGTATCCAATTCTTGTCTCCATGTCCGGGATTGGTGCTAGTAGGTTGCTAGTAGTGTTGATTACTCCTTGTAGTTGATGCTAGTTGGTATATTTGGTGGAAGATCATATGTTCAGATCCTATTTGCACATTATTACCCCTCTGATTATGAACATGAATATGCTTTGTGAGTAGTTACGTTTGTTCCTGAGGACAAGGGAGAAGTCTTGCTGTTGGTAGTCATGTGAATTTGGTATTCGTTCGATATTTTGATAAGATGTATGTTGTCTAACCTCTAGTGGTGTTATGTGAACGTCGACTACATAACACTTCACCATTATTTGGGCCTAGAGGAAGGTATTGGGAAGTAATAAGTAGATGATGGGTTGCTAGAGTGACAGAAGCTTAAACCCTAGTTTATGCGTTGCTTCGTAAGGGGCTGATTTGGATCGATATATTTCATGCTATGGTTAGGTTTACCTTAATACTTTTGTTGTAGTTGCGGATGCTTGCAATAGAGGTTAATCATAAGTGGGATGCTTGTCCAAGTAAGGGCAGTACCCAAGCACCGGTCCACCCGCATATCAAATTATCAAAGTACCGAACGTGAATCCTATGAGCGTGATGAAAACTAGCTTGATGATATTCCCATGTGTCCTCGGGAGTGCTTTTCCTATTATAAGAGTTTGTCCAGGCTTGTCCTTTGCTACAAAAAGGATTGGGCCACCTTGCTGCACTTTATTTACTTTTGTTACCTGTTACTCGTTACCAATTATCTTATCACAAAACTATCTGTTACCACTTATTTCAGTACTTGCAGAGAATACCTTCCTGAAAACCGCTTATCATTTCCTTCTGCTCCTCGTTGGGTTTGACACTCTTACTTATCGAAAGGACTACGATAGATCCCCTATACTTGTGGGTCATCAAGACTCTTTTCTGGCGCCGTTGCTGGGGAGTGAAGCGCCTTTGGTAGGTGGAATTTGGTAAGGAAAAATTTATTTAGTGTGCTGAAATTTTCTGTCACTTGTTACTATGGAAAGTAATTGTTTGAGGGGCTTGTTCGGGGTATCTTCACCCCGTCCGGTTGAGCCAAGAGTTGCTCCTCAACCTACTGAATCTATTGAATCTATTGAAAATGAAACTGCTTTTCAGATTCCTTCGGGTATGATGGAAAAACTGCTAGCTAACACTTTTGCAGGAGATGGAACAAAGCATCCTGACGAACATCTACGCTTTGTGGATGATATTTGTGGACTATTTAAGCTTGCAGGTACACCCGATGATGTTGTTAAGAGGAAGGCTTTCCCTTTATCTTTGGAGGGAGACACATTGACATGGTATAGGCTATGTGATGATACGAGATCATGGAACTATAAAAGATTGAAATTGGAATTTCATCAAAAGTATTACCTTATGCATCTTGTTCATCATGATCGCAATTATATATATAATTTTTGGCCTCCTGAAGGAGAAAGCATCGCTCAATCTTGGGGAGGCTTAAATCAATGTTATATTCATGCCCCAATCATGAGCTCTCAAAATTGACAATTCTCCAGAATTTTTATGCTCGGCTTTCTGATAATAATCGCACCATGCTCGATACTTCTTGTGCTGGCTCTTTTATGATGAAGTCTATTGAATTTGGATGGAATTTATTGGATATAATTAAACGCAACTCTGAAGATTGGGACCTCGACGAAGGTAAGGAGTTAGGTATGACACCTAAGTTTGATTGTGTTAAATCTTTTATGGATACCGATGTTTTCCGTAAGTTTAGCACTAAATATGGACTTGACTCTGAGATAGTAGCTTCTTTATGTGAATCTTTTGCTACTTATGTTGATCTCCCCAAGGAGAAGTGGTTTAAATATCATCCTCCCATAGAAGTAAAAGTAGCTGCACCTATTAAAGTTGAAGAAAAGATTGTCACTTATAATGATCCTATTGTTCCCACTTCTTATGTTGAGACACCCCTTTCCCTGTTAGAATGAAGGATCATGCTAAAGCTTCAACTATTGTTGGTAAAAGCAATACTAGGACTTATACACCCCCTGAGCAAGTCAAAGTAGAACCCAATATTGCTATTGTTAAAGATCTCTTGTCCGATAATATTGATGGGCATGTTATTCATTTCACTGGTGAAACTGCTAGGATTGCTAAACCCTGCGATAGAGATAAACATTGACATGTGGTAGGCGTGCCTGTTATTTCTGTTAAAATAGGAGATCATTGTTATCATGGATTATGTGATATGGGTGCTAGTGCTAGTGTTATACCCATTGGCTTATACAAAGAAATTATGCATGAGATTGCACCTGCTGAGTTAGAAGAAATTGATGTTACAATTAAACTTGCCAATAGAGATACTATATCTCCAATGGGAATTGTTAGAGATGTTGAAGTCTTGTGTGGGAAAACCAAATATCCCACTGATTTTCTTGTTCTTGGTTCTCCACAAGATAGCTTTTGTCCCATTATATTTGGTAGACCATTCTTGCATACTGTTAATTCTATGATAGATTGCAAAAAGAATGTTGTTACTGTTGGCTTGGATGATATGGTTCATGAGTTTAATTTCTCTAAATTTAGTAAACAACATCGTGAGGAAGAATTGCCTAGTAAGGATGAAATTATTGGTCTTGCTTCTATTGTTGTACCTCCTAGTGATCCTTTAGAACACTATTTGCTAGACCATGAAAATGATATGTTCATGAATGAAAGAAGGGAAATAGATGAAGTATTCTTTAAACAGGAACCTATTCCGCAACACAATTTTCCTGTTGAAATCCTGGGGGATCCTCCTCCACCCAAGGGTGATCCCGTGTTTGAGCTTAAACCGTTGCCTGATAATCTTAAATATGCTTATCTTGATGAAAAGAAAATATATCCTGTTATTATTAGTGCTAACCTTTCAGAGCATGAAGAAGAAAGATTATTGAAAACTCTAAAAAAGCACTGTGCCGCTATTGGATATACTCTGGATGATCTTAAGGGCATCAATCCCACTCTATGTCAACGTAAAATAAATTTGGAAGCTGATGCAAAACCAGTTTGTGATCCTCAACGATGTTTGAATCCTAAAATGAAAGAAGTGGTAAGAAAAGAAATACTCAAGCTTCTGGAGGCAGGTATAATTTATCCAGTTGCTGATAGTCAGTGGGTAAGTCCTGTCCATTGTGTCCCTAAGAAGGGAGGTATTACTGTTGTCCCTAATGATAAAGATGAATTGATTCTGCAAAGAATTATCACAGGTTATAGGATGGTAATTGATTTCCGCAAATTAAATAAGACTACTAAGAAAGATCATTACCCCTTACCTTTTATTGATCAAATGCTAGAAAGACTATGCAAACATACACATTATTGCTTTCTAGATGGTTACTCTGGTTTTTCTCAAATACATGTGTCTGCTAAAGATCAATTGAAGACTACTTTTACATGCCCTTTTGGTACTTTTGCTTATAGACATATGCCTTTTGGTTTATGTAATGCACCTACTACCTTTCAAAGATGCATGATGGCTATATTCTCTGACTTCTGTGAGAAAATTTGTGAGGTTTTCATGGATGACTTTTCCGTCTATGGTTCCTCTTTTGATGATTGCTTAAGCAATCTTGCTCGAGTTTTGCAGAGATGTGAAGAAACTAATCTTATCTTGAATTGGGAAAAGTGCCACTTTATGGTTAATGAAGGTATTGTCTTGGGGCACAAAGTTTCTGAAAGAGGTATTGAAGTTGATAAAGCCAAGGTTGATGCTATTGAAAAGATGCCATGTCCCAAGGACATCAAAGGTATAAGAAGTTTCCTTGGTCACGCTGGATTTTATAGGAGGTTCATTAAGGACTTCTCAAAAATCTCTCGGCCTCTGACTAATTTATTACAAAAAGATGTACCATTTGTCTTTGATGATGATTGTGTAGAAGCATTTGAAATACTTAAGAAAGCATTAGTCTCTGCACCTGTTGTTCAACCACCCGATTGGAATTTACCCTTTGAAATTATGTGTGATGCTAGTCATTATGCTGTAGGTGCTATTCTAGGGCAATGAGTTGATAAGAAATTGAATGTTATCCATTATGCTAGTAAGAGTCTAGACAATGCTCAAAGAAATTATGCTACTACCGAAAAGGAACTTTTAGCGGTTGTATTTGCTTGTGATAAATTCAGACCCTATATTGTTGATTCTAGAGTAACTATTCATACAGATCATGCTGCTATTAAATATCTTATGGAAAAGAAAGATGCAAAACCTAGACTCATTAGATGGGTTCTCTTGCTTCAAGAATTTGATTTGCATATTGTTGATAGAAAAGGAGCTGAGAACCCCGTGTCAGACAACTTGTCTAGGCTAGAGAACGTTCTTGATGACCCACTACCTATTGATGATAGCTTTCCTGATGAACAATTAAATGTCATAAGTACTTCTCGTAGCACTCCCTGGTATGCTGATTATGCTAATTATATTGTTGCTAAATTTATACCTCCTAGCTTCACATACCAACAAAAGAAAAAGTTTTTCTATGACTTGCGACATTATTTTTGGGATGACCCACATCTTTATAAAGAAGGAGTAGATGGTGTTATTAGACGTTGTGTACCTGAGCATGAACAGGAACAGATCCTATGCAAGTGTCACTCCGAAGCTTATGGAGGACATCACGCTGGAGATAGAACTGCACATAAGGTATTGCAATCCAGTTTTTATTGGCCTACTCTCTTCAAGGATGCCTGTCGGTGTCAAAACCGGCGGATCTCGGGTAGGGGGTCTCGAACTGTGCGTCTAGGCGGATGGTAACAGGAGACAAGGGACACGATGTTTTACCCAGGTTCGGGCCCTCTCGATGGAGGTAAAACCCTACTCCTGCTTGATTGATATTGATGATATGGGTAGTACAAGAGTGGATCTACCACAAGATCAAGGAGGCTAAACCCTAGAAGCTAGCCTATGGTATGATTGTTGTAATGGTTGTGTTGTCCTACGGACTAAAACCCTCCGGTTTGTGTAGGCACCGGAGAGGGCTAGGGTTACAAAGAGTCGGTTACAATGGCAGGAGATCTACATATCCGTATCGCCAAGCTTGCCTTCCACGCCAAGGAAAGTCCCATCCGAACACGGGACAAAGTCTTCAATCTTGTATCTTCATAGTCTTGGAGTTCGGCTGATGATGATAGTTTGGCTATCCGGACGCCCCCTAGTCCAGGACTCCCTTAGTAGCCCCTGAACCAGGCTTCAATGACGATGAGTCCGGTGCGCATATTGTTCGGCATTGCAAGGCGGGTTCCTCCTCCGAATAATTCATAGAAGATTGTGAACACCAGGATAGTGTCCGGCTCTGCAAAAATTATTTCCACATTCCACCGTAGAGAGAATAATATGTACACAAGTTCAATCTGCTGACGTATTTTGTGGTATGACGTCATACCACCACCAAGCCTTTACTTGAATCGTTTTTTATTATACCACCTCAGCGCGTTTAACGAAGCGGTTTCCTTGGCACGTCTTGTCGAAGCAGAGATCGTGTTCCCCATATTCCGGGATTCCCATCAATACGGACGTGGGTAACCCAACCGCGCCATTGATGGTGGCGCTTGGGAGATATATGAGTTTTACCAGGCCGGTGGGGACACATAGTCTTCGTTCGCCTATATATAAGGGGATAAGGATCCACCTTTTTACCTACGCCTTCTTCCTCCTTTGCTTATCCATCTCCGCGCACTCGAGCTCCAGCGCCCAAGTCCGCACATCTTGTCTCAACCTCCTCCAGTCATGTCCGGAGCGGGAGGCAAGTGGTTGGCCTCCTCCGTTACGGAGGAGCACATCAAAAAGCTGCGCGGCGCCGGATACCTTTCCAGCGACATCGCGCACCAGCTGCCCGACGAGGGGCAGCTCATCCCCACCCCCAGGCCCCATGAGAGGGTCGTATTCCTTCCCCACTTCCTCCGCGGACTGGGTTTCCCACTTCATCCCTTCGTCCGGGGGCTCATGTTCTACTACGACCTGGACTTCCACGATCTGGCGCCAAACTTCATCCTCAACATCTTGGCGTTTATCGTCGTGTGTGAGGCCTTTCTCTACATCTGGCCCCACTTCGGCTTGTGGCGCAAGACCTTCAACGTCAAGCCGAAGGTAGTGAAGGGCGTCCAAGCGGAGTGCGGAGGCGCCATGGTGGGCAAGATACCCAACGTCCTCTGGCTCGAGGGCGCCTTTGTGGAAACCATCAAAGGGTGGCAATCGGGGTGATTCTATATCACCGAGCCGCGGGACCCTAAATGGGCAGCGGCCCCCGAGTTCAGATCTGGTGCCCCTATGCAGCTCACCTCCTGGAAAAAGAAGGGCTTGCTATGGGGCAGTTCGGAGGAGCTGACCGGACTCCAGTCCTGTCTCCAGACCTTGGTGAACAAGAAGCTCAAGCTTGTCAACATGATCCAGGTCATGCTCGTCCGCCGGATTCTCCCCTGCCAACAACGGGTCTTCAACCTGTGGGAGTTCAATCCGGCACAGCACCGGACCCTGAGCGGGCTCTTCGACACGACGTACGAAGCTGCTTGGAGGGTGCTGTTCAAGGGCGGAGAAGCCCCCGCATCCGCTGTCACACCCTGATTTTCATGGCACAGCACTTAAGCTCTTAATCATGCTAAAATGTGGTTTGACAAAAACTTTTGAGTGTTTTGTCTTTGCTTTGATTGATGTTTGTCTGTTGTTTGCTAGTGCTCTAAAAATCAAATAAATCCTCCAA
The DNA here is from genome assembly GCA_021437245.1 of Aegilops speltoides. NCBI lineage: Eukaryota > Viridiplantae > Streptophyta > Magnoliopsida > Poales > Poaceae > Aegilops > Aegilops speltoides. The sequence continues at coordinate 314,626,997 of CM038141.1, forward strand.
CTTCTATACTTCATCTCCTTGCTCCAAAAACCTTTCCCAATGATCCATGTGTATAGGACATAAAAATGTTTTCTTACAAAAATAATTTGGCCAAAAAGTATTTTCAAAAATTAGTTTTTCAAAAACCCCTGAATTGAGGTTTGCACTGCAAGTACTTAATTTAGGGCATTAAAAATCTTTATAAAAATATATTTGACTCCTATTAGAAATAGGAAACCCAGAAACCACAAAAATATAATGTAAAAAGTTGTTTTCCTATTTTATTTAAAAGCTTTTTATCAAGGCCAGAAATGGTCTTTAATAGGGAAAAATTATTTTATTGCTTCAAAAATATTTGGAAAAATTTAGGAAACTCATAGGACATATATTGTCCATATATAAGAGTTTTAACACATGGTCATGTTCAAAATATTGGTCAAATCCCTTAAAACCCTTTCTGGATATTTCAAGCTTTTGAAATATTTACAAAGGAAATATTCTCCAAAATTCCAAGGAAATTCTATCATGTCACATATGACATATTTGGTGATCTTGACAAGTCTCATGTCTTGGAGAACAAGATAACATCATCAAATCCCTCAAAACCACTTCATCCATTTTGAAGTTTGAGCAACTTTACATTGCCAAACATGTCCAAATGTTCCCAAACCTTGTGAACGTGCTAGAATGGTCTAATAATTCATCTAGACCAAATGGCACAAGTTGGAGAACAAGTTAACTTGATCAAAGTTCCCCAAAACCATTTCTGACCAAAACCAAATTTGAACAACTCTACATTGGAAACTTTCTCTCCTTGATTCCAACTTTTGTGAGCATGATCACATGATCAAATGATGACACTACACCAAGTGGTGAATCAAGGAGAACATATTTTCATGACTAAATCTTGGGAAACCCATTTCTGTTCATTTCTAGGGTTTACCAAAGTTGCATTGTCAACTTTCTTCAATTAAGCTCCAAATTGGTGGAAGGCCCTAACTATATGTGTCATTTCACCCTGTGGAGCCTCATGACAAATGGGAACCATCTTCTTGCCCAAACCAACATCAACACCTTCTGGTAATTTTTAAAAAGTTGATGTTTTCACCTCTTTCCTTGTTCTCCATGAGCTCAACTTTTTACCACAGCCCCTCATAGTCCCCATGCACGTGCAGTAGCAATGGCAAGACCATAGCTCAATTATTGAAGGGGTAAAACCCCACTTTCCCTCTCTGGACAGCCCTTTTCTCTCTCTCCCTCAACCTCTCTTCTCTCCTAGTGGTTCACCAGGGCATCCAAGGCCACCACCCCTTTGTTTACTCCTCCCCGACCCCTAGACACTAGTGGCCACGACTGGCGCCAAAAAGATGCCAATGCCAGCCATATCGTGCTCTGAGCTGAGCTTCTACAAGGCGCCCTAGCACTGTAGCCGCCTCTGCCCGAGCCACTGACCACCTAGGGCCTCCCCTCGTGTCCCCGAGGTCGCCTCGGCGCCCGAAGACACGGCACGCTGTCGGCCCCCTTCTTCTCTCTCTCTCTCTCTCTGCTCGCCACGCGCACCATGGCCACCCAGCGCCCAATGGGCTGAGCCACACGCTGCCCCCGACCCCTTCCGCACCTCTATCCTTTCCCTCGGCCTAGACCACGCCCGGAAGACCCCGACACGAGCAGGCACTCCGTGGCCTCCGGTGATGGCTACGACTCGCCCGGCGCAAGACGACACTGGCTGTGCACCTCGGCCCCTCCTATTTGAGGCCGCCCAGCCCCTCTCTCTCGATCCTTTGGCTCTTTCTCCTCCCGCACCCCTGGACCAACCCACTCCCTCCTCGAGCCCTCCATCGCTCCCCATGGCCGGAATGCCGCCGCCGGCCTCCGCTCCGATTCGGGCAAGGACGAGGTGCTCCCCACCTCCTCTCCCCTCCAGAAGGACCGCCTCTCCCCGGCGACCCCTCCGGTGGCGGAGCTTGGCCGGGGTGGCTGTGCAGCCGGGGGCAGCGACGGCCGGCGCCACCCGGCCTCGATCCTCTAGCGGGCGCGGGAGGAAGGGGCGACCTGGGTGGGCCCATGGGTCAGCGACTCGGTCGGCGGGCCCGGCGTTTAAGTGGGCGGGATCCCACGAGACCGCCTTCCTGCGAGGCGTACTCCCATAGTACGCCATCGGCGTGGCCCTCCTTAGCAGCGTGGCCGTGCAGCTGGGCGGCCCGGTCTTGCTGCAGCCCTCGCGCCTGCGCTTCGATAGGTATAACGCCCTTCCTTGTCTTTTTCCATATTCTTTTTCGATCAACTTGTAAAATCTCCCAAACAATTCAAATGGACTCCAAATTTGATGATTCAAATTTCTAGGGGATCCACAAATCATGATCTATCACATGGTGCTATTTGCACATTTTTCCAGAAACTTCCACTTTAGAAATATTTATCAAAACCCCATTTTCTTAATTCTGTGATAAACTTTAGAAAATCACAGAGAGCTCAATATTGATCCAAATGCTATGATTCAAATTCCTAGATGCATCTAAGTTCAAAACTTAGTTTTTGAACATTTTTACTAATACTTTCTGTGTCACCTCAACTAATAGTCTATTTATTTGTATATAGCCAACTTTGCAAATTCATAGGAAAATCATCTCAACTCCAAATCCAGTGAAACCAATTCCTAGATGCTTCTAAAATCATCCTTTGTTAATGGGTGCCTTTGCTCATTTTTCAAAAATATATTTCTGTACACTTCTTGCAAATCCATAAACCCTTGATTCCACCATATCAAATGTTCAGAGATGTCCATTCATCAAATTCCAATGAAACCACTTTGGTCATCCCTCGTATGACCAGAGGTATCCTAGAAAAGTCCAACTCATAATTTTAGAGCACTTTTATTTCCTGCCTTGTTGTGTTGCTTATTATGGTTGCTTTCAACAATAGTTGACAAGGTAGACGCAATGCTCGGAGTTGGACCAGGGATATTTGAAGACCTCGAAGACTTTGTTAAACAGGCAAGCAGCCCTTTGACCATGACTATGATACCCCTTTCTATATGCATGTCATTTTTAGCTCTTTATTATTGATGCATCGGAATCATGATGAGATGGTGAACCACGTGGGTTGGTTGCCACGATTACTTCCTCGTTGATACTTGCATTGTGCATGGCCCTACCTTCTTATGAGGGTTATGCCGGTGGGAGTAGATAGGATGCTAGTAGTGCTACGCAAAAGGGACGGGGATATGCATGGTGATGGAGACAAAATATTTTTCAAAGACTTTTGAAAACCCCGTCGGGTGCCACTTATGCCCGAGGGAGATGATGAGATGGGTGACCACTTGATGACGAAGTGGTGTGCCAAGCAAAGGGTGTGTTGATTTCAAAACGGATTGGTCGGAGTTATGCACCGTTATTCCAACCTTACATGCGACCACTCTACCCTTATATGGGAAAGGGCATTGTTGAGTACCTAGACCGATACTAGCCTGGAGCCCGCATTACTAGACGGGGAGAGTTGGTGCTCTCTCTTGGGACGGGTCGTGCTGTAGGGCGGCCATGACTGTTTTCACGAGGCACCGGACACACCGTTGGTACCCGTGCGGTGGTATGTGATGAATATGGGAGCAAGGCTCCACGAAAATGTTATGTGAAATGTTGGGCACGGGGGTTACTGCCAATCGAGTGGACTCCATGTTAGTGTCGACTAGGGAAAGGTAGTGATCGGGTGCTTACCCCGGGTACTTGAGGTACCGCGGGTCGTGGATGACACGGAAGTTCCCCGGATCTAGTGGGTAAAGTGTGCAACCTCTGCAGAGTGTAAAACTATTCGAATAGCCGTGTCCACGGTCATGGACAGTTGGGTAACCGCTCTTGGGCTACGTCCACTTGTTTTCAAACCCAGTGTGTGTGAGATGATGGTGATGTCTTGGATCAAGTCAAAGGACTTAACACGATTGAGATGGGTTGGTGCCCACTCTGTTTATGATAAATGGGTTGGTGCCCCTTCTATTTATGTTGATATCGGTGACCGGATCTCATGGTTACTTAAATTCTTTTGAAGCATGCTTTATAGGATGTTGAACATGTCATTGCACTCAAAACTAGCTTTATGCAAAACTTTACCTATGTCATGCATTACTGTTCCTTGAACCAAAACATGGGTTGCTTGCGAGTACATTCAAAGTACTCATTGGCTTGCCACTGGTTATTTTATTGACCAGGCATGAAAGAACAGGATGTGATGAAGAACTCTTGGTGATTTAACACGCGAGCTAGGGCGCTTCCCGGTCGTAATGCCTGTAGGGTTAAGGCAGATGGTATGGGTCCAAGTTATCGACGAAGATTTCCGCTGCGATGTTGTACTCAAGACTTGACCATAACGGTCCTACTTGTGTAATACGGTATGTATGGATGTAAGACTCTTGTTATTCAGCTTCTGTTTGTTCAGTGAGCATTGATCTCTGGGATCACTGTACACGTGCATTCGGTGATCACGACTTATGAGTCGGGGTCCCCACATCCGCGACGGAAGACCGCGGATTCAGCACCACGCGCCCGGCCGGCGAGGTAAGCTTTGTTATCCTCTATGGGACACTTATTTTCTTTCATAGTTTGACTCTATATGGGATCTAAAACTCCCAATGCCTTTGACGGGACTGGCAAAGGACGTCCGGACAGGTAGACTGTCCGGCTCCCCTTCCCGAAGACCCAGCGGACGCCCGATTAACGGGGCTGCTAGTCCCAGCACTTTATGTGGTGCCAGAGAAGAAGGCCAAGAAGAAGGCCACGGGAACCCGAAGGAGTTCCCGGCGCCAGGTGGTATCAGACTCATCGTCCGATGACTCCGCGACGGACTCCTCCCCCGAAGGCGAGGGGGAGAAAGAAGACTCTCTCCCAGAGGAGGGAGAGAGGAAGAGGAAGGCTTCCCCAACGGGGGAGGCTGAAGGGTCCAAGAGGGGAAGGACCCTTCCCCCAGACAGCTCCGTCAACGCCAACGTTTGCAACGAAGAGTGGCCCTCAAGGGCCAGGCCTCCGGCAAGATCGTAAGTATCCGGATTCCTAAATGATTTATAATTTATCTTTTGTGTCACATAGTGTCCTTCTAATGCCGCACACTGCCTGTAGTCCGGCCGATGATGATCTTCCCGCTTCATCGAGCGGGTTCTTGGCTCCGTCGGACGTGGATTCCATTCTGACCGCCTCCATCCCTCGTGACGCTGACAACGTCGAGGTGGGATCCCAGGAGGGAACCCATCAGGAGGAGGCTCCGGAGGTGCCGCAAGGCAGCCTCCCGGACTTTGCGGCGGACTCTATGCCGGAACCCGCAGTGGTTCCGGAGTTCGGCAGGCGGCCCCTTCGTAAGAAGGGCAAGACCGTGACGTCGGCAGCCTCCGTCCAACCGGAGGCGCCGGACAACTTGTTGGAGGCGCTTAACGGCGCTTCCATCGAGGAAGAACACCGCACTATCATGAGTGCGGTGATTCAGAAGGTTCAGCTCGCCAAGAGCGGGCTGACCGAAGCTTGCAGTAGCCTTCTAATAGGCTTTGAGGTAAGAAGTTTAAAATATGTAATGTAATACCGCATAGACAGTAGCCCCTGATGCTTGGTTCGGTGTTCGGAAAGAAAAACCAGACTGAGGATCTAAAAAAGATATACGCAGGGGTGCTAAAAATTATGTCAATATGGGTTTGCAGGCTGCACTGCTGACCTCTGCCGCAGTGATTGCGGAGGTCGGTGCTTTGAAGCAGGACCTCGAGCGGTCCGAGCAAGAGCTCGGCCTTGCCAAGAAGCAGCTCGAGGATAAAGAAGGTGAGTAACACCACTTCTAAATTTGTACCTTACAGAAAAGGATTTGGTTGCAAATAGAAATAACAAGGATAACGTGGGTACTGCAGGGGCCACGAACGAGGTGGCAACCCTGAAGGAGGCCGTGTCCGCGGCCGAACACAATGCGGCCGCGGAACGGACGGAGCGAGAGAAGCAGGAGGCGCGGGTGGCGGAAATGCGGCAAGAGCTCCAGGCTCTCATGGAAAAGCATGAGAGTTTGGAGCGCGACTTGAAGACTCGAGAGTCCGAGCTTGCCTCGGCTCTTGAAAGTGCCAAAGCCGCTAAGGCCGAGGCTCATAAGGCCCTCCAGGAGATTGAGGAGGTGAAGAAAATAGCGGCGGGTAAGGCATTTTTCATGCAAAGCAAGCATGTGAATGTAAATTACCTGTTACTTACCTGAATTTGGAGCTCTCCAGGGGCGTTTGCAGATCTGCCTCGCAGCGTGTCTGATGCCGCCGCATTCTACCGGGCCGAGGAGGGGAGCTCAACGGAGAAGGTCTTCTTGTCTCAGTATGCTAAGGCCGAACATCCGGTGCCCCCTAGCGACCAGCTGAAGCAGCTGGTCGAGCTCCACAAGGTAGCCGAGCAGGCCATGAAGGGCCTCATAGTTCGGCTGTGGCCTGGAGAGGCCATGCCTGGGAGCTACTTCGGCCTTGTGCGGTGGCTGGTGGATGCGTGCCCTTGGGTGGAGGTCATCAAGCGCTCCGCCTGCATTGAAGGTGCCCGTCGGGGCCTTGCCCACGCAAAGGTGCACTGGGGCAGGCTGGATGCTGAGAGGCTTCTGACGGATGCGCCGCCGGTGGGCAAGGAGTATCGTACGCCCGAAATGTACTATAAGACTGTCCTGAAGGGTGCCCGCAAGATTGCGGATGAATGCCCCAGAGATGTAATTATTGAGTAAACTCGCCATGTGTTATCCTGTGCGCTGAAAACTTTGTTCATATGCGCTAAGCAACGCTTATTGATTTAAAATATTACCTTCTATGCGGCTGTTTATAAAATCTGAGAGATGGCAAGTCGTCGGCTTCAGCCCCCATGCCACGAGTGCTGGGCTGTTCGAGATAAACTTGAGCACTCTTGTTCCCATTTTTGGGTCCATCTAGGGAGGCGCTCAACACAACGAACAAGGCAACCAGACTTATATTGCTTGAACACTCTCACTTAGCCATAGAATACTATAATTTTAAATTTCAGCGAAGCCCCTAGTATTCGGAAGACCGAGTTCGGGGCGCTATCCACGCCTGGGCCGGACACAGCCGGTTCCTCGCTCGAAGCGGCATAAGTCTTTAGGGACTCGAAAAAACCTCTCGAACAGCGACCAGTCTCTCGCCTTATCATGACAGTCAGTTTTAGCTTTCTCCACTGAGGCGCTCGCCCAGCTCAACCGGGGCGCAATCGCAGTGGTTCTCCCAGTGCTATCTTAGCCGACAGAACGGAACGTAAGGTACCAAAATATGGGAGCCGGGCAAACCCAACTATTGACCCAAGACATGATTCGGAGCCGATGCATATAGTGCTATAAGTTCGGGGTGCCGCACTTGTGAAAGTGTTCGGACTTATCACACCATAACGCGGGGAACACAAGCCCCTGGTGTATTCTGCCGTACCAAAATGTACGGGTGCAAGATGTCATTAATGAACATATATGTAAAAAAAGGAATGCAATTATAGGCAAAAAGTGATGCATTGTTTATTCAGGGAATTCTGCTATGAGTGCAGAATGATACAAATAGTGCGATAAGCAAGGGATTGGACTAATTAAACATGTCACCCTCCAGGGGTGGGGCTGCGGACTGGTGTATTTAACAAATTTAATGCTCATAATGGAGACCACCCGAGTGTTCATCGTAACCTTTGTCCCTCCCTGGCTGTTGCATCGTGAGTTCGGCAGATCTACTGCCGGACAGGGCCTCTGGTGAACGGAGTCCTGTGGAAAAAAATAAAAAAAAGGAAAAAAAAGAGTGACACACTTTGGAGCCCCTGGTGTGGTTAAGCCGCACTCTGGGCCTGTCGTGGTCGTGCCCCTCCCCCTATGCCCATGGTATCTCCAGAGCGTAATGATGTACGCGAAGAGCTGGTCTTGCAATCATGCAAGGGCTGGGGTTGGGGCCGCATTGCTACGCGTGCTCGGAACGTGCCATGTGGTCTTGATTGATGTTACTCCGGGCGCGTTTGGCTATGTTCGATCGCTTAACGGCGGACTCAAAATTGCCTTAAAAGGCTGCTCAGACTTACGCGCGAGCCGCCGTGTGTTCCTCCGCTCGAGGAGCGTCAAGATTTCCGTTAACCGTGATGACTCCACGAGGGCCTCGACATCTTGAGCTTAAGGTATGCATAATGCGGTACCGCATTGAATTTTGTAAACGCGTTCGTCCGAAAGCGAGCGTGATAGCCATGAACGGGACTATGTCAAGATTAACTCCTCGCTTCGAAATTATCGGGGATCCGAAGACCACTTCGGTGTGGGATCGAGCTGCATAATTGGCCTCCACACCTGGTATGATGCCTTTGAAGGTCGTCCTTGTAGGTTTAATCCTTGAGGGTCTATGCCCATCTTGCGCACTGTATCCTGATAAAGCAGGTTCAGGCTGCTACCGCCATCCATCAGGACTCTAGTGAGGTGAAATCCATCGACGATTGGGTCTAAAACCAATGCGGCGAATTCGCCATGGCGGATACTGGTCGGGTGGTCTCTTCAATCGAAAGTGATCGGGCAAGAGGACCATGGATTGAACTTCGGGGCGACTGGCTCCATCGCATATACGTCCCTAAGTGCACGCTTCCGCTCCCTCTTGGGTATATGGGTTGCGATATCATGTTTACCGTCCGCACTTGTGGGGGAAACCTTCGTCTCTCTCGCTCGGGCGGCCGAGTCTCCTCCTCGTCATCGCTGTGCAGCCCCTTGTAATTGTTTTCGGCAATTAACTTGCCTGCCTGCTTGAATACCCAACAATCTCTGTTGGTGTGATTAGCTAGCTTTTCGGGGGTGCCATGTATCTGGCAAGAGCGGTCGAGTATTCGGTCCAAATTGGACGGACCCGGAGTAGTTCTTTTGAATGGCTTCTTCCGCTGAACGGGTTTAGAGCCTCTGAATCCGGTGTTGACTGCCGTATCCTCATTGGTATCGCCATTAACACGGCGTTTGTTTTTGTTTCGACGCGACCTGCCGTTGTGGTCCTTAGTATCCGGACTGCCAGCATTTTTGCTGAGGTTGTTGCTGCGAGCTAGCCAGCTGTCTTCTCCCGCACATAAGCGGGTCATGAGTGATGTGAGGGCTGCCATGGATTTCGGCTTTTCCTGTCCTAGGTGCCGGGCCAGCCACTCGTCACGGATGTTATGTTTGAAGGCTGCAAGGGCCTCTGCATCCGGACAGTCGACGATTTGGTTTTTGTTTGTTAAGAACCATGTCCAGAACTGTCTGGCCGATTCGTCTAGCTGCTGAATTATGTGGCTTAGGTCATCAGCGTCTGGTGGTCGCACATATGTGCCCTGGAAGTTGTCGAGGAATGCGGCTTCCAGGTCCTCCCAACAGCCAATTGACTCTGCGGGCAAGCTGTTAAGCCAATGCTGAGCTGGTCCTTTAAGCTTGAGTGGGAGATACTTGATGGCATGGAGATCGTCGCCGCGGGCCATATGGATATGAAGGAGATAATCTTTGATCCAAACCGCGGGGTCTGTTGTGCCATCGTAGGATTCAATGTTCATGGGTTTAAACCCTTCAGGGATTTGATGATCCATTACTTCGTCAGTGAAGCATAGTGGGTGTGCGGCGCCTCTGTATTGAGCAATATCACGACGTAGCTCAAGAGAGCATTGTCTGCTGTGTTCGGCCCGGCCGGAGTTGTTGTATCCGGCTCGACGGTAGTCGTCGTGGGTCGTGGGGCGCCCACGTGATCCGTAGATAGATCTGGATTGTCTTGCCTTGTCCTCCAATATATCCCGCAAATCCGGCGCATTCCCTCGTGGATTCGTACTTTTCGAGCGGTGCCAGGGTACGGTCTTGATGGGGGGCCTAGATGCCTCTCTGTCGCGACCACGGGGTTGTCAGTCTACCGTATTGTGCGCTGGTGATGAAGGTTTGTATGCTTCCTCCTCTAGTTGGGGGAGCAACTTGCGTATTGGGTAGCTCTTGGAAGGGCGTTCGAGTTCATACTCTTCAGCCGCGAGGACCTCGGTCCATCTGTCGGCCAACAGGTCTTGATCAGCTTGAAGTTGTTGCTGCTTTTTTGTAGGCTATTTGCCGTGGCGATAAGCCTGCGTTTAAAACGCTCTTGTTCGACGGGATCCTATGGCACGACGAATTCGTCGTCGTCGAGGCTTGCTTCGTCTCCGGAGGGAGGCATGTAGTCTTCATCCTCCTCGTCTGCCGCTCTCTCTCGAGGGCTGGCTTCCCCGTCCTCCTGTGCTGAATCTTGCTGGAAGGGGTTGTCTTTGGCACTCTCTGGGGTGTTATTATCTCCGGTGCCGGAATCTATTCTTGCTATGGCGGGATTTAGAGCGGCGCCGCTGACGTCGGCGCTTGGGCAGTTTCTTAGAAGAATCCGCCTCCGCTGCTTCTTCGCCGTCCCCATCCTTTGGGGTGTCCACCATGTATATGTTGTATGATGAGGTGGTCTTCCAGTGCCCTGTAGGCGCTGGTTCTTGATCGTCTCCGGCATCGTCGCCCATACCGTCGATGTCTTCTTGAGTCGTAGTCTAGCATGTCGGTTAGATCGCCGACAAGTGGCTACAAAGTGGGCGGTGGGTGGGCTTTGAATTTCTTAAATCGCACTCCCAACCATCGACCGCATCCAGCCAGGTTCTCCTGATAACGAGAGATGCCTCAGCGAATTTAGGATGTCGCCAAAGGGTGAGTGCTGAAAGATGTCCGCGGCGGTGAACTCCATGATCGGCGCCCAATCGGATTCGATTGGCAGGGGCGCGGGAGGTTCGGGGTCCGGCACGGAGTCCGATGCCTCGGAGTCACGAGCTTTATAAGGGACAAGGTCGGTATTCGGCTCCATCACCGTAGAAGTTGCAGCTCCCGAGGCGGTGTCCAGCCATCTGTCCTTGTCTGCGCGGTCTGCTCCGAACTATGGGTCAGAGCAGACTCGTGTGTGGCCTCCAGGGCACTATCCGGCAGCAGAGCTAAATCATGCCCATCGTGATAGCGCGACACGCTCGGCTGTGGCTCGAATCCATCGAAGATCAAGTCTCCGCGGATGTCGGCGTGAAGTTTAGGCTTCCAAACCTGACCTGATGGCCAGGGGCGTAGTTTTCGATCTTCTCCAGATGGCTGCTTAATTGGCCCGCAGTAAAGCCGCCGAACACGAAGATCTGTCCGGGAGAAAATTTCACCCGGACTGCGTCGTTGTTAATTGAGGAGCCATCAAGCCTATCGGTGACGACACGGAGGAACTCTCAATGAAAGCACCAATGTCGTTGTCAAACCGGCGGATCTCGGGTAGGGGGTCCCGAACTGTGCGTCTAGGAGGATGGTAACAGGAGACAAGGGACATGATGTTTTACCCAGGTTCGGGCCCTCTCGATGGAGGTAACACCCTACTCCTGCTTGATTGATATTGATGATATGGGTAGTACAAGAGTGGATCTACCACGAGATCAAGGAGGCTAAACCCTAGAAGCTAGCCTATGGTATGATTGTTGTAATGGTTGTGTTGTCCTACGGACTAAAACCCTCCGGTTTATATAGACACCGGAGAGGGCTAGGGTTACACAGAGTCGGTTACAACGGCAGGAGATCTACATATCCGTATCGCCAAGCTTGCCTTCCACGCCAAGGAAAGTCCCATCCGGACACGGGACGAAGTCTTCAATATTGTATCTTCATAGTCTTGGAGTCCGGCTGACGATGATAGTCCGGCTATCCGGACACCCCCTAGTCCAGGACTCCCTCAATGCCCGTAAGTTTGTTTTGTCTTGTGATGAATGTCAAAGAATTGGTAATATCTGTAGACGTCAAGAAATGCCTATGAATTATTCACTTGTTATTGAGCCATTTGATGTTTGGGGCTTTGATTATATGGGACCTTTTCCGGCCTCTAATGGTTACACTCATATTTTAGTTGCTGTTGATTACGTTACTAATTGGGTAGAAGCTATTCCAACTAGTAGTGCTGATCTTAACACTTCTATTAAAATGCTTAAGGAAGTTATTTTTCCGAGGTTTGGAGTCCCTAGATACTTACTGATTGATGGTGGTTCACACTTTATTCATGGTGCTTTCCATAAGATGCTTGCTAAATACGACGTTAATTATAGAATTGCATCTCCATATCACCCTCTGTCTAGTGGTCAGGTAGAATTGAGCAATAGAGAGCTCAAATTAATTTTGCAAAAGATTGTCAATAGGTCTAGAAAGAATTGGTCCAAAAAACTTGATGATGCATTATGGGCCTATAGAACTGCGTACAAAAATCCTATGAGTACGTCTCCGTATAAAATGGTTTATGGAAAAGCTTGTCACTTACCTCTCGAACTAGAACATAAGGCATATTGGGCTATTAAAGAGCTCAACTATGACTTCAAACTTGCCAGTGAGAAGAGGTTATTTGATATTAGCACACTTGATGAATGGAGAACCCAAGCTTATGAAAATGCCAAGTTGTTTAAGGAAAAAGTTAAAAGGTGGCATGACAAAAGGATACAAAAGCGTGAGTTTAATGTAGGTGATTATGTATTGCTATACAAATCTCGTTTAAGATTTTTTGCAGGAAAACTTCTCTCCAAATGGGAAGGTCCTTATGTTATCGAGGAGGTCTATCGTTCCGGAGCCATAAAAATCAACAACTTCGCAGGCACAAATCCGAAGGTGGTAAACGGTCAAAGGATCAAACACTATATCTCAGGTAACCCTATAGATGTTGAAACTAATATTATTGAAACCGTAACCCCGGAGGAATACATAAGGGACACTCCAAAAAGGAATAAGTATGTGGTACGGTAAGTAAACCGACTCCAAAACAATTTTTAAGGTAATATTTCTCCGTTTTGGAATATTTAGAAAAATAGAAAAATAAGTAGCAGTCCGGGGAGGACACGAGGCCTCACGAGGGTAGAGGGTGCGCCCTACCCCCTAGGCGCGCCCCCTACCTCGTGAGCACCTCGTGTGCCCTCCGGACTCCGTTTCCTTGCATAGTACGTATTTTGGTCGGTAAAAATTCATTATATATACTCCCGAAGGTTTTGACTCTCGTATCACGCAAATCTCCCCTGTTCTTTTTTCGAGCTGTTTTTCTAACAGGTCTAGATCATCATGACGACCCCAAGTGCTTCCAAGGACAAGTTCTTCGAGAAGGTTATCAACCCTTACCTCGCAGAGGTGCCGCGACACCCTCAAACCATTGAGATGCGTGATGGGTTGCTGCACATCCGCGATGTTAAGGGACCAAAGGGAACCGGAAGCATGGAGTTGAGGCTCGAAGCAATGTAGCAACAAGTTTTCAAGTGCCAGGGGATGGTGGAGCGTGGAATCAACGCTACCCACAAGATGCTCGCGGAGTTCACCAACAACTATGAGCCATATGCCAAGAAGACCGAGGAAGCCATCTATAAGCTACATGAGAAGATCGAGCACCTCCAAGCCCAAATCTATGATGTGCAAAACCAAAACTGTGAGTATGAATATAGATTCAAAAGGATGAGTTTGGCTGCAGATTTGAGGATTCCGGAGACTCGATCATCCTTCTATGATGGTGAGCCTATGCCGTGGAAGGTGGACGACAAGCTTGCATCATCATCATCGCCTCCACCGCCAACAAGGAAGGAGACATAATCACATGGGTATGGGCACTCCCCTTGGCAACTACCAAGCTTGGGGGAGGTGCCCTGGTATCGTATCACCATCATAACTCCTATCTTTACCGTTTTGCTTAGTTCGATCCTATTAGTAGTATCTTGATTTAGTACAATAAAGTCATGGCATGATCTAGTTTTGAGTTTTGCTTTATGATCCTTCTTTGTAATCGAGTCTGTGAGCTATATAATAAAGATTAGTGTTGAGTCAAGGGCTTGAGTATTTTGCCATGATCTTGGGTGATTAGAAGAAAAAGAATAAAAAGAATCAAAGAGTTCGTATTGATCCTAGTGAAAGTAATGACTTCACATAGAAAAAGTATGATGATTAAAAGTTGTTGGGAGTAGGCAAATATAGCTTTGGTCATCGTTGCAATTAATAGGAAGTAATAAGGAAAGAGAGGTTTCACATATAGATATATTATCATTGACATCTTTTATGATTGGGAGCACTCATTAAAATATGACATGCTAAAGAGTTGAGGTTGGACAAGGAAGACAACATAATGAGTTATGTTTTCCTACATCTGAGATAAAGTATGTTGTCAGGGTTCCTCTACCGTGTTGAGTTTGCCTTTCCTCCTCATGCTAGCCAATTCTCAGAACTAAGTTGAAATACTACTTGTGCTTCCAAATACCCTTAAACCAGTTTTGCCATGAGAGTCCACCATATCTACCTATGGATTGAGTAAGATCCTTCAAGTAAGTTATCATCAGTGCAAGCAATAAAAATTGCTCTCTAAATATGCATGACTTATTAGTGCAGAGAAATAAGCTTTGTACGAACTTGTTGTGGACGCAATAAAAGCAATGGACTGCATAATAAAGGTTCACATGCAACGGGCAATATAAAGTGACGTTCTTTTGCATTAAGATTTTGTGCATCAACCCTAAACGCGCATGACAACCTCTGCTTCCCTCTGCGAAAAGCCTATCTTTTATTATTATCCTCTACCTTATGCAAGAGTCACGGTGATCTTCACCCTTCCTTTTTCATTTTATCCTTTGGCAAGCTCAGCATGTTGGAAAGAACATGATATATATATCCAATTGGATGTGGGGGAGCGTGAATTATTATTGTTGACATTACCCTTGAGGTAAAAAGTTGTGGGGCAAAATTATAAGCCCCTATCTTTCTCTATGTCCGATTAAAACACCGTAACCACAAGTATCGCGTGAGTGTTAGCAATTATGAAGGACTAAGTGATAGTTGAGTATGTGGGCTTGCTTTTAAGCTCTGACATAGACTCTTTCCGATGTTATGATAAATTGCAATTGCTTCAATGACTGAGATTTTAATTGTTGGTGCTCAATAAAGTTTCTGATTCATATTTTGGCTTTGTGAAAAGATCATCACTTGAACATAAGTAATCTTATGACAAAATCTATATATGTGGCTGTTATGAAATAATCATGATGCCTTCATGTACGTATTTTATTTTTATCGACGCCTCTACCTCTAAACATGAGGACATATTTATTGTTATCGGCTTTTCACTTGATGACAAGCAAGGTCTAAGCTTGGGGGAGTTGATACGTCCATTTTGCAACATGCTTTTACGTCAATATTTATTGCATTATGGGCTGTTATTTCACGTTATGCCACAATACTTATGGCTATTCTCTCTTATTTTACAAGGTTTACATGAAGAGGGAGAATGCCGACAGCTGGAATTCTGAGCTGGAAAAGGAGCAAATATTGAAGGACTATTCTGCGCAACTCCAAAAGTCCTGAAACTCCATGGAATACCTTAGAATAAATAAAGAAAAATCATCGCCAAAGATGAAGGCCAGGGGGGCCACACCCTGCTCACGAGGGTGGGGTGCGCACCCCTGGGCGCGCCCCCTACCTCGTGGGCCCCCTGGTGGCCCTCCGACGTCCATATTCTCCCATATGAAGTCTTTCGATGAGAAAAAAATAGAAGAGATCCTTTCGGGACGAGACTCCACCGCCACGAGGCGAAACCTTGGCGGAACCAATCTAGGGCTCCAGCAGAGCTGTTCTGTCGGGGACACTTCCCTCCGAGAGGGGGAAATCATCACCATCGTCATCACCAACGCTCCTCTCATCGGGAGAGGGCAATCTCCATCAACATCTTCATCAGCACCATCTCATCTCCAAACCCTAGTTCATCTCTTGTATCCAATTCTTGTCTCCATGTCCGGGATTGGTGCTAGTAGGTTGCTAGTATTGTTGATTACTCCTTGTAGTTGATGCTAGTTGGTTTATTTGGTGGAAGATCATATGTTCAGATCCTATTTGCACATTATTACCCCTCTGATTACGAACATGAATATGCTTTGTGAGTAGTTACGTTTGTTCCTGGGGACAAGGGAGAAGTCTTGTTGTTAGTAGTCATGTGAATTTGGTATTCGTTCGATATTTTGATAAGATGTATGTTGTCTAACCTCTAGTGGTGTTATGTGAACGTCGACTACATAACACTTCACAATTTTTGGGACTAGAGGAAGGCATTGGGAAGTAATAAGTAGATGATGGGTTGCTAGAGTGACAGAAGCTTAAACCCTAGTTTATGCGTTGCTTCGTAAGGGGCTGATTTGGATCCATATGTTTCATGCTATGGTTAGGTTTACCTTAATACTTTTGTTGTAGTTGCGGATGCTTGCAATAGAGGTTAATCATAAGTGGGATGCTTGTCCAAGTAAGGGCAGTAACCAAGCACCGGTCAACCCACATATCAAATTATCAAAGTACCGAACGCGAATCATATGAGCATGATGAAAACTAGCTTGACGATATTCCCATGTGTCCTCGGGAGCGCTTTTCCTATTATAAGAGTTTGTCCAGGCTTGTCCTTTGCTACAAAAAGGATTGGGCCACCTTGTTGCACTTTATTTACTTTTGTTACTTGTTACTCGTTACCAATTATATTATCACAAAACTATCTGTTACCACTTATTTCAGTACTTGCAGAGAATACCTTGCTGAAAACCGCTTATCATTTCCTTCTGCTCCTTGTTGGGTTCGACACTCTTACTTATCGAAAGGACTATAATAGATCCCCTATACTTGTGGGTCATCAAAGAACGGTTTGGAGGCTTATCTGGGAGAGCTCGCCAAGAGGTTATTCATCATGCTTGAAGGTAATCTCTTCTATCCGACTGACTTGTTATCATCGACTCATCATAGAACTGTTGGCTTAACTTCGAATTGTGTTTACATAATTCTGCCAAAACTTCGAGGAGGAGACCAGTCGAGTGGAGACAAGCTTGGACCCCATTAACTCTCCTGTGAAGGATGAAGCTGCTATGAATGTGCTCCGACTGGAGTCTCGTGTTGCTGGAGTTGTTGACTACCTTGCTCAACTGAAGGTTGCGGCGTCGCGAATCGACACGACACTCTGGCCGAGAGAGACGCTTCAAAATGACCTTGATTCTCTAATGACTCGACCGAATGAAGTTCCAGGTCGAGTGCAAGAATGGAAGAAGTCTTCTGCCAGGTGTGGTGCTGACGTTGCTCTGTCCCTGGTCCGTGTTCACTGCAAGGATGCGCGAGAGGACAACCTGGCATCGATCAAAGTGGCAAATACCAAGAAGCACGACTTCCAATCTTTCATGGAGACCTTCATTGCCGCTGCCACTCGGATTGCTGATGGAATCGACCTGGACCAGTTTGTCGCGCCCTCCAGTCCTCCACCTGAGGAGTAAGAAAAACTTCTACGCTTCGCCTTAAATTTGCCTTGGAATGCCGAGTGGTTTTGTAACCGATAAACTTTTACAGGCTTGATGCTTGAGCACTTCTAAATCCGTAGGATGTTATCTGAACTTGGCTTATCATTGAATATGCTTGCATTTTCCTTCGAGCAAACTTTATTCTTCACTCGGAATATACTGTAGTGCTTGAGATGCAGCTCTGAGGTGGAAAGTTCAGTCGACCTGCACTTATCGCTCTTGCAGGTAGGGATGGAGCACGGATTGCAGTCGACCTGCGTCCTTGCGGATCGGGATGGAGCGCACATTGTATTTGTGACGTAGCTCCGAAGGAGAAGGTAGCAGTAGACCTGCACCTCGTCGTCCTTGCAGAGCACACGTTGTATTTGTGGCGTAGCTCATAAGGATAAGGTAGCAGTCGACTTGTACCTCGTTGTCCTTGCAAAGCACACATTGTATTTGTGGCGTAGCTCCGAAGGAGAAGGTAGCAGCCGACCTGCACCTCGTTGTCCTTGCAGAGCGCATGTTGTATTTGTGGCGTAGCTCCGAAGGAGAAGGTAGCAGTCGACCAGCACCTCGTCGTCCTTGCGGATCGGAATGGATTAAATACTTAGGCGAGTACTGGACTGCAGCTAAGCCCCCGAGTGGGAGGTTTGCTCTCCACTCGGTAGGATTTTCAAATAGTTAGGCGAGTACTGGACTGCAGCTAAGCCCCCGCGTGAGAGGATTGCTCTCCACTCGGTAGGATTCTTAAATACTTAGGCGAGTACTGGACTGCAGCTAAGCCCCCGAGTGGGAGGTTTGCTCTCCACTCGGTAGGATTTTTAAATTCTTAGGCGAGTACTGGACTGCAGCTAAGCCCCCGAGTGGGAGGTTTTCTCTCCACTCGGTAGGATTTTCAAACACTTAGGCGAGTACTGGACTGCAGCTAAGCCCCCGAGTGGGAGGTTTGTTCTCCACTCGGTAAGATTTTCAGATACTTAGGCGAGTACAGGACTACAGCTAAGCCCCCGAGTGGGAAGTTTGCTCTCCACTCGGTAAGATTTTCAGATACTTAGGCGAGTACTGGACTGCAGCTAAGCCCCCAAGTGGGAGGTTTGCTCTCCGCTTCGTAGGATTTTCAGATACTTAGGCGAGTACTGGACTGCAGCTAAGCCTCCGAGTGGGAGGGTTGCTCTCCACTCGGTAGGATTTTCAAATACTTAGGCGAAATAGATTCGCAGCTAAGCCCCCGAGTGAGAGGCTTGCTCGTCACTCGGCAGGGATTTGTTTTTCAAACTTAGAAGAAACGGATTCGCAGCTAAGCCACCCACTGGGGGATTTCTCACGTAAACAAAATCAAAAACAATCCCTAGGAAAATTATTACACTCTTGTCTTTGATAAACAAACTACAGAGGAACTTTTTATTACATCTCATCCGAGTGAGTACTTAAGTATAAAAGGGGCGGAGCAGCTCCACATTCCAAGCTCGTGGCTCGTCAATCTGGCGATCGACATTGTAAAGACGGTATGCTCCATTGTGGAGAACTTTGGTGACGATGAAGGGGCCTTCCCAAGTAGGAGCGAGCTTGTGTGGCTTCTGTTGATCCACTCGGAGCACCAAATCTCCTTCTTGGAAGGCTCGACTCTTCACATTTCTGGCATGGAATCGACACAAGTCTTGCTAATAGATAGTCGAGCGGATCAAGGCCATCTCTCTTTCCTCTTCTAGGAGGCCGACTGCATCCTACCGGGCTTGTTCTGCTTCATCTTTAGAGTAGAGCTCGACTCGGGGTGCATTGTGAAGCAAGTCACTCGGCAGAACTGCTTCAGCTCCATAGACCAGAAAGAATGGAGTTCGTCCAGTTGACCGATTAGGGGTGGTCCTTAATCCCCAAAGAACTGAAGGAAGTTCGTCGACCCATGCGCCTGCTCCGTGCTTGAGATCGCGCATCAGTCAGGGATTCAGTCCTTTGAGAATTAGACCATTTGCTCTTTCTGCTTGTCCATTCGACTGGGGATGAGCGACCGAAGCATAGTCGGCTCGTGTGCCTTGAGAGGCGCAAAAGGCTTTGAACTTGTCAGAATCGAAGTTCGACCCATTATCAGTTATGATGCTATGCGGAACTCCATATCTGAATATCAACTCTCTGACAAAACTGATAGCAGTGCAAGCATCGAGATTCTTGATAGGTTTAGCTTCAATCCATTTAGTAAACTTGTCGACTACCACTAGCAAGTGAGTGAAGCCGCTCCTGCCAGTTCTCAGTGGTCCAACCATATCTAACCCCCAAACAGCGAAGGGCCAGACGAGTGGAATGGTCTTCAAGGCTGAGGCGGGCTTGTGTGACATATTGGAATAGAATTGACATCCTGCACACTTGTCGACTATCTCTTTCGCTATTTCATTTGCCCTCGGCCAGTAAAACCCCGCTCGGTATGCTTTAGCCACAATGGTCCGAGAATACTCATGATGACCACAGGTCCCCGAGTGGATATCGTCCAGAATTATTTGACCTTCTTCTGGTGTTATACATTTCTGACTGACACCAGTCGCGCTTTCTCTGTACAACTGTCCCTTTATCATAGTAAAGGCCTTGGATCGACGGACGATCTGTCGAGCCTCTTCTTCATTCTCCGGGAGCTCTTTCCTTAGGATATACGCGATGTACGGCACTGTCCAGCCGGGAGTGATGACCAAAACTTCCATAATCAAGTCGACCATAGCTGGGACCTCAACTTCAGTCGGATCCGTGACACTTTTTGGCTGCGGGGCTTCTTCGGTGAAAGGATCCTCTTGAACTGATGATGTGTGGATGTGTTCCAAAAACACATTACTGGGAATGGCTTCTCTCTTGGAACCTATTTTTGCCAAATCATCAGCCGCTTGATTTTTCAGTCCGGGTATATGATGAAGCTCTAACCCCTCAAATTTCTTCTCTAGCTTTCTCACTGCATTGCAGTAACCAGTCATGGCCGGACTTCTGACGTCCCACTCCTTCATCACTTGGTTAACCACCAAATCTGAGTTGCCATAGACCATAAGGCGACGGACGGCGAGTGAAATGGCAATACGCAATCCATACAAAAGTGCTTCGTATTCTGCTTAGTTATTGGAGGAATCAAAGTGAATCTGGAGCACATATCTGAGCTTATCTCCTCGAGGGGAAACCAACACTACCCCAGCACCGGAACCATTCAGCATCTTAGAACCATCGAAGAACATGGTCCAGTGCTCCAAGTGAACTTGAGTCGGCAGTTGCTGTTCCATCCACTCGGCGATGAAATCTGCTATTGCTTGGGACTTGATGGCTTTCTTTGCCTCAAACTTGATATCAAGGGGAAGGAGTTCAATCGCCCATTTTGCCACTCGACTAGTTGCATCTCTGTTGTGCAGAATCTATGACAATGGGGCGTCGCTAACGATTATAATGGAATGGTCAGAGAAGTAATGAGCAACCTTCTTCGTGGTCATATAAATCCCATATGCAAGCTTCTGATAATGAGGGTATCTTTGCTTTGATGGGGTCAAAACTTCAGAAAGATAATATACTGGGCGCTGAACTTTAAAGGCTTTTCCTTCTTCTTCCCGCTCGACCGTAAGTACTGTACTAACGACTGGTCCTATGGCTGCAATGTAAAGCAGCAAAGGCTCTTTGCTAATTAGGGCAGCAAGCATTGGCTGGGTGGAAAGCAGGGCTTTTAGCTCTGCAAACGCTGCATCAGCTTCAGGAGTCCACTCGAACTTGTCTGACTTCTTCATCAGTCGGTAAAGAGGAAATGCCTTTTCACCGAGACGAGAGATGACTCGAATTAAAGCGGCCAAGCAACCAGTAAGCTTCTGGACATCGTGCACACGTACCGGACGTTTCATTCGGAGTATAGTACCAACTTTTTTTGGATTGATGTCGATTCCTCGTTCGGAAACGAGAAAACTGAGTAACTTTCCGCCAGGAACTCTGAATGTGCACTTTGATGGATTAAGCTTGATATCATACCTCCTGAGGTTGGCAAATGTCTCAGCAAGGTCAGTCAGCAGGTTGGAACCCTTCCGTGACTTGACCACAATATCATCCATGTATGCTTCCACATTCCGACTAATTTGAGTGAGCAAACACTTCTGAATCATCCTCATGAACGTGGCTCCGGCATTCTTGAGGCCGAATGGCATGGTCACATAACAGAAGCACCCGAATGGAGTGATGAAAGCTGTTTTGATCTTGTCGGGTCCATGCAGACGGATCTGATAGTAACCAGAATAGGCGTCCAAAAAAGAAAGGCGCTCACATCCCGCGATCGAGTCGACTATTTGGTCGATGCGGGGGAGAGGAAAATTATCTTTTGGGCAGGCCCGATTGATATGTTTCAAGTCAATGCACATGCGAAGTGACTTGTCCTTCTTGGGGACCATGACAACATTGGCGAGCCACTCGGAGTGGTAAATCTCTCGGATAAACTCTGCTGCTAAGAGCCGAGCCACCTCCTCGCCAATGGCCTTTCTCTTCTGGACGGCGGACCGTCGAAGATGTTCCTTGACAGGTTTCACTTTTGAGTCGACTCGTAGATGGTGCTCAGCCAGCCCCCTGGGAACACCCGGCATGTCAGAAGGCTTCCATGCGAAGATGTCCCAGTTCTCACGGAGGAACTGGATGAGCGCTTCTTCCTATTTGGAGTCGAGTGTTGCTAGAGATATGAGTCGGAGCAGCACTGGGGTCGGTCGGGTGAATGTGAATCGGTTTTGTCTCACCGGACGACTGAAATGCTGATTCCGTAGCGGGCTTCTTGGCTCGTAACAAATCACTCGGGTCTGCAGTTTTCTGGTATTCCTGCAGCTCTACCACTGCCATCTGAGCATCGGCGATCTTTGAGCCTTTCTGAAAGCATTCTTCCGCCTTCTTCCGATTGCCAGTAATAGTGATCACACCTTTGGGACCAGGCATCTTCAATTTGAGGTACACATAACATGGTCGAGCCATGAAACGTGCATAAGCTGGCCTGCCCAAAATAGCGTGATAAGCACTCTGGAAATCCACAACTTCAAACGTCAACTTTTCTTTGCGGTAATTCTTGGAATCACCGAAAACCACATCAAGAGCAATTTGGCCGAGTGACTCAGCCTTCTTTCTAGGAATGACTCCATGGAAACTCATGTTGCTGGTACCGAGTCTGGACATCGGAATGCCTATCCCTTTCAACGTCTCTGCATATAATATATTCAGGCCACTGCCACCATCCATCAAAACTTTAGTAAGTCGAGTGCCTTCGACGACTGGGTCGACCACCAAAGCTTGCCTCCCAGGGGTAGCTATGTGTGTCAGATGATCAGACTGGTCGAAAGTGATGGCAGTCTGAGACCATTTCAAATAACTGGGTGTCGCCGGAGCAACCATATTCACTTCTTGGTTGATAACTTTCAATTGACTTTGGCTTTCAACATCAGCAAAAATCATTAGGATGGAATTGACCTGGGGATATCCATCATCACTATCTTCTTTCTCTTCAACTTTGTCCGAATCCTTTTCCTTATCTTTGGGCAGTTTCCCCTAGAATTGTTGGATCAAGAGCCAACACTGTTGAGTGGTATGTTTTGGATAAATGAATTTACCCTCCTCATATTTCTTCATGTGGATGTGACACGGCAAATACATCACGTCATTCCCTTCCTTTTCCTTCACCTTCTTAGGGTTCCAATACCCTTTGGGCTTCCCTTTAAACTTTCCTTGAGTCACGGCCAAGGCTTCTCCAGGAGCAGCTGGCTCGGCTTTCCGCTTCGCTTCCGACCGAGTTCCCTCCTCCGGTTTAAGTGGGCGATCGACTTGTGCTTGCCACTCCGAGCTGATCCTCTTCTTCACCATTGGCATACTTGGTGGCAATCTCCATCATTCGACTCAGGGACATTTCTCGGTTCAACCGAATTTTAGGTTTAGCTCTCAGACTTAACGCCTTCCTTGAAGGCCTGATCGCCAGTGATCGATACATTCTCTCTTGTGTGATGCAACGTGATCCATCTCTGGATGTAATCCCTCAGAGTTTCATTCGACTTCTTCACACAAGATTGCAACTCTGTCAACCCTGCTGGTCGCTTGCAAGTTCCTTCAAATGTTCTGACAAACACTCGGGCAAGATCTTCCCAAGTGTAAATGCTGCTGGGTGCTAACTGATTCAACCATGCTCTAGCCGAGCCCTCCAACATAAGAGGCAGGTGTTTCATGGCTACCTCATCGTTGTCGCCGCCAATCTAAATAGCCACTCGGTAGTCTTCAAGCCAAGTATCAGGCTTGGACTCACCGGTGAACTTACTGACTCCAGTCGCCAACCTGAAGTTGGGAGGAATCACCGCGGCCCTGATGGCTCTGCTGAAGCACTCTGGCCCTGAAACGTGTACTCTGCTGCTGGTGGGCACATCTCTGTCATGACCTTCTCGGTGAGCTCTGTTCCAGTCGACCAAACCTTGAACGAGAATGGATCTCGCATCAAAGCCTGGTTCCCTGGGGTCGACTGGAATCCTTTGCCCAACACTATGTGGGCGTCTGTCGTCCTGCTATCGAGGCGCGTACGATCCACCCCTTGGGGGAGGGGTGGGCACTCGACGTTGATCATCACGATCGAATCGGTGATCATCTCGCCACGGTTCTGTATCGATCACGCCGGTCTCCATGTTCCTCATGCCTCGGGGCGATCTTGGGCTATGGGCCGATCGATCAGTATTTGCAGCGACGGATCTCTTGTGAATCCTATTCGATGGATCGTGACACGCTGAATTTTGATCTCCTGCTGCCGGAGTAATGCTCGATCCGTAATAAGCCTCGCCAGCCTCTAGCATGAAGGCTGAATCGACTCGCTATCCGGGCTGCAGCTGCTAGATTCTGAATCGGAGTTCGATATACCTGAGTCGGTGGTGGAAAGAGTTGACGTCGACTGGTTTCTAGAACCCGTTGCCACGCACGCTCGTCGAGTGCTCGCTGGAGGTTCTCTAGTCAAGTGCGCTTAGCCAAGTTGGCCAAGCGCGCGTCCTCTAAGGCACGAGCCTCGGGGGTTTCTCCAACGATAGGAGTGTGCAGCGCATCCATGTTCCGGCGGCGAAGTTCTTCCCTCTGCAGCGAAGTGAGGGGCTCGGGGAGATACTCTTTGTGGACCTGCGCCGGATCGCCCCCGCCGTCGCCTTCGTCGGCGGAAGGAAAGCCGGGAGGACTGCATGGTCCATTGACCATCAGAACCTCCGCCGCTGGATCACTGCTGTCGCACTCGGATGCAGTCTCTGTTGAGCCAGTCGAACAGGCCGTAGAGAGACTCGTCGGGCTCAATCGCCGCGACTTGGGGGGTGGCCGACTGGCAAGCCACCGCGTGCCTCACCCACCGCTGAAGCCTCGACTAACCGGAGTGCTTGCGCCAAGGGAGACAGGAGGAGGGCGACACGGGGTCGACCGACTTTGGTCGGCGATTGCCGCAGGAGGACGCTACGGATGCACGCGCGAAAGTGCATCGCCCTGTGGACAGGGAGCGCGTCCATGTTGAGCGGAGCCTCCAGAAGCCAAGCGGAGTCGTCGGCGATGAACGTGAGCACGCCAAGATGGATCTCGCGGCCCTCAACCAAAACTCCGCCTGAAACCATGATGAAGGAGATCGGAACAATCGCAACTTCTCTAATAAGTCGCTAAGACACCTGCCCCACGGTGGGCGCCAACTGCCGTGGTTCTAAGTCTGACAGTAGTGTAGGGGGGTAGGAATGGAGAGGCAAGATCCTAGCTATGGAGTAGTTGTATACACAAGAGATTTACGAGTTCAGGCCCTTCTCGGAGGAAGTAACAGCCCTACGTGTTGGAGCCCGGAGGCGGTCGACTGGATTATGTGTATATGAGTTACAGGGGTGCGAACCCTTTACACTGAGGGCGGTGGCTTATATAGAGTCCGCCAGACCCCTCCGACCCTCAGTTATGCAGGGTTTAAGGTACATTAAGATCGGGCGTTACTGGTAACGCCACAAATAAAGTGCTATGATGACCATAAAAGCTACTTAATGACAAACCGTTTGCATGCAGAGTGACTTTAGGTCTCCAGGCAGTCGAGTGGTTGGCTTCATGGTCGAGTGTCTTCGAGTCTGTCGAGTGGATCACTTCCAGGTCGATTGAAAGGTGGTTTCTTCTAGAGATGTCCTTGGGGAGGGTAGATTGGACAGGTCCATGACCCTACCCTAGGTACATAGCTTCATCACCCACCTTTGACAATCTCGGTTAATTTTCGACCACCAGGAGCGAAGAGATCTTCCGGAGCGGTCAATTCCACTTTTGTTGTTTACATCAAAGATTTCCTTCATCCAGAGCCAATATGCATCTCTACTTTGGTCCCCTCCAACGGAGGGATCCCTCGACACTTGCAACCAAGTATTTCAAAGCAAGATGTCTTCATCCATGGTGTAGTTTCCCCCTCTTCCTTTTGGTGCATCAACGCCCTCACCATCCTCATCCACCTCAAACTCACGATCATCGAAATGCATCTCATTGATTTGAGACCAATTAGAATTGTTGGATCCAACACCCATAGTTGACATATATGCCTCATCATTGAAACTACAAAGTATATACAACGAATCAAATAAGCTACCCATATGTATGCATTCAAAAAACAACAACAACAAAAAGTTGGTGAAATTTTACCTTGTGGGCATTTCATCGGACACCTTGTGCGCGTCGGCCGCCGGCTCAACAAGTGAGCTCGCCAACGCTTCGGTCGCCGCCGCGTCCGTCGCACGCCCTGCAAGCTTCTTCCTCGATGGCCCAGAGGAGCCGTCCGCCGCCTTGTTCTTCTTCACGGATACCTTGCCCTTCTTCGCCTGTGCCGCATTTGGGAGATTCGAGAGGGGGGCACGTGGCTTCACAGCGAGCGACGGCACGATGCTACCTGCCGCCGAGGTCGTCCATGGCGGCATGAAAAGGCCGCGCGTGATGCCGGTGCTTGGAGGAGCACCGGCGGAGGCGAAGCCAAAGCTCCCTGCGCTAGGGTTGGCGGCGGCGGCGTAGGGTCGCGGGTGTAGGAAGGGGTGAGAAGGGTGCCGGCGCGTCCGTCCATTGGGCCAATTCATCGTCAGTGGCGAGGGCGGGGTGAAAGTGGCACGATGGATAGGGTGCGGCGTGAGTGCTCGAGTGTGCGGCGCGCGAAAGCGGGCGCAGCAAATAAATGGCGCGCGATGGTGTTTCAGACCGTAGCTGAACTCTTTATGTCACGCGTGTGGTTATTGGGCCTCCGCTGGAGTGCCCTGAGCGGTTGCAGGCGTGCTAAAAACCGAAATTTTTTGGCACGATGCTTATATAGCGTGGCAATTGGAGATGCTCTTAAAGCATCTCTAGCAGATGTGCTATCCCGCCGCAGGCCCATATATTTATGGGAGGGATAGCGTATCCGATCAATTTTGATCTAGATCAGTTCCATCAAAAATACGTTGGCTCGTAAACCTTTTACGGGCGACCCGCAAACCGCCACCTCTAGCCACTATATCTATGTGGAGAAGGCGATTTACGGTTGCCCTCTTGCATCCAGATCCACCGCTATCGACCTCTCCTTTGTCGTGTTCCTCATCCCCTCTGCCACTTTTTTATTTTTGCTCTGGCCAGCCATGTCAGGAGGAGGTGGTAGCCGCGGACGTGGTGGCCGCCAACCGTCCCCGCCATGCAAGCGTCGGGACAACGCGGAGGCCGGCAACTCCAACAACCACACCATCGAGCCTTGGCACGGTGTATAGGCGCGCGAGTGCAGCACCCTCTCCCACAACGACCGGGGCCATGCGTTGCCGTCGCTTTGACGAGCTATATGACGCCATCTGGTTGTCCACCAAGGCTCTGCGCGAGGCGGAGAAGGCCTTATTCGTCGTGAAGGAGGTGCTCGATGCCGACGAAGAGGGCGCCGCCGTACGCTTTGAGGAGGCGGATGAGGAGTACTAGCTCGTGTACCCAGTGTACAATTCCACCTACGAGTACCACTTCAGCGTGAAGCCGTGAGCCGCCGCCGCCCTCCGTCGTGACACCCCCTCCCGGGCACGTCTAGGATGTGTGTCTATAGTGATGAACTATGAACTATGTGTGTGTGTTTAACTTCGGCGCGAACATGTTATTTATAGGTTTTAAAATTTGCAGTTTGATTTGCGGTATCTATTTTGTGTCGGGCAAAATGTGCCCGCGAAATCCATTTAGGGTGAACCGTAAATCGATTTTGCGGGTTGGCCATTTAGCGGATCTGCGGAAGATATTCTTAGAGGGCCAAATCATTGTCTTCCCTCTGGGATCATGATGTCTGCTAGAACTATGTCGGTATTTCCCCTAAGAGGAAGGGATGATGCAACACACCGATGGTAGGTATTTCCCTCAGTGATGAGACCAAGGTTATTGAACCAGTAGGAGAACCACGCAACACAACATAAACAGCTCCTGCACACAAATAACAAATACTCGCAACCCGATGTGTTAAAGGGGTTGTCAATCCCTTTCGGGTAACGGCACCAGAAATATGCAAGGGCGGGAGAAAGTTGTAATAGATTAGATAAATAGATCATAAATAAAATGAAGTGCAGCAAAGTATTTTGTATTTTTGGTTTAATAGATCTGAAAATAAAAGAAAATGAAAATAGATCACGAAGGCAAATATATTAAAGAAGAGACCCGGGGGCCGTAGGTTTCACTAGTGGCTTCTCTCGAGAAAAATAGCAAACGGTGGGAAAACAAATTACTGTTGGGCAATTGATAGAACTTAAAATACTCATGACGATATCCAGGCAATGATCATTATATAGGCATCAAATCTAAGATTAGTAGACCGACTCTTGCCTGCATCTACTACTATTACTCCACACATCGACCGCTATCCAGCATGCATCTAGTGTATTAAGTTCATGAAAAAATGGAGTAATGCAATAAGAACGATGACATGATGTAGACAAGATTCGTTTATCTATTGCGGCAGATATGGAGCAATCAGAGTGCTAAAAAATCATTGTTGTTGGAATTTGAGAAATCACACAACTTGGTGTTCTCTTGAGTCATAATGACTTCACAACAAGATTGCACTCAAAAACAGATCTGACGAGAAAACGGCGAACGAAAAATAGGGCGAAATAATGCGGTAAATTTTGTGAAGTGGGGAAGAGGAAAACGAGAGGCAAATGGCAAATAATGTATATTGCAAGGAGATGAGATTTGTGATTAGGAACCTGGTTGATGTTGAAGATCGTCGCCGGCAACGGCGCCAGAAATTGCACGTGGCCGGGAGACTATCTTGACTTGATCCTTCCCGGCAACGGCGCCAGAAATTCCTCTTTATGTCTGCTAGAAGCACGTCGGTATTTCCCCAAAGAGGAAGGGATGATGCAGTATAGTGACGGTAGGTATTTCCCTCAGTGATGAGACCAAGGTTATCGAACCAGTAGGAGAACCTCCTCACACCACGTAAACAACAACTGCACACAAATAACATATACTCGCAACCTGACATGATAAAGGGGTTGTCAATCCATTCTGGGTATGGCGCCTCAAGATAGGCAAATGATGTGAGGTAAAAGTGGTAGATAGGATAAATAGATTGCGGATCAAATAAATTGCAGCAAGGTATTTTGTATTTTTTGGTTTAATAGATCTGAAAATAAATGCAAGGGAAAGTAGATCGCAAAGGCAAATCTGATGAAAAGAGACCCGGGGGCCGTAGGTTTCACTAGTGGCTTCTCTCGAGAAAAATACCAAACGGTGGGAAAACAATTATTGTTGGGCAATTGATAGATCTTCATATAATCATGACGATATCCAGCCAATGATCATTACATAGGCATCACATCCAAGATTAGTAAACCAACTCCTGCCTGCATCTACTACTATTACTCCACACATCGACCGCTATCCAGCATGCATCTAGTGTATTAAGTTCATGGAAAAATGGACTAATGCAATAAGGACGATGACATGATTTAGACAAGATCTATTTATGTAGAAATAGACCTCATCATTTTATGCTTAATAGCAATGATACATACGTGTCGGTTCCCCTTTGTCATTGGGATCAAGCACCATAAGATCGAACCCATTACAAAGCACCTCTTACCATTGCAAGATAAATAGATCAAGTTGGCCAAACAAAACCCAAATATCGGAGAAGAAATATGAGCCTATAAGCAATCATGCATATAAGAGATCAAAGAAGACTAAAATAACTTTCATGGATAAAAACATAGATCTGATCTTAAACTCAAAGTTCATCGGATCCCAACAAACACACCGCAAAAAGAGTTACATCATATGGATCTCCAAGAGACCATTGTATTGAGAATCAAACGAGAGAGAGAAAGCCATCTATCCACTAACTACGGACCTGTAGGTCTACAATAAACTACTCACGCATCATCGGAGAGGCACCAATGAGATGATGAACCCCTCCGTGATGGTGGCTAGATTGGATCTGGTGTTTCTGGAACTTGCGGCGGCTGGAATTAATTTCCGTCGACCCTCCTAGGGTTTCTGGAATATTGGGGTATTTATAGAGCAAATAGGTGGTGCGGGAGGCCACCGAGGTGGGCACAACCACACTGGCGGGCTCGGGCCTGTGCACGCCTGGTGGGTTGTGCTCACGAGCACCCTTCGTACTTCTCTCGCCCAACAGTATCTTCCGTCCGTAATAAATCCACAAAAGTTTCACACGTTTTGACTCCGCTTGGTATTGATTTCTGCGATGTAAAAAACAAGCGTAAAACAAAGAATCGCACCGGGCACTATGTCAATAGGTTAGTACCAAAAAATGGTATAAAATGATTATAAAATTATTGTAAAACATCCAAGAATGATAATACAAGAACATGGAACAATAAAAAATTATAGATAAATTGGAGACGTATCAGAGAACTTTAGCACAAAATGAACCCTATTTGAAAAAATGATTTCACCTCTTCTTGCAATGCACGACCCTCCTGTGTTGCTGCTCTAAGAGCATCTCCAATAGCAGCCCTTCTTTTGAAAAAAGCAAGACCTTGTGAAAAAATTAGACATGAAAACACGTTTTTGGGCACTGGCGTCGTGTCCACACTACAAAAAAAAGACACATCCGTGACATTTTGGGCCGAACGAATTTTTTTTCTGTCATACATATGACACTTCTATGACGATAATTGTGACAAAACCCAGTATCATCATAGATGTGGTGGGCTCCTACTTCTATGACAAAAAATCATGACAGAAAATGGGCTTTTCGTCCTGGGCGGGCCGGAGACGCAGCTGCATGACATTCTTTGGGCCGTCCATGACAGAAAAAACCATGGTAGAAGCGAGGGGGAGGAAAATTTCGGGGAGTTGCCGGTTACGGTGGGAGAGCGATGTGCTTTCTCAGACGATATGCTGGCGTGCGTGGCGTTGCTTTCTAATCAAGCCGAAGCGAGGCGTTGGGCTCTAATCGAACCCGAAGCGACAGACCGCAGTTACGTGTTACTAAACCCGAGCGATCGATCGATGGCTGTTAATCGAACCCGATGGAGCGATTCTTCGCTATCGCGCTAATCAAGCCGATCGATGCCGCTTATGGATGAACAAGGAGCGTTGTGTGGGGGGTGGATGAACAAGTGAGCGGTGGCGTTGCCTCGGATGAACAGAACCCGTGGTGTGGAGGGCTGGATGAACAGAGACGGTGGAGGGGTGGCCGTGGAGGGTGGTTGAACAGACCCCGTGGTGTGGAGGGTTGGTGAACAAGAGACGATGGAGGGGTGCCCGTGGAGGGGCGGTTGAACAAGAGTCGGTGGAGTAGCGCGGTGGAGGCTCGATGAACAGGAGCCCGTGGAGGCTGGAGGAGGTCGACGTAGCCTGTGGAGGCCGGAGGAGGTCGACGGTGGAGATGAACAGATCCCGTGGAGTCCTGTTTTGCAAGACGCCACACCCTCTCCCCCCTGCTTTCGACTCAGAAGGCCCAACACAAGTCTGTTTCATCTGCTTTATGGTACGCCACACCCTCCCAATGAACAGACCCTGCTTCACCATAGGAGGTCCGCTTCTCCGCTTTTGCGGCACGCCACACCTCCCGATCAACAGACCCCTGTTTCACCGTAGGAGGTCCGTTTCTCCGCTTTTGGCGACACGCCAGCCCCTCCCCGATCATCAGACCTCGCTTCAACGTGGCCGGTCGAACACAAGGCCGCTTCTCCACAGCGGTATGCTAGGCCTCGCTTCCATCGCCGCTCCGGCCCAAGCCCTCCCAATGAACACGACCACGCATTCCGCTCCGACCCAGCCGGTTGGCTCCCCATGAACACGACGACGATGTTGTTTCTCCGCTCCGACCCAGCCATGTACGTATGCGCGATAGGCGTTAGAGACCCCGCCAGATGTAACGATGTGGTCAGATTTTCTTTCTTGCACCTCGCCGCCAGACGACGCGTGTACATGCTACGGCGGCGCCTTACTACGACACGTCGCATGCGTTTCTACATCTACGACACGCACGCCACATCGCCAAGATGTACGCATATCGCTATACACTGAATGACAACGCCTACGCACGCTTTGACCAGGTGGGTCCCGACCGCCGTGCACTTCTTGCGGCGAAGATGTAGCCGGTGGGTCCCAGCAATGTGGGCGAATCGTTTTTTTCGCCAGACGCACTTCCTTATGTCAAGATGTAGCTGGTGGGTCCCCAGCAATGGGGTCGAATCGTTTTTGTCCGGATGCACTTCCTTGCGCAAAGGTGTAGCTGGTGGGTCCCAGCAATGGGGAAACGTTTTTTGAATATGGTGGCCCGTCTGCCGGGTCCCCGCTGCCGTGGAGGAATAATTATTTTCGCCGTAATTAGAGGCACTTCCTTGCTGCCGCCAGGACCCACCTGTCGGCCTCTCCACGCATACCCACGTCCGATGGAAGCCGCCTCGACCACGCTAACCACGCCACGCCGAGAGCACCTGTGGCGGTGGACGACGGCGAGGCCTAGGAAGGGGACGACGCGAGCCGGGAAGACGCGGCAAGGGATGCCCACGCCAGAGGAGTACGAGGGTTCACGGTTCGCCATGCGGTGTGAGGCTGCCATCACCGCAGAATAACAGGGGTGGGTGAGTAGAGGGATGGCCCGCGATGGTGGGAGTAGTAGGGCGGTGAGGCTCCGCCGCAGATCGCAGCCGCCACGGAGGCAGGGAGCACGAGGCATGACCGGCGCTGGTTTGTGCGGCTAGAGCAAGAAGACCAGAGGTTGAAGAAGCACTACGCCATTGGATGGACATCGCACGGTCACTGGAGCTAGAATCGTGCAGATATTGACTAAGTTGACAAAGCCTCCGTCCCCGTCTAACTTAGTAGGCCCACAAGTCAGCCTCGCCACTATACTAGGTCCCAGCCTAACTGGGGAGTATTCATTTTTTTTTGTGCGTAATAAGGAGGCACTCTCTTGCGGCGAAGATATAGCTGGTGGGTCCGAGCCGAGCCGGGAGGAGGAGTAGACAACCCGCCGGGCGCTTGCTTGAGCTGCCGGAGCAGAAGAGCAGAGATTGAAGAAGACGACGTACCGCTGGATGGCCATCCAACATCCAACGCTTAAGCGCCAACCTTTTTTAGGAAAGCCTCAAATCTGTGGAAAACAGCATACAGCCCATCTTCCATTATTTTTAATAATTTACAGCCCATTTGCTAATTCTTAAGGTTTTTTTGGAGCCCATATTCCTTTTGTTAGCATTACAGCCCATATTGTGGCCACGGTTAAAAACTTATACGAAATTTTGCATATTTCGGTGCAGTCTGAACTGTTTTTAATCCTGAAATTTGAACTCACATTCAAACTGATTTTAAAAATAAATGTATATCAATATAAAATCCAACAAATTCTCCACACATAAAAATTAATGTAATTTAAAATCTCAAATGAAGAAAAAGATATTTGAAACTAATCACGGTTTGATGTGTTTTAAAATGTACAGCCCATTTCTCATTACTAATGGGCTATTTTCTCGCCAACCAATGAAAGCTCTCCTCGCCTTGAAAGATTTGCAGCCCAACAGTTCGTGGTCGGTGTATTAAAGTAGGGGGTACCTTAGTACTCGAACTTGTGCACGGGCGGTCGCAGCGCGCATGCAAGGTTCGCCGGCGCCCGCCAAGACCCTCCGTCATTTCGCATCGCCATTCAAGAACAAAGTGTCAATCGAGAAGATAAAGGCCCCTGCAAGAGGAGCTTGCCGGAAGGCCAACCAAGGCGCTTCAGAAGACTTGCCGCGACGCTTCAAGGCCCCGGAAGGTTCGACGACCGCAAGCTTGCCGAGCAACAAGAGAAGAGTCGCTGCAAGGCGCTTGTCGCGACAAGGCTGCCACCCCAGCCAAACTCCAGTAGCCCAGCAACGTGTCGCCCTGTGGCCATCCCAGAGCACGCGGGCGCAGGCGCCGCACAGCCATGCAGAGCGAGGTGGCAAGCAAAGGCGACAAGGAGGCCATCGTGGCAACCGTGGCTCACCTAACGGCCGCTTTTTTACATTTGTTAGCGACGGACGGGCATTAAATGCCCTTGTCCCCTGCTGTCAGAGTTAGGTAGGGGGGCACTGTTGGTCACTGTTGTACCAACCTGCGTTATTACCTTTCTACCTCCTCTTCCTACGCTGCCACCTATTGGTGCCCCCTTTAGACTATAAAAGGGAGGCCCATGCGCACGTAGGAGGGGTTCGGTTCATTCGACACATCCAACACCGCCATACGCTCGCACTCTCGAGCAAGATCAAATACAAACACAAAGCAGCAGTAGGAGTTTTATCTCTCCGGAGAGCTCCGGCTGGGTAAAATCGCCTGCCTCCCCCCGCTACCGACCTCTATCTGCTCTGCAAGACGCCTCCGCCTCCCTTGCCGGACTAGAAGGCCCCTCGCCCATAGGTGCTCGTGGGTCGCACAGAGAGACGCCCGACATCTTTGGTGCGCCAGTAAAGGCGCGTCGAGGTTGTGAGCATTCGATCCGTCTCCGCTACATCAATGCCTTCATCAACATGCCGCCAAAGAAGAAGCCTTCGAGGTGGCCGCCCGCTTACATCGATTTTTCCACCACCGCCAGAGCAAGCGGGCGGTGGGGTGGACGCCAGCGGAGAAGCGGTGCCGACGGGGACCACGTCGTCACCAGGTCCAAAACAAGGCCCCGCAAGCGCCGGGCGCATCGCGGCATAACCGACCTTCCTGTGGAGGTGCAAGATCGACAACCCCCGGTGCTCCTAGCACCGCTGCTCGATTGGAGCAAGGCCAAGCTGGTGGGTCGCGAGACGCTCGAAACCAGCATGCACGCCAAAGATGCTTGCGCAAGCAAGGTGCGGTCGCCGGACGGGCGCTGTTCTCCCAATCCAGCTTGGGAGTCCGAGCACATCCCCGCCTCGTGCCGCTCGCCGCCACCGCCACCCAAGATAGCAGAGGAAGCGCCGCCCGAGCCCAGCCGCTTTAGATTACCCTCCGTGCCACAAAAGATTGACGATCGAGGATGACCATTTACACCTTCATCAGCTTTCGCTAACGGCGATAAGCCCCGCAACCGAAGCGATCGAAGCCCGCGAGGCGCCAGCACAGCCGACGCCGATAAGACTGGCTGGGTGCCACCTCCGGCACTCCCAGCCTCAAGGCTAAGATCGCTGCTCGCGGGCCAACCCGACACCGACTCCACCGCTGTCGTCGGACCGCGAACTCCGCCGCGATCAACGCCACGCTTCTCCAAGAATGACAAAGACGAAGATGCTCGTGACTCGATCGAGCGCAGGCGAAGCGCGACGTTAATCCGACCAGCGCTTGGGCCCACTGGTCGATATGCATGCGCCAGGGAACCAGCGACTTGCCGACGCTGCAGGTTACCCCTGCGCTCACCCGTGAGCTGCGGCAAGTCCAAAGGGCCCGTAACCAAGAACTTCAAGCCCGACGCGTCTCGAGAAGTATGATGGCAGGATACATCCGTCGGAGTTCCTCAAAGATCTACACCATCGCGTGCAAAGCTGCCGGAGGGCGCGACGAGAAAATCTCGCCAACTACTTCCGCTGGTGCTCAAGCCCAACATCGATCTTGGCTCATGCACTTGCCGGACGGCTCCATCTCTTCATGGGCGGACTCAGGTCATCGCTTGTTGGCGCTTTTCACAGCGCCACAAACCCCATGGCCAGAGAGTGATCTCGTGATCTCGCTCGCCCGTAAGAAGGGAGAGCCGCAAGTACATTCAGAGATTCAGCAGTGCAAGCGAATATCCCAGACGCGTCCACTTCGCCACGGTTATTAGCGCGCTCCATCGAACGGCGAATCAAGCAGGATGAGGGAGGAGATGGCGATGTGCAAGATCGAGATGTCGCCGAAGCTCTATGCTCACGCCGACAAGTGTGCACGGGCCGAGGAGGGAGGAAAATCCCTGAGAGATTGCAGGAGCGTATGATCGGCGACAAGGAGGATGCCGCCCCGGCAAGGAAGAACCAGAGGCGGAACAACAGGAAGAGAAAGGCTAAGGATGTGCTAGTTGTCGAGCATTCCGGCAACGGAGGCGGCTCCGACAAGGCCAAAGCTGATGACTCCGGCGAGGCCGTGGTAGCCGCCGACAAGCAGGATGGCTCCGGCAAGCGGTATTGCAAGATCCACCGCACCAAGGGCCATGATCTCCAAACCTGCAAGAAAGTCGAGCAGATGGCGGAGCTGCAGAAGGCTGAGTACAAGCGCCGCGACAAGGAGAGAGCCCAGGGAGGTGGCGGAGGATCCGGCAAGAAGTTCCCCGCCCGGGAGGGCACTGCAGGTAGGCTAAGCCGCGGCAAGGAGACAGGCCTCTCGTGGCCGCGACAAGGACTTAAGATGAAGATGAGGATGAAGAGGTGGAGGAAGATGAGACTGATGACCAAGAGTTTCAGAAGGCAACGGAGGTGTTGTGCATTGACGGTGGTGCCTCTCTGCACACCTCGCACCGCCAACTCAAGCAGTGGGTGCGAGAAGTAAACGCTGCAGAGCCGTCCGTCGAGTCGCACAAGCCTCTGAAGTGGTCCAGCACGCCCATCGTCTTCGATGTTGAGGATCACCCTGACCGCATCACCGCGGTCGGGTGCTTGCCGATGTTGGTCTCACCAACAATCCGCAACCTCAAGGTCACAAAGATGTTGGTTGACGGCGGGGCCGGCCTAAACCTGATTTCCTCCGCAGTGCTCAAGAAGCTCCAGATCCCCGACACCGAGCTCGAAGAAACTGGTACCTTTCAAGGGATAAATCCGGGAAGGAGCAAGCCAAAAGGGAAGATCACACTGCCAGTGACATTTGGCAGCGAGCTGAATTTCAGGACAGAGAAAGTCACATTCGATGTTGCTGATATCCCATTACCTTACAATGGGATACTAGGCCGTCCAGCGCTCGCCAAGTTCATGGCAGCCTCTCACCATGCCTATAATGTGCTCAAGATGCCAGGTCCGATAAGTGTCATTTCTATCCTAGGCGACAAGAAAGATGCACTTATGTGCACCGACAAGATCTACCGGGAAGCAGCAGCCGCCGCGGAGCATAAACCACTTGCCGCTGAAGCTCCCCGGGAGAAGAAGAAGAATGGCAAGTCCGGCAAGAGCAGCTCTGATGCCCACTCCGGCAAGCACACCTCCCCGAAGCGCTGCGCTGCCGTCGAGGACGCACCATCGAGCTCCACCGGCACGTGCAAGAAGGCGAAGATAGCCTCACCAAAGACTAAGCCCGGCAAGCGTAGCTCTGATGCCCACTCCGGCGAGCGCACCTCTTCGAAGCGCTGCGCGGCCGTTGAGGACGCACCATCGAGCTCCACCGGCAAATAAAGCAAGGAGAAGCAGTCAGTTTCAAACTTTTGAGTCGTATTCCTTGAAAGACCGTACCTTGTATGGAAAACTTGTGCACGAAGGGATCGAATCGTGGCTAAGTTGCGCCCTTGATCTGTTTCGAGTCCGCTCAACAATGAAGGTGCACCGCAACTAGCCCGACGAGGTTTCTCGCCGGGGGCAACACCGCCAGCGGGCTGCTGACGTTCCGCACTCAGTAAGTGTGCTTGCCCCGGCGAGTTCCCTAAAAAGTGTGAGGGTGAAAACATACAGGGGAGAAAGTCGAGGAAGAAGTACGATCCCGTCGGAGCACAGAAGACAGCAAAAGCTAAGTAGCCAAAGTTTGAGCCGAGTCAATTTTAAATTTCTCAAGTTATATTCCTTGAACGTTCGTGCCTTGTATGGAAAACCTGTGCGCGGAGGAATCGGCTCACGGCTGAGTTGCGCCCTTGCGTTGTTTCCGAGCCCGCTCAACCATACAAGTGAGCTGCAACTAGTCCCGACAAGATTTCTTGCCGGAGGCAGCACCGCCAGCGGGCTGTTGATGTTCCGCACTCAGCAAGTGTGCTTGCACCGGCAAGGTCCCTCAAAGCGTAGGGTAAAAGCATACAAGGGATGCAACAGAGTAAAGGGAATAACATAGCAAGCAGTACCCAGAATAAAGTTATATTACAAGAATAACTTATTATGGCACTGACTAGATTGTTCTCAGAACCAAAACGGCAGCAGCAAGAAAAAGGGAGAAGAAGGGTGGCCTAATCCAAGACGCCCGCCGCCGACCCTCCCCGACCTCGCTCACCTTGTCCACGATGGGTGCGACGATGGCCCCGAGCTCCTCAAGATCAGCGCCTCCCGTAGCTTCTTGGTGACGCTGGAGAGGTCGATGCCGGGTTATGGAAGAGGACCTTCACCAACACCTTCTCCAAGATCCCGCGAGATCGCGCATGACTCGCCGGCCAGCTGCTTCGGATCCTTTCCCGAGCTGCCGGAGAGCCGCCACCACATCCTTGAAGAAAGCGTGAGCTTGGCGCTGGGCTGAGATTCTCCTCGGAGAGTACCCAAGCTCGTAAAGTTCAGCCCGCCAACTCCTCGTCAATGAGCTGCTGGCGATGTTGATGAGGCCCTCCGTCCGAGCTCGACCGTGGTCTTGAAGGTGTTCTGGTCTCGCGCCCTCATCAGCAGCCTCGTTGCGCTTTGAGGTCTTTTTCTCAGATATCTTCTCGCTTGGCGGCGCCCAGCGCCTCCGCCAAGGTGGCCAATTTCAGCTCTAGATCAGCCGAGTCCTTGGCGGTGTTCAGCTCCTTGATCTTCTCGGAGAGCTGAACTTGCAGATCGCTGGGGCTGCAGGCGTCCTTCTCACGATCGCTACTGGAGTGCGGTAAGCTCTTCGTTTCGTTGTCGCGTCCGGCCCAGCTGCGCCACCTTCTCCTCTAACTCCTTCCCCGGCGGCTTCAAGAGCAGCAGGGCGGCGCCCTTCGCCTCCTTGAGTGCCCCGCCAAGTGATTGTTCCCGGACGGCGAAGCCTCGTCATGGCTGTCCAAGTATGCCTTCTTCAGATCAGCTCACCATCCCGCTTAGATAGCTCCTTGGCGGCAAGCCTCTCGCTGCTCCTCGGCTTCAGCCTTCTCCAGATGAACGCCGCTTCGCCTCGCCGAAGGCGCCTCTCCTCGCAATGGACCGAGGGCCTCCTGGTTTGCTCTTGAGCTCTTGGCGATGTTTCTCCATATCGACTCCCTCTGCTGACAAGCGCTTCTCGACTCAAGCTTCGCTTTGCGGGCGCGTAGAGTGACACCAGCCAAGCGGTTGCTCCTCCTCGGACCACGCCGCTGCCGCTTGGCCTGCCGACCACCGCCACCGGTAGAGGCAAGTACTTCGTCGAACTCCTCTCCTTCAACCGGCGCCCGAGCTCGATGCCCAGGAGCTTGATACACGCCCGGCTTTCAAGTAAGCAGCTGGGTTTGGGGCTCCTGGGCCCACAAGGCAGCGGCGGAGGGGCCGGGCAGTGCAGCGCCAGGCCTCAGATCCTCCGGTCACAAGACGATCGCTGACCCCGCCAGCCCTCAGGCTGCAGCGGCCTTGGCGGCCTCTTCGTCAGCGGGCTCGTCGCACCGGCCTCTTCCTCATCAACAGCGACATCCCCTGCAGTTGCTGCCAAGACGCCTCCTTGCCGGTGGCCTCAGCTTCCATCGGGTCCCCAAGGGGAGGATCTGAAGACAGGGAGAGGAAGAGAAAGTCAAGCAAATACCCAAAAGGAAGAAAAAGAAAGTCAGCAGAACCCAAGGGAGAGTCCCCGACAAGGAGGGTCACCTGCGCTGGGCTCCGTGATCATGGGCTCCACCACCGGGGGCTCACTGGTTCCGCCCCTTGCCGGAGAGGGCTCCCATATCGGGGAATCGGCCCTTGGTGGCGTAGTCAAAGCCGACGACACCTCCGGGTCGGCCTCCGACCGCTCCTGGTGGGCCTTTTCTCCTCCTGTATACAAAAGGGTCAGCAATCAAGATATTAGCAGAAGAAGAAGCACCCATGCGCGCCCCACAACAGGAAGCAAACCAATGCACTTACGCTGGGTCTGTGCTGGGAGCTGCTGCGAGGGGAAGGGACAGGGTCCGTCAAAGTGGTCTCGGACGTATCTTCTGCCGCCGCAGCAGGATCGTCCTCGATGTTGACCACGGGGACCTTGGCCCTCTTCGCCGCCCTCTCCGCCAAAGTCCTGAGACGGGACAGGGGTTTGGAGAGAAACAGATTAGATACAAGACAAACAACAACGAGGATCAAAGAAAGACAAGTACATTATGAAGAAAGCCTTACTCCTCCTCCTCCTCCTCCTCTTCATCATCATCGGAGCTCAGCGCGGAGAGTTCGAACTCCGGTACCCTCTCGGCGCGACATGGTGGAGGAGTAGGCTCCCTCCGGCGCTTGTCGAGGGCTGTGGCAGGATCAGGCATGGCGGCCCGGGAAGACCCCGCCCGCTTGCCGGGCGCTGCTCGACCTCCCTGCTGCAATGGTACTTGCCGCAGTAGAACGTGTCCCACGGTGCCGCGGCTGCTGGACGGCCTGCTCCTCTGCCAGCTCTCCGACTCGACGGAGGCGCCTTCTTGGTCGAAACTGGGGCTGCGCTGGGCTCCGCCATGTAAGTTGCTCAAGATGGCTGGCTGCTCGCGCCCGACGGGCTCGCCTGCTCGCCTCGCCTCCCTTCGCCATCGCTTTCTCCGCAGTTCTCCCGGCGGCAAGGCTTGCCGCAACAGTTGATCCGCCCGCCAGCAGAAGCCAACCGCCAGCAGTAGCGCCGCCGCTTCTTCGCCCTCGCTAGCGATATACGCCACTCATCGGGCAAGTGGTGGCACGGTGAGGAGCTTCGCCGCCGGAATTGATCGCCACCTTCGATAAGTCGTCAAAGAATTGCTGCACGACTCAAGAAGAAGTTTCTATCCAGCTTATGCGCTTATCCCATGCGAAGTCGACCGCATCATTAGCGCAGATGCGATCACGCCGGAGTTATTGCACAAAGGGACAACGCCGCGCCTAACCGGAACCACTCGATGATTGGCGCCGGCTTGAACATCTCCCTCAAGATCGCGCCAAGCTCCATAACCGTGAAGTTGAAGTTGAGGCTTGGGCGCAGCTCATGAAATCCGCTGGCCGCTAAACAGCCAGCGGGCTCTCCTCGCCGCAGAGGGGCGATACGACGGCTGAAGGAAATCCGCGCCAACCGCCTTTATTGTGAGTCCGCATGCTCGAGCCGGAGGATCCGGTGGTGGCGACGCGCCTTGGCGCGTCTGGGCGACAGAGCGCCTGGGCCAAGGCTATGCACCACCCGGGTTCGGGCGCGCAGCTTGGTGAACAGCCAAGGGTCGGCATCACAGATCCAGCACCACTCCGCCTCCACTCGCCCCACTTGTGCGGAGCTCGCCTGGCCAAGTACACCTCCTTCATACCCATCCGGGAGGTCCAGCGATTCCGCCAGCTGGCTCCTTTCTTGGCCCGAGGGGAGAAATAATGACTAAAAAGAGCGACATTGGGGAGGATGCCAACAAAGTTCTCGCAGAGGTAGCGAAACCGCCATTGTCGAACGGCGCTGGGGGTGAAATCAAGCAGATGGAACCCGAGGTATTCATGATGTCGCAAAAGAAATCAGAAAAGGTGGGCAGAGCCCGCAATAGAAGAACACAGGAAGAAGTGGTACTTCGGGCACTTCTTCGATTTGAGGCCTCCGGAAAGCACCGGCGGCGCTGGGTGCGCCTGCCTCCACGACCAGAAGAGGTAGAACTCCGCCCCAGCGCCTCCGGGTGAGCTCGGGAGGAAAAGCACGCGCTTTGGCGCAGCCTCTCGAGCCTCAGCGCCCGCCGACTTCACGCCTTTTGAAGTTTTCGAGCCTTCAGAGCCTTCCCGCCTTCGGAGCCATGGCGAAGCAGCGGGGAAGGCGAAGGCAACGACGGCGGCGGCGGCGCGAAGGGCGGCGAACACAGCTCTTTTGACTTGGGAAGCGGAGGGAGCGGCGGAGCTTTCGGAAGAAGGAACCGCAAGTGGCGGAAGTGGGGAACGGCCCGCTTCTCTCGCTTATAAACAGGGATGCGAACGCTACGCATTTCCGGAGTTAAGTATTGACCATGTTCTTCCCACGACGCCGCAATCGACGCGTGTCGCTATGTAGAGGACGCGTGGACACGGAGTCCGACAGGCGTGGACCTGTGCAGCGGTGCCCATGCACTGCTTTGGGCCCGCCCAACAGCGCCGGCACCGTATGGCCCAGCCCGGCTCTGCCGGTGTACTAAAGTAGGGGGGTACCTTAGTACCCCGAACTTGTGCACGGGCGGTCGCAGCGCCCCGCGGCAAGGTTCACCCGGGCGCCCGCCAAGACCCTCCGTCATTTCCTGTTACTGCCATTCAAGAACAAAGTGTCAACTGAGAAGGCAAAGGCCCCGACAAGAGGAGCTTGCCGGGAAGGCCAACCAAGGCGCTTCCAGAAGACTTGCCGCGACGCCCCGCGCGTCCCGGCAAGGCCCGATGACCGGCAAGCTTGCCGGAGCAACAAGAGAAGAGCCGTGGCAAGGCGCTTGCCGCGGCAAGGCTGCCACCCCGCAGTCAAACTCCAGCGCGTCCAGCAACGTGTCGCCCCAGGGCCATCCCAGGAGCACGTGGCGAGGCGCTGCACAGCCATGCAGAGCGAGGTGGCAAGCGGAGCTGACAAGGAGGCCATTGTGGCAACCAGTGGCTCACCTAACGGTCGCTTTTACATCGCTAGCGACCGGACGGGCATTAAATGCCCTTGTTCCCCGCCACGAGTTAGGTAGGGGGCACTGCTGGTCATCTGTTGTACCAACCTGCATTATTACCTTTCTACCCCTCTTCCCACGCTGCCACTGTTGGTGCCCCTTTAGACTATAAAGGGAGGCCCATGCGCACGAGGGAGGGGTTCTGTCTATTCGACACATCCAACACCGCCATACGCCGCACTCTCGAGCAAGATCAAATACAAACACAAAGCAGCAGAGGAGTTTTATCTCCTGAGAGCTCCGGGCTAGGTAAAATCGCCTGCCTCTCCGCAGCGCCTCGACCTCGATCTGCTCGCACACGCCCGCCTCCCTTGTTGGACTAGAAGGGCCCCCTGCCCCATAGGTGCTCGTGGTCGATAGAGAGACGCCTGACAGCCCCGACAAAGCGACTTACTTGGCAAATCACAAAAACTGGTTGTGGCTGTGGACCCAAACTGTCCACTTCTACACGCATGACAAGATTCTCGATGGAATGTCGTTGACCACATCGACCACGCGCCGAGAGCACCAAGGCGGTGGACGCATTTACGAGGCCTAGGAAGGGGACGACGTGGAGCCGGGGAAGACGCGGCAGTGGATGCCCACGCGAAGAGGAGTACCAGGGTTCACTGGTTCGGCTGCGGTGTGAGGCTGCTGTTGACGCAGGACCTGGCTAGCGGTGGGAGTAGTAGGGGCGATGAGCCCTCAATGGCACCACAGCCGGCCATTGGAGGCAGGAGCAGGCAGTCTCCCCGGCGCTGGTTTGGGCGGCTGTTGCAAGAAGAGCAGCGATTGAAGAAGCAGGAGGACTGTTCGATTCAAATCCAACTGTTACTGCTGCTAGAATCGTTTGTTGACTAAGTTGACAAGCCTTGCGTACGCGTCAACGTAGTAGGCCCATAGGTCAGCCTCCCAACCAGTGCGCCCCAGATGTCAGTGGGAGGAATCATTTTGTTTCATGTAATAAGGAGGCAGTTGATTGCGTGCGGCCAGGCCAGCGGAGAGAGTAGGGTGGCCGGGAAGCTCATGCTGCATCACAATGAGCCACAAGAGGAGGGAGCAGGCAGTCCCGCCGGCGCTAGTTTAGGCGGCCGGAGCAGGAAGATCAGACATTGAAGAAGCACGGCGGCTAGAATCGTGTGTTCACTGACAAATCCTTGCATAAACAAGTCAGCCTCGAAATCTGTGGCGTGTACAGCCCATTTGCTATTATTTTTATAATTTTTACTCATTTTCTAATTCATATGGAATTTATTGCAGCCCATTTTCCATTTTTAGAATTGCCGGGCATTTTCTGGTCAGTACCAGGGTCAAAAAATTAACTAAGTGTGTGGGAAATTTTTGCTGGGGAACGAAATATTCTTAATCCAAAAATTAATAGCCATACTAAAACAAATTTAAAAATAAGTTAGTACTATGTCATGTTAAATCCAATGAAATACGTATAAGATATTAGCGAAGAACAAAATTCAAAAAAAACTAATATCCCATTTACTCGTCTTGAAAGATTTGCAGCCCGGTAATTCGGAGAAAACAAATAGGCCTAGCTTGGGTATTCTTCAAAAAGAAATACTGGGCTACCTATTTTCCCAAAGAATTGGTGCATGAGCATTTAGCTTTATTTATTTATTTACTTATTTATGTTTAGGGGACCATGAGCATGTACCTGGGCCGGATTCATGTGAGAGCATCCCTTCCAGTTAATTATGGGCTTCTCTATTGGGCCTTCATCAGTGGGCTGCATGTTATCAAAAAGTGGAAAATGTGTTTCATACGAAAAATAGTATGAGCTACGTACGGTACAGGGCACTAAAGGATCGAACCGTGCAATGACTTCCAAAACATTGTGTTTGTCGTTCTAACAACACATTTATATTCAACCAATGACTAAATATACTACTGATTGTACATTGAAAACAGAAAGAAGAAGCAACTAGGGCTGGGGTGCAATGTATAAGAAGCAGGCCGTAAGAGTGAAGACGCAGCTCTCTTCCAAACCAAACATCAGCCATCATTACAAAAGGGCTACCAAAAAGAACAAGTGTATGCATCAAACTAAATAAAGATCCTACTACACCAAGTGTACGATCTAACTAACTGGCTCGCTTAGACGTTACTATTTATTGTCAGGAGATTGGCCGACGGCTTGAACCAGATGGGTGCTCGACGGGGAAACTCCAGCCAAGAGGGTCGAAGTCTGATACTTGCGACCCTCTCTCCTACTTTGGGCTGCAGAGCGTGGCGGCACATATCAGGGTATGGTGCATGCAGAGACGCATGGTACGCTGTGTACACACAGTTTTGCCTGATGAACAAAACCGCGCTGCCATCATGATCCTTGCCGCCGGTTATCTCCTCGTTAATC
Organism: Aegilops speltoides; assembly: GCA_021437245.1. Classification (NCBI taxonomy): domain Eukaryota; kingdom Viridiplantae; phylum Streptophyta; class Magnoliopsida; order Poales; family Poaceae; genus Aegilops; species Aegilops speltoides. The sequence continues at coordinate 314,671,596 of CM038141.1, forward strand.
GGATAACTCAGTCCGACAAATAGAGAGCGTGTGCTAAGGCTACTTACCAGCCTCGGTGAAAAATTCCTCAAGGCCCGAGAAGCCGGGATCCCGCTCAAAGACCTTGCAAGGAATGTGATTGTATTCCGCGAAACAACACGTCCGCACGCGCGAACGATCATCAATCTTTAAATGCCGCCCGATCGAGCTAGGAACCACCTGCAATCGCCATGCCGCTTTTCTTTGAAAGGTTCGGGATTAGGAAGGGTAGGGACACCAAAGTGCCTACAACATCATATCAAGTTGACTCAATAAAAAGGGCTCTTGATTTAGTCAATCTTAAGAACAGCATGTTATGAGCATGAATATTTTTTCAGTAAATGTTGACAGTAATATAAGCAAGCCATCATGATATCATAGGAAAGTAACATACTGATGTAACAGCCGTTTGTAGTGATGACTGGAGTAGGCCAGCAATACGTCCAGCCATAGAAGGAGTCGACAGCGTAAATGAAGCCCTTGTGTTAAATGGCATCAGAGAACCATGGAGGATGTATGATCCTGTGATGGACGTGCAAATTTATCCACTTACCGCAGTGACCTATCAGATAGGCGAGACCGCGGTTGAAGAACACAATTAGCCTGACATCTTTATAATTCCTAGATCTTGTGGGCACTTGGCAGATTCCAACCTTGAGCAAATCAAACTTGGTATCATGTTGGCTACTGTAAGATTCTGAGTATTCTGGGCCGCGGTACCAAAGCAGTGCAATGTTAATCAAAGGAAGGGGGATCAATCGCTGGGTGAAGACCTCCACGAGCATCCAGCTGCTGCGACCTTTGACGAGCACCATCCAAGACATGTTCATGCCGACCCAGTACATACTGTTAATGTAGCTGAGGCTGACGGGGATCGGATCGCAGTGAAGGGGGTTGATGCTCGCCACCCTATGATCGTTATGCTGCGTGACATGCTGTTTCTGAAGACCAGGCGGCATCAGCAAGCAAGGAGCTGGCTTAAAAAGCTCCGGCCTGACGGCTTTGAGTAAACGGTACAGCCCCGACGAGCACGCGGTGAGCGGCATGGTACTGAGATTGTCCACACGCGAAACAATGAGCTTGATTACCACTGTGGGGAGCGAATTCCAGCCATTCTTTCAGCGGACGTTGCTCGGTTCTGCCATTGTTAGTGCTTGGGTTTTGGACGAGGGTGGAGGTGCCTTAGCGGGGATGGAAGCTTGGACGAGATTATGTGCGGACAAAGATGGAGAAGCGAATATGTGCTGCGGGAAGTGGACACGTGATGATGACTACAGCACGCCGCTTGACTTACGAGACACAAACCAGCAGCGTAGGGTCATATCGATGCCAGACAACTTGCTTGAGTGATCACAAGATCGGTACTCCCTACAAGCACCTACTACAAGATTATGCCCTAGCTTGCTAGAGTAGAGTAGTAGAGTAGGACTCTGCTCTACTACTAACACCGGAGGAGTAGTATATTCTAATCTAAAATAGTTACAAACTTCGATGCCCGATCATGGAACGACTACGAACCGTGCTCAAAGACCGCGTCTACGTGGTGTTTGGACTTATATGCAAAAACAATAGCAAGATGCCCGTGCATTGCACGGCACACCATCATCACCAACTCGGTTTCCTATAAGAGTAGATATATATAGATGTAGATAGATAGAGACTAGGGAGTACTAGTAAGGACACCATCTACTGCTTCGTGTGCTACTCCTGCGCTCCATTCGGCTGCCCCAACGTCCCCCTACAGCCACTCCCTCCTGCGCTCCATTCGGCAGGCGTTGCTGATATCTGGGGAGCGCACTCTCGCGACTGCTGGCAGCCACGACTTCACCGACGACGACTTCTTCCCCAACCTCGGCAACCTCTTCCTCAATGACATGGGCGACAACCTCAACACCAACGGTGCTGCTCCCGTTGCACCGTATGTATTTCTGTCCTTCCTGTTTGAAATCGTGGTAGAATTCATGTTTCTACTCTGTATCCTACTACTATGCCAGTCCACATGATTAGTTTCATCTCTGTTATAGCCGTCATGACTTATTTTGTGCTTATTCGGATTAAATCTCGTAGTAACTTGCTCACATATTCAACTGGCGCAACGTCCCCTACAGCCACTCCCGTTTCATGGACGGCCTGGTCGAGGCCTCCAAGGAGCCCTTCGTCCACTCCTATGAGTGCCCGATGCCGTTTTGTGGCTCGCTGGCGGACATGGTGCATCACCTCACGGATGCGTGCAACAGTCACTGCTAGCCCTTGGCGGAGAACATCAAGTATGACACGTGCTACCGGTTCACCATGCCGGAGTCGCTGGAGGATCACCGCCACCTGCTAGTCTCAGAGGAGGACGGCAGCGTCTTCCTCTTGATTGTGGGCACCAGCGAGGCCCGCGCAGGCCGCCGCCCCGTCTTTGTAGCGTGCGTCTACTACCCCTCCGGGTCACGTGGGCGGCGAAACCGGCCTCATCGGACAGACTTGGAATCTGAGGAGCTGGGACTATCCCGCCAATGTGGACTAGGAAAACCCATGGCATCTGTTCTATCCTTTACCTGCCGACTCGGTGCACGGGGACTCCAAGGAGGTTCACCTGGACATACGCATTATCAAGTGCACTTAGAAAACATGTAGTGTGTGTGTGGGCGCTTATGGCGCGTGTCTTTGCCGCTTTTGATTCTTTAAGCTTGTGTTAAACTTGAGTGGCTTTCGCCGCAGTCCTTCCTTTGAACTGCTCCTCTCAGTGAGCTGATGTAAGACACTTTGGGTTTCATTTGATAATGGAACTGGGGAGGAGCCTCCCTGTTCTTCTAAAAAAATACGCATTATCAAGTTAAATGTTGATCATTAGTCTTCGCCAATGTAATCCGTTGTCTAAGCATGTGGAGACTTCCATGCGTGATCTTGCTCTATTGGAGTATCGCGCATGAATAAAAGTGTATCCGCTATGGTTTAGTCTAGAATCTTCCATGTATGAATTTTTACTATAGTATCGTGAAAGACTTACGATGAACCATTTCTTACATCTCCTCCGCCCCTTGCAAGTCATCCTGATTTAATCCTTCCGCCTAGGTGTATAAGGGCATGGTTAATATTACTTAATAGTATAGCCAACTGTTGACTATAAGAAAGTGCCATGTCATCTCAGAGCCAACATGTATAACAATCGATACTCAAAACTAATTTAAAGATCATTTCTTGCAAAGCACAATAAGTGTTATTTCTTCACAAGTTTTGGATGCAGGTTGAACAGTTGAACGCTTTTGTTTGCAAAAGATACCTTTTTATCTATTTCACCCGGATGTTTGTGAGCTCTAGAAATGAGATAATATCCGAAGAAACCTATCGATACCCGTTACACATGAGATGACCCCACATCCTTTGTAAAATAAACAACTCCCGATCAATGCATTTCACTCTTCAAAGGCAACGCACGGCACCTTACTACTATAGATTAGTACGACCAAAAATTGAACTAACATTATATATAGTACGATAAATACTGATGCATGTCACCTAAAATTATATCATTCAAAACTATGTTCAAATACGAATCCAACGATATAGTTTTTGTTGACATGCACTAACATTTTGTCAGTTAAATCTTTAGTCAAATTCAATGGGGAACTAATAAACCACGACCGATGTAGTACAGGTGTAGAGGGCGGCGCTGCACGGGAGTCTCACCTCTCACCCCGCTCATGGCGCGGCAGTAAAGCCGTCATATCACAAAACCCAACCACTCCTAGTAATAAATGGCCTGGTAAAATAAACGGACAAGCAACCATCACATCCCTCCGTCTTTTTTGCATTTCATCTCTCTGCATTTACTTTCTCCGGTTCATCTCCCACGCTCGATCCGTAGCTACTACTCCTAGGGCCAGTTGTCGTGGTTCTAAGCCTGACAGTAGAATAGGGGGGTAGGTATGGAGAGGCAAGATCTTAGATATGGAGTAGTTGTATATGCAAGGGATTTACGAGTTCAGGCCCTTCTCGGAGGAAGTAAAAGCCCTACGTCTCGGAGCCCGGAGGCGGTCGACTGGATTATAAGCGTATGAGTTACAGGGGTGCGAACCCTTTACACTGAGGAGGCGGGTGGCTTATATAGTGTCCGCCAGACCCCTCCGGCCCTCAGTTATGCAGGGTTTAAAGTACATTAAGGCCTGGCGTTACTGGTAACGCCTTACATCAAGTGTCATCATGGCCATAAAGTCTACTTAATTGCAGACCGTTTGGATACAGAGTGACTCTTGGACTCCTGGTGGTCGAGTGAGGCTTCATGGTCGAGTGTCTTCGAGTCCGTCGAGTGGAATCCCTCCAGGTCGACTGGAAGGCAGTTTCTTCTAAAGATGTCCTTGGGGAGGGTACCTTGGACAGGTTCATGACCCTACCCTAGGTACATGACTTCATCATTAGCCCCTGAATGGATCGAGATTTGAGTGTGGAAGGAGTTGATAATCTTTCCGACTTGCTTTTCGTGCTGCGAGTGTGTCTTACTCTGGATCAATGGCTTTTTGGCGATGGAGTCAACTTCTCTTTCAGTCGCCTTGATCCATTCTTTACATCTGTCGAGTGAACTTTATGAACTTGGAGATTTCCGAGCGATGGATCGGAGGAAATCTGCCGTCTAATAAGTTGCTCTGCTATTTGCGGATTTAGCGGGATCCGAATTTCGGGAAGCGCGCGAAGCGAAGAAGGACGCGGTACTTGGATGGGATAAGACAAAGACACCTTGATTTCCGCGCCACCTTTTTTGCCACGTATCGCGCGCGCAACTGTTGTGGGATTTGACAGGATTGTCTGGGCCTACCAGTCAGCCACTCGGAAGCGACTTCACATAAGGCGTCGGACAGGTTTTTTTTTTGAACAGTGCGCTCTTATTCCCCTCTCCCTCTTCTCCAAACTCGTCCGCTGCGCTCGCTTCCATCTCCACTCTACTACTCCTTGCGCGCCTCGTCGGCGACGATGGTGAAGGAGAAGATGGCGGCCTTGGAGCGGGCGAAGAAGGAGACGGCGAAGGCGAAATCGAAGGGGAGAGCGACCAGTCGGGGCGGATCCTCATCACGGTCCGGCCTACCGCAAGGCTGGATCCAGGGAGACTGGATCCACTTGACCATCACCCATAAGGACCTCGACGATCTGGCCAACGAAGGACTGATCCCCCATGGGTCAGCAAGGCTTCCGGGGACGGAGTGGCAACCGCAGCCTCAGGAGGGTGAGTGTGTCCTCTTGGCCACCCATGTTGATCGCGGGTTTTCTCTGCCGCCGAATCTTTTCTTTCGGGGGTTTCTGAACTTTTTTGGGGCACAACTACACCACTTCACACCCAACTCCATTGCCTATCTCGCTGCTTTCGTATCCTTGTGTGAGAACTTCTTGGGTTGTCGGCCGCACTGGGGCCTTTTCAAACACATATTCACCTGTCGCTCTTAGATGGTGAAAAAGGCTAGCCCGAATGATGAGAGGACCCAAGTAATCCAGATGTGCGGGTGTATTGGGGTTCAGATGAGGAGTAAGAGTGCTTTTCCAACCATGACCCTTCCCGAGTCAGTTAGAGGGTGGCAGTCGACCTGGTTCTACTGCCAAGACCAGTCGACTGGTCTCCCCCCGTTCTCCATGGACCGAGTGAACAAGCCGTCCTCTCTAAAGGTGCTTCCGGAGGAGAAGGCTCAGGTTAGGATGTTGGTGGAGCATGTAGTCCAGCTCATCCGTGGCGGGGTGACTGGCATGGATCTTTTGCAGGGTTTTTTTGACGGCGCATTCAGCCACTCCAGTACCGAGGTCATCCGATGTGGTTGTACTCTGGTACCGAAGACACCACTCGGGTCCTCCCAGAGGAGGTTGACGACGCCACACTGGATAGGTGGATGACTGCCATCACAGGGAACAAAGATAATCCCCGTGGAGCTAGGAGGATCCCACCACTCGACCAGTCCTATGAACCAGACAAGGTCTGACCACTTATCTCCGACTGTGATCCTGTTTCATTCATTCTGCTTTGCTGCAATTTGGTCGACTGAATTTTGTCTTGTTTGTTGTCTTCCAGATCACTACCGAGATGTACTCGATGCCCAGCGGGGCGCAAGAATAGACCGAAGAAGAAGAAGGGAGTGGAGGTGAAAGTCAGGAGGAGTGGGAGTTAGACGGCGACGAGGGTGAAGAAGATGCTGGCTCTGATGAGGAAGAGGAGGAGGAAGAGGAGGAGGTAGTCGAACCTCCTCGTACTGAAAGGAGGACCAAGCTCGTTCATGACCTCGCAGCCGAGCGGCTGCAAGGGGTTGTGCTCACAGTACGACCAAACGCCCCTGACGACCTCTTCGGCGCCGACTGAGAAAGTGCCAAAGCAACCCCAAGCGGCGGTGTCAAAACCGACAAAGGCCCTGCCGAAGATGAGGATGGCGATTCCCACTATTTCTGGGTAATGGCATAATTTGTGTTTCTTGTTTCACCTGGATTTACTCTTGGTAGATTCGTTCACTGACCGACTAATTTCTGAAACTGTAGTGCTACTATTTCTGAGACCTCAATCAGGCGTGAAGATCAAGAAATGGAGGATGCTGTCACTTCCAACCCTGGTATGACCTTTGTAGTTTCGTGTTCAGTCGATAGGATCTTCATTTTTAACTTTGAATCTTTTCTATAGCTCTACCTAATATCATCATTGATCTTCCTAATGATGATGATGAGGAGCCACTGAGGCAAAGGAGGAATAGGAGGACGTCTGCTGGCAAGACAGCTCAGGTCATATCAGCACATGAGATGCTGGTTCCGAAGGGAGACAATGTCACTCGGGCTACCGTATCTTTTGCGGTGCCGCTGACGAGTGCTCGCCTTCGTCGTCGAGTGCTGATCCACCTTCCCTTTTCTCCACCCACCACGTCCCGGAGGACCAAGCAGGCGCTGCTAAAGAAGCTATACGCCAGGCGGGGGTCATGATGGAGCAAGTGAAGGCGATCCGAGAGGCCAGCCAAGCAGCTTACGATGCAAGTTCAGCTCTTCAGAGCAATGTCCAGGTTAGTTGATCACCGCCTGTTCTGTTAGGATATGATACCTGAAACTTTTCTTTCTGAAGATCTTAATATCTGTACACCCACTGGGTGTGTCGATTGAATATCTGGATTGGTGGGGGCATGCTGAGTGCACCCACTGGCTGTAGTCCCCGAGACTATGGTGAACTGCTGGCAGTCGACTATAGTCTGTATACTTGAACTTTTTCTCTTTTTCTTTCTTCACTCGATCTGGTCGAATGAAATCATGGAACTAGTGGGGGCATGCTGAGTGCACCCACTGGGTGTAATCCCCGAGACCGTGGTCGACTGCTGGTAGACGACTATGGTCTGAAGAACACACTTTTTTTTGAAACTGTGTCTAACTGCTGGTAGTTAACCTTTCTATCTCTTTTGGTCGACTGATCGAGCCGAGCTGATAGAACTAGTGGGGGCACGCTGAGTGCACCCACTGGGTGTAGTCCCCGAGACTACAGTTGAATGTTTTGATTCGGCTGTAGTCTTAGAAATACTACGATTTTTCTCTTAGTCACTCGGAAGTGACCTACTTTTGACGTCTGTCGATTGATCTTTCGCAGAAATCTTGCGAGCTCGTGGCTTGTTATACTGAGTTGGAGAACAAGCATATCCAGCTCGAACTTGATCTGAAGCTTGTCCAGGAGAACTTCACGAAGGCGAAGGAGGAGGCCAAAGGTATGTTTGGTGAGAACCTTGACGACTGCCCTTATTTCTTGTCCATTCGTAAGTCTGATCTCACTGTCATTTTACAGATAAACTGAGGGATGCTCTGAAGAAGAAGGATCTTGACCTTGCCGAGGCGCAGAAAGCGGCTTCGGACAAGACGAAACTTGTAGAAGAGAAGCTGGCTTCAATCAGCAAACTTGAAGAGGAGAATACCAATCTGAAGGCTGCTCTCGACGCGGCCAACAAGGAGGCCAGTCGACTGAAGAATAACAAGATAGCCTTGAGTGATAAGGCTAGCCAACTGGTGGGAAAGAAGAATGACTTAGAGGCTTATCTGGGTGGACTCGCCGAGAAGTTATTCCTCATGCTCGAAGGTAACCTCTTATACTCGACTGGTAAGCACTGACTTATTGTAGGACTGTTAGCTTATCTTTGGGTTGTATCCACAGAATTCTGCCAAAACTTCGACGAAGAAACTAGTCGAGTGGAGACTGGCTTGGATCCCATCAACTCTCCTGTGAAGGATGAAGCCGCCATAAACATGCTCCATCTCGAGTCTCGTGCTGTCGCTATGGTCGACTATCTTGCGAGACTGGAGGTTGCAACGTCGCGCATCGACACAGCACTCTGGCCAGGAGAAACACTTCAGAATGACCTCGAGTCTCTGATGACTCGACTGAATGAGGTTCCAAGTCAAGTACAAGAATGGAAGAAGTCTTCTGCCAGGTGCGGTGCCGATGTTGCTCTGTCTCTGGTCCGTATTCACTGCAAGGACGCGTGAGAGGATAAGCTGGCGTCTCTCAAGGTGGCCAATACCAAGAAGTATGACTTCCGATATTTTATGGAGACCTTCATTGTTGCTGCCACTCGGATCGCAGATGGAATCGACCTGGACGAGTTTGTCGCGCCTTCCAGTCCTCCACAGGAGGAGTAAAAAACTTCTATGCTTGATGCCTTAAATTTGCCTCGAAATGCCGAGTGGTTTTTGTAACCGGTAAACTTTAACAGGCTTGGTGCCTGAGCACTTCTGGATCCGTAGGACGCTATCTGAACTTGGGTTTGTTGTTGAATATGTTTGCATTCGCCTTCGAACGAACATTCTCTTTCGCTCGGTTTATATGCTAGTGTTTGAGATGCTCTTTTGTAGGTAGGCATGAAGCACAGATTGCAATCGACTTGTACCTCGTCATACTTAGGCTGGCACTGGGCCGCAGCTAAGCCCCCGAGTGGAAAGTTTGCTCTCCACTCGGTAGGATTTTCAAAAACTTAGGTGAGCACTGGGCTGCAGCTAAGCCCCCGAGTGGGAGGTCTGCTCTCCACTCGGTAGGATTTTCAAAAACTTAGGCGAGCACTGGCTGCAGCTAAGCCCCCGAGTGGGAGGTCTGCTCTCCACTCGGTAGGATTTTCAAAAACTTAGGCGAGCACTGGGCTGCAGCTAAGCCCCCGAGCGGGAGGTCTACTCTCCACTCGATAGGATTTTCAAAAACTTAGGCGAGCACTGGGCTGCAGCTAAGCCCCCGAGTGGGAGGTTTACTCTCCACTCGGTAGGGTTTTTGTGGCGTACCTCTGAAGGAGAAGGTAACAGTCGACCTGCACCTCGTCCTCCTTGCGGGTCGCACATTGTATTTATAGCGTAGCTCGAAAGGAGAAGGTGGCAGTCGACCTGTGCCTTGTCGTCCTTCAGAGCGCATGTTGTATTTGCGGTGTAGCTCGGAAGGAGAGGGTAGCAGTCGACCTGCGCCTCGTCCTCCTTGCGGAGCCACGTTGTATTTGTGGCGTAGCTCGGAAGGAGAGGGTAGCAGTCGACCTGCGCCTCGTCCTCCTTGCGGAGCGCACATTGTATTTGTACTTAGGTGAGCGCTAAGATTCAGCTAAGCCCCAAGTGGGAGGCTGGCTCACCACTTGACAGGATTTTGTTAAACTTAGGCGAGTACTTGGACTGCAGCTAAGCCTCCAAGTGGGAGGCTGGCTCACCACTCAGTAGGATTTTGTTAAACTTAGGCGAGTACTTGGACTGCAGCTAAGCCCCCGAGTGGGAGGCTGGCTCACCACTCGGTAGGATTTTGTTAAACTTAGGCGAGTACTTGGACTGCATCTAAGCCCCCGAGTGGGAGGCTGGCTCACCACTCGGTAGGATTTTATTAAACTTAGGCGAAACGGATTCACAGCTAAGCCCCCGAGTGGGAGGCTGGCTCACCACTCAACAAGGATTTTTTTACAAACTTAGGCGAAACGGATTCGTAGCTAAGCCACCCACTGGGGGACTGCTTTATGTGAACAAAACTAACAACAATCACTGGGAAAATTATAACACTCTTGTCTTTGATAAATAAACTACAGAAGTTCTTTTATTACATCTCATCCGAGTGAATACTTAAGTATAAAAGGGGCGGAGCAGCTCCGCGTTCCAAGCTGGGGCTCGTCAATCTGGTGCTCGACACTGTAAAGGCGGTATGCGCCATTGTAGAAAACCTTGGTGACAATGAAGGGACCTTCCCAAGTAGGAGCAATCTTGTGTGGCTTCTTTTGATCTACTCGGAGAACCAAATCTCCTTCTTGGAAGGCTCGACTCTTCATGTTTTTGGCATGGAATCGACGCAAGTCCTGCTGATAGATGGTCGATCGGATCAGAGCCATCTCTCTTTCTTCTTCTAGAAGGTTGACTGCGCCCTGTCGGGTTTGTTCTGCTTCAGCTTCAGTGTATAGTTTGACTCGAGGTGCGTTGTGAAGCAGGTCACTCGGCAAGACTGCTTCAGCTCCATAGACCAAGAAGAACAGAGTTCTCCCAGTCGACCGATTAGGTGTGGTCCTTAATCCCCAAAGTACTGACGGAAGTTCGTCGACCCATGCACCAGCTGCATGCTTGAGATCGTGCATTAGTCGGGGTTTCAGCCCTTTGACAATTAAACCATTAGCTCGTTTTTGCCTGTCCATTCGACTGGGGTGAGCGACTGAAGCATAGTCGACTCGTGTGCCTTGAGATGTGCAGAAGGCTCTGAATTCCTCGGAATCGAAGTTCGACCCATTATCAGTGATGATGCTATGGGGAACTCCATATCTGAATATCAACTCGATGAAGCCGACAGAAGGTGCGGCATCAAGATTCTTGATGGGTTTAGCTTCAATCCACTTAGTGAACTTGTCGATCGCCACCAGACATGGGTGAAGCCTTCGCCTGTTCTCGATGGTCCAACCATATCCAATCCCCATACAGCAAAAAGGCCGACGAGTGGGATGGTCTTCAAGGCCGAGGCGGGCTTGTGTGACATATTGGAGTAAAATTGACATCCTTCACACTTGTCGACTATCTCCTTTGCCATTTCATTTGCTCTTGGCCAAGAAAATCCCGCCGGTATGCTTTAGCCACAATGGTCCGAGAAGACGATGATGGCCACAGTCCCCGAGTGGATATCGCCAAGGATTATCCGACCTTCTTATGGCGTTATACATTTCGACCGACTCCGCCTCGCTTTCTCGCATAACCGTCCCTTTATCACGGTAGAAGGCTTTGGATCGGCGAACGATCTGTCGAGCCTCTTCTTCATCCTCTGGGAGTTCTTTCCTTAAGATATACGCGATGTACGGCACTCGTCCAATGAGAGTGATGACCAATGCTTCCATGATCAGTCGACCATCACCGAACTTGCTTCATCGGATCTGTGATACTTTTTGGCTGCGGAGCTTCTTCGGTAAAAGGATCTTCCTGAACTGATGGAGTATGGATATGTTCCAAGAACACATCACTAGGAATGGCTTCTCTCTTGGAGCCTATCTTTGCCAAATAATCAGCCGCTTGATTCTTCAGTCGGGGTATATGATGGAGCTCTAACCCCTCAAATTTCTTATCCAGCTTTCTTACCACATTGCAGTAACCAGTCATGGCTGGGCTTCTAACGTCCCACTCCTTCATCACCTGATTAACCACCAAATTTGAATCGCCATAAACCATAAGGCGGCGGACGCCGAGTGAAATGGCCATGCGCAACCCATACAAAAGCGCTTCGTATTCTGCTTCATTGTTGGAGGAATCAAAGTGAATCTGGAGCACATATCTGAGCTTATCTCCTCGAGGGGGAACCAATACAACCCCAGCACCAGAACCATTCAACATCTTAGAACCGTCAAAGAACATGGTCTAGTGCTCCGAGTGAACTTGAGTCGGTTGTTGTTGTTCGATCCACTCGGCGATGAAATCTGCTACTGCCTGGGACTTAATGTCACATCCCTAGTTCTGGCCTGACCTATGCTAGCTTCCATGTGTGCATCATGTTTAAATTCAAATGAAATTTGAATTGGGGAATTTTCAAAAGCCTCAGAAAAACCTCTAAAAATAACCAACATTTAAAACTCATCAAATGAGTCCAAGAAAATGTTCCTGTTATCCTCTGGAAATATTGGCAAGAGGTAAAATCCAAACCAATATTTTTGGTGTCTCGTAAACATTTATTTTGGGCATTTGAATTAAATCAATAATTTTTGAATTGGATTTATATCTACTATTAAATAAATATAGGTCCAATAATTTGAAATATTTTGTGGAGCATTGTTTTAATTCTTTTAGCTCCTAAAAATATTGTCGAAGCAAAATAAATTGAATTGGTTTCAAAACCAAATTCAAAACAATCTCGCAAAATAGAAAACATTAATAAATAGAAAACAGAAATAAAAAACAGTGGAAAGGAGTTTTACCTCTGCAGCCCACTGGCGCCCAAGTAGCCGCCCAGCTCTGATTCCGCCCAGCCCGCCGCCGCTTCTCTCCCTGTCGCTTTTCCTCCTCGGCCAAGAGGGGGGGCGCGTGCCTGCCTGTGGGCCACACGCCGCCACCTCCTCCTGCCTGGCTGCCTCCTCCTTCTCCTGGACGTCCCCCGCGACGCCACGCACGCCTCGAACCTCGCGCTCTCCTCGCTCTTTTCCTCCTCCTCCGCCCCTCGCTCATGCCCGAAGCGGAGCCCATCGCCACCGACGCTGCTCGCCGTGACCACTGCCACCTCGCCTCGCCGCTGAGCTCAGAGCTCCGCCTAGACCCTCTTCCTCCCCACCGAGCCAAGCCCTCGAAGCTCAGATCGCTTCCACGCCATCGTCTTCGTCCTCGACCGCCGCCGATGGTCGCCGCCGATTCGCCGTCACCCGCGGCGCTCGAAGCTCGCCGATGACCCCACCCGGCGCGCCAGGAGATCCTCCGTTTTTCCTCCTCCCGAGCTCGTTCCGCCTTCTAGCTATGCTACCGCTGCACTCGAGCGCCGCCGTCCGCCATGGTCGTTGCTTTTGCAGCCACCGTGCGCGCTCCGCTGAAGTTTGAGCCTTGGCGTGCTCTCGAGCAACGGCGAGTCCAACGCAACCCCTAGCTAGCTTCCCCATGCATCGGAACCACGCGGCAGCCCATGCCCGAACTCCGCCACCGTGATCACTCGACGCCGGCGACAACTCCGCCACCCTCAAAGACTCGCCACCGCCATCGTTGGATGCGCCACATCGCCAGCCTACTCGTAGCACCCACCAAGATCAAACTGCGGGTCGAGCAGCGTTTCCGACGCTCTCCGTCGTCTCGGCCTCGCCGGCGACTCGACGCCGGCAGGCTTTGACACTTTGACCGGCGTGGGTTGACCCCACTGCCCGGTTTGACTCTCCCCTCTCTCCCACTGACTTGCGGGCCCCGCCCGGATAATTAATCTAGTTTAGGTTTAAAACTTAATTAGTTTAACCTAGGTTAGTGCTAATTAAGCTAGGTTAGTTAGTTAGTCACTGACCAGTGGACCCCACTGGTCAGGTTTGACCTGGAGGCGCCCAGTTGACCGCTGACGTCACAGTGACGTCATGATGACGCAGTAAATCCTTTTCTGGCCTTATTTTTATTCAGGAAATTCTAGAAATTGTTGCAAAATTCTAAAATTCATATAAAATCAACCGTAGCTCCAAATCAAACAAATTATATATGAAAAATTATCAGAAAAATTCAAGGAATCCATCTGTACCATTTTCATGCATGTTTGAACAATGTTTGTCCTCTGTTTTGGACAAAACAAATAAAGGGCATTTAAATAATCATATATGGAGTTGGAATTTGAATCATGTATTCAAAACCAACTTCATTTAAATCATAGCTAGGTGCATTAGCTCAAATCACAGCATATTGCCATGTCATAGCATGCATCATATTGTCGCATTGCATTGATTGTGTTCTTCTGTGTTTGCCGGTAACTGTTCCCTCTCGGTAGACGATGTTTCGACGACGAGTTCGATGACACCGATGAAGAACTATATTATCTTCAGAAGTGCCAGGCAAGCAAAACCCCCTTGTTCATTCCGATACAATCCCACTCTCTCGCTCCTGCTCTATTTTACTGCATTAGGACAACAACGATTCAACTATTACCGCTGCATGTAGCTGAACCCCTTTATCCTTTGCATGACCTGTCATTCCACAGTAAATAGATGAAACCCACTAGCATGAGTAGGAGTTGTTTGAGCCCTGATGTGCCTACTCATACATGCTTGTTTGTCATGCCTGCTATTGCTTAGAGTTGAGTCAGGTCTGATTCGTCGAGGATGAATCAGAGGTGCGTGAACATGTCCTACTGTGTGTGAGCTAAGTGTGTGAACACGATTTGGTAAAGGTATCGGTGAGAGGCCATGTAGGAGTACATGGTGGGTTGTCTCATTGAAGCCGTCCTTAGGAACTGAGTTCTGTGTTTGTGATCCATGATTCAGCTACTACCATGCATTGGGCCCTGAAATATGACCCCGCTCGACTTCTTATTCACCCTAGTCCTCTGTCCAGGAGTTGCAAGTAGTTTCTGGTGTTTGTAGCCTACTGGAGGCCGTGGACAGCGCTGACCGTAGGGGTGGGCTGTGATGCGGTAGGTACGTGGCACGGTGTACCGGATGCCCGTTTGGTATCTCGGGAACCCTGTTCACATCGCTTGGGGCTGTGAGCGAAACTTCGCCGAACTCCTCATAGATGGAACCCAAATAGGCGATAAACCCGACTAGAGACTCGAGTGTCTAGGTAGGTCGTGGTCTACACCCACGTCGGCTTTCGCTGAAGTCCGCCGAGCACATGTCGTGGTGCGACGCTAAGTGGTGGAAACATGTATGAAGAAGTACACCCCGCAGGTTAATATGATCTATTCAATAGCCGTGTCCGCGTAAAGGACTTCGGGTTGCCTATAACAGTTCATAGACAAGTGAAAGTGGAAACTCTAAAATGCGCAAGATAGCGTGAGTGCTATGGATGGCGTTCTCGTAGGGAGACGGGAGCGGATCCATAGTGGTGTATTGATATGGTGAATATGTGGACTCGCAGCGCCACCTCAAGAGTTACTTGCAATGTAGTTTAGGATAGCCACCGAGTCAAAGCTGGCTTTCGCCGTTAAACTCCACCATCCCTTTGTTGATAATGATGCATATGTAGTTAGTTACGATGTAAGTCTTCTTTGGGTACATTTGTACTCACGCTTGCCTATTTTATGTTTTTGCAGAGAGACTTCGGTCTTGTTAGTAGTTCCGCGTGGAATTGACGCTTAGCTTGATACCTCAGCTACGATCTTGTGCCCTCGGCAGACTCGGTAGATAGTCGCTTCTAAGCCTTTTTCATTTGTAGATGTCTCCACTCTGACATGTTAGCTTCCGCTTGTGCTTTGACTTGTATGTTTCAATGTTGGGTCATGTGACCCATGTTTGTAATATCTGCTCCTGAGCCTAATGAATAAATACTTGAGTCGAGAGTCATGTTGTGATGCCATGTTGTATTTGCACATATCGAGCATATTGTGTGTATGTTATTGAAATGCTTGGTATGTGTGGGATCCGACTATCTAGTTGTTTATCTTTAGTAGCCTCTCTTACTGGAAATGTCTCCTAGTGTTTCCACCGAGCCATGGTAGCTTGCTACCGCTCCGAACACTTAGGCTGGCCGGCATGTGTCCTTCTTCGCTCTCGTGGTCCGTCCTTCGGGAAATGTCACGCGATGGATACCAGAGTCCTGTTAGCCGCCACAGCCCGGTTCACCGGAGTCCTCGCTAGCCCAGTGCTACACACCCGATTCACTTCGCGATGACCGACACGCTCGATGCCGGGTCATGGATGCTCGTCCTCGTAAGTCTGTGCCACTTTGGGTTTACGACTAGCCATGTCACCGGCTCCTTATCATATGGATGCTAGCGACACTATCATATACGTGTGCCAAAAGGCACAAACGGTCCCGCAAAGGTAAGGCGACACCCGTGGGGATACCGTGGCGTGAGGCCGCAAAGTGATATGAGGTGTTACATGCTAGATCTATGTGGCATTGAGTCGGGTCCCGACAGCTTTGGTATCGAGCCCCGATCGCTCAGAGGATTACCAAGCCAAACTGGTCAAGTCGTGTCTAGAAATGCTTTAGTTATGTAAGGGAATTGATTGTGGGAAGGGAACGTAAGGCTCTTTTTACTTCTTATACCTCATGGCCTTCTCGATCCGAAGTCAACCTCTTCTCTTCTACGGGGTTTAAGAAACTAGGCTTTCATCTATCTATCAGATGACGTGTTACTAATCCTTAGACTTATATAGAATTGTTAGTTTCAAACCTCAGTTCAGTTTTACTACTTCCGTATGTTCATAACTGTTGATCTCGAAACCTTGATATTGTGCTTCGGAGTGGCTATGCCACCATTTTTGTAGCATGCCTCCAATCTTTTGAGCATTTACAGCCGTTATGCTGTCCGAGTCATCTCAGGTTTCTAAAACAATCTGAAGCATTTGCAAATCCCTTCCTCCCACTTTGATGTTCATTTGGGCTAGATTAATCACACAAATTAGAGTGTTGGGGTACCCCGCTGCCTCGGCATATATGTTGGAATTATTATTATGACCCTAGGTGTCTTAGGGGATCATCGAGTAATCTAGCCATGATTGTATCCCAGTGTGATGACTCTGGCCTTCACTCTTGAAAGCATCCCGTGATGCCATTTAGTAGTAGGTATTCTACTCCTGGGTTCTTGACCCAAGATTCACTCTACTTACCTCGTGTTGATAGTGTTGCTAGTTCCTTTAGGTTATTAGTAACCTTACGATAGTCCTCGAGGTCTGTGGTATTTCCTTCTTCCAAATACCGTGAACCTTTTATGGCAGAAGTTTGTTGGATCAAAGGATCACAACGGGTGTGCTCTCGATGAGTTCTCCTTGCTATATCGTGACTCTGCCAGTTCTACCTTTCTGCATGGGTTATCCGGAAGAAACATGTTGAACTTGGTTCGACATACTAATCTATGCATCTACAACTCAGAAAATTATATGTTCTTTTGGGTTGTCCCTCTTTAGTTGTATTCTGACCCTCGTCTATCGATTGATAGTCAGGAGTAGTTGTGCATTCGTGTTCATCGATGCCTTTTACTTCTGTGGTTCGTCAAGCCATTCTATTCCAGAATGACTAGGAGAAACAAACTCCAGTGCCTTGTCCATTTCTAGGATTGGGTCAAAGCAGTTGTACTCTGCAGATCAAATTGCTAATCTAGCTTTTGCTCTGTTCTACCTTGGAGTATTACCATCTTTATAGCAAGAATGTCATGGGAATTGCACACCATCCTATGAACTCTTGATACAGTAATACCTCTTGCCATCATTGTTCATTCCTCGGTTTCCGTGTTATTGTAACCGGAATGCCGACAAGTGAATCGTGGTGTGTGAAATCACATCGCTAGCAACTCCGTTGCTTGGTAGTTAAATGGACGATAACCTCATTCTTAGCATGTTGATTTTTGAATCATCATTCTAAGATTGATCGTGCTACCTAGTCCTTATTTCTGGTGCACCCTTGATCAATGAGTTAGGATTATCCAATCCCTTACTTATTTCACCATATCATCTTGCCCTAAAAAGCAAGATTGTTCTCGAGCTTAGTAACATATCGGTGGTTCGTGATGTTCCGAATATCTTCTCGGAAGTATTACCAGGTTGTCACCTGACCGCTATGTTGAGTTCGTGATCAAGTTGGTTTCTTGTAACCACCCCTTCTCCAAGATCTGTATCGAGTATCCCTGAGCTAGTTGGATAAGCTGAATAACAACTTGAAGAGTTGGGAGATAAAAGCTGCCTGACTTAGTTCGTGTTAAAGGATATCTTGTGTGTGTGTTGAAGAAAGACGATATCTTCATCAATTAATCCTCGAGACCAGTTGTTGGAGCTATTGTCTTGCCAAAACTTTGATTTGAGTATGGGCTATCATCAAATCAAATCAGAACCAACGATGTTTGTAATGTTGTCTTACTCGTGGATTTTCCTCGAGCATACACCATTATATCCTTTGGTCTGACCAATGCTATCACCGTGTTCACCTAATTATGGAATTCCATTTATATGGAAACCAGGATGAACTGTTGTTGAGCCCATCGACAACATCCTTATCTTCTCCATAATCTTGTTGAACATTAAGCTAGTATTGGGAACTTTTGAAAGCATTTCTTCATGCTAGGTCATGAAGCATATGATGGATGAAAGAAGTGACTCTCTCTAACTCATGTGCATTTGATGCAAGTTGCCACCGTGGGTTCGAGAAAGTTAGTTTTTGCTTCCTCCGAATCGCCCCAAGTCACCACGCATGTGCGAAGTACTCTATGGTTTGATAGGTTGGCCGCCTCCATTCTATATGTGTTTCCTAGCACACCAAGCCACTGATTAACTTGTTCAAGGAGAAGAAGTTCCTTCTTAAGAGCATGCCTTATGCAAGGACTTCGATATCCTCGATGATGATTTCCCACCTGAACTCGGTAGCGTTTTATTATAAGACTACCACGTGGTCATGCTTGTCTGAGACAGTGTGTTCACATGTGTGTAGCAGAACCAGCTCATGCTTTGGAACTTACTACCGTAGTCCATTTCCCGAGAATCTCGCAACGTCGTCTCGTCGATTTGTGTTGCAAACTTTCATTCTTCTTTCTAGACTTGATGAGTCTGGAGTATTCTGACACCAACCAGATCTGAATCTCAGGCAGAGATGATGGTTGGAACGTTTCCCAAGTATTATATTATTGGTCTCTCTGTAACCCGGTAAAGTGGATGTTGTGGCCAACACACCCCGCCGGAAGACCTATTATTGTAGTATCTTGATTGAAGAAGTTGGCCACCTCCCCATAAGGATTTTGCAGGATTTACCTCCATAACTATTCCTTAAGGATCCTTGAGCTTCCGAAGTCCGACCTTTTACTTGATGTTCTAGATACCAGATCATTTCAATGAATGGGATACACTAGCACATCAAGGAGAACATTAGAAGCGGAGCGCTAAATGTCTCTCGGTCGATCATCCAGATTTTGTTTCCTTGGCCCCGCTAAGGTGAAATCTGAGAAAGTGTTGTCTTCCTTTATATCTGCATCCTCCACCGGCATTCGTCATGGTAGTATGTTGTGTTGCCAGGATCCCTGACACGGATATTGGTAAAACCTTGATGAATATGGAAATGCTCAAGTTCTTGAGAGCACGCACAAGCATTAGGTGCAATCGTAGTTACTAACCGGGATTGCTCTCAATTCCCTCGGTTATGCTATAACCATTCCAACAGTAGATTCACTCTCTACTGCTGAGCTTCTCCCTAGCTACTAAAATCATCCCTTGTGTTGCCTTCAACAAGGTAATCCACATCATCCATTCTGGCCCGAGAATGTTATTCTTTCGGATTCCTTCAAATGATCAATTGTGAATTGCCTTAGGCTGGTATAAAGAGTTTCAATGATCTTTGAATCAGAGGTAATTCTTTTTGCCACTTAAGGGATGATCCTATGAGTTGTCTCCTCTAAGATGTCTCGTTATGGTATCATGGCAACTTAACTCCTCGCTACGTCGACAACGGTTCACCACCTTCTTAAGTGTGGAATTGTTGTATACCTAGTGAACCTCGTGCCCTGCTCCACTCCATTCCTCTAGTTGTGTGCCTTGTGTCTCAGCTCGAGAATGTTGCCATGACTCACCCCGTGAGCTGATCCCAAGTTGTTCGATCTTCGAGAAGATCGATCCTCTAGAGTTTCTTTCCTCTCGTTGTCATGTTGATTGGAGTCCCCGAGCAAGACCTCGAGACAAAGATGGTGATCGAATCAACGCTCATTTGAGGTGCAACTTGGATCGTGAAGATTATATTAGTTTGCGCTTCCTTTCATCTTACTCTCACGCTTGAATCTCGGTCGAGATTCTTGTTTAGTGGGGGTGAGTTGTCACATCCCTAGTTCGGCCTGACCTATGCTAGCTTCCATGTGTGCATCATGTTTAAATTCAAATGAAATTTGAATTGGGAATTTTCAAAAGCCTCGTAAAAACCTCTAAAATAACCAACATTTAAAACTCATCAAATGAGTCCAAGAAAATGTTCTGTTATCCTCTCGAAATATTGGCAAGAGGTAAAATCCAAACCAATATTTTTGGTGTCTCGTAAACATTTATTTTGGGCATTTGAATTAAATCAATAATTTTTTGAATTGGATTTATATCTACTATTAAATAAATATAGGTCCAATAATTCTGAAATATTTTGTGGAGCATTGTTTTAATTCTTTTAGCTCCTAAAAATATTGTCAGAAGCAAAATAAATTGAATTGGTTTCAAAACCAAATTCAAAACAAACCTGCAAAATAGAAAACATTAATAAATAGAAAAACAGAAATAAAAAAACAGTGGAAAGGAGTTTTACCTCTGCAGCCCACCTGGCGGCCCAAGTAGCCGGCCCAGCTCCTGTTCTGGCCCAGCCCGCCGCCGCTTCTCTCCCTGTCGCCTTCCTCCTCGCGCCAGTAGGCAGGGGCGCGTGCCCGGCGCGCGTGGCCACACGCCGGCCACCTCCTCCCTGCCTGGCTGCCTCCTCCTTCTCCTGGACGTCCCCCGCGACGCCACGCACGCCTCGAACCCCTCGCGCTCTCCTCGCTCTTTTCCCCTCCTTCGTCCCCTCGCTCACGCTCGAAGGAGCCCATCGCCACCGACGCTGCTCGCTGTGACCACCGCCACCTCTTCGCCGAGCTCAGAGCTCCGCCTAGACCCCTCTCTCCCCACCGAGCCAAGCCCCTCGAAGCTCAGACGCTTCCACGCCATCGTTTTCGCCTCGACCGCCGCCGATGGTCGCCGCCGATTCGCCGTCACCAAGGCGCTTCGAAGCTCGCCGACGACCCCACCCGATCGCGCTGGAGATCCTCCGTTTTTCCTCCTCCCCGAAGCTCGTTTCGTCTTCTAGCTATGCTAGCCGCCGTGCCCGAGCACCGCCGTCCGCCATGGTCGTTGTTTTGCAGCCACCGTGCGCTCCGCTGAAGTTTGAGCCTTCGCGTGTTCTCGAGCAACGGCGAGTCCAACGCAACCCCTAGCTAGCTTCCCCATGCACCGGAACCACGCGCAGCCCATGCCCAACTCCGCCACCGCGATCACCGACGCCGCGACAACTCCGCCACCTCAAAGACTGCCACCGCCACCGCTGATGCGCCACATCGCCACTACTCGTAGCACCCACCACAAGATCAAACCGTGGGTCGAGCAGCGCTTCCGACGCCTCCGTCGCCTCGCCTCGCCCGGCGACTCGACGCCGGGAAGCTGACTTTGACCGGCGTGGGTTGACCCCACCGCCCGGTTTGACTCTCCTCTCTCCCATCGACTTGCGGGCCCCGCCCGATAATTAATCTAGTTTAGGTTTAAAACTTAATTAGTTTAACCTAGGTTAGTGCTAATTAAGCTAGGTTAGTTAGTTAGTCACCCACCACTGGACCCCACCGGTCGTTTGACCCGAGGCGCCAGCTTGACCGACGTCACAAAGGACGCCATGATGACGCAAAGAAATCCTTTTCCGCCTTATTTTTATTCAGAAATTCCGAAATTGTTGCAAACTTCTAAAATTCATATAAAATCAACCGTAGCTCCAAATCAAACAAATTATATATATGAAAAATTATCGAAAAATTCAAGGAATCCATCTGCATAGTTTTCATGCATGTTTGAACAATGTTTGTCCTCTGCTTTGGACAAAACAAATAAAGGGCATTTAAATAATCATATATGGAGTTGGAATTTGAATCATGTATTCAAAACCAACTTCATTTAAATCATAGCTAGGTGCATTAGCTCAAATCACAGCATATTGCCATGTCATAGCATGCATCATATTGTCGCATTGCATTGATTGTGTTCTTACGTGTTTGCTTAAGAATCGCCCTCTCGGTGAGACGATGTTTCGACGACGAGTTCGATGACACCGATGAAGAACTATATTATCTTCGAAGTGCGTGCAAGCAAAACCCCTTGTTCATTCCGATATAATCCCACTCTCTCGCTCTCGCTCTATTTTATCGCATTAGGACAACAACGATTCAACTATTACCGCTGCATGTAGCTGAACCCCTTTATCCTTTGCATGACCTGTCATTCCACAAGAAATAGATGAAACCCACTAGCATGAGTAGGAGTTGTTTGAGCCCTGATGTGCCTACTCATACATGCTTGTTTGTCATGCCTGCTATTGCTTAGAGTTGAGTCAGTCCGATTCTGGCCGAGGATGAATCGAGGTGTGTGAACATGTCCCATCGTGTGTGAGCTAAGTGTGTGAACACGATTTGGTAAAGGTATCGGTGAGAGGCCATGTAGGAGTACATGGTGGGTTGTCTCATTGAAGCCGCCCTAGGAACTGAGTTCGTGTTTGTGATCCATGATTCAGCTACTACCATGCATTGGGCCCTCAAATATGACCCCGCCGACTTCTTATTCACCCTAGTCCTCCGTCCTGTGAGTTGCAAGTAGTTTCGTGTTTGTAGCCTCATGGAGGCCGTGGGACAGCGGTGACCGTAGGGGTGGGCTGTGATGCGGTAGGTACGCGGCACGTGTACCGGATGCCTGCTTGGTATCTCGGGAACCCTGTTCACATCGCTTGGGGCTGTGAGCGAAACTTCGCCGAACTCCTCATAGATGGAACCCAAATAGGCGATAAACCCGACTAGAGACTCGAGTGTTCAGGTAGGTCGTGGTCTACACCCACGCCGGCTTTCGCTGAAGTCCGCCGAGCACATGTCGTGGTGCGACGCTAAGTGGTGGAAACATGTATGAAGAAGTACACCCCGCAGGGTTAATATGATCTATTGAATAGCCGTGTTTATGTAAAGGACTTCGGGTTGCCTATAACAGTTCATAGACAAGTGAAAGTGGAAACTCTAAAATGCGCAAGATAGCGTGAGTGCTATGGATGGCGTTCTCGTAGGGAGACGGAGCGGATCCATAGTGGTGTATTGATATGGTGAATATGTGGACTCGCAGCGCCACCTCAAGAGTTACTTGCAATGTAGTTTAGGATAGCCACCGAGTCAAAGCTGGCTTGTCGCTGTTAAACTCCACCATCCCTTTGTTGATAATGATGCATATGTAGTTAGTTCGATGTAAGTCTTGCTGGGTACATTTGTACTCACGCTTGCCTATTTTATGTTTTTGCAGAGACTTGGTCTTGTTAGTAGTTCCGTGGAATTGACGCTTAGCTTGATACCTCAGCCACGATCTTGTGCCCTCGGCAGACTCGTAGATAGTCGCTTCTAAGCCTTTTTCATTTGTAGATGTCTCACTCGGACATGTTAGCTTCCGCTTGTGCTTTGACTTGTATGTTTCAATGTTGGGTCATGTGACCCATGTTTGTAATATCTCGCTCCTCGAGCCTAATGAATAAATACCGAGTCAGAGAGTCATGTTGTGATGCCATGTTGTATTTGCACATATCGAGCATATTGTGTGTATGTTATTGAAATGCTTGGTATGTGTGGGATCCGACTATCTAGTTGTTTATCTTTAGTAGCCTCTCTTACCAGAAATGTCTCCTAGTGTTTCCACCGAGCCATGGTAGCTTGCTACCGCTCCGAACACTTAGGCTGGCCGATGTGTCCTTCTTCGTTCTCAGGTTCTGTCCTTCGGGAAATGTCACGATGGATACCAGAGTCCCGTTAGCCCGCCACAGCCCGGTTCACCGGAGTCCTGCTAGCCCAAAGTGCTACAGCACCGGATTCACTCACCGATGACCGACACGCTCGATGCCGGGTCATGGATGCCTCGTCCTCGTAAGTCTGTGCCACTTTGGGTTTACGACTAGCCATGTCAGCCGGGCTCCTTATCATATGGATGCTAGCGACACTATCATATACGTGTGCCAAAAGGCGCAAACGGTCCCGGGCAAAGGTAAGGCGACACCCGTGGGGATACCGTGCGTGAGGCCGCAAAGTGATATGAGGTGTTACATGCTAGATCTATGTGGCATTGAGTCGGGGTCCTGACACTTAATGGCTTTCTTTGCCTCAAACTTGATATCAAGGGGAAGGAGTTCAATCGCCCATTTTGCCACTCGTCCAGTTGCATCTCTATTGTGCAGAATCTCTGACAATGGGGCGTCGCTGACGACTGTAATGGAATGATCAGAGAAATAGTGAGCAACCTTCTTCGTGGTCATGTAAATCCCATATACAAGCTTCTGATAATGAGGGTATTTTTGCTTTGATGGGTTCAATACTTCAGAAAGATAATATACTGGGCGCTGAACTTTGAAGGCTTTCCCTTCTTCTTCCCGCTTGACCGTAAGTACTGTACTGATGACTTGTCCTGTGGCTACAATGTAAAGCAATAGAGGCTCTTTGCTGATTGGAGCAGCAAGCATCGGCTGGGTGGAGAGCAGAGCTTTCAGTTCTGCAAATGCTGCATCAGCTTCTGGAGTCCACTCGAACTTGTCTGACTTGTTCATCAGTCGGTAAAGAGGCAATGCCTTTTCACCGAGGCGAGAGATGAGTCGACTTAACGCGGCCAAGCATCCAGTAAGTTTCTGGACATCGTGCACACACACGGGGCGTTTCATTCGGAGTATAGTGCCAACTTTTTCTAGGTTGGCGTCGATTCCTCGTTCGGAAACGAGAAAACCGAGTAACTTTCCGCCAGGAACTCTGAATGTGCACTTTGATGGATTAAGCTTGATATCATACCTCCTGAGATTGGCAAATGTTTCAGCGAGGTCAGCCAACAAGTCGGAACCCTTCCATGATTTGACCACAATATCATCCATGTATGCTTCCACGTTCCGACTGATTTGAGTGAGTAAACACTAATCATCCTCATGAACGTGGGCCCGACATTCTTGCGGCCGAATGGCATGGTGACATAGCAGAAGCATCCGAATGGGGTGATGAAAGCTGCTTTGATCTCGTCGGGTCTATACAGACGGATCTGATGATAACTGGAATAAGCGTCTAAAAAGACAAAGCGCCACATCCCGCAATGAGTCGACTATTTGGTCGGTGCGGGGAGAGGAAAATGATCTTTCGGCAGGCCCGATTGATATGTTTGAAATCAATGCACATGCGGCGACTTGTCCTTCTTGGGGACCATGACAACATTGGCGAGCCATTCGGAGTGGTAAATTTCTCAGATGAACTCTGCTGCCAGGAGTCGAGCCACCTCCTCGCCAATGGCCTTTCTCTTCTGGACGGCGGACCGTCGAAGATGTTCTTTGACAGATTTCGCTTTTGAGTCGACTCGTAAACGATGCTCGGCCATCCCCCTGGGAACACCCGGCATGCCAGCAGGCTTCCATGCGAAGATGTCCCAGTTCTCACGGAGGAACTGCATGAGCGCTTCTTCCTATTTAGAGTCGAGTGTTGTGGAGATATGAGTCGGAGCAGCATTGGGGTCAGTCGGGTGAATGTGGACGGGCTTCGTCTCTCCAGACGACTGGAACACTGACTCCGTGGCGGGCTTCTTGGCGCGCAATAAATCACTCGGATCTGCATTTTTCTAATATTCCTGCAGCTCCACCACTGTTATCTGAGCATCAGCAATCTTTGATCCCTTCTGAAAGCACTCTTCTGCCTTCTTCCGATTGCCAGTGATGGTTATCACACCCTTGGGACCAGGCATCTTCAATTTGAGGTACACGTAACATGGTCGAGCCATGAATCGTGCATAAGCTGGCCTGCCCAAAATAGCGTGATAAGCACTCTGGAAATCCACAACTTCAAATGTTAACTTTTCTTTGCGGAAATGCTTTGAAGCGCCGAAAACCACATCGAGAGCAATTTGGCCGAGTGACTCAGCCTTCTCCCCAGGAATGACTCCATGGAAACTCATGTTGCCGCATCGAAGTCCGACATCGGAATGCCCATTCCTTCAGCCGCCTCAAGATACAATATATTCATCCGCTGCCACCATCCATCGTAACCTTAGTCACGAGTGCCTTCTACGACCGGGTCGACCACCAAAGCTTGCCTCCTGGGGGTGGCTATGTGCGTTGGATGATCAGACTGGTCAAATGTGATGGCGGTCTGAGACCATTTCAGATAACTGGGTGTCGCCGGAGCAACCATATTCACCTCGCGGTTGATAACTTTCAGTCGACTTTTGCTCTCGACATCAGCAAAAATCATCAGGGTGGAATTGACATGGGGATATCCTCCATCACTGTCCTCTTTGTCCTCGACCTTGTCCGACTCCTTTTCTTTATCTTTGGGTTGTTTCCCTTGAAATTGCTGGATTAAGAGCCGGCACTGGCGAGTGGTACGTTTCGGGTAAATGAAGTTACCCTCCTCGTCTTTCTTCTTGTGGATGTGGCATGGCAAATCCATCACGTCATTTCCTTCCTTGTCCTTCACCTTCTTGGGGTTCCAAGATCCTTTGGGATTCCCTTTAAACTTGCCCTGAGTCACGGCCAAGGCTTCTCCAGGAGCAGCTGGCTCGGCTTTCCGCTTCGCTCCGACCGAGTTTCCTTTTTCCGAGTGGCTCGGCTTGTACTTGCCACACCGGAGTCGATCCTCTTCTTCACCATTGGCATATTTGGTGGCGATCTCCATCATTCGACTCAGGGTCATGTCTCTGGTCCGACCAAACTTCAAACTTAACTCCCTGTTCTTAAAGCCTTCCATGAAGGCACAGACTGCTTGGTGGTCAGATACATTCTCCACCGTATGATGCAATGTGATCCACCTCTGGATGTAATCTCTCAAGGTCTCATTCGTCTTTTGCACGCAAACCTGCAACTCTGTCAAACCTGTTGGTCGCTTGCAAGTTCCTTCGAATGTCCTGACAAACACTCAGGCAAGATCTTCCCAAGTGTAAATGCTACTAGGCGCCAACTGATTCAGCCAGGCTCTAGCCGAGCCCTCCAACATAAGCGGTAGGTGTTTCATGGCCACTTCATAATTGCCACCGCCAATTTGAACAGCCACTCGATAGTACTCAAGCCAAGTATCGGGCTTGGACTCACCAGTGAACTTACTCACCCCAGTCGCCAACCTGAAGTTGGGAGGAATCACTGCGGCTCTGATGGCTCTGCTAAAACACTCTGGTCCTGAAACATGAACTCTGCTGCTGGTGGGCACATCTCTGTCATGGCCTTCTCGGTCAGATCTGTTCCAGTCGACCAAGCCCTAAACAATAAAGGATCTCGCATCAAAGCCTGGTTCTCTAGGGTCGACCGGAACTCTTCGCCCAACACTATGATGGCGTCTGTCATCTTGCTGCCGAGGGGCGTAAGACCCACCCCTTGGGGGAGGAGTGGGCACTCGACACCGATCTTCGCGATCAAATCGGCCATCATACTGATCATGTCGACCTCCACGTCTCTCACGCCATGGAGGCGATCTTGGGCTATGGGCCGACTGAACTATATTCGCAGCGACGGATCGACTGTGAATCCTATTACGTGACTGCGATACGGCTGAATTCTGATCTCCTGCTGCCCGGAGCAAATCTATGATCTGCATCAAGCCTCTGCCAGCCTCTGACTGAGAGGGCTGAATCGACTCTGCTATACGGGCTACAGCTGCTAGATTCTGAATTGGGGTTCGATATACCTGAGTCGGCGGCGGAAAGAGTTGACGCCGACTAGAGTCTGGTACTCGTTGCCGCGCGCGTTCGTCGAGTGCTCACTGGAGATTCTCCAGTCGAGTGCGCTCAGCCAAGTTGGCCAAACGCGCGTCCTCCAAGGCACGAGCCTCGGGGGTTTCTCCTACGATAGGAGTATGCAGAGCATCCATGTTCCAGCGGCGAAGATCTTCCCTTTGCAGAGAAGTAAGTGGCTCGGGTTGATACTCCTTGTGGACCTGAGCTGGGTCGCCTCCGCCGTCCGCTCCGTCGGTGCAGGGGAAGCCGGGAGGACTACGAGGCCCATTGACCATCAGGACCTCCGCCGCTGGATCACTACTGTCGCACTTGGATGCAGTCTCTACGGACCAAGTCGACAGATCGAACAGGCCGTAGAAAGACTCGTCGGGCTCGATCGCTGCGACTTGGGGGGTGGCCGACTGGCGGGCCACTGCATGCCTCACCCATCGCTGAAGCCTTGACCGACCGGAGCACTTGCGCTAGCGGGAGACAGGGAGGGAAGACGATGCAGGAGTCGACCGATATGGGGACGACGGTTGCCGCAGCAGGGCGCTGTGAACACACGCGCGAAAGTGTGTCGCGCCGCGGACTGGAAGCGTGTCGATGTCGAGTGGAGCCTCCTGGAGCCAAGCGGAGTCGTCGGCGATGAATGTGAACGTGCCGAGATGGATCTCGCGGCCCTCAACCAAAACTCTGCCAGAAACCATGGTGAAGGCGATCGGAACAATTGCAACTTCTCCAATAAGTCGCTAAGACACCTGCCCCATCAGGCGCCCAACCGTCGTGGTTCTAAGCCCGACAAGAGAATAGGGGTAGGTATGGAGAGGCAAGATCTTAGCTATGGAGTAGTTGTATACGCAAGGGATTTACGAGTTCAGGCCCTTCTCGGAGGAAGTAAAAGCCCTACGTCTCGGAGCCCGGAGGCGGTCGACTGGATTATAAGCGTATGAGTTACAAGGGTGCAAACCCTTTACACTGAGGAGGGGGGTGGCTTATATAGTGTCCGCTAGACCCCTCCGGCCCTCAGTTAAGGCCTGGCGTTACTGGTAACGCCTTACATCAAGTGTCATCATGGCCATAAAGTCTACTTAATTGCAGACCGTTTGGATACATAGTGACTCTTGGACTCCTGGTGGTGGAGTGAGGCTTCATGGTCGAGTGTCTTTGAGTCCGTCGAGTGGAATCCCTGCAGGTCGACTGGAAGGCAGTTTCTTCTAAAGATGTCCTTGGGGAGGGTACCTTGGACAGGTTCATGACCCTACCCTAGGTACATGACTTCATCACCTGTTCTTTTGGCGGCTTCCCCAGCTTTTCCCATAAGATTAGTTAAAGTGGAGAGTAAAAATAAGGCGCATCACTCATTTATTTGGGCTTCTAAACTACTACTCCGTCTTGGTTTATTCCTCACCATTGTAATTTGTGCTAAATTTTGACCAAAGATTTAACTGATAAAATGTTACTCAAAACACTTAGGCGCGGTGCATCTAGGTGTGTAACTCATTTTACGAAAACCAAATAATCCAAAAACACTTAGGCGCGGTGCATTAACTTCTACCTCGTTTCTTGTTTCTTGACATATCAACCAATAAGAGATAAAGAGTGTGCATGCTTTTAATGACTTGAGATATCAAACACGACATACAGTGGTTAGTTCCTTGCATGCAATACTATTAATTAGCAAATAAATATTAACGTTTCTCGTTTTCTCCTCCTCCTTGGTCATGGTGCATAGAGAAATAACCACAGAGAAGGAAGCTAAAAGTAAAATCAAACGAGCATTTTTGCATTTGTTTTGCATTGAATCGTTTCACAAGCTTGACTAGTGCTGTTTTTCCACTTTTACAAAAACCGCATCGTAATGTTCAAACGTGCATTTGCACGTACATAAGTAATAGTAGTACTCCCTCCGTCTAGGTGTACAACTCTTCCCTCCTTCTTGGTTACCATGCACAACCAAAGATGACTTATTGACCTGGACGAAGGGAGTAGCACAGTCTGCAAGCATATACAGAGAGGGACATGCAGTCTGATAGTATATAGTAAAGTTTGTGCTATATGCACGTACTTGCAAAATGCGTAATAATACACAACATTTCCAAACTTTCCCTTTTACATACTTAATTAAGGACGCTAAAAATTCCTGAACGCTCGATTTATCATTTATGTTCCAAAACTAATGAGATCGCCTTCTTAAACAAAAAATTATACTCCTCCTAAAAGCCACGGCGCTCGCAGGAGCGCTTGCGGCGCGCCACAAGTGCATTGATGCGCGGCCGTTTCCCAGCGCGCCGACACAACGCCTCTTCCTCAGCCTCGCAACTCGCGAGGTGATGATTGGCAGCTTGCCGGCGGGCGAGCGTGATCTCACCGGTGTGGTGATCCGGCGCCAACAGGTACTCCTCCTGGCTGGAAGCGTGCACCCAGTCCAGGTACCGCCAAGCATAGATGAGGCGCTTGGGCCCGACTGCACTCAGGGCGTTGGCACGGGCGTCCTCCGCCACCCTCACGGACCACGCACGAGCCTTTTGCCAAAGAACCAATTGCTTGACTCTCTCGGACGCGACATAGATCTCCCAGAAAGCTTGTTGTGCGATGCGCTTCTCTTCCTCGACCTTCTTCTCCGCCTCTATTTGGGCGCTCTCTGCTAGAGGCAAAGCCTCCCACAAGGCGACATCCATTTCTTTCCAAAGCTCCTCAAGGCTGGGGGGCTCGGCGGGCGGTGCGGCATTCTCCTCGTAGCGGGGAGCCGACGCATCCTCCAACGCGCGTGCTGGCAAGATTGAGAACGCCGACGCGTCCACCTCGACGCGTCGCGGCGAGGAGCGGAACGCCAACGCGTTCTCCTCGACTAGTGGCGGCGAGGAACGGAACGGTGACGCGTCGCGTCGCGGCGAGGAGCGGAACACCGACGCGTCCTCCTCGACTAGTGGCGGCGAGGAACGGAACGGCGACGCGTCGCGTAGCGGCGAGGAGCGGAACGCCGACGCGTCCTCCTCGACTAGTGGCGGCGAGGAACGGAACGGCGACGGGTGACTGTCCACGCGGTGCAGCGAGGGGCTCCTAGGGCTTGGGAGGGGAGATGCCATGGTGGTCGACGTGAGAGGGAGGGGGAGGAGATAGCGATGAACGTGAACGTGTGGGGGAGGAGATAGCGATGTCGTGGGAGGCGCGGTATTTATAGCGAGCAATGGCACACCTACGTAAGATATGGACTGGGCTGCACTGACTTAACTGCAAGTCTAGTTGCGTCACTGACATGTGGGCCAGTACACTGTTGGGCCCGTATGTTAGTGACCCAATGCACCTGAAGTTAAGTAAAAGCTACATGGGCATATTTGTTGGAGTAAATTACGGGGTAGCGAAGGGGTGGAAATATTGCTGGTCACAACGGATTGGACGAGCGTGGGGGGAGGAGAGTCATGCATGCAGATTTTTTCACACGGGGTGGAGTGGTGGGACAGCCGGAGGGAGAAGGAGAGTTTGGCAGGCATATTGTTTCCACACATGGATAGGAAAAGATTTGGAGACGAACGGGCTTCCTGCAGGTATGGGGAACGGTGCATAATTAGTCATCTTGCATGTCGGGCTAGGTATAGTCTCAAGTCATTAAAAACATACACGCCCCACACATGTTCATATTTCAAGGTGCACTAAATTATTGCATGCGATGATTAAGGCTGGCCATCATGGTGGTATCTTAGCTGGTACACGGGAATATCAAACATGATGATGTGGCAAAGAATTAAAGAAGAGAGGGGGGTTAAACTAACTAGTGTTCATGCATGCATTGGTAAACACATTTTTTGTGAAGAACGACAGCATTAGTTGAGTACTTTTGCAGACTTCAAAAACTATTCCATCGCCTCTACTATCTTGCTAAGAGTAGGTGAAATTTTTGAGTCGAGCCCTTTAAACTAGAAGGGAGGTAGTGGTACTCTAATAGCTAGGTGTGTAAGTTATCTTACGGAAACCAAATAATCCCAAAACACGTAGGCGCGGTGCATTAACTTCTACCTCGTTTCTTGTTTCTTGACATATCAACCAATAAGAGATGAGGGTGTGCATGCTTTTAATGACCTAAGACTATCAAACATGACATGCAGTGGTTAGTTCATTGCATGCAATACTATTTAATTAGCAAATAAACATTAATGTCTCTCGTTTTCCCCTCCTCCTTGGTCACGGTGCACAAGCCTAAGATGACTTACTCACCTAGACGGAGGGAGTATCAACATTCACAATGTCAAATAAATATTTTTACACTCATTATAAAACGTAGTTCTTATACTCATTATAATCAGTATTGTAGATATTGATATTTTTAGTATAAATTTGGTCGTGGGATTTCATTGATGCATGTCAAAGCGTGGAGGAAGCGGAGCTTAGGGATTGCATTGCCGGTCTCTACATAGGTATTTCTCTTCATAATCCTGTAATTTTAGAGACTGATTGCGCTTTTGTGGTAGCGTCTCTTGCATCGGGGGACTATGACAGGTCTGCTATGCGTGACCTGAAGATGAAAGCATTGAGCATCTCGAAGTTGATCAACAATCTTCAATTGTCAAAGATTAGCCGTTCGGCCAATAAGGTGGCACACTTAATCGCTAAGTATAGCTTTGACAATAGATTAGATGGTATTCTTGTAAATAACGTACCACCCTGTGTGGTGAATATTGTATCGAATGAGTGTACTGGTGTGGCTGGTTAACTAATATAAGGTGGTGTTTAAAAAAAGTATATATTTGGTCAAACACTTTGCAAACGGTTGACGGGAGTAAAAAGGACCAGAGGGAGTATCATGCATGCGGAGTAGGCAAAAAAATTTGCTCATTTTTAGCCGGTCGAAGTCTCAAAGGGCGCGACCGCGCGAGGGAGGCGAAGGTCGTGGGAGGCGCGACGGTTGACGGAATTAAGTGAAGTTACATCCACGCGCCAGCATGGCGTGCGAACAGGCAGAAGCTATACCATCAGGCCTACGATATGGGTCTAGTAGACATGACATCTAGTGGGTCCCGCATAGTTCTCGAGAACTCTTTGGGGCTTGCAGCCATTTATCCACCGGGCAAGCCAGCAACCCCACGCCGTCAGACGCCTCTACTCGTCCCGTCTTCTACCTCACAACAGTTCGCTCCCGACCGTCTCCGCCCTTTCACATTAGTTCGCTCCCGTTTTTATGGGTACAACAGTTCAACGTCTCCTAACCCTCCTCCAAAATCCATGGCCTCCCAAATCTCCATGGTCGCTGCTGAGTACCAGGTTAGAGCCATCATCGGCGATCAGTTCATCGTCATCTACACACGTGGACCCGCGACGGTGAAAGCATGGCTTGCTCGCTTCCTACGCATGTTCAACAGTTCAACGGATGAGTGGGTCGCTGGGCTAGATGTTGAGTACACCACAGTCGTGGGACGAGAGAAGGATCTAAAGGACGAAGAGAGGAAGAAGCCCGCCGTGATCCAAGTTTGCGTACAAAACGTTTGCTTGGTCTACCACATATGCCATGCTGACGTTGAGTGCCAGGATTTTAAGAACTTCCTCAAGGACAAAAGAGTGAAATTCGTTACTGTAGGCTTTAAGAACGACAAAGAAGTCATGTGTCGGATAGGTCTCGTTGTAGGCCAGCCCTTCGATCTCCAGAAGGCAAGCCTGGTGTCCTCCTCTCAACCTTCAATGCTGACCCTGGCAGCAGCCATGATTGATCCTTCGTACGCTAAACTGAAGAAACCTCATCACGAGTTTCATCATGCATGGGAGTCGAAGACATTAGATGAAGATCACATCATGTACGCAGCAATGGATGCCTACCTTTGTTTAAATATCTACATGGGTTGGATGAAGAAGCAGAGCCCAGTGTCCGGTTCAAGCAAAGAAGCGTCGGTGAAGAGGAAGAGGAAGAGGGACGAGGACGAAGTCGAGGACGTGGACTCGGACTCCGAGTAGGTGGCAGTGCCGTCACTCATGCTGGTTCTACTGCAGTGTTAAGCTGACTAGTTGCTTAGTTTATTTTCAAGGGTGTGTTGTGCTGAGGCCCCAGCAGAACTATGTTTATGTTCTTTCTCATTATTTGAACTGTTTAGTATGTAGAGTAGTACTAGTACTATGTCTTACTACTGTTCTTCTTGCAGTTGGTACTACTGCTCGGACCTTTGTGTTCCCACTGTACTTAATACGATCGTACTAGTAGTATAATTTGGGTCAGTCGATTTGTGAAAGAAGTTCGACGGAGCGAAGGAAGAAGACGGCAGAAGAGGTGGAAGAAGCCCTTCTAGCCATGCATGTTGCATCAAACGGCTCATATGAGTCGACTGACCCAAATTGCTCCTTCAGATTGCAGGATCCACGTGGCATTCAAGGTCTCGAAGGTTGATTCCGCGTCCGCACCCGGTTTGCGGGCTCGACACGCGCGCGACCGGCTTCCAACGCGACAGCCACCATCCGCGCCTCCTCCGCGCGGGTGGAGACGACAATGACACGCTAGTTCCTCCTCGCCGGCATGCTGGAGCACACGTTCGTCCTCCTCTTCGTACGCTGCGTGCATAGACGCGGCTCCACCAGCTGCTCACGTGCTTGGCAGCGCGGCGGCATGGCGAGGAGGGACTGCAGACGACGTGAGCGGGCGAGCCTTCGGCTTCATGGCACAGGGATGGCGGCGACACGGCGGTGATGGGAGAGAAATTGTTGGCCGGAGTAGGCTGGCGCCGGCATGCGCAACGGCGGCGGCGGCATATTGATGAGTGCGCATATGGGAGCTTACTTTAGTTTTATATGAGGTTGGTCAAACTTAAAAGAAAACCATACTAGTACACGTAAACATTAGACTTAGGCAGCGCTTTTTTTTTAAGTTAGTACCACAGCCACGATACGGAATCATGTGCAAGCGCGTGAACCGCGGCCGCGCGGTCGATCGAATGGTGCGTCACCGTGTCGCGCTCGAAGGACATCCAGCGAACCTTTTTGTGTGTGAAAACAATCCTCGAATATTACTCAACTTTTTTTTCCTGGGAAAGTTCTTGACGCTGCAATATTTCCATATTTGAATTTAGCTCCAGTTTGTTTTTATTTGGATTTGGACATTTTAGGTGCGCCCTAGTTTTTTTTAATACTTATTTTGTGTGTGTGACTGAGAGAGAACGTGTGTATGTGTCCATATGTGTGTTGTGGCGGAAGGGCAATGTGGAGACAGTGTGCGTGTGATACAGACATAGAGAGGTGTGAATGTGCAAACGATCATGCATGAGTGAGACATAGACAGATGCCGATACGTTGTTTATACATGAGAGATCGGTCTTCTAGTTCACTTGCGTGTGTGTGTGAGAGAGAGAGAAAGAGAGAGAGGGAGAGAGAGAGGAGCATCCGTAACACAACAACCATCTCTCTCGATTCGTTCGTCCCTCGCACGATCGCATGCAACATATGCATCAACGTGCACATTTTGACACCCTCACTCTGCCCCTGCCCACCTAAGGGCCCGCGCAATCTCTTCATGAATACCCATTTCTCTCCTTAGGTTTGTTTTCGCTCAATATCTGACACACACACACACACACGCACACACGCACGCACGCACACACACACATGCACGCACACACACACACACACACACACACACACACACACACACACACACACGCAACACAACACACACACACTCCCCTGAGCACTCAATTCATCCCCATCCAAGGTTATACGGCGACCACTCTCGCTTGTGCTTCTTTGCACCCCAATATGCACAACACCTCAATCTTCAAAGAGGGCATCGAGCAGATCGAAGACAGCGACCACACCGCGCTAGAGAATGCAGGGTCATTTGGAAGCAGGGTGATGTGACGACGACTGACTGACTCCTCCCCCCACCCTCTCTCTCTCTTGCACAAAATTACCAATCCCTCTCTCCCCCGCACAAAATTGTCAATCCTTCAACCCATGAGATCCTTCCCCTCTCGTCCATGTTTTTCCAGCTCTCTCATCAAACATGTTATCTCTTCTCCTTCCTTCCACGTATATTACATGTAATCACGATATTACATGTCTCCTCTCTCTCTCTCTCTCTCTCTCTCTCTCTCTCTCTCTCTCTCTCTCTCTGTGTGTGTGTGTGTGTGTGTGTGTGTGTGTGTGTCTCGCTAGGTTTGTCTCCTACTCTCTCGTCCACATACATACAATCTTTCCCGCCCTATCTGCTCCATCTTCAAAAGCTCTCTCTGCACGTTTCATTCACACAATGGGATATGTCAAAATTTTGCTTCTATAATGGCTGATGTAGAGTTTTGGTTGTTTTTGTTGCATCCTACAAAGTAATAACTATGAAATTCATTTAGATTCTCATTTGACTGGGATTATGTGAGTTTGAGCATGTTGTGAAGTACTATAGACCTTGTATACATCTTGGGATTCGACAATGATTGTAACTATTGAATTGTATAGACCATTACATTCGAAGTCAATAGCCTAATATATTTATTTCACAATTTCAACAAATGATTAGTTCACTACAAACTAAGAAAACAAATGTGTATTCCTCCGCTTTTATTTAAGTCCACGATTAGCATTGGTCAAAGTCAAGTTTTGTAAACTCTCAGAAAGCTTATAACAAAAAATATTAACATATGCAATAACAAATAAATACCATTAGATTCATTATTGAATGTACTTCCACATCATACATATTTGTTATGGTAAATGTTTATATTTTTATATAAACTTGGTCAACTTTAGGAAGTTTGACTTGGTCAAACCTAATATGCAGAGTTTACTACTACTACTCGCTAGTTGCTTAGCGAATCACTCAACACGCCACACGGGAGTCCAAAGGTCACAAAATTTTGAGGTCGGCGGAAAATCTCCCGCGACCCTGATTCGAGCAAAGGAAGTTACCATCATAGCCTTCGAACAGGCCTACGTACGACGCTTGGTAGGGGGTTGTTTTCGTAACTTCTGGTTCACCCTACCCAGCCAGTCCCACCCCGGAACCCAGAGTAGTACACCTGAATACTCTCCATTTTCTATCCCCACTGCAAAATAGACTTCTCCATGGCACTGCATCCTTCGTGCTCCTCCCCTTTACATCAGCGCACTCGTCCACCGCAGCGCATCTGCCTCATCGACGACCTTGTACGCCGCACTGGATCCGGTCCACCGTCGTCGTCGTAGACGGAGCCTCTTCCCCACCATCGTCTTCCACGGTCTCGGATCTGCTTCCCGGAAGCTGACGCCAAGCGCAGAAGTACCACCGTCGTGGACAATGAACTGACTCCCGTTGCCAACCATGACTCACAGAGGCTGCCGCGACCATCGTTCTCCTCCTCGATTGGTAATGTGTGTATTGAATCACTTAACAGTACATGTGCAGTTCCAATTTTGTTCATACCTACCCTTCATTTTTCTTGGGTGCTATTGTTCCCGTAAAAGTAATTGGTTATAGCCTCCATTGTCCAACAGAATATCAGCTTGTAATTGTGCGTCGCTCCTATATCGCGTTGTGCTTGGGTAGGTTTTTCATCTGCAACCAGCAGTGTGGCAAATGATGGAAAGGTTTTTAGAACTAGCAAGATGCCCATGCATTGCACGCATCAAGATGCATTTGTATGAGTAGTTTATCTTGTGGGAGAAAAGGATGAACAAGGGAAGGCCTTATTTGCAAATCTAGAGAGGGGTATGGGTATCTTTTTGCAAAATTCCCATTTGTTTCCTTCCTATCTGTCAGATATAAATCGGACGGCCTATATTGAAAGAAAAAAAGTATAGAGAAAAAAAGTAGACAGTAAAGGAAGTAGAGATAAATATTAAATATAAAATAAATATAACCGTAGAGAAGAGAGTAGAGATAGCAAAGACGTCGGGAAAGGATCGCGCGCGCGCGGGAAAAAGCGGTCGGGCGTGCGCTAGTTTTGGCACGCAGCATCCGGCGCGCTTTATAAAATCCAACGCCCTCCCACCGCTCTGTGCCTTGCCACTGCTCTGTGCCTCTCCACCGCTCTCTCCCCGCTCTTTTTCGCCTCGCTGCCGCCGCGTCACCGGGAAACTTGGGGATACTGCGGCGTCCGCGCACGCCCGTCCGGCGGCTTCTCCGCCGAGATCCGGTTCCGCGGGATGCGCCTCGGCCTCGGCAATTTCGACACCGCCACCTAGGCCGCCCACGCGTACGACGCGGCAGCGTGGCGCCTCCGGTGGCCTCATAGAACATTGAACTTCCCCAACGTGCCGACGCGGGAGCAGGCGCAGGAGCTCACGCCTCTGCCGCGGCTTAGCACCGACGAGGATCGTCGCGACAACCAGAGGTGGGAGCACCGTCTCGGCATCGCCGAGATGGACGAGGAAGCCATTGCACTGTGGCGCCAACACTTCCCGCAGGACATCATCAACGAGCGCGAGTTCTACGCGCAAAGGAGGGCGGAGAGGGATAAGAGGAGGGCGGAGCGAGCCGCCTATCGTGAGGACAAGCGTAGGCGAAAAGTAGACGCTCAATTCAACATGAGGCTAGGAGCAGCGTCGCCCTGGGAATCCGACAATGATCGGTATCTTCACGCCTACAGTCAGACGTCGGAGGAGGACATCACCGAGGAGCAGTCGGACGATGAGGAGTAGTTGAATTATCTTTTTTGTATCTATCTATGCCGAGAACTATCCTCTACTCTCTAGTATCTACTTCTCGATCTCAGCACTGTAAACGCTTTTTTAAAACACCGCGTGTTGCGATTCTGTTGGAGATGCTCTAACATGGCAGACGAGTGCTTTAATGTTGCCCACAAGATGCGCGAGTATTACTAGTAGTATTTTTCTTGCCATGTTGAGATTTTGAAACCACGAGTGTGAACATGCAGAGGAGCAATGAAGACCAAACACGGATATTCGGGACATCTTCAAGGAGCGTGGCAAGTTAAAGAGGAGCTACACCAACTCAGAAACGAGCTTTGGTAAGTAACACCCTTTCAATTACTTTCGCTTAGCCTCGTGTTCTTCTATGTGTATATGTTGTAGTTTCGCTTCTCTTAAGCGTGGTGTTCTTTGATGTGTAATAAGAAGAGTCTTAATCGTCCTCATGCTTTCGCTTTTAACTTGATGTAGGAAGTGGGTGTTCTCACCGTAGTCCGCTTTTATATTTCTTTTCCTTTTGAATTCACTTCTCCGAGTTTACATTTATCCGCTTCTACTAAATGGATCTAGGTTTCTCCGAGTATTGATCTAAAAAGAAGTAACTTCATGTCGATGCAGTTCCTACGAGGAGTGAAGTATGGTCAACCTCGAGATCATGTTTCCAAAATGAGGCTGGATTACACACAAGGTGCCGTTCCTAATGATCTTGGATTAGACACAAGGTGCAAATTCCCAGATGATGCTGGATTACACACAAGCCAGGTGGAGTCGTCAGCTGTTCGTGTCCTCGTGGCATTAGTAAAGGCTGAAAGAAAGTGTGCAGCAGCCCTTGAGAATGTAGTTGAGTTCCTGAAGAAGCCAAAAGAGCAATCAGATGCTCTCTTCACCCAAGCCAAAGAAGAGATGGAAGAAGCCAGAAATAAGCTTGCAGAGGCAGAGCAGGCTAGGCGTCTCCTGCTATCTAAATGTTGTCAATACAAAATTTCCTTCATAATAGCTAGGATCAAATGTTTATCCAGTCAGCATGCATGTTGTGATGTCTGTGCATCTACTGATGTGGCACAAAATGTTTTTTTGGGTCATGTAATAACATCAATTACTTTCAAACAATAATGATTTAAGCATTGGACATGGTATAGTTCACGCGCAAGCCCGACATTCTAAGTCCAACTTCCACATCAAACTCATGTTCACAGATATCTGCACATTCATACATAATGTCCACAACCATGATTCACTTCAAAGCCAAAAAAATGTGAGGAGAGTTATAAATAAAGAAAACCTCTACTAGTTCCTGCTACCAAGGCGAGCACAACAAGTCAAGACCATGCGTAAATTAATTATATTTTAGTCATTTTTTGTGTTATAAAATGCCCCAAGACGCTGAAGGACGTGTTGCCGGCACACGCACGGATTCAATGAAGGCAGGCGGGGCAGTCTTAAGCTGGTTGCACGCGGCGAGGAGGCGTGCTCAGCCGGGCCTGCAGCAAGTGCGGCCCTCTTGGCCGGCGCGCCGGTTCAATGCCTGCGCTATGAGAGGTCGCGTCTGTGTCGAGCAATCACTCCCTCCAATCCTTTTTGTTTGGGTATAACAAAATCTCGTTTTCCATTCACATTTTACAAGTAAAATTGTGGACAAACTTTGACCCAAAGTACGATGGGGACTAGTAAACCAAAATGGAGGTAGTAGTTTTTTAATCAAAGAAGGGTTTCCTTCCGACATCGAAAACCAGCATCTAAATCTAAACCATAGTATTTGCCCTAGAACTACCAGGTTCAACATCTCGTAACATAAACCCATACACCATACGCCAAGGAGGTACGTAGTACTATGAATTCCATTTTCGCTCCATACCAATCGTTCTAGAAACTACTTACTACTTATAACGTGCCATTTAAAATCGGAACTCTTAACCCCGCTAAAAACGATATTTTAAACATGGCTACTCGGTTTGTGGCAACTGGCGAGCCACCGCGCTCCAAGTCGTTCACCTGTGGTCCCGACCATCAACTCCTACAAAGGTGCTCCACCACGTACCCGGTACCCGTGAATGCAGCAATCATGCACCTAGGGTTTTAGGGTTTATTTGTTAACGTCGCCTTTACATAACACTCATGTGTGCGAGACAGATGAGAGGTCGATTGCGTCGTGCGCCTCTTCTCTTCGTATATGTACTCCACCATTTGTCTGGTGTCCAAAAAATTATAATAACTACTAGCAATGTGCCAATGCGTTGCCACACGATCAAAGTAGATTAATACATATTCACCGATTTGATAGAAAAAAAGTCTAGTTTTGAAATACGTATATCACTAAAAATATGTTATGTTTCACTCAAAATATATTGCTTTGGCGGTTTTGATGAGATAAGGGAGGCATGTTGTTGGTTTCAAGATTCGAGAAGTGGTATATGTCTAATTTCTACTCTTACTAGCAAGCCCGTGCGTTGCACGGAACATCAAAATCTCGTGGGAGAAAAGGATGAACGAGGGAAGGCCTTATCTGCAAATGTGGTGAAGAGTGTGGGTAAATTGCCATATTTTCCTTCCTATCCGTCAGATATAAATCGGGCGACCTACATTGCAGGATGGCAGGCCCACCATCATCACCAACTCTATTTTTATCCCTACTCTTATAAAAAGCATTGTCGGTGATGATCGTGTGCCTGCCATCCTGCAATATAGGCCGTCCGATCTATATCTCGACGGATAGGAAGGAAACTATGGCAATTTTGCAAAAGATACCCACACCCTCTCCACATTTGCAAATAAGGTCTTCCTCGCTCATCCTTTTCCCCACAAGATAAACTACTCATACAAATGCATCTTGATGTTCCAGGTAACGCATGGCATCTTGCTAGTTGTTGCAAAAAGCCCATGTGTGTGTGAGAGAGAGAGGGAGAGTGGAGGAGGACCGGGTGCATGTGTGACAAAGACACAAGTAGTGTGTGTGCGATAGGTATCAGCTTAAAATGAGGCGATAGATGGCATCTTGCTAGTTGTTGCAAAAAGCCCATGTGTGTGTGAGAGAGAGGGAGAGTGGAGGAGGACGGAGTGCATGTGTGACAAAGACACAAGTAGTGTGTGTGTGATAGGTATCAGCTTAAAATGAGGCGATAGTGTGTGTGTGCACGATCGAGAGGGCGTGTCTCAAGAAGAGAAGAAAAAGCTACATAGATACAAGGAGCGAGAGAGAGACATGTATGCGATGGTGGAAGCATGAGTGTGCGGGTGTATAAACCTATCTAGAGGCTAGCTAGTCGATAAATGCTTGTGAGAGAAATACGAGTCGAGGTGCGAAAGCGAGAGTTTTGTGTGTGTGTGTGTGTGTGTGTGAGAGAGAGAGAGAGAGACGGTAGTTGGGAAGGGGGGTGGAAGCAGGAGTTGTGTGTGTGTCTGTGAGAGAGAGAGAGAGGAGATGGTAGTCGAGGTTGTCTGATCGGTGTCA
Organism: Aegilops speltoides; assembly: GCA_021437245.1. Lineage (NCBI taxonomy): Eukaryota > Viridiplantae > Streptophyta > Magnoliopsida > Poales > Poaceae > Aegilops > Aegilops speltoides. The sequence continues at coordinate 314,713,158 of CM038141.1, forward strand.
GTCTGGGATGGAGACGAAAAGGAGGCCGCAACAAATGTTGTGTCTAGAGAGAGAGAGAGAGAGAGAGAGAGAGAGAGAGAGAGTAATTTTAGTGGTATGAGTCATATGTAGAGACATATAGGGTGTGTGAGAGAATCCCATAGAGAGAAAGACAAAGTGAAAGACGAGTGGAGACTGTGTGTGTGGCGGTGAAAAATAAAGCTTAGGTACCGAGTGATACCAGAGAACAGTAGAGACGTGAGAGATAATGAAAACCGTGTAATGTATAATGATAGGGAGAGTGTGACACTTCTCAAGGGAGACGTCGAGAGACCATGTTTGCGAGGATAGGAGAAACATGAAGTGAGAGTGCGGGTGAGGTGGAGAAAAGAGAGTGATGGCTACCTGAAGGAGCATGCATGCGAGAGAGATGGGCGTGAAAGGAGTGAACAAAAAAGGGATTCAAATATTTGAATTCGAGATGATGATACATGTAATCCATACTCGAACCAAAATTGATCTGTCAAACATGCATACTCATATGAATTCACGCACATCTATGCTATTTAATATGTAGATATTACTGATCCATACATTTTAGTAGAACATAATTTGGTTAAAAAAATTCGAATTCAACCTTAAGATTTCGAGATCGTTGTATTTGTAAATCATATTATACATATAAAGGAGAAGAATTCTTTGTTGTGCTTTTGAAGTATATATGTAAAAAAATGATGTATATAGAATGTAATTCCAATTGAAAATGGATCCCGCCCGAAAAAAAATAGTAGAATACAAACGGGATTCGAATTGAGTTGGCACGGTAAACGTGCACTGTGCAAAATTTGAACGAAGTGGGGAAAGTCGCAGTAACCGCCCGACACCAAAATCTGCGAGATGGAAATCACTACTGCCTATCCCTGCCGCCCAAAGCCTATCTGCTGGATTTCTATAGGTTTTGATAGGGGTAGGTTTGTAATTTCACCCGAACGTGACGTAACCACCTCTCACCCAGATTCATACACGGTGAGCGCCAAAACACAGTGTGCCCTCGGCAAAAATCGACTCCCTCCCTGATTCATATTCATACACGGTGGACGCCAAAAACAAACTCTCGTCGGCAAATATTTGGTGTATGTGAGATTACCGTCCTATCCCCAGCCGACTAATGTTGCTGTGATGTAGTAGAAATTTAAAACGGGGGCTAAGTTTGTAAATTTCCTCGCTTTTGAGACAAGCGCGCCCTGACTACATGGTTCCCCTTTCCTCTCTACCTCCCTTTTCCCCATTCGTACTCCGTGGGCGCCAAAACACCCTCTCCACCCCACCCTCCTCCATACGCCATCGTCCGCCACCCCATCCACCGCCGTCCTCCTCCACCATACCGGAGCTGATACCCCGATGTTGTCGTCCATTACAAGAGATTGACCTCTCTCATCCACGCCTTCGGACCGGGATCCTTGCATCCCGTCCTCTCGCTTCATCCCCGCCGTCGTCCACCTTGCCGGCGCCGCTCCTACGACCGTCTCGTCCACCACGCCCCGCCGCCACCGTCTACCCTCCTAGATCTTCTTCCATGCTGCCGGCAGCCATCGCTACCGCAGCACCGTCAAATTCTCACCAGATGCGTACACGGCGCCGCACCAGAGGCGGTACTCTTTCGTATCTGCTCAACTTATTTATCGCAGCAAGAAAATAGATCGCCACTGCTTTACTCTGATTTCTTGTCTTGGTTGCAAAGTTGCCTTTGTCCGGTTTGCACCTTCAGATCCGCCATGGCACGCTCAACACTATACTCCCAATGCTTATGGTTTTCCCCTTTTATATTCCACACTAGTTAAAACATAGTAGACTAAATTTCAAAATTGGGTCAGTCGATTTTTCAGAGCTCGCCGGAGTTCGCCAGTGCGATCCAAGGGGCTCGGGTGGTTGTGGGGCCTCGCCGAACGAAGAAAACTCGAGGCAGGTGGGGGTGGGGGTGGCGGAGGAACACAGGCGGTGGCGGCCGGTGGTCCGGCCGGCGGCCCGTGCGGCGCGTTCTGTATGGGAAGAATCACATACGAGGAAGAAGAAGGGTTAGGAGACGTAGGATCTTCATCCAACCACCTGAAATGGTCGACAGACAGCTAGGAGTTGCATTCTTAATGCGCTCTGGTTCATCATGTGTGGGCACTGCGCAACCAACATTTTATTATCCAAAATCTGCTTGCTCTTATTTACCATGTTCGATAGAGCTGTGACACAAAACGTTGGACCGACTCCAGCAGACTGTACCCATACTTCACTGGACACACCACTAGCCCCACCACAAAGGACCTGCACTCCAACAAAAGGTATACGATTTCATTTGGCATAGCACCAGCTGTACGACAGAAAAATCCCACTCCAGCAAAAAGTACAGCAAGTCCACCGGCCGAAGAACTATCCCAACTGCAGACATGGCCAATTCCTGCAGATTGGAACCCCATTCCATTTATTCCCAGTTTAATAGACAATGCTTTCAATGTTGTTAGGGACTACGTGCATATATTCCCATCATGGAAAGATTATTGTGAAGACAAACACCATTTTCACATCTTCCTGTCCAACTTACGTGTAAGTGCTATTATTCATGGTTATTATTTTCCTGTTTTCTGCTGATTGAACACATCAATGATTTACATTACATTATTGTAACTAGGCGAGGGTCAATCTGGATAGTCATGATGAGGAAAGCTTGCTTGTGCTTTTCAAGGAAGCATTGCAGCGAGATCGGTGTTACTCGAGGAAATCACACTTGTGGCAAATCTATAAACGAATTTCCGTGAAGTCTCCTGTGCTAAATTTAGAAGACATTGAATGGAAAAACATTGTTATGCTTGGTCTCGTTCCTGTGATGAGGTAATCGTCTATGAAATCACATGACAATTTGAACTTCTACTTTTCCACATGTGCCTTACGGATCTTGTTTGCAGGAAATCTGCTCGAAGAAGAATTCCGGTTTGAAAAGAACGACGGGATATCGCAAATATGCTGCCCGCTGCTTTGCTCTTGTTAGTACCTGTTGTCCTGTATCACTGTACTTGCATACATACCTAGTTCGTTATGTGACAGTAGTATGCATGATAGCGTGCTTATCAATTGTTCGCTCCAAATTCTTCAGTATCCAATGCCAATGTTTTTTTAGCTCTGCATTGTTCTTGTAAGTACATGCTGTCCTTTATCAGTGTACTTATAATGACAGGTAGTTGTTCATGTACCATCACTCTGCAGCTTATTTTCCTTTGCCCTCCATTTCTACACATCAGATCTATATTTACTCTTACGATAAGGTTGGTACTGAAGAAGTTTAGCTGTGCATTGCTCTTGGCTGTACCTTTTATCACTGCACTTAGATTTATAGCTACTTGGTTATGTAGCATCACTCTTCATCTTATCTTAAATATTCTCCATTTTTTCGTATATTATCACATCTATATTTACTCTTAACAAAATGTAGAATAAAGGCAATGCTTATGAAGAAGATTCTGTGGTAAACTTCTTGAATTGCCCCCCATCAGCATGGACAAGGCCTTTATAGAGCCTGTCTTCACCAATAATGTAAGTTTGTCCATCTCAAGCCTTCAAACTTTGTTGTGTATATTTGGTTAGGCATGACTGCAACAGCTGTTTATTTTTGGTGTTTGCATCAAATTGCATGTTTAAAGTTTATTATGTACTCCCTCCGTTCCAAAATAGATGACCCAATTTTGTATTGAAGTTAGTATAAAGTTGGGTCATCTATTTTAGAACGGAGGGAGTAGTTCATAAACAAAAGTTTGTCCTTTTTCAATTTAAGTTTTCAGTTGTACAACCAAGTTCCTTATTCATACCATGTAAATTAAAGTATACAGAGCAAGTGATCTTCTTTTGCACTGCATGTATGCTTCTGTTCTTCATCCGTAATCCAGTGGTGTGGTGAACCTACCCACTACAACACAATGTCATATTCTGCAATGTCTTAACTATGAACAATGTCATATCATTCTACTACTCCCTCCGTCCGAAAATACTTGTCATTGAAATGGATGTATCTAGATGTATTTTAGTTCTAGACACATCCATTTTGATGACAAGTAATTCCGGACGGAGGTAGTATTATGTAAACCATCTCTTTATTTGCCAATCTGAAATGGGATAAATTGACAGCACACTAACCATTGATACTTATGAGTTCTTGATCTATAATCCAGTGGTGTCATGAAGCTGCCAAGTCCTTCACAATGTCATTTCCTGCCATGTCTTGACCTGAACAATACCATATTGTGTTAATGCAATTTTAAACTGTGTCACTTTATTCGTCAGTAAGAAATGTGATGAATTGTCAAGATCGATACTTTTATGTGCAAAACCTGTCATCTCAGATGCTTGTTTATCTTTGAGTGAGGAAGATTTAAGTGTTGAACAAGCGCTAGCCTCATCATCTTGCTTTCACCTGCTTGCGCTGCAGCTCCCAAATAGGCTAACCTTTCTTGAACTCTATTGAAGTGCTGTCGGTTTTGTATATTATTTTGTCAGCGTGTTTATTTGCACTGGTGGCAATCTTTGATGCCCAGTGTATGTAATCTGCTATATGCTTGTGCTTTATTATCATAGTGGCGAACTTCGATGCCCAGTGGATGTAATATGCTGTAATTTCTTTATTGTATAGTCTAGGTTTTTTCTTATTCACGATGTTGCAGTTATTTTACTGTCTTCGAAGTTGATACGTCTCCAACGTATCTATAATTTTTGATTGCTCCATGCTACTTTATCTATTGTTTTGGACTATATTGGGCTTTATTTTCCACTATATTACTTTTGGGACTAACCTATTAACCGGAGGCCCAGCCCACAATTGCTGTTTTTTGCCTTTTTCAGTATTTCGAAGAAACAGAATATCAAACAGAGTCCAAACAGAATGAAACCTTCGGGATCGTGATTTTCCAACCGAACGTGATCCAGGAGACTTGGACCCTACTCCAAGAAGTCTCTGAGGAGGTCACGAGGGTGGAGGGCGCCCCCCTGGGCACGCCCCCTACCTCGTGGGCACCTTGGAGCTCCACCGACGTACTCCTTCCTCCTATATATACCTATGTAAACCCGAACGATCAGAACAGGAGCCAAAAACCTAATTCCACCGTCGCAACCTTCTGTATCCATGAGATCCCATCTTGGGGCCTGTTCCGGAGCTCCACCGGAGGGGACATCCACCACAGAGGGCTTCTACATCATCACCATAGCCCCTCCGATGAAGTGTGAGTACTTTACTTCAGACCTTCGGGTCCATAGCTAGTAGCTAGATGGCTTCTTCTCTCTTTTTGGATCTCAATACATTGTTCTCCCCCTCTCTCGTGGAGATCTATTCGATGTAATCTTCTTTTTGCGGTGTGTTTGTTGAGACCGATGAATTATGGGTTTATGATCCACTATTATCTATGGAAAATATTTGATTCTTCTCTGAATTCTTTTATGTATGATTGAGTTATCTTTGCAAGTCTCTTCGAATTATCTTTTTGGCTTGGCCAACTAGATTGGTAGTTCTTTCAATGGGAGAAGTGCTTAGCTTTGGGTTCAATCTTGCGGTGTCCTTACTCAGTGACAGAAAGAGTTGCAAGGCACGTATTGTATTGTTGCCATCGAGGATAACAAGACGGGGTTTTTATCATATTGCATGAATTATCCCTCTACATCATGTCATCTTGCTTACAGCGTTACTCTATTTTTACTTAATACTCTAGATGCATGCTGGATAGCGGTCGATGAGTGGAGTAATAGTAGTAGATGCAGAATCGTTTCGATCTACTTGTTTTGGACGTGATGCCTATATACATGATCATTGCCTAGATATACTCATAACTATGCTCAATTCTGTCAATTGCTCAACAGTAATTTGTTCACCCACCATAGAATACTTATGCTCTTGAGAGAAGCCACTAGTGAAACCTATGGCCCCCGGGTCTATTCTCATCATATCAATCTATATCACTTTATTTACTTGCTTTGTTTTTACTTTGCCTTTACTTTTTACTTTGCATCTATCTATCAAAAATACCAAAAATATTATCTCTATCAGATCTCACTCTCGTAAGTGACCGTGAAGGATTGACAACCCTAAGCGTTGGTTGTGAGTTGCTATCGTTTTGTGTAGGTACGAGGGACTTGTGTGTGGTCTCCTACTGGATTGATACCTTGGTTCTCAAAAACTGAGGGAAATACTTACGCTACTTTACTGCATCATCCTCTCCTCTTCGGGGAAATCCAACGCAGTGCTCAAGAGGTAGCAGCAGTAAACCGGCCAAACCGTAAAATTACGGTACATAATCAGGCCATCATGCAATCACGATGTAGGTTGGGCCTGAAACTTGCCGAATAGCTAACGGGCCGGCACCAACCGGAAATGAACCCCGGCCCATGATTGTGCGAATCAAATCACGGGCTTTTAACAGGCCAAAATTGTCTCGGTCCTTCTTTGGCCCAATCAGATATCGGCTACGAGCAGGCCGGATGCAAACCGGGCCGTAGTTAGGCCCAACTATATGACGGGCATTTAACATGCCGAAATTAATATAGGGCCGAAATGTTAAACGGCTCCTTAAGAGGCCAAAACTAATGTCAGGCCGAATTACTAAGTGGGCCTCTAGCAAGTGGGCCCAAAAGCATAGTGTCCAGTTGCGGGCCGAATCTAATATGGGCCATAATTGAGCCCATAGCCTCTTAAAGGGCCGTACCTGATCTGGGCCGTAATTTGGCCCAGAACGTGGTAGGCTTTTAGCGGGCCGGATCTCATGTGGGCCACTATTAGGCCCGGAACGTGGCAGGCCATTAATGGACCGGATCAAATATGGGCCGGCATTTGGCCCAAAACATGGCAGCCAGTTAATGGGTCGGCCTACTAGAGCCCTCAAATTCTTGTGGGCCTACAGCTGGGCCGGCCTGTTAATTTCGGTGAAATATCGTGGGCCTTTAGCCGGGCCGGCCCATTATGATCCGCAAGAATCTTGTGGGCCTTTACCTGGGTCGGCCCATTATGGCAGACAAAAATCTTGTGGGCCTTTACCAGGGCCGGCCCATTATGGCCTGCGAAATCTTGTGGGCTGTTAGCTGGGCCAGCCCATTATGGCCCACAAAATCTCATGGGCCTTTAGCTGGGCCGGCCCATTATGGTCCGCAAAATCTTGTGGGCCTTTAGTTGGGCCGTCCCATTTAAACTTGATGGGCCGGTCCACGTGTCAACATATCATCGGCGCATCTCGCCCATTGGATGAGTGACACTGTGCGGTAGCGGACCGACATCGTGTCTCCTCCGACCAATGATGATTTTACACGGAAAATCCCCATTGGTCGGGGCTGTTAACGGGTTATCGGATCCAAAACCCGACCCGATAGCTTAATGGCGTTCCATTACGGTGGATGCCACGTGTCGGTCACCCTTGACGAAAGCACTTCTGTGACACGCGATTTATCATCATGGAAGTGGACACTTCCGTGATGATAATTTTGGTAATGTCATGGAACACTTCTCGACGACATGTGTATGACTATCTTGATTCTGTCATAAATTTGTCATGGATGTACATGCATGATAAAAAACGCGACCTACTGTGACAAACACGTATCATCACGGAAGTGTATTTTTTTGTAGTGCCAACAGCTGCCCTAAAATAGGGCACCCAGATCAACAAAACCAGTTTTTTGAACTATTTTGACCATATTTCATATTTCAAACAAAGTTCAACCAAAGTTTAAACATGCAAACTACAAGCATAGTTCAAATAAGACGTGTCAATTAAACTACTAACTTAATCTACGACAAGCAAACTAAACGATGCAGGTTTGCCCTATCGATATCATCGTCCCCATCACTCTCGCCATCGGAATCGACATCGACCACACCAGAGGCTCCTACATTCTTCTTCTTCTTTCCCTATCATGGTGAAGATCCTGCCTAATCATCATTCTTGCGCCTCTCGGTGGCATAGACGAGGCACCAAGGAGGAGAACTGACGTGGGTGCGGTGGCGGCAAGCGGATCTAGACGGAAAAGTGGGCGGTACATGAAGGATTTCGGTAGGAATGGGGCGTTGGCGATACAGTTTGTCGGTCCGGCAGCGACAGGGTGTGGATCTGTGGGTGGCTACGGCACGGATGTGCGGCTGGGCGTGGGGAAGATGGTTGTTGTGTTGCCGATGCCCGCTGGAGACTGATAAGTCTCCAACATATCTACTTTTCCAAATATTTGTTGCTCTTATTTTGGGCATTAATTCGCATGATTGTAGTGAAACTAAGCCGGACTAATGTTGCTTTCAGTGGAACTAATTTGGTGTTGTTTTTGTGAACAAATAAAAGGTTCTCGAAATTGGACCAAACTTTGCGAAGATTTATTTTGGAATAAATGAAATATACTGGATTAAAGAAGTACCAGAGGAGGACCATGCTACTTCTTGAGCTTGCGTTGATTTTTCCCTTGAAGAGAAAAGGGTGATGCAGCAAAGTAGAGATAAGTATTTCCCTCAGTTAAGAACAAGGTATCAATCCAGTAGGGGACACAAGCAAGTCTCCAATATATGCACGTGCACAAACTAAGAAACACTTGCACACAACGCGAAAAGGGGGTTGGCAATCCCTTCACGGTCACCTACAAGAGTGAGATCTAATAGAGATAGGTATAAAAGATAAATAAAAGGTAAAATGAAATAAATATAAATAAATTGCAGCCAAGTATTTTTGGGTCTTTTGGTTTATAGATCTGAAAATATATGATGGAAAATAGACCCAGGGGGCATAGGTTTCACTAGAGGCTTCTCTCTTGAATAAAGCATACGTTGGGTAAACAAATTACTGTTGAGCAATTGATAGAAAAGCGCAAAGTTATGACGATATCTAAGGCAATGATCATGAATATAGACACCATGTCCGAGACAAGTCGACCGAAACGATTCTGCATCTACTACTATTACTCCACACATCGACCGACTCCTGCCTGCATGTAGAGTATTAAGTTCATAAAAATAGAGTAACGCCTTAAGAAAGATGACATGACGTAGAGGGATAAACTCAAGCAATATGGTATAAACCCATCTTTATATCCTTAATAGCAACAATACAATACATGCCTCGTTGTCCCTTCTGCCACTGGGAGAGGACTCCACATGATTGAACCCATCACAAAGCACTTCTGCCATTGCAAGAAAAACCAATCTAGTTGGACAAACCAAATCGATAGATCAAAGAGAATTACTAAGCTATCTCAATCATGCATAAAAGAGTTCAGAGAAGATTAAACTAATATTCATAGATAATCTGGTCATAAACCCACAATTCATCGGATCTCAACAAACACGCCGCAAAAGAAGATTACATCGAATAGATCTCCGAGAACATCGATGAGAACATTGTATTGAAGAGAAAAGAGAGAGAGAAGAAGCCATCTAGCTACTAGCTGTGGACCCATAGGTCTGAGGTAAACTACTCACACTTCATCGGAAGGGCAGCAAGGTTGGTCTAGAGGCTCTCCATGATTGAATCCCCCTCCGACGGAGTGCTGGAAAAGGCCCCGAGATGGGATCTCATGGGAACAGAAGCTTGCGGAGGTGGAAAAGTATTTCCGGTGTGCCTTCTATTCTAGGGGGAATATTTGAGGATTTATAGTGCAAGGATTAGGGTTGGAAGGGCTACGAGGGGCCCACAAGCCCTGGGGGCACACCCCACCTGGGGCGCACCCCTACAGCTTGTGGTCGTCTCGAAGGTCTCCTCGACTCCTCTCCAAGTCTCTTAGGTTTTTTCTGGTCCAAGAAAAATCACCGTAAAGTTTTATTCCGTTTGGACTCTGTTTGATATTCCTTTTCTGTAAAAGTCAAAAATAAGGAAAAACAGAAACTGGCACTAGGCACCAGGTTAATAGGTTAGTCCCAAAAATAATATAAAATGGCATATTAATGCATATAAAACATATAAAATAGATAATATAATAGCATGGAACAATCGAAAATTATAGATATGTTGGAGACAAAAGAGGGGATGCTATCCGGGGCATCCCCAAGCTTAGATGCTTGGTTATCCTTGAATATTACCTTGGGTGCCTTGGGCATCCCCAAGCTTAGGCTCTTGTCACTCCTTACTCCGTGGTCCATCAAAATTTTACCTGAAACTTGGAAACTTCACAACACAAACTCAAGAGAAAACTCGTAAGATCCGTTAGTATAATAAAATAAATCGCCACTTTAGGTACTGTTGTGAACTAAATGTAAATTTATATTGGTGTTATATCTAGTGCATTCAACCTTCTCCATGGCTCATATCCCCCGATACTACCCATAGATTCATCAAAATAAGCAAACAAGACATAGAAAACATAATCTGACAAAAACAAAACAATCTGTAGTAATATAGAAACTTCATATACTTATATAACTTCAAAAATTCTGAAACATTAGGAAACTCTAGGCAATTTGTATATCAATCTTGTGTAAAAAATCAGAATTTTATCACGCTTATGTGATTTTTAACAATTCTGCTACTGGACGCAAAAGTTTCTGTTTTCCAGCAAAATCAAATCAACTATCACCTTAGACCATTCCAAAGGTATTACTTGGCTCAAACACTAATTAAAACACTAAAACATAATTACTACAGAAGTAATATTGTGTATACTCATAAAAACAGAAAGGAAAAATATTGGGTTATCTCCCAACAAGCGCTTTTCTTTAAAACCTTTTAGTTAGGCATCGCTAATTTTAATGATGCTCACATGAAAGGTAGTACTTGAAACGCGAAGAGAGCATCATTTAGCATGTGAAAAACAAGTTCAACTCTAACATACTTCCTATGCATAGGCATTTTATAAGCAAAGAAATTACCAAGACAAGCAAAAACTAGCATATGCAAGGAAGAAGAAAGAAACAATAGCAATCTCAATATAACGAGAGGTAATTTAGTAACATGAAAATTTCTACAACCATATTTCCCTCTCTGATAACAACTACATGTGGGATCATATTCAAATCAATAATATAGCTATCACATAACATATTCTCTACATGATCCACATGCATGCAAAATTGACACTCTTCCAAAATAGTGGGATTATCATCAAATAAAGCCATGACCTCTCCAATCCCACTTTTTATCAAAATTTTCATAAGATTGAACACTCTCCAAATATGTGGGTTAATTTTAGCTAAATTTTACACTCTTTCAAACCCACTTTCAATATTATTGCAAACATTATTACCAATATCATATTCATTATGAGGTTTAAATAAATTTTCAAGATCATAAGAAACGTGATCACCCCAATCATGATCATTGCAATAAGTAGTGGACATAACAAAATTAGCATCCCCAAGCTTAGGGTTTTGCATATTATTAGCACAATTGACATTAATATAATTTATAATAACATCATTATAATCATGATTTTCATTCAAGGAGCTATCGTGAATCACTTCATAAATTTCTTCTTTTAGCACTTCATCACAATTTTCAGATTCACGAATTTCAAGCAAAACTTCATAAAGATAATCTAGTTCACTCAACTCACTAGCAATTGGTTCGTCATAATTGGATCTTTAAAAAGATTACCAAGTGGATGAGGATCCATAAACTTTTTGCTTTCTGATTTGTAATAAATACAAAATTATGGCAAGCAAACAAGCAAACAAACCAAGTAAGACGTAAAGGCAAACGGGAAGAACATGAATAAAAAGGCAAATATTTTTGTGTTTTTCTGAAAATGTTTTAGAAGCGGGGGAGAGGAAAATGAGAGGAAAATGGAAAATAATGTAAGTTTAAGAGATGAGAGTTTATGATAGGTACTTTGTAGGCTTGATGTAGAACCTCCCCAGCAACGGCGCCAGAAATTCTTCCAGCTACTTCTTGAGCTTGCGTTGATTTTTCCCTTGAAGAGGAAAGGGTGATGCAGCAAAGTAGAGATAAGCATTTCCCTTAGATAAGAACCAAGGTATCAATCCAGCAGGAGGCACAAGCAAGTCTCCAACATATGCACATGCACAAACTAACAAACACTTGCACACAATGCAAAAAAGGGGTTGTCAATCCCTTCATAGTCACTTTCAAGAGTGAGATCTACTAGAGATAGGTATAAAAGGTAAATAAAAAGGTAAAATAAAATAAATATAAATAAATTGCAGCCAAGTATTTTTTGGGGTTTTTTGGTTTATAGATATGAAAATATATGATGGAAAATAGACCTGTGGGCATAGGTTTCACTAGAGGCTTCTCTCTTAAATAAAGCATACAGTGGGTAAACAAATTACTGTTGAGCAATTGATAAAAAAGCGCAAAGCTATGATGATATCTAAGGAAATGATCATGAATATAGGCACCACCTTCGTGACAAGTAGACCAAAACGATTCTACATCTACTACTATTACTCCATACATCGACCGACTCCTGCCTGCATCTAGAGTATTTAGTTCATAAGAACAGAGTAACGCCTTAAGCAAGATGACATGATGTAGAGGGATATACTCAACCAATACGGTATAAACCCCATCTTTTTATCCTTAATGACAACAGTATAATACATGCCTCGCTGCCCCTTCTGCCACTGGGAGAGGACACCACAAGATTGAATCCATCACAAAGCACTTCTCCAATTGCAAGAAAAACCAATCTAGTTGGCCAAACAAAATTGATAGATCGAAGAGAATTACTAAGCTATCTCAATCATGCACAAAAGAGTTGAGACAAGACTCAAATAATATTCATAGATAATATGATCATAAATCCACAAGTCATCGTATCTCAACAAACGCACCGCAAATTAAGATTACATTGAATAGATCTCCAAGAACATTGAGGAGAACATTATATTGAAGAGCAAAGAGAGAGAGAAGAAGCCATCTAGCTACTAGCTATGGACCCGTAGGTCTGAGGTAAGCTACTCGCACTTCATCGGAAGGGCAACAAGGTTGGTGTAGAGGCCCTCCGTGATCGAATCTCCCTCTGACAGAGTGCCGGAAAAGGCCCCAAGATGGGATCTCACGGGAACAAAAACTTGCGGCAGCGGAAAAGTATTTTTGGTGTGCCTTCTGGTGTAGGGGGATATTTGAGGATTTATAGTGCAAGTATTAGGGTTGGAAGGGCTACGAGGGGCCCACAAGCCCTGGGACATGCCCCGTGGGGCGCGCCCCTATGGCTTGTGGTCGTGTCGTAGGTCTTCTGGCCTTCTCTCCAAGTCCTATAGGTTTCTTCTGGTCCAAGAAAAATCACCGTAAAGTTCTATTCCGTTTGGACTCCGTTTGATATTCCTTTTTTGTAAAAATCAGAAATATGAAGAAAAAATAGAAACTGACACTGGGCACTAGGTTAATTGGTTAGTCCCAAAAATAATATAAAATAGCATATTAATGCATATAAAACATACAAAATAGATAATATGATAGCATGGAACAATCAAAAAATATAGATACGTTGGAGACGTATCAGACCACACTGGGCCCCCAAGCCTGAGGAGTGTGCCTACACGCCCATGGCGCACCATGCTGCCTTGTGGATCCCCTGATCCTTGTCCTGAAATAATTCCAACGCTATATATTATGTCTTCCCAAGAAAAAGATCAAAGAGAAAGATTCATCGCGTTTTACGATATGGAGCCATCGTCACCTCTTGCTCTGCGTGGGGAGCCCTGATCTAGAGTCCATCCGTAGCTCCGGAGAGAGAGATTCGTCACCGACCTCATGACCTTTTTTGCCAAAATCATGAGCATTTCTCAATTTCGTGAATAGGTTTTTCCTTTGCTTATCTTTTGTTGTTGTTGGTCTGTGTTTTTACTGTACATACCGTAGATATAGATTGGAACGGGGCTAAAAAGCCCAGATTTGTCAATGTTTTTTTAATCAAACCATGTGCAAAAAAATTCATTACCTATGTGAGTGGTGGGACATAAGAATTTTGTCACAACATGATCAAACTACAAAACAGAGAAAAGCCTAGTAGATACAAAAAATAAGTTTGGACAGCACAGGTCCATCCTTGGATGTGCAATTGGATCACATACTACTAAATACCAAAAGTAAAAATAAAAGATGGTGTCATACTTTAGAAAATAACTCATGCACATCTAGAGGGGCGACGCTAAGCATCGGCCGACCAACCCAAATTTTGGTCGGTCACTGCGCCAGCCGTCTGATTAGCCCACCTATGGTTATCTGATTCACAAAAACATCTCCCTGCATCTGCTCGGTCAATGCCCGTGAATTCCCTCCCTGTGCTAACCAACGAATTATCTAGCCTCTGCCAATGCATGGCGCGTGCTCCAGCAAGGGACGGCAACGCCCTTGCATTAACACTCCTCGCGACACCCCATGCCCGTCGAAAAAGCTCGCTCGCACCCTCGATGATCACCGTCAGCAAAAAGTCCTCGTTGCAGCAAAACGTCGCCGCTGCTGTCATGGCTTGTGGTGACCTCGTGAATGGATGTAGCAATAATCAACACCTGTGGTAGCAAAACAGGCAAATGGTTGCAGCGAAAAACACAGTCGCATGTGTCGGCGACGTCATGAAGATGGATGTAACAAAAATCAACAAAACACAAGTAGTACCTGATATGTCTCCAATGTATCTATAATTTTTGATTGTTCCATGCTATTATATTACCCGTTTTGGATGTTTATGGGCTTTATTTTACACATTTATATCATTTCTGGGACTAACCTACTAACCGGAGGCCCAGCCCGTATTGTTGTTTTTTTTTGCCTATTTGATATTTCAAGAAAAGGAATATCAAACGGAGTCCAAACGGAATGAAACCTTTGAGGCGTGATTTTGGAACAAACATGATCTAGAGGACTTGGAGTGCAAGCCAAGAAGCAGCCGAGGCGGCCACGAGGTGGAGGGCGCCCACCCCTACAGGGCGCGCCCTATCTCGTGGGCCCCGGTGCCACCGACCTACTTCTTCCTCCTATATATACCCACATACCCGAAAACATCACGGAGCCAACAAAAACAATTTCCACCGCCATAACCTTACAGATCCATGAGATCCCATCTTGGAGCCTTCGCGGTGCTCATGGGGGGAATCGACCATGGAGGGCTTCTACATCGACACCATAGCCCCTCCCATGAGTTGTGAGAAGTTTACCACAGACCTTCGGGTCCATAGTTATTAGCTAAATGGCTTCTTCTCTCTTTTTGGATCTCAATACCATGTTCACCCCCTCTCTTGTGGAGATCTATTCGATGTAACTCTTTTTGTGGTGTGTTTGTCGAGATCCGATGAATTGTGGGTTTATGATCAAGTTTACCTATGAGAAATATTTGAATCTCCTCTGAATTCTTTTATGTATGATTGAGTTACCTTTGCAAGTCTCTTCGAATTATCGGTTTGGTTTGGCCTACTAGATTGATCTTTCTTGCAATGGGAGAAGTGCTTAGCTTTGGGTTCAATCTTGCGGTGTCCTTACCCAGTGATAATAGGGCTTGCAAGGCATGTTGGGGAACGTAGCAGAATTCAAAATTTTCTACGCATCACCAAGATCAATCTATGGAGTAACTAGCAATGAGAGAGAGGGGAGTGCATCTTCATACCCTTGAAGATCATGATGCGGAAGCGTTGCAAGATCGCGGTCAGTGGAGTCGTTCACTAAGCGATTCAGATCGCGGCCGAATCCGATCTAAGCACCGAACAACGGTGCCTCCGCGTTCAACACACGTACAGCCGGGGCGTCTCCTCCTTCTTGATCCAGCAAGGGAGAGGAGAAGTTGAGGAGACTCCGGCAGCACGATGGCGTGGTGGTGGAGCTTGCGTTCTCAATGAGCCGCCAAGCACTACTACGGAGGAGGAGGTGTTGGGAGGGAGAGGGCTGCGCCAGGGGCAAGGGTTGAAGCTCCCATGCACCTCCCCACTATATATAGGGGTGGAGGGGATGGTTTCTTGCCCTCCAAGTCCATTGGGGCGTTGGCATAGGTGGGAGGAAAGAAATCCCATCATTTCCTTCCCCACCGATTGTTATCCCCCATTTTAGGGATCTTGATCTTATCCCTTCGGGATATGATCTTATTCCTTCTAAGGGGGGATCTTGATGCGCCTTGACCATGGGTGTGGGGCCTTGCCCCCACTACCCACGATCATGTGGGTCCCCCCATGCAGGTGGGCCCCACTCCGGAACCTTCTAGAACCTTCCCGGTACAATACCGAAAAATCCTGAACATTTTCCGGTGGCCAAAATAGGACTTCCCATATATAAATCTTTACCTCTGGACCATGAACTCCTCGTGACGTCCAGGATCTCATCTGGGACTCCGAACAACATTCGGTAACTGCACACTAATTCCCATAACAACTCTAGTGTCACCGAACCTTAAGTGTGTAGACCCTACGGGTTCGGGAATCATGCAGACATGACCGAGACAACTCTCTGGCCAATAACCAACAGCGGGATCTGGATACCCATGTTGGCTCCCATATGTTCCACGATGATCTCATCAGATGAACCACGATGTCAAGGATTCAAGCAATCCCGTATACAATTCCCTTTGTCAATCGGCACATTACTTGCCTGAGATTCGGTCGTCGGTATCCCAATACCTCGTTCAATCTCGTTACCGACAAGTCACTTTACTCGTTCCGTAATGCATGATCCCGTGACTAACTACTTAGTCAAATTGAGCTCATTATGATGATGCATTACCGAGTGGGCCCAGAGATACCTCTCCGTCATACAGAGTGAAAAATCCCAGTCTCGATTCGTGCCAACCCAACAGACACTTTCGGAGATACCTGTAGTGTACCTTTATAGCCACCCAGTTACGTTGTGACGTTTGGTACACCCAAAGCATTCCTACGGTATCCGGGAGTTGCACAATCTCATGGTCTAAGGAAATGATACTTGACATTAGAAAAGCTCTTAGCAAACGAACTATACGACCTTGTGCTATGCTTAGGATTGGGTCTTGTCCATCACATCATTCTCCTAATGATGTGATCCCATTATCAATGACATCCAATGTCCATGGTCAGGAAATCATAACCATCTATTGATCAACGAGCTAGTCAACTAGAGGCTCACTAGGGACATATTGTGGTCTATGTATTCACACATGTATTACGGTTTCCAGTTAATACAATTATAGCATGAACAATAGACAATTATCACGAACAAGGAAATATAATAATAACCATTTTATTATTGCCTCTAGGGCATATTTCCAATAGTCTCCCACTTGCACTAGAGTCAATAATCTAGTTCACATCACTATGGGATTGTAATGAATCCAACACCCATTGGGTTTGATCATATCTCGCTTGTGAGAGAGGTTATTAGTCAATGGGTCTGAATCTTTCAGATCCGTGTGTGCTTTACAAATCTCTATGTCATCTCCTAGATGCAGCTACGACGCGCTATTTGGAACTATTCCAAATAACTGCTCTACTATACGAATCCGTTCTACTACTCAGAGTCATCCAGATTAGTGTCAAAGTTTGCATCGGTGTAACCCTTTGCGACGAACTCTTTTACCACCTCCATAATCGAGAAAATTCCTTTAGTCAACTAGTTACTAAGGTTAAGTTTGACCGCTGTCATGTGATCCATTCCTGGATCACTCTTGTACCCCTTGACTGACTCATGGCAAGGCACACTTCAGGTGCGGTACTTAGCATAGCATACTGTAGAGCCTACGTCTAAAGCATAGGGGACGACCGTCGTCCTTTCTCTCTCTTTTGCCGTGGTCAGGTCTTAAGTCTTACTCAATACTCACACCTTATAACACAGCCAAGAGCTCCTTCTTTGCTGATCTATTTTGAACTCCTTCAAAATCTTGTCACGGTATGTGTTCATTTGAAAGTACTATTAAGCGTTTTTGATCGATCCTTATAGATCTTGATGCTCAATGTTCAAGTAGCTTAATCCAGGTTTTTTCCATTGAAAAACACTTTCAAATAACCCTATATGCTCTGTAGAAATTCTACATCATTTCCGATCAACAATATGTCAACCACATATACTCATCAGAAATGCTATAGTGCTCCCACTCACTTCTTTGGAAATACAAGTTTCTCATAAACTTTGTATAAACCTAAAATCTTTGATCATCTCATCAAAGCGTATATTCCATCTCCGAGATGCTTACTCCAGTCCTTACAAGGACTACTGGAGCTTTGCATACTTGTTAGCATCTTTTAGGATTGACAGAAAACCTTCTAGTTGTATCACATGCAACCTTTCATCAAGAAAATTGTTGAGGAAACAATGTTTTGACATCCTATCTGCAAGATTTCATAAACAATGCAGTAACTGCTAATACAATTCCAACAGACTCTTAGCATCGCTACGAGTGAGAAAGTCTCACCGTAGTCAACTTCTTGAACTTGTTGGAAAACATCTTAGCAACAAGTCGAGCTTTCTTAATGGTGACACATACCGTCATTGTCTGTCTTCCCTTTTAGAATCCATCTGTACCCAACAGCCTTACGACCATCAAGTAGTTCTTCCAAAGTCTATACTTTGGTTTCATACATGGATCCTCTCTCGGATTTTATGGCCTCGAGCCATTCATCGGAATCCGGGACCACCATCGCTTCTCCATAGCTCGTAGGTTCATTGTTGTCTAGTGCTACCTCTTGAGCACTGCGTTGGATTTCCCCGAAGAGGAGAGGATGATGCAGCAAACTAGTGTAAGTATTTCCCCTCAGTTTTTGAGAACCAAGGTATCAATCCAGTAGGAGACCATGCACAAGTCCCTCGTACCTACATAAAACGATAGCAACTCACAACCAACGCGATTAGGGGTTGTCAATCCCTTCACGGTCACCTACGAAAGTGAGATCTGATAGAGATAATAAATAATATTTTTGGTATTTTTCATAGATAGATGCAAAGTAAAAAGTAAAAGGCAAAGTAAAAACAAAGCAAGTAAATAAAGTGATAGAGATTGATATGATGAGAATAGACCCGGGGGCCATAGGTTTTACTAGTGGCTTCTCTCAAGAGCATAAGTATTCTACGGTGGGTGAACAAATTATTATTGAGCAATTGACAGAACTGAGCATAGTTATGAGTATATCTAGGCAATGATCATGTATATAGGCATCACGTCCAAGACAAGTAGATCGAAACGATTCTGCATCTACTACTATTACTTCACTCATCGACCGCTATCCAGCATGCATCTAGAGTATTAAGTTAAAAACAGAGTAACGCCTTAAGCAAGATGACATGATGTAGAGGGATAAATTCATGCAATATGATAAAAACCCCCATCTTGTTATCCTCGATGGCAACAATACAATACGTGCCTTGCAACCCTCTCTGTCACTAGGTAAGGACACCACAAGATTGAACCCAAAGCTAAGCACTTCTCCCATTGCAAGAACTACCAATCTAGTTGGCCAAACCAAAAAGGATAATTCGAAGAGACTTGCAAAGATAACTCAATCATACATAAAAGAATTCAGAGAAGAATCAAATATTTTCCATAGATAATACTGGATCATAAACCCACAATTCATCGTTCTCAACAAACACACCGCAAAAATAAGATTACATCGAATAGATCTCCACAAGAGAGGGGGAGAACTTTGTATTGAGATCCAAAAAGAGAGAAGAAACATCTAGCTACTAGCTATGGACCCGAAGGTCTGAAGTAAACTACTCACACTTCATCGGAGGGGCTATGGTGTTGATGTAGAAGCCCTCCGTGGTGGATGCCCCCTCCAGCGGAGCTCCGGAACAGGCCCCAAGATAGGATCTCATGGATACAGAAGGTTGCGGTGGTGGAATTAGGTTTTTGGCTCTTGTTCTGATCATTGGGGGATACGTAGCTATATATAGGAGGAAGGAGTACGTCGGTGGAGCGCCAGGGGGCCCACGAGGTAGGGGGGCGCGCCCAGGGGGTCGTGCCCTCCATCCTCGTGACCGCCTCTGGCACTTCTTGGAGTTGGGTCCAAGTCTCCTGGATCACGTTCGGTTGGAAAATCACATTCCCGAAGGTTTCATTCCATTTGGACTCCGTTTGATATTCCGTTTCTTCAAAACACTGAAATAGGCAAAAAACAGCAATTATGCGATGGGCCTCCGGTTAATAGGGTATTCCCAAAAATAATATAAAAGTGGAAAATAAAGCCCAATATAGTCCAAAACAGTAGATAAAGTAGCATGGAGCAATCAAAAATTATAGAAACGTTGGAGACGTATCAGGCATCCCCAAGCTTAATTCCTACTCGTCCTCGAGTAGGTAAATGATTAAAAAAAGAATTTTTGATGCGGAGTGATACTTTGGCATAATTTCAATGTAAATCTTCTTAATTGTGATATGGATATTCAGATCCGAAAGATTCAAGACAGAAGTTCATATTGACACAAAAATAATAATACTTCAAGCATACTAATCAAAGCAATCATGTCTTCTTAAAATAACATGGCAAAAGAAAGTTCATCCCTACAAAATCATATAGTTAGGCTATGCTTCATTTTCGTCACACAAAGATGTTCCCAACTTCTATACCCCCGATGACAAGCCAAGCAATTGTTTCATACTTAAATAATCTCAAACTTTTTCAACCTTCACCAATACATGAGTGTGAGCCATGGATATAGCACCATGGGTGGAATAGAGTATGATGATGGGGATTGTGTGGAGAAGATAAAAAGGAGAAAGTCTCACATTGACGAGGCTAATCAACGGGCTATGGAGATGCCCATCAATTGATGTCAACATGAGGAGTAGGGATTGCCATGCAACGGATGCACTAGAGCTATGAATGCTCAACAAAAGAAAACTAGTGGGTGTGCATGCAACTGGCTTGCTCATGAAGACCTAGGGCATTTGAGTAAGCCCATTGTAGGAATATACAAGCCAAGTTCTATAATGAAAAATTCCCACTAGTATAAAAAGACAACTTTTATGAGACTCACAACATGAAGAACAAGGTGCTACTTTGAAGCACAATATATGAGACTCACTACATGAAGAACAAGGTGCTACTTTGAAGCACAAGTGTGGAAAAAGAGATAGTAGCATTGCCCTTTTTTTTGGGGGGGGGCTTTCTTTTTTTTCTTTTGGCCTTTCTCTTTTTTTTTGGGCAATGCTCTAATAATGATGATCATCACACTTCTATTGATTACAACATAAGGATTACAACTCGAAACTTAGAACAAGATATGACTCTATATGAATGCCTCCGGCGGTGTACTGGGATGGTGCGATGAATCAAGAGTGACATGTATGAAAAATAATGCATGGTGGCTTTGCCACAAATACGATGTCAACTACATGATCATGCAATGGCAATATGACAAAAGTAATGTATGTCATGATGATGATGATGGAAGTTGCATGGCAATATATCTCGGAATGGCTATGGAAATACCATGATAGGTAGGTATGGTGGCTGTTTTTAGGAAGACATAAGGAGGTTTATGTGTGATAGAGTGTATCGTATCACGGGGTTTGGATGCACCGGTGAAGTTTGCACCAACTCTCAAGGTGAGAAAGGGCAATGCACAGTACCGAAGAGGCTAGCAAAGGCGGAAAGGTGAGAGTGCGTATAATCCATGGACTCAACATTAGTCAAAAGAACTCATATACTTATTGCAAAAAAATTGGAAGCCATCAAAAATCAAGTACTACGCGCATGCTCCTAGGGGGATAAATTGGTAGGAAAAGACCATCGCTCGTCCCCGACCGCCACTCATAAGGATGCACAAGCCAGGTACACTTCATGTTTCAAATTTGTTACACAACTTTAACCATACGTGCATGCTACGGGACTTGCTAACTTCAACACAAGCATTCTTTGAATTCATAATCACCCAACTAGCACGACTTTCATATTATCACCTTCATATCTCAAAACAATTATCAAGCATCAAACTTTTCTTAGTATTCAACGCACTCAAAATAAAGTTTCACATATCTTGAATACCAAGTATATTAATATTAAGCAAATTACCATGCTATTAACGACTCTCAAAATAATCTAAGTGAAGCATGAGAGATCAATAGTTTTTTAAAACAAATCCACCACCGTGCTCTAAAAGGTATAAGTGATGCACTAGAGCAAATGACAAACTACTCTGAAAGATATAAGTGAAGATCAATGAGTAGTCGAATAATTATACAACTATGTGGAGACTCTCTCTCATTTTAATAATTTCAGATCTTGATACTGTCGTGGGAAACGAACACCTATGGGGCAGGGCCCTTTTCGGTCCGGCAGGGAGCGGAGGCCGCACGAAGAGCGGATCGAGGCGAGACACGCGAGCGATTTTACCCAGCTTCGGAGCTCTCCGGAGAGATAAAACTCCTACTGCTGCCTTGTGGTTGTATTGCGTTCTTGCTTGAGAGCGTGGGAGTGTTCTGGTTTCGAATGAGTCGACCCCCCTCTACGTTGCGCATGGGCCTCCTTTTATAGGCTTAAGGGGTCACCAACAGGTGGAAACGCATGCAGGGGTAAAAGTGTAAAAGGGGTGGTTGGTACAACTGCTTCTACAGTGGATCCTACCTAACTCTGACGGCAGGGGACAAAGGCATTAAATGCCCGTCCGCGTCGCCCAAAGAGTGCAGAAAAGCGACCGTTAGGGGCGCCACCGTTCGCCATGATGGTCGTCTCGTCATCTCCGCTCGCCACCTCGCACCGCTTGGCTGCACAGCTTCTCGCCACATGCGCCTGGAATGGTCCTGTGGCGACACGTCCACGGATGTGCTGGAGCGCGGGCACAGAGTGGTGGCTTCGTCGCGGCAAGGCGGCAAGCGCCTTGCCGCGGTCGTTGTATTGTCGCGCCCGGAAGCTTGTTGCTCGCCGGGTCTTGCCGGGACGCGCGGCGCGTCGTGGCAAGTTCTTTGAAATGCCTTGGTTGGCCTTCCCGGCAAGCTCCTCTTGCCGGGGCCTTGTCTTCTCAGTTAAAACACTTTGTTCTTGAATGGCACCAATAGGAGCTACGGAGGATCTTGGCGGTCACCCGGCAAGCCTTGCCGCGGGGCGCTGCGACTGCCCGTGCACAAGTTCGGGATACTAAGGTACCCCTACTTTAGTACACCGACAGGAGCCCCCGGGCCTGGGCCACACACGGTGCTGAACGCTGTTGGGCCAGGCCCAAAACAGGGCACGGGCACGCGCGGCCTGGGGCCACATAGTATCTGACTCCGTATCCACCACGCCCTCCCGTAACGGCACGCGTCAAATGCGGCGTCGTAGGAGAGATCGTGGGTGATTCTTTATTCGGAAAAAGCGTAACGTTCGCCTCCTCCTCTTTATAAGCAGGGGAAACAGGGGTGGTTCCCCCACCTTCGCCACTTGCGGTTCCAACCTCAGAAATCTCCGCCGCTCCCCTCCGCTTCCAAAGCCGAAAGAGAGCAGCACTCCGCCCCCCGTCGCCGCCGTTGCCGCCAACGCCCTCGATCTCCCCCACCGCCTCCGCCATGGCTCCGAAGACCGGGAAGGGTGCGAACTCGGCCGAGGCGCTGCGGCTTGAGGCGCTGCGGAAGGAGCGGGCAACCTTCCCCCCTGAGCTCTCCGCGAAGGAGTTGAGGGAGTGGTTCTACCTCTTCTGGTCGACGGAGACGCGAGCGCATCCGCGCACGCAGGTACTCTCCGCCGCTGCTTCAGCTTCGAAACGGGCCCCAAAGGGATACCCCTTTTTCGCACTGTTCTTCTATTGCGGGCTCTGCCCGCCCTTCTCTGAGTTCTTCTGTGACATCATGAACACCTACGGATTCCATCTCCTTGACTTCACCCCCAATGCTATCCTGACCATGGCGGTTTTCGCACATCTCTGCGAGGACTTTGTCGAAATCCATCCAAACATAGCCCTCTTCCGCCACTACTTCATGCCCCGGGTCGAGAGAGGAGAGCCCTTAGCTGGCGGGATCGCCTGGATCTCGAGAACCGGCAAGAAGGAGACATATCTGGAGGGGGAGCTCCGTAGCAAATGGGATGAGTGGAGAGCAGAGTGGTGCTGGATTGTTGACGAGAACCCGCAGCCATTCACTGCCCTGCGCCAAACTCCAGCAGTGCGCGGCAATGATTGGAGCGCCCTAGCGCCGGACGATGCTAGGCTGAAGATCGCCACCACCCGGATCTTGCGACTCAGGCTTGCCGGGCTTACCGTAGGTGCTGTTGGCGCGGACTTTCTTCGCCGCCGCATCGCCCCTCTGCAGGAGAGGGGGAGGCCCACCTGGCTGTTTGGGGGTCTGGCGGACATCATGAGGCTGCGTCCGGGCCTCAACTTCAATTTCACTGTCTTGGAGTTGGATGCGACGCTCAAGGAGCTGTTCAAGCACGACCCCAATCATCCCGAGTGGTTCAGGCTGCCGCAAGGCGTCGTCCCGTTGTGCAACAACTCCTTGCTCGATCGCATCCGCGCAATGATGCCGGAGTGCGACTCGCATGGAATTATTCCAACTTGGCAGGAGCCCGCCGACGACGTCGTGCAGCAGTTCTTCGATAGCTTGGTGGAGGTGGCGGTCCGCGCCGATGAGCAGAGGAGCCTCACCCGCGACACCACCGAAGACGAGATGCGGCGCATCGCCACCAGGGCGGAAGAGGCGGCGGCGGCCGCCGCCGCAGGAGAGTTTGGGTTTACTGTGGAGGAGGCAGAGGCAGCCGATGCGGCAAGCCTTGTCGTTCGAGACGAGCTTGTCAGGGAGATCGCCAGCGTGGGAGGGCCCGAAGCCGAATCGAGCGAGCCCGCCGAGCGTGCAAGTG
The DNA here is from genome assembly GCA_021437245.1 of Aegilops speltoides. Classification (NCBI taxonomy): domain Eukaryota; kingdom Viridiplantae; phylum Streptophyta; class Magnoliopsida; order Poales; family Poaceae; genus Aegilops; species Aegilops speltoides. Next base: position 314,737,804 of record CM038141.1, read on the forward strand.
GCCAGCCGTCTTCGAGCAACTTGCCGCAAGCGGAGCTCCCAGTGCAGCAGCTCCACCAAGAAGGCGCCTCCGCAGGGCCGGAGACATAGCAGGGCGGCAGACAGGTCAACAGCTGCCGCGCCGCGGGACACGCTCCACCGCGACAAGCACCGTTACCGCGGGAGTGCCTCACGCCGCTGCGGCAACTGGAGCGGGGTCCTCTCGGGCCGCCGCTTCTGATCCTGCCACATCTCCCGCCAAGCGGCCAAGGGAGCCTACTCCTCCGCCTCGTCGCGCCGAAAGTGTACCGGACTTTGACCTCTCCGCGCTCAGCTCCGACGAGGAGGAAGAAGAGGAGTAAGTTTCTCTGTTGTGTTTGTATTTCTTCAATTCTTGCTGTTTCTTGTCTTGTATCTGATCTGTCTTCTTTCGAACCTTGTTCCTTTTCAGGACTCTGGCCCAGAGGGAGGCGAGGAGAGCCAAGGTCCCCGTGGTTGTCGTCGAGGACGATCCCGTCGTGACGACAGAGGGCGCGTCCGAGACCACCTTGTTGGACCCGGCAACCACTCCTCGAAGTAGCCCCCAGCGCAGCCCCCAGCGTAAGTACATAGTCTTACTTCCCGCTGTTGGGTGCGCATAGGTGTTCTTTCTTTGCTGATATCTTGTCTATTGGTTTGCTTGCATAGGAGCAGAACAGGCTCACCAGGAGCAACCGGAAGCCGCTCCTGAGGTGCTATCTGCTTCAACTACGCCGCCAAGGGAGGATTCCTCGGCAAGGGAGCGCTCTCCGGCAAGGGAGAGGTCCCCGGCAAGGGGTAGTTCTGTTGGGGAACGTAGTAATTTCAAAAAATTTCCTATGCACATGCAAGATCATGGTGATGCATAGCAACGAGAGGGGAGAGTATTGTCTCTCGTACCCTCGTGAGACCGAGGCGAAGCGATCTGGCGTAGAGGAAGTAGTCGACGTTCTCCTCGCGATCCGACCGATCCGGCGCCGTTACTCGGCGCCCCGAGTTCTTGACACACGTACAGCTCGATGGCGTCCCTCGTACTCGATCCAGCTGAGTGTCGAGGGAGAGTTCCACAAGCCTGACGGCGTGGTGGCGATCTTGATGTTCTACGGCGCGCAGAAGCCGCCTAAGCTTCGCGACGATATGACCGAGGTGGAATATGGTGGAAGGGGCACCGCACGGCTAAGGAAGGATCCGTAGATCAAACTTGTGTGTTCTAGGGTGCCCCTTGCCCCGTATATAAAAAAGCAAGGGGGTGCGGCGGCCCAGAGGAGGCGGCGCTGGAGAGTCCTACTCCCACCGGGAGTAGGACTCCCCTTCCTAGTTGGAGTAGGATTGGGGGAGGGGAAGAAGGAAGGGGCCCCTCCTTGTCCTATTCGGACTAGGGGAGGGGGCGTGGCCTGCCCTGGCCGGCCCTCCTCTTCTCCCTCGAGGCCCACTAAGGCCCAATAGCCTCCGGGAGGTTCCGGTAACTCCCGGTACTCGGTAAAATCGATTTCACCGGAACCATTCGAACTCCAAATATAGGCTTCCAATATATCAATCTTTATGTCTCGACCATTTGAGACTCCTCGTCATGTCCGTGATCACATCCGGGACTCGAACTTCTTCAGTACATCAAAATACATAAACTCATAATATAAGCATCATCGAAACCTTAAGCGTGCGGACCCTACGGTTCGAGAACAATGTAGACATGACCGAGACACGTCTCGGTCAATAACCAATAGCGGGCCTGGATGCCCATATTGGCTCCTACATATTCTCGAAGATCTTTATCGGTCGGACCGCATAACAACATCGTTGTTCCCTTTGTCATCGGTATGTTACTTGCCCGAGATTCGATCGTCGGTATCAATACCTAGTTCAATCTCGTTACGGCAAGTCTCTTTACTCGTTCCGTAATACATCATCTCACAGCTAACTCATTAGCTGTAATGCTTGCAAGGCTTGATGATGTGTATTACCGAGAGGGCCGAGAGATACCTCTCCGACAATCGGAGTGACAAAACCTAATCTCGAAATCGCCATTCCAACATCGCCTTTGGAGACACTGTAGTACTCCTTTATAATCACCCGATTACGTTGTGACGTTTGGTAGCACCAAAGTGTTCCTCCGTAAGCGGAGTTGCATAATCTCATAGTTACAGGAACATGTATATGTCATGGATAAAAGCAGTAGCAACATACTAAGCGATCGTGTGCTAAGCTAATGGAATGGGTCATGTCAATCAGATCATTCTACTAATGATGTGACCTTGTTAATCAAATAACAACTCCTTGTTCATGGTCGGAAACATAACCATCTTTGATTAACAAGCTAGTCTAGTAGAGGCATACTAGTGACATCTTGTTTGTTTATGCATTCACACATGTATCATGTTTCGGTTAATACAATTCTAGCATGAATGATAAACATTTATCATGAAATAAGGAAATAAATAATAACTTTATTATTGCCTCTAGGGCATATTTCCTTGATCTCCCACTTGCACTAGAGTCAATAATCTAGATTACATTGTAATGATTCTAACACCCATGGAGTCTTGGTGTTGATCATGTTTTGCTCGTGGAAGAGGCTTAGTCAACGGTGCGCTACATTCAGATCCGTATGTATCTGCAAATCTCTATGTCTCCCACGGACTAAGTCCGGATGGAATTGAAGCGTCTCTTGATGTGTTTGGTCCTCTTGTGAAATCTGGATTCCTTCGCTAAGGCAATTGCTCGATATTGTCACGAAGATTTTCATTGGACCCGATGCACTAGGTATGACACCTAGATCGGATATGAACTCCTTCATCGAGACTCCTTCAATAGCTGCTTCCGAAGCTGCTATGTACTCCGCTTCACATGTAGATCCTGCTTTCTGACGCTTTGTTTAGAACTGCACCAACCGACAGCTCCTCCGTTTAGTGTAAATACGTATCCGGTCTGCGATTTAGAATCGTCCGGATCGGTGTCAAAGCTTGCATCAACGTAACCGTTCACGATGAGCTCTTTGTCACCTCCATATCTGAAACACATCCTTAGTCCTTTTCGGTATTTCAGGATGTTCTTGACCGCTGTCCGATGATCCACTCTGGATTACTTTGGTACCTCCTGCTAAACTTATAGCAAGGCACACATCAGGTCGGTACACAGACATTGCATACATGATAGAGCCTATGGCTGAAGCATAGGAACATCTTTCATTTTCTCTCTATCTTCTGCGTTGGTCGGGCATTGAGTCTTACTCAACTTCACACCTTGTAACACAGGCAAGAACCCTTTCTTTGCTTGATCCATTTTGAACTTCTTCAAAATTTTGTCAAGGTATGTGCTTTGTGAAAGTCCAATTAAGCGTCTTGATCTATCTCTATAGATCTTAATGCCCAATATGTAAGCAGCTTCACGAGGTCTTTCATTGAAAAACTCTTATTCAAGTATCCCTTTATGCTATCAGAATTCTATATCATTTCCGATTAGCAATATGTCATCTACATATAATATCGAAATGCTCTGAGCTCCCACTCACTTTCTTGTAAATGAGGCTTCTCCAAAAGTGCAGTATGAACCCAAATGCTTTGATCACACTATCAAAGTGTTTATTCCAACTCGAGATGCTTGCACCAGTCCATAAATGGATCATTTGGAGCTTGCACACTTTGTTAGCTCCTTTGGATCGATAAAACCTTCGGTTGCATCATATACAACTCTTCTTCCGTAAATCCATTCAGAATGCAGTCTTTACATCCATTTGCCAAATTTCATAATCATAAAATGCGCAATCGCTAACATGATTCGGACGGACTTAAGCATCGCTACGGGTGAGAAGGTCTCATCGTAGTCAATCCCTTGAACTTGTCGAAAACCCTTTGCGACAAGTCGAGCTTTGTAAACGATAACATTACCGTCGTCGGTCTTCTTCTTGAAGATCCACTTGTTTTCTATTGCTTGCCGACCCTCGGGCAAGTCAACCAAAGTCCATACTTTGTTTTCATACATGGATCCCATCTCGATTTCATGGCCTCAAGCCATTTTATGGAATCTGGGCTCACCATCGCTTCTTCATAGTTCGTAGGTTCATCATGATCTAGTAGCATGATTTCCGTAACAGGATTACCGTACCACTCAGTGCGGATCTTATTCTGGTTGATCTACGAGGTTCGTAGTAACTTGATCTGAAGTTTCATGATCAACATCATCAACTTCCTCACTACTTGGTGTAGATGTCTCGAAACCGTTTCTGCGACAAACTACTTTCAAGTAAGGGAGAAGGTACAATTACCTCATCAAGTTCTACTTTCCTCCCACTCACTTCTTTCGAGAGAAACTTCTTCTCTAGAAAGGATCCATTCTTAGCAACAAATGTCTTGCCTTGGATCTGTGATAGAAGGTGTACCCAACTGTCTCCTTTGGGTATCCTATGAAGACACATTTCTCGATTTGGGTTCGAGCTTATCGGGTTGAAGCTTTTTCACATAAGCATCGCATCCCCAAACTTTAAGAAACGACAACTTTGGTTTCTTGCTAAACCATAGTTCATAAGGTGTCGTCTCAGCGGATTTCGACGGTGTTCTATTCAGTGTGAATGCGGCCGTCTCTAGAGCATAACCCCAAAGCGATAGCGGTAATTCAGTAAGAGACATCATAGATCGCACCATATCTAGTAAAGTACGACACGACGTTCGGACACACCATTCTGTTGTGGTGTTCGGGTGGCGTGAGTTGCAAAACTATTCGCATTGTTTCAAATGTAGACCAAACTCGTAACTCAAATATTCACCTCCACGATCGGATCGTAGAAATTTAATTTTCTTATTACGATGATTTTCAACTTCACTCTGAAATTCTTTGAACTTTTCAAATGTTTCAGACTTATGTTTCATTAAGTAGATATACCCATATCTGCTTAAATCATCTGTGAAGGTGAGAAAATAACGATATCCGCCACGAGCCTCAACATTCATCGGACCACATACATCTGTATGTATGATTTCCAACAAATCTGTTGCTCTCTCCATAGTCTGGGAGAGCGGGTTCTAGTCATCTTGCCCATGAGGCACGGTTACAAGTGCCAAGTGATTCATAATCAAGTGACTCCAAAAGTCCATCGATATGGAGTTTCTTCATGCGCTTTACACCGATATGACCTAAATGGCGATTGCCACAAATAAGTTGCACTATCATTATCAACTCTGCATCTTTTGGCTTCAACATTATGAATATGTGTATCACTACTATCGAGATTCATCAAAATAGACCACTCTTCAAGGGTGCATGACCATAAAAGATATTACTCATATAAATAGAACAACCATTATTCTCGATTTAAATGAATAACCGTCTCGCATCAAACAAGATCCAGATATAATGTTCATGCTCAACGCAGCACCAAATAACAATTATTTAGGTCTAAAATTAATCCGAAGGTAGATGTAGAGGTAGCGTGCCGACCGCGATCACATCGACTTTGGAACCATTTCCCACGCGCGCATCGTCACCTCGTCCTTTGCCGGTGTTAAGCAATCCGTAGTCCTGTTTGAGTTGCAAATATTAGCAACAGAACCAGTATCAAATACCAGTGCTATCTGCGAGCTCTAGTAAGGTACACATCAATAACATGTATATCACATATACCTTTGTTCACCTTGCCATCCTTCTTATCCGCCAAATACTTGGGGCAGTTCCGCTTCGATGACCGAGTCGCTTGCGGTAGAAGCACTCGATTTCAGGCTTAGGTCGGACTTGGGTTTCTTCTCTGAGCGACAACTTGCTTGCTGTTCTTCTTGAAGTTCCTTCTTCTTCCCTTTGCCTTTCTTCTTGAAACTAGTGGTCTTATTGACCATCAACACTTGATGCTCCTTCTTGATTTCTACCTCCGCAGCCTTTAGCATTGCGAAGAGCTCGGTATAGTTTTTACTAACCCTTGCATATTATAGTTCATCACGAAGCCTTTGTAGCTTGGTGGCGGTGATTGAAGAATTACATCAATGACACAATCATCCGGAAGATTAACTCCCGGTTGAGTCAAGTGATTGTAATACCCGGACATTTTGAGTATGTGTTCCTTGACGAACTATTCTCCTCCATCTTGCAGCTATAGAACTTATTGGAGACTTCATATCTCTCAATCCGGGCATTACTGTTGGAATATTAACTTCAACTCTGGAACATCTCATATGCTCCATAGCGTTCAAAACGTCGTTGAAGTCCGGTTCTAAGTCGTAAAGCATGGCACCTGAACTATAGAGTAGTCATCGACTTTGCTCTGCCAGACGTTCACAACATCGGTGTTGCTCTTGCAAGAGCAGTTGGCACCCAGCGGTGCATCGGGGCGTAACACTACATGCAGCAATGAGGATAATCCTCAAGTTACGGACCCAGTCCGGTTAGTTGCTACCATCATCTTTCAACTTTGCTTTCTCAAGGAACGCATTAAAATTCAACGGAACAATAGCACGAGCCATCTATCTACAATCAAACATAAACAAGCAAGATACTATCAGGTACTAAGTTCATGATAAATTTAAGTTCAATTAATCATATTACTTAAGAACTCCCACTTAGACAGACATCTCTCTAGTCATCTAAGTGATCACGTGTCCAAATCAACTAAACCATAACCGATCATCACGTGAAATGGAGTAGTTTTCAATGGTGAACATCTTATGTTGATCATATCTACTATATGATTCACGCTCGACCTTTCGGTCTCCGTGTTCCGAGGCCATATCTGCATATGCTAGGCTCGTCAAGTATAACTGAGTATTCTGCGTGTGCAAAACTGGCATGCACCCGTTGTAGATGGACGAGAGCTTATCACACCCGATCATCACGTGGTGTGCAGGCACGACGAACTTTGGCAGCGGTGCATACTCGGGAGAACACTTCTTGATAATTTAGTGAGAGATCATCTTATAATGCTACCGTCAATCAAAGCAAGATAAGATGCATAAAAGATAAACATCACATGCAAATCAATATAAGTGATATGATATGGTCATCATCATCTTGTGCTTCGTGATCTCCATCTCTGCAGCACCACCATGATCACCATCGTCACCGGCGCGACACCTTGATCTCCATCGTAGCATCGTTGTCGTCTCGCCAATCTTATGCTTCTCGACTATCGCTACCGCTTAGTGATAAAGTAAAGCATTACAGAAGCGATTGCATTTCATACAATAAGCGACAACCATATGGCTCCTACCAGTTGCCGATAACCGGTTACAAAACATGATCATCTCATACAATAAAATATATCATCACGTCTTGACCATATCACATCACAACATGCCTGCAAAAACAAGTTAGGCGTCCTCTACTTTGTTGTTGCAAGTTTTACGTGGCTGCTACGGGCTTAAGCAAGAACCAATCTCACCACGCATCAAAACCACAGCGATACTTCGTCAAATAGACTCCGTTTAACCTTCTCAAGGACGGGCGTAGCCACACTCGGTTCAACTAAAGTGAGAGAGCAGACACCCGCCAATCACCTTTAAGCAACGAGTGCTCGTGGCGGTGAAACCAGTCTCGCGTAAGCGTCACGCGTAATGTCGCTCGAGCCGCTTCATCTCACAATACCGTTGAACCAAAGTATGACATCTTTGGTAGGTAGTATGACTTGTATCGCCCACAACTCACTTGTGTTCTACTCGTGCAAAACATCAAACCATAAAACCTAGGCTCGGATGCCTTTGTTGGGGAGCGTAGTAATTTCAAAAAATTCCTACGCACACGCAAGATCATGGTGATGCATAGCAGCGAGAGGGAGAGTATTGTCTCGTACCCTCGTGAGACCGAAGCGAAGCGATCGAGCGTAGAGGAAGTAGTCGACGTTCTCCTCGCGATCCGACCGATCCAGCGCCGTTACTCGGCGCCCCGAGTTCTTGACACACGTACAGCTCGATGGCGTCCCTCGTACTCCGATCCAGCCGAGTGTCGAGGAGAGTTCGTCAAGATGACGGCGTGCAGGACGATCTTGATGTTCTACGGCGCAGAGCTTCGCCTAAGCCGTGGACGATATGACCGAGGTGGAATATGGTGGAAGGGGCACCGACACGGCTAAGGAACGATCCGTAGATCAAACTTGTGTGTTCTAGGGTGCCCCTTGCCCCGTATATAAAGGAGCAAGGGGGTGCGGCGGCCCAGAGGAGGCGCTGGAGGAGTCCTACTCCCAGGGAGTAGGACTCCCCCTTCCTAGTTGGAGTAGGATTGGGGGAGGGGAAGAAGGAAGGCGCGCCCCCCTCCTGTCCTATTCGGACTAGGGGAGGCGCGTGGCCTGCCCTGGCCGGCCCCTCCTCTTCTCCCTCGAGGCCCACTAAGGCCCAATAGCCTCCGGGAGGGTTCCGGTAACCCCCCGGTACTCCGGTAAAATCCCGATTTCACCCGGAACCATTCCGAACTCCAAATATAGGCTTCCAATATATCAATCTTTATGTCTCGACCATTTCGAGACTCCTCGTCATGTCCGTGATCACATCCGGGACTCCGAACTTCTTCGGTACATCAAAATACATAAACTCATAATATAACTGTCATCGAAACCTTAAGCGTGCGGACCCTACGGTTCGAGAACAATGTAGACATGACCGAGACACGTCTCCGGTCAATAACCAATAGCGGGCCTGGATGCCCATATTGGCTCCTACATATTCTCTGAAGTTCTTTATCGGTCGGACCGCATAACAACATCGTTGTTCCCTTTGTCATCGGTATGTTACTTGCCCGAGATTCGATCGTCGGTATCCAATACCTAGTTCAATCTCGTTACGCAAGTCTCTTTACTCGTTCGTAATACATCATCTCACAGCTAACTCATTAGCTGTAATGCTTGCAAGGCTTGATGATGTGTATTACCGAGAGGGCCCAGAGATACCTCTCCGACAATCGGAGTGACAAAACCTAATCTCAAATACGCCAACCCAACATCGCCTTTGGAGACACTGTAGTACTCCTTTATAATCACCCGATTACGTTGTGACGTTTGGTAGCACCAAAGTGTTCCTCCGTAAGCGGAGTTGCATAATCTCATAGTTACAGGAACATGTATATGTCATGGATAAAAGCAGTAGCAACATACTAAACAATCGTGTGCTAAGCTAATGGAATGGGTCATGTCAATCAGATCATTCTACTAATGATGTGACCTTGTTAATCAAATAACAACTCCTTGTTCATGGTCAGGAAACATAACCATCTTTGATTAACAAGCTAGTCTAGTAGAGGCATACTAGTGACATCTTGTTTGTTTATGCATTCACACATGTATCATGTTTCCGGTTAATACAATTCTAGCATGAATGATAAACATTTATCATGAAATAAGGAAATAAATAATAACTTTATTATTGCCTCTAGGGCATATTTCCTTCAAGTTCTCCGGCAAGGGATGGGACCAGCGATCCCCCGGTGGTGGAGCCCATGACTACAAAGCCCAGCACAGGTAATCCTTCTTGTCAGAAAACTTCCCTTGGGCTCTTCTTTTTCTGATTTGTCTTTTTGGATATTTGCTTGACTCTTCTCCCTCTTCCGTCTGCCAGATCCACCTTCCACGGAGCCGCTGGAGACCGAGGCCACCAGCGAGGAGGACGTGCGCGGCAACACTTACGACGCCGCCGCCACCGAAGAAGAGGCCGGCGCTGATGATCCCGCCGGCGAAGAGGCCGCCAAGGCTGCCAGCAGTCTTGGCGAGGATCCGCGATCGTCTTGGCGACCACTGGCGCAGCAGGCGCAAGGCGCTACGTCGACTGCCGATCCCTCTGCCGCTGATGCAGCGCCAGGCTCCGAAGAGCCCCAGCCCGGCGTCTACTTGAAGGCCGGCGACGGTATCTTCATCAAGCTCCCCTGGGCTTCAAGCTCCAGGGCGCCGGTCGAAGGAGAAGCTTTTGACGGAGAAGTGCTCGCCTCCGCTGGGTTGACAATGGTCGACGCGCCAAGCAGCAGCAGCGGCGAGCCTGAGGAGGAACAGCTGCTGCGGAGGCTGTTGTCGCTCTACCGCGCCCGACAAGCCAAACTGGAGTCTCGGGAAGCGCTTGTCGCACGGGCGGGAGTTGACATTGAGAAGCATGCGGAGGAGCTCCAGAGTCGCAACCAAGAGGCCCTCCGATCCATCGCAGAAGAGAGGGCGCAGCTTGTCGAGGCGCGGAAGGCCTTCCTCCTCGAGAAGGCAGAAGCCGAAGAGCAACAGCGGCTTGCCGCCGAGGAGCTGTCCGTGCGGGAAGGCGAGCTGACGCAGCGGAAGGTCAATCTAGACAGCTATGAGGAGGAGCTTGCGCGCGCGAGGAGACACTTGACGGGGCCCTCAAGGAAGCGAAGGATGCTGCTGCAGCTGCCGAGGCCGCCAAGAAGGAGTTGGAAACGAAGGTGGCGCAGCTGGAGGCCGATCTGAAGAGGAAGGATGAACAGCTTGCCACGCTCCAGCGCGAGCGCGAGAAGGACGCCCTCGCTCACGGTGAACTGCAGGGCCAACTTGCCGAGAAGGGCAAGGAGCTGAGCGCCGCCAAGGACTCCAATGCCGATCTGGAGTTGAAGCTGGCCACGCTGACTGAGACGCTGGATGGCGCCAAGAAGCGGGAGGAGACCTTGAAGGAGGAGATCAAGGCCAATGAGGCGTTGTTGACGAGGGCTGCTGAAACCCAGAACACCTTCAGGGATACTGTGGAGCTCTGGACGGAGGGCCTCGTGAACATCGCCGCGGTCATTGATGAGGAGCTGACGCAGCTGGAAATGGAGGGTTTCGGGTAGTCTTCCGACGAGAACCTCCAGCCCAGCGCCAAGCTCACTTTGTTCTTCAAGGGCGTGGCGACGGCTCTCCAGCAACTCCGGGAAAGGATCCCAAAGCAGCTGGCCGACGAGTCGCGCACGATCTGCGCCAGAGTTCTGGAGAAGGTGTTGGTGAAGGTGGTCTTCCGCAACCCAGGCCTCAACCTCACCAACATCCTCAAGAAGCTGCCGGCGGGTGCTGATCTTGAAGAGCTCAAGGCCCTTGTCGCACCCATTGTGGACAAGGTGAATGAAGTTAGGAGGGTTGATGGCGGCCGCGTAGACTAGACCGCCCGTTTCTTCTTTGCCACTGCTAGACATGTTATGGGAACAATCTATTAGAGCGCGGCAAGTTATCTTTGTAATATAACTTTATCCTGGGCAGTATTTGCTATGTTATTTCCTTTACTTGATTCCTTCCTTTGTATGCTTTTACCCTCGTTTTAGGGAACTTGCAGTAGAGAGCACCCTTGCATGAGCGCTGAGTGTGGAACATCAAGAGCTTCTTTGGCGGTGCTACTTCCGCAAGAAACCTTGTCGCAACTAGTCATGACATACTTAAGTTGTTGAGCGGACTCGAAACAAAGTAAGGGCGCAGCTAGCTACGAGTTGGTTCCTCCGCGCACAGGTTTTCCATACAAAGCAGGGTTGTTTCAAGGAAGATAACTTAAAAAAAATTCAAAACTGGTTATGCTCAAACTTTGGCAACTTAGCTTTTCTGTTGTTTGCGTCCCGGCAAGGCGATACTTTCTTGAACGACGCCTGGTCCACACCATTATCTTATCCTCCCCGATGAACTTGTGGGCGAGGGAACCTTCCCTTTTCTTGAGAAAAAGAAAGAAGAGAAAATAAAGATATGGAGCCTTAAGGCTCGTTATTGCTTACCGGGGGCAAGTGCTGCACAAAGTGTCAGATAATACATGCAAAAAATGAAAAAGCATGAAATTTGACAAGATGTGGGGAGCACACGAGCTTTATTTATGCACGGGATCTGCGCCCGGCTTTGTACAAAGGGTTACATGCAACAGCGGCAAGGCTCGTACAAAAGGTGGTTGCCGGAACAGGTTCCGGCAACCGCGCCTTATGGGTAAAACTTATGAAGATGTTCAATGTTCCAGGAGTTGGTCACCGGAAAGCCATCTTCGGTCTCAAGGCGGACAGCGCCAGGCCTAGTGACTCGCTTCACCCGATAAGGGCCTTCCCACTTTGGCGTCAACTTGTTGGAATTCTTGGTGGTTTGAATACGCCAAAGAACAAGGTCGCCTTCCTCGAGACTTCTGGCATTAACTTTGCGGCCATGGTAGCGGCGCAAAGCTTGCTGGTATCGAGCAGCTCGTACAGCAGCCTGAAGACGATCTTCCTCAAGGAGCAGCGCGTCATCTTGTCGCAGCTGCTCTTGCTCAAACTCATCATAAGTGAGCACTCGAGGCGATCCATATACGAGTTCCGTGGGGAGAACTGCCTCTGCTCCATAAACTAGAGCGAAAGGTGTCTGGCCAGTGGCTCGATTTGGCGTCGTCCTGATCGACCAAAGAACCACCGGCAGCTCCTCAATCTAGTTCTTTCCGCACTTGTGCAGCCTGTCGAAAGTCCTGGTCTTGAGCCCGCGCAGCACTTCAGCGTTTGCCCTCTCCGCTTGACCGTTGCTTCTTGGGTGAGCAACAGAAGCGAAGCAGACCTTGGCGCCAAGATCTTGGACGTATTGCATGAAGGTGCGGCTCGTGAATTGCGTGCCGTTGTCGGTGATGATCCTGTTAGGGACTCCGAAATGGCAAACAATCGACCTGAAGAACTTGACTGCTGACTGTGCCATCACCTTCCTCACTGCTTCCACTTCCGGCCACTTTGTGAACTTGTCGATTGCAATGTACAAGTACTCAGAGCCCCCGACAGCTCGGGGGAAGGGGCCGAGGATGTCCAGCCCCCAGACCGAAAATGGCCATGATAAAGGGATCGTCTGGAGAGCTTGAGCTGGCTGGTGTATCTGCTTGGAATGGAACTGGCACGCTTCACACTTGGTTACTTGTGTAGTTGCATCTTGGAGGGCTGTCGGCCAAAAGAAACCTTGCCGAAATGCCTTGCCGGCAAGTGCTCTTGCGCCAATGTGGTGACCACATATGCCTCCATGTATCTCCGCCAACAGCTCCTGTCCATCTTCCCAGGGAATGCACTTCAATTTCACTCCATTTAATCTTCTTCTGTACAGTATGTCGTCGACAAACTGGTACATACTTGATTGTCGGGCTACTCTCTCCGCTTCTTCCTGATCTTCGGGGAGTTCTCCTGTCTGAAGGAAATGGATAATCTGTTGTGCCCATGCCGGAGCTTGTGGCTCGACAACAAGGACTAAAGGCACGTACGCTGCTGCGGGAACATCCGCTTCTACGGCAAGGGCCTGCGGCTCGGCCGGAGCTTGATGTTCCCCGGCAAGCTTGCCGGAGCAAAACTTGTCGGGAGCGTCTGCTTCAACGGAACAAACCTTAGGGCTTGTCGGAGCAGACTGCTCCTCAGCACTCTTGGTGTTGATCTTGGGGACTTTCTTGGCGGCGGCTTCGGGGAGCTCTGCCGGAAAGTAGTCACCGGAAATCAACTTCCTTTTCTTGCTCTGTCTAGTTGGTGGTGTTACAGATGATTGAGTCAGCTTGAGCACAAAGATCCCTGGTTCCACAGGTAACTTAAGTGCGGCGCACTTTGACAGACCATCTGCAATGTTGTTCTGAGCTCTCGGAACATGATCCATCTGTAGGCCGTCAAAGTGTTCTTCCAACTTTCTCACTTCATCAATGTAAGCTTCCATCAACGGACTCTGATAATCCTTGTTCACTTGGCGGACGACAAGCTGCGAGTCACCCCTGACAATGAGCTTCTTGATCCCATGGTCTGTAGCGATCCTGAGTCCGGCAAGCAAACCTTCATACTCTGCAGTATTGTTTGTTGCTTGCTCCTTGGGAAAGTGCATTTGAACCACGTACTTGAGGTGCTCTCCGGTGGGTGCGACAAGTAACACGCCCGCACCGGCGCCTTTCAGCGAGAAGGCACCATCAAAGTACATGATCCATCCTTTGTTTGCCTCCTTGACGGGGATGCTCGTTTCCGGAATTTCTTCATCAGGTGTTGGCGTCCATTCTGCTATGAATTCTGCCAATGCTTGGCTCTGGATAGTTGAAGTACTCTCAAACTTGAGGCCAAAGCTTGACAGTTCCAGTGCCCATTCGACAATCCTGCCTGTTGCTTCTGGATTCTGCAATATCCTGTTCAACGGAAAGCGAGTGACAACTGTGATCTCATGTGCTTGAAAGTAATGGCGCAGCTTCCTCGAGGCCATGAGAAGGCCGAAAAGCAATTTCTACACACCAGAGTACCTTGACCTAGCCCCTGCAAAGGGACAAAAGTAAACCGGGCGTTGCACCATTTTATTCTCGCTTCTCTTCTTGTGGTTGCACAGATCCATCCTTGTCGGGACCGAGCTTGTCGGGAAGCCCCCGCTTGTCATTGGACACGCTTACCGTGGTTCTTTGGCTCATCATCCGGCTCCTTTCGCTACTAACGCAGCACTAACCACTTGATTGGTTGCCGCTAGATATAGCGACAACTTCTCTTGCGGCTTAGGTGCGACAAGTATTGGAGTGGAGGACAGGTATCTCTTCAAGTCTGCAGCGCAGCCTCCGCTCGAGTCCATTTCATTGGACCTGCCTTTTTAAAATTTTGAAAAATGGTAGGGCGCGCTCAGCAGACTTAGAGATAAATCTGCTGAGAGCGGCCACGCAACGGCAAGTCTTCGTACATCCTTGACACGCTTCGGCGCTTCAATCTGCTCAATGGCCTTAATCTTGTCGGGGTTGGCTTCAATTCCCCTCTGAGACACGAAGAACCTGAGAAGCTTGCCGGAGGGGACTCCAAACACACACTTCTCGGGGTTCAACTTGAGATTGATCTTATGCAGATTTGCAAAGGTCTCGTCCAAATCTTGGATCAGAGTTGCTCTGTCTTTGCTCTTGACCACTATGTCATCCATGTAAGCTTCTACATTTCTGTGCAACTGTGGCTCAAAAGCTTCGTGAACTACCCTTGCAAATGTTGAACCAGCATTCTTTAGTCCGAAAGGCATCCGTACAAAACAGTATGTGCCACATGGAGTGATGAATGCGGTTTCTCCTCATCCTCTTACGCCATGAAGATCGATGATATCTGAATATGCATCAAGAAATGAAAGCAAATCACATCCTGCTTTGTGGAGTCGACAATCTAGTCAATGCGCGGCAAGGAAATGGATCTTTGGGACAAGCTTTATTAACATCGGTGAAGTCAATACAAAGTCTCCATTTTCCGTTAAGCCTTTGCGCGCGACTACGAGATTGGCCGACCACGAGGATGAAGCACTCCTCTAACAAGGCCTGCTGCTTCCAACTTCTTGATCTCTTCTGCGATAAATTCTTGGCGCTCCACTGCTTTCTTTCTGACTTTCTGCTTGACGGGCCGCGCGTGAGGACAGACGGCAAGGTGGTGCTCAATTACTTTCCTAGGAACACCGGGGATGTCAGACGGTTGCCATGCAAACACGTCGACATTCGCCCGCAGGAAAGCAACGAGCGCGCTTTCCTATTTAGGTTCAAGCGTGGCACTGATGGTGAAGGTACCACCAGTGCCGTCCTCCTTGGCGGACACCTTCTTGGTTTCTGGCGGAGCTGCTTTTGCCTTCTTACACTTGCCGGTGGAGCTCGATGGTGCGTCCTCGACGGTATCGCAGCACTCCGAAGAGGTGCGCTTACCGGAGTGGGCATCAGAGCTCTTGCCGGACTTGGTCTTCTTCTTCCCCCCGGGAGCTTCAGTGGCAAGTGGCTTGCGTTCTGCTGCGGCTGCTGCTTCCCGGTAAATCTTGTCGGTACAGATAAGAGCATCTTTCTTGTCGCCAGGGACAGAGATGACACTTATCGGACCTGGTATCTTGAGCATGTTGTATGCATAGTGAGAGGCTGCCATGAACTTGGCGAGTGCTGGACGGCCAAGTATTCCATTGTAGGGTAATGGAAAATCGGCAACGTCAAAAGTGACCCTCTCAGTCCTGAAATTTAGCTCGCTGCCGAATGTGACTGGCAACATGATCTTCCCTTTCGGCTTGCTCCTTCCCGGGTTGATTCCTTGGAACGTACCAGTCTCTTCGAGCTCGCTGTCGGGGATGTAGAGCTTCTGGAGTACCGCTGAGGAGACCAGATTCAAGCCGGCCCCGCCGTCAACTAGCATCTTAGTGACCTTGAGGTTGCGGATGGTTGGTGAGACCAACATCGGCAAGCATCCGACCGCAGTTACGCGATCAGGGTGATCCTCAATATCAAAGATGATAGGCGTGCTGGACCACTTCAGAGGCTTGCGTGACTCAACTGGCGTTTCTGCTGCATTAACTTCCCGCACCCACTGTTTGAGCTGGCGGTGCGAAGCATGCAGAGAAGCACCACCGTCAACGCACAGAACCTCTGTGGCCTTCTGAAACTCCTGCTCGTCGGCCTCGTCATCATCCATATCCTCATCTTCGTCTTCATCTTCATCCTTGTCGCGGCCACGGGGAGGCTTGTCTCCTTGCCGCTGCTTGGCCTTGCCGCGGCGTCCTCCCCGGCCGGGGCTCTTCTTGCCGGATCCACCAGTACCTTCCTGGGCCTTCTCCTTGTCGCGTCGCTCGTACTCAGTTTTCTGCTGCTCAACAAGCTGTTCAACTTTCTTGCAGGTCTAGAGATCATGGCCCTTGGTACGGTGGATCTTGCAGTACTGCTTGCCGGAGCCGTCTTGCTTGTCGGCGGCCACCACAGCCTCGCCGGAGTTACCAGCTTTGGCCTTCTCGGCACCACCTCTGTTGCCGGACTGCTCGACAACTAGCACATCTTTAGCTTTCCTCTTCCTGTTGTTCCGCCGGCGGTTTTTCCTTGCCGGGGCGGCATCCTCACTGTCAGACCCTTCTGCTCCTGCGTTCTCTCCGGGGAGTTTCCTCCCCTCCTCAGCACACGCACATTTGTCGGCCAGGGCATACAGCTCACTGACGTCCCTGATTTTGCACATCGCCATCTCCTCCCTCATCCTGCGGTTTCGCACGTTCTGATGGAACGCGCTGATGACCGCGGCAGGGTGGACGTCTGGGATGTTGCGCTGCACTTGGCTGAATCTCTGAATGTACTTGCGTAGGGGCTCTCCCTCCTTCTGGGCGAGCAGATGAAGATCGCTCTCTTGGCCATGAGGCTTGTGGCCGCCTGTGAAGGCGCCAACAAACTGATGGCACAGATCCGCCCATGAGGATATGGAGTTGTCCGGCAAGTGCATGAGCCAGGATCTGACATTGGGCTTGAGCACCAGCGGGAAGTAATTGGCGAGGATCTTGTCGTCGTGTCCTCCGGCAGCTTGCATCGCGATGGTGTAGATGCTGAGGAACTCCGACGGATGCAACCTGCCGTCGTACTTCTCTGGTACATCTGGCTTGCAGTTTTTTGTGCTGGGCCACTGGACTTGCCGCAGCTCACGAGTGAACGCAGGGCAACCTACCGCATATGGCAAGTCGCCTGGTTCCCCTGGCGCATGCGTATCGACAGTGGGCCCAGCGCGCTGGTCCGATTGCCGCCGCGCTTCTCTCCGGCGCTCGATGCGTGTACGAGCGTCCTCTTGCTGTCGTTCTTGAAGAACTTGGCGCTGATCGCGACGAACTCGTGGATCTGATGACGCTGTGGAGTTAGTGTCGAGGTTGACCCAACGAGTCGGCGATCTTGGCCTTCGGGGCAGGGAGTGCACGGTGGTTGCACCCCCGCCGATCTTGTCGCCATCGGCTCGCGTCCGGCAATCTTGCCGCGGCTGCGACGCATTTGGCTACCGTGGAGTATCGCCGTTGGCGAAGCCGATGAGGCTCTGAATGGTGGCCCTCCAATCGTCGATCTTGTCTGGCGCTGGAGGGTAATCTAGAAGCAGTTGGGCTCGGGCCAGCGCTATACCGAAGTCTTGGTGGCGGCGGTGAACGGCGCGAGGAGCGAGATATGCTCGCACTTCTAACAATGTTAGAAGGAGCAGCATCTCGTCCAGGCGACCGTGCCGCGCTCGTGCCAGCATGTTGACGTGCATGCTGATCTTGAGCATCCCGAGATCCACCAGCTTGGCGCGCCCATCTTAGGAGTGTTCTGGTTTTGAATGAGTCGAACCCCCTCTACGTTGCGCATGGGCCTCCTTTTATAGGCTCAAGGGGTCACCGACAGGTGGCAACGCATGCAGGGGTAAAAGTGTAAAAGGGGTGGTTGGTACAACTGCTTCTCTGATGGATCCTACCTAACTCGACGGTGGGGACAAAGGCATTAAATGCCCGTCGCGTCGCCCAAGCAGTCTGAAGCGACCGTTAGGGGCGCCACCGTTCGCCATGATGGCCATCTCGTCATCTCCACTCGCCACCTCGCACCGCTTGGTTGCACAGTTTCTCGCCACGTGCGCCTGGAATGGTCCTGTGGCGACACGTCGACGGATGTGCTGGAGCGCGGGCACAGAGTGGTGGCTTCATCGCGGCAAGCGCCTTGCCGCGGTCGTTGTATTGTCGCGCCCGGAAGCTTGTCGCTCTCCGGGTCTTGCCGGGACGCGCGGCGCGTCGCAGCAAGTTCTTTGAAATGCCTTGGTTGGCCTTCCCGGCAAGCTCCTCTTGCCGGGGCCTTGTCTTCTCAGTTAAAACACTTTGTTCTTGAATGGCACCAATAGGAGCTACGGAGGATCTTGGCGGTCACCCGGCAAGCCTTGCCGCGGGGCACTACGACTGCCCGTGCACAAGTTCGGGATAGTAAGGTACCCCTACTTTAGTACACCGACGGATACTTTATTCAAACAGCAAGCAAAGCTAAAGAAAACTACATTGGAAGGAGAGCACAACTCATGTGAAGAAGCAAAAACTTAGGCTCAACCGATACTAACCGATATTTGTTGAAGAAGAAAGGTGGGATGCCTACCGGGGCATCCCCAAGCTTAGATGCTTGAGACTTCTTGAAATATTATCTTTGGGTGCCTTGGGAATCCCCAATCTTGAGCTTTTGTGTCTCCTTAATTCCTCTCATATCATGGTTTCTCTTTTTATCAAAAGCTTCATTCACAACAAACTAAACAAGAACTCATGAGATAAGTTAGTATGAACCAATGCAAAACCTTATCATTTTCTACTATAAAAAATCACTAAAATTATTATTCAACATTGAATACTAAATGCCTCTGCATATTTAATACTCCTATCCTCAAATAGAATCATTAAACAAGCAAACATATGCAAACAATGCAACCATAACAGCAATCTGCCAAAACAGTACAGTCTGTAAAGAAGGCAAGAGTATCAATACTTTTCCCTGACTCCAAAGATTATGAACTAAAATTCCCACTGTAATAAATTTATCAGAGCTCAATATGCAAAAAGATTCAACATTATACCACTCTCTTACTTTTCTAGGGAATTTTTGCAACAGCGGTAAACTTTCTGTTTTCAAACAGCAACATGTATACTAGCAAAATAAGCATGGCAAAGGCTATCCTTGACTTCTTTATTGAAACTAAAGATGCAAAACATTAATATAATTAACATAAAGCAAATACAAACAAGATAAAATGACGCTCCAAGCAAAACACATATCATGTGGTGAATAAAAATATAGCTCCAAGTAAAGTTACCGATGAACGAAGACGAAAGAGGGGATGCTTTCCGGGGCATCCCCATGCTTAGGCTCTTGGTTGTCCTCGAATATTACCTTGGGGTGCCATGGGCATCCCCAAGCTTAGGCTCTTGCCACTCCTTATTCCATAGTCCATCGAATCCTTACCCAAAACTTGAAAACTCCACAACACAAAACTCAACAGAAAACTCGTAAGCTCCGTTAGTATAAGAAAATAAAACCACCACTTAGGTACTGTAATGAGCTCATTCTAAATTCATATTGGTGTAATATCTACTATATTCCAACTTTTCTATGGTTCATACCACTTAATACTAGCCATAGATTCATCAAAATAAGCAAACAACACATAGAAAACAGAATCTATCAAAAATAGAAAAGTCTGTAGTAATCTGTATCAAACGTATACTTCTGGAACTCCAAACCTCCTACCAAATTAGGAAGTAATAAGCAATTGGTTTTCCAATCTAGGGCGAAAATAATCAGATCAGAATCACATTTCTGTGAATTAACAAAACTAATTTACTGGGTGCAAAAGTTTCAGATTTTCAGCAGGATCAACACAACTATCACCGTAAGCTATCCTAAAGGTCTTACTTGGTACTTTATTGAAACAAAAGCTATAAAACATGATTACTACAGTATCATAATCATGTGGACACACAAAAATAGTAAGGATAAATATTGGGTTGTCTCCCAACAAGCGCTTTTCTTTAATGCCTTTCTAGCTAGGCATGATGATGACAATGATGCTCACATAAAAGATAAGAATTGAAACATAACGGGAGCATCATGAAGCATATGACTATCACATTTAAGTCTAACCCACTTCCTATGCATAGGGATTTAGTGAGCAAACAACTTATGGGAACAATAATCAACTTGCATAGGAAGGTAAAACAAGCATAACTTCAAGATTTTAAGCACATAGAGAGGAAACTTGACATTATTGCAACTCCTACAAGCATATGCTCCTCCCTCATAATAATTTTCTGTAGAATCATGAATGAATTCAACAATATAACCAGCACCTAAAGCATTCTTTTCATGATCTACAAGCATAGAAAATTTACTACTCTCCACATAAGCAAAATTCTTCTCATGAATAATAGTGGGAGTATCATAAGAGACTTGAACACTAAAAATTGTTTCCACATTAAAAGAGTAATGTTCAAAAAAAGGGTAATCATAATCATGACAAGATTTGTAAATATAATCATCACTACTTTTTATAGCATAAGTTTCATCACAATAATCATCATAAGTAGCAACTTCATTCTCATCATACTCGATTGAAACCTCTCCAAGATAGTGGAATCACTAAATACATTTGACACTCTTCCAAATCCACTTTCGTATTCATCACAATAAAATTCAACATCCTCCAAAATAGTGGGATCACTACTTCCTAAAGTTGACTCTCTTCCGAACCCACTTTCATCAATATAATCATCATAGGTAGGAGGCATGCTATCATCATAACAACTTTGCATATCAAAACTTGGGATGCTAAAAATATCATCTTCATTAAACATAGCATCCCCAAGCTTGGGACAAACATTAATTCCAGCAGATATATTCTCAAATATTTCATCCTATTCAAACATAGCTTCCCCAAGCTTGGGCCCTTTCATATCATAAGCATAATCACTCTCATCATTAAAAATATTGATAGCACCAATAGTATAGCAATCATCATCATCACAATGAGTAGTAGGAGCAACATCATTTGGGAGGGATACCTTTCTAACTTTGTTGCTCCTTCTTTTCTTCTTCTTCTTCATATTATGTGTGGGTTCAACCTTCCTCTTTGAGCTCCTTAGTGATGAGATTGGTTGAATAGAAGGCTCCTCCTCGTTATCTGATTCATCATAAGAAATAATAGGAGGAGATTGGGAAGTCTCTTCCCTTTCATTAGTATTCTCATCATATTCCATTTGCTTTCTTTTCTTTAGGTAATTGGCAATATAAGGATTTTCAATGCAATTCCCCGCACAATACATATAAATCTTCTCTAGATCAAAATCAAGAAATCTATCAAGATTAAATTCTGAAATACCCTCAGTTATACGTTCCATTTCTTCATAACCCAAAAGAAGGCTAAGCTCTTTATGATGCTCAAGGGTAATCAAATTATCACAATATTTGGACACGACTTGATCATGAAACAAATAGCATTGGAGATTTAAATGACCATGTTCATTGCAAAGTTCACAAGGTGCGCGAAAAATATTGAATCTTTCAGCACATTCATCTAGCTCTTCTTGCAACAACTTGGTTTCTAAGTACTTATGCCTCTTGCAATAAATATCCTCTCTATTTGGTGTGTTCATGCAAACATGCACTCCACAAAAGTTGACATGCTCATAAGAGATATTTTCATCATAACTAGTGCAATCATCATTAGCATCATGGATATCCAAAGAATTCATACTAACAACATTGCAATCATGCTCATCATTCAAAGATTTAGTGCCAAACAATTTAGAGATTTCTTCTTTTGGAACTTGAGCACAATTATCCTTTCCATCATACTCACGAAAGATATTAAAAAGGTGAAGCGTATGAGACAAACTTAACTCCATTTTTTGTAATTTTTCTTTTATAAACTAGACTAGTGCTAAAACAAGAAACAAAAACATTCGATTGCAAGATCTAAAGATACACCTTCAAGCACTCACCTCCCCGGCAACGGCGCCAGAAAAGAGCTTAGTTGACAGGGTGTGAGTGAGTGCCCTTACCTAGCCTCCCGGCGGCGCGCAGAAAAAGAGCTTGATGTATACTACACAACCTTCTTCTTGTAGCGTTGTTGGGCCTGCAAGTCTGCAGGTTTGTAGGACAGTAGCAAATTTCCCTCAAGTGGATGACCTAAGGTTTATCAATCCGTAGGAGGCGTAGGATGAAGATGGTCTCTCTCAAATAACCCTGCAACCAAATAACAAAAAGGCTCTTGTGTCCCCAACACACCCAATACAATGGTAAATTGTATAGGTGCACTAGTTCGGCGAAGAGATGGTGATACAAGTGCAATATGGATGGTAGATATAGGTTTTTGTAAATTGAAAATATAAAAACAGCAAGGTAACAAGTGGTAAAAGTGAGCGTAAACGGTATTGCAATGGTAGCAAACAAGGCCTAGGGTTCATACTTTCACTAGTGCAAGTTCTCTCAACAATAATAACATAGATAGATAATATGACAAGCCCTCAACATGCAACAAAGAGTCACTCCAAAGCCACTAATAGCGGAGAACAAACATAGAGATTATGGTAGGGTACGAAACCACCTCAAAGTTATTCTTTCGGATCAATCTATAAAAGAGTTCGTACTAGAATAACACCTTAAGATACAAATCAACCAAAACCCTAATGTCACCTAGATACTCCATTGTCACCTCAAGTATCCGTGGGCATGATTATACGATATGCATCACACAATCTCATATTCATCCAACCAACATAAAAGTACTTCAAAGAGTGCCCCAAAGTTTATATCGGAGAGTCAAGAACGTGTGCCAACCCCTATGCATAGGTTCCCAATGTCACGAAACCCGCAAGTTGATCACCAAAACATACATCAAGTGGCACATGATATCCCATTGTCACCACAGATAATCACGGCAATACATACATCAAGTGTTGTCATAAAAGACTCAATCCGATAAGATAACTTCAAAGGGGAAACTCAATTCATCACAAGAGAGTAGAGGGGGAGAAACATCATAAGATCCAACTACAATAGCAAAGCTCGGGATACATCAAGATCGTGCCATAGAGGGAACACGAGAGAGAGAGAGAGAGAGAGAGAGAGAGAGAGAGATCAAACACATAGCTCTTGGTACATACCCTCAGCCCCAAGGGTGAACTACTCCCTCCTCGTCATGGATAGCACCGGGATGATGAAGATGGCCACGGTGATGGGATCCCCCTCGGCGAGTCTTTGGAGCAGGCTCTGACAGGTTTTGGTGGCTCTGAGAGGCTTGCGGCGGAACTCCCGATCTATCTTACATTACGGAAGTTTTAGAGTGCGTGGGTATACATGGGTGCGAGAAGTGCGTCGGTGGACCTCCGGGGTGCTCACGAGGTAGGGGGGCGCGCCCCCCACCCTCGTGGGCAGCCCGGGACTCCCCTGACGTGCACTCCAAGCCCATCAGTTTGGTTTCCTTCCAAAATTAACTTCTCCAGTTGATTTCGTTCCGTTTTGACTCCGTATGATATTCCTTTTCCTCGAAACACTGAAATAGGCATAAAACAGCAAATCTGGGCTGGGCCTCCAGTTAATAGGTTAGTCCCAAAAATAATATAAAAGTGGATAATAAAGCCCAATATTGCCTAAAACAGTAGATAAAGTAGCATGGAGCAATCAAAAATTATGGATACGTTGGAGACGTATCAAGTACTAAGGAAATCATTATTATTGGTATTCGAGAAATCACACAATTTGGTATTATCTTGCGCCATGGCAACAAGTAATCCAACACACAAGCAAACATAAAGGCAACGGGAAAAAGGCAAACGGAAAAGAGAGGAGGTGATTGGGAAAGTGAGGGGAAATAAAATGGCAAGGGTGAAGTGGGGGAGAGGAAAACGAGAGGCAAATGGCAAATAATGTAATGCGAGAGATAGGGATTGCGATGGGTACTTGGTTTTGTTGACTTGCTTGCGTGAGCCTCCCCGGCAACGGCGCCAGAAATTCTTCTTGCTACCTCTTGAGCACTGCGTTGGATTTCCCCAAAGAGGAGAGGATGATGCAGCAAAGTAGCGTAAGTATTTCCCTCAGTTTTTGAGAACCAAGGTATCAATCCAGTAGGAGACCACGCACAAGTCCCTCGTACCTACACAAAACGATAGCAACTCACAACCAACACGATTAGGGGTTGTCAATCCCTTCACGGTCACTTACGAAAGTGAGATCTGATAGAGATAATAAATAATATTTTTGGTATTTCTGATAGATAGATGCAAAGTAAAAAGTAAAAGGCAAAGTAAAAACAAATCAAGTAAATAAAGTGATAGAGATTGATATGATGAGAATAGACCCGGGGGCATAGGTTTCACTAGTGGCTTCTCTCAAGAGCATAAGTATTCTACGGTGGGTGAACAAATTACTGTTGAGCAATTGACATAATTGAGCATAGTTATGAGTATATCTAGGCAATGATCATGTATATAGGCATCACGTCCAAGACAAGTAGATCGAAACGATTCTGCATCTACTACTATTACTCCACTCATCGACCGCTATCCAGCAGGCATCTAGAGTATTAAGTTAAAAACAGAGTAACACCTTAAGCAAGATGACATGATATAGAGGGATAAATTCATGCAATATGATAAAAACCCCATCTTGTTATCCTCGATGGCAACAATACAATACGTGCCTTGCAACCCTTTCTGTCACTAGGTAAGGACACCACAGTATTGAACCCAAAGCTAAGCACTTCTCCCATTGCAAGAACTACCAATCTAGTTAGCCACACCAAAAAGGATAATTCTAAGAGACTTGCAAAGTAACTTAATCATACATAAAAGAATTCAGAGAAGAATCAAATATTTTCCATAGATAATACTGGATCATAAACCCACAATTCATCGGTCTCAACAAACACACCGCAAAAAGAAGATTACATTGAATAGATCTCCACAAGAGAGGGGGAGAACTTTGTATTGAGATCGAAAAAGAGAGAAGAAGCCATCTAGCTACTAGCTATGGACCTGAAGGTCTAAAGTAAACTACTCACACTTCATCGGAGGGGCTATGGTGTTGATGTAGAAGCCCTCCATGGTGGATGCCCCTCCGACGGACTCCTAACAGAGCCCCAAGATGGGATATCATGGATACAAAGGTTGCGGCGGTGGAATTAGGTTTTGGCTCTGTTACGATTGTTTGGGGATACGAGGTATATATAGGAGGAAGGAGTACATCGGTGGGCGCCGAGAGGCCCACAAGGTAGGGGACGCGCCGGGCGCGCCCCACCTCGTGACCGCCTCGGCACTTCTTGGAGTAGGGTCCAAGTCTCCTGGATCACGTTCGGTTGGAAAATCACGTTCCTGAAGGTTTCATTCCGTTTGGACTCCGTTTGATATTCCGTTTCTTCGAAACACTGAAATAGGCAAAAAAACAGCAATTCTGGGATGGGCCTCCGGTTAATAGGTTAGTCCTAAAAATAATATAAAAGTAGAAAATAAAGCCCAATATAGTCCAAAACAGTAGACAAAGTAGCATGGAGCAATCAAAAATTATAGATACGTTGGAGATGTATCATCTAGCAACATGACCTTCAAGACAGGATTACCGCACCACTCTGAAGCAGTACGCGTCCTTGTCGACCTACGAGGTTTGGTAGTGACTTGATCCGAAGTTTCATGATCATTATCATCAGCTTCCACTTCAACTGGTGTAGGCGCCACAAGAACAACTTCCTGTGCGCTGCTACACACTAGTTGAAGTGACAGTTCAGTAACCTCATCAAGTCTCCACCATCCTCCCACTCAATTCTTTCGAGAGAAACTTTTCCTCGAGAAAGGACCCGATTCTAGAAACAATCCCTTTTGCTTCCGGATCTGAGACATGAGGTATACCCAACTATTTTTGGGTGTCCTATGAAGATGCATTTATCCGCTTTGGGTTCGAGCTTATCAGCCTGAAACTTTTTCACATAAGCGTCGTAGCCCCAAACTTTATAAGAAATGACAGCTTAGGTTTATCTAAACCATAGTTCATACGGTGTCATCTTAATGTAATTGTGTGGTGCCCTATTAAAGTGAATGCGGTTGTGTCTAATGCCTAACCCATAAACGATAGTGTTAATTCAATAAGAGACATCATGGTATGCACCATATCCAATAGGGTGCAGTTACGATGTTCGGACACACCATCACACTATGGTGTTCCAGGCGGTATTAGTTGTGAAACAATTTCCACAATGTCTTAATTGTGTGCCAAACTCGTAACTCAGATATTTATCTCTATGATCATATCATAGACATTCTATCCTATTGTCACGACGATCTTCAACTTCACTCTGAAATTACTTGAACCTTTCAATAATTCAGATTTGTGTTTCATCAAGTAAATATACTAAGAATCTACTCAAATCATCTGTGAAGTAAGAGCATAACGATATTCACTGCGTGCCTCAGCACTCATTGGATTGTACACATCAAATGTATTACTTCCAACAAGTTGCTCTCTTGTTCCATCTCACTGAAAACGAGGCCTTTCAGTCATCTTACCCATGTGGTATGATTTGCATGTCTCAAGTGATTCAAAAACAAGTGAGTCCAAACGATCCATCTGCATGGAGTTTCTTCATGCGTATATACCAATAGACGTGGTTCGCATGTCTCAATCTTTTCAAAATGAGTGAGTCCAGAGATCCATCAATATGGAGCTTCTTCATGCGTTTTATACCAATATGACTTAAGTGGCAGTCCACAAGTATGTGGTACTATCATTACTATCTTATATCTTTTGGCACGAACATGTGTATCACCACGATCGAGATTCAATAAACTCATTTTAGGTGCAAGACCATTGAAGGTATTGTTCAAATAAATAGAGTAACCATTATTCTCCTTAAATGAATAACCGTATTGCAATAAACATAACCCAATCATGTCTATGCTCAACGCAAACACCAAATAACAATTATTTAGGTTTAACACCAATCTCGATGGTAGATGGAGTATGCGATGCTTGATCACATCAACCTTGGAAACACTTCCAACACATATCGTCATCTCACCTTTAGCTAGTCTCCGTTTATCCGTAGCCTTTTATTTCGAGTTACTAACACTTAGCAACCGAACATGTATCTATTACCCTAGTGCTACTAGGAGTACTAGTAAAGTACACATTAATATAATGTATATCCAATATACTTCTGTCAACCTTGCCAGCCTTCTCATCTACCAAGTATCTAGGGTAGTTCTTCTTCAGTGACCTTTCCTCTCATTTCAGAAGCACATAGTCTCGAGTTTGGGTTCAACCTTGGGTTTCTTCACTAGAGTAGCAACTGATTTGCCATTTCATGAATTATCCCTTCTTGCCCTTGCCCTTCTTGAAACTAGTGGTTTTACTAACCATCAACAATTGATGCTCCTACTTGATTTATACTTTCGCAGTGTCAAACATCGTGAACAGCTCAAAGATCATCATATTTATCCCTGATATGTTATAGTTCACCACGAAGCTCTAGTAGCTTGGTGGCAGTGACTTTGGAGAACTATCACTATGTCATATGGAAGATTAACTCCCACTCAATTCAAGCAATTGTAGTACTCAGACAATCCGAGCACATGCTCAACGATTGAGCTTTTCTCCCTTAGTTTGTAGGCTAAGAAACTCGTCGGAGGTCTCACACCTCTTGACGTGGGCACGAGCCTGAAATCCCAATTTTAGCTCTTGGAACATCTCATATGTTCCGCGACGTTTCAAAATGTCTTCGGTGCCTCAATTCTAAACCGTTTAACATTACACACTGAACTATCACGTAGTCATCAAAACATGTATGTCAGATGTTCGCAACATCCATAGACGACGCTCGAGGTTCAGCACACCGAGTGGTGCATTAAGGACATAAGCCTTCTGCGCAGCAATGCGGATAATCCTCAGTTTACGGACCCAGTCCACATAATTGCTACTATCAACTTTCAACTAAAATTTTCTCTAGGAACATATCTTAAACAGCAGAACTAAAGCGCAAGCTACGACATAATTTGCAAAGTCCTTTTGACTATGTTCATGATAATTAAGTTCATCTAATGAACTCCCACTCAGATAGACATCCCTCTAGTCATCTAAGTGATACATGATCCGAGTCAACTAGGCCGTGTCCGATCATCACGTGAGACGGACTAGTCATCATCGGTGAACATCTCCATGTTGATCGTATCTACTATACGACTCATGTTCGACCTTTCGGACTCTTGTGTTCCGAGGCCATGTATGTACATGCTAGGCTCGTCAAGTCAACCTAAGTGTTCTGCATGTGTAAATCTGGCTTACACCCGTTGTATTCGAACGTTAGAATCTATCACACCCGATCATCACGTGGTGCTTCGAAACAACGAACCTTCGCAACGGTGCACAGTTAGGGGGGACACTTTCTTGAAATTTTATGAGGGATCATCTTATTTATGCTACCGTCGTTCTAAGCAAATAAGATGCAATAACATGATAAACATCTCATGCAATCAAATAGTGACATGATATGGCCAATATCATTTTGCTCCTTTTGATCTCCATCTTCGGGGCGCCATGATCATCATCGTCACCGGCATGACACCATGATCTCCATCATCGTGTCTTCATGAAGTTGTCTCGCCAACTATTACTTCTACTACTATGGCTAACGGTTAGCAATAAAGTAAAGTAATTACATGGCATTTACAATGACACGTAGGTCATACAATAAATTAAGACAACTCCTATGGCTCCTGCCGGTTGTCATACTCATCGACATGCAAGTCGTGATTCCTATTACAAGAACATGATCAATCTCATACATCACATATATCATTCATCACATTCTTTTGGCCATATCACATCACACGGCACATGCTACAAAAACAAGTTAGACGTCCTCTAATTGTTGTTGCTGAAGGAAATATGCCCTAGAGGCAATAATAAAGTTATTATTTATTTCCTTATTTCATGATAAATGTTTATCATTCATGCTAGAATTGTATTAACCGGAAACATGATACATGTGTGAATGCATAGACAAAACAACATGTCACTAGTATGCCTCTACTAGACTAGCTTATTAATCAAAGATGGTTATGTTTCCTAACCATAAACAAGGAGTTGTTATTTGATTAATGAGGTCACATCATTAGTAGAATGATCGATTGACATGACCCATTCCATCGACTTAGCACACGATCGTTTAGTATGTTGCTCTGCTTTTATCCATGACTTATACATGTTCTGTAACTATGAGATTATGCAACTCCGTTTACGGAGGAACACTTTGGTGCTACCAAGCGTCTGGCGTAAGCTGGGTGATTATAAAGGAGTACTACAGGTGTCTCCAAAGGCAGATGTTGGGTTGGCGTATTTGAGATTAGGTTTTGTCACTCCGATAGTCGGAGAGGTATCTCTGGGCCCTCTCGGTAATGCACATCACTAAAGCCTTGCAAGCACTACAACTAATGAGTTAGTTGTGAGATGATGTATTCGGAGCGAGTAAAGAGACTTGCGTAACGAGATTGAACTAGGTATTGGATACCGAGCGATCGAATCTCGGGCAAGTAACATACCGATGACAAAGGAACAACGTATGTTGTTATGCGGTCGACCGATAAAGATCTTCGTAGAATATGTAGGAACCAATATGGGCATCCAGGTCCGCTGTTGGTTATTGACCGTGAATAGTTCTAGGTCATGTCTACATTGTTCTCGAACCGTAGGGTCCGCACGCTTAAGGTTTCGATGGCGGTTATTATGAGTTTATGTATTTTGATGTACGAAGGAGTTGAGTCCCGGATGTGATCACGGACATGACGAGGAGTCTCGGAATGGTCGAGACATAAAGATTGATATATTGGAAGCCTATGTTTGGAGTTGGAATGGTTCGGCGAAAATGGGAATTCTTAGAGTACCGGAGGTTCTGGAACCCCGGGAGGTAAATGGGCCACTATGGGCCTTGGTGGAAAGGAGAAGGGCAGCCCAAGAGGGCTGCGCCCCCCTTCCCTAGTCCTATTAGGACTAGGAGAAGGGCCCCCCTCTCTCTCTTTCCCTCAGGAATCCTAGTTGGACTAGGATTGGGGGAATCCTACTCGGAGGAGTAGGACTCCTGCAGCGCCCTCCTTGGCCGCCGCCCCTTCCCCTGGCTCCTTTATATCACAGGCGGGGGGCACTGAGACACACAAGTTGATCGTGAGATCGTTCCTTAGCCGTGTCGGTGCCCCCCTCCACCATATTCCACCTCGGTTATCTGTCATGAAGCTTAAGCGAAGCCCGCGCAGTGAAACATCAAG
Source organism: Aegilops speltoides (assembly GCA_021437245.1). NCBI lineage: Eukaryota > Viridiplantae > Streptophyta > Magnoliopsida > Poales > Poaceae > Aegilops > Aegilops speltoides. The sequence goes on from CM038141.1 coordinate 314,768,188, forward strand.
ATCGTCCCACGCCGTCGTCTTGTGGAACTCTCCTCGACACTCGGCTGGATCGAGTCTGAGGGACGTCATCGAGCTGTCGTGTGTCAAGAACTTCGGGCGTCGGATGCTTGGCGCCGGATCGGTCGGATCGCGAGGAGAGCGTCGACTACTTCCTCTACGTTGTGATCGCTTCCGCCGGGTCTACAAGGGTATGTAGACAACACTCTCCCCTCTCGTTGCTATACATCACCATGATCTTGTGTGTGCGTAGGAAAATTTTGAAATTACTCGTTCCCCAACAGTGGTATCGAGCCTAGGTTTTTCTATGGTTTGATGTTTTGCACGAGTAGAACACAAGTGAGTTGTGGGCGATACAAGTCATACTACCTACCAGCATGTCATACTTTGGTTCAGCGGTATTGTGAGATGAAGCGGCCTGACCGACATTACGCGACGCTTCGCGAGACTGGTTTCACCGCTCTGAGCACTCGTTGCTTAAAGGTGACTGGTGGGTGCTGTCTCTCTCACTTTAGTTGAACCGAGTGTGGCTCGCCGGTCCTTGAGAAGGTTAAGCGGAGTCTATTTGACGAAATATCGTTGTGGTTTTGATCGAGGTGAGACTGGTTCTTGCTTAAGCCCGTAGCAGCCACGTAAAATTTGCAACAACAAAGTAGAGGGCGTCTAACTTGTTTTTGCGGGGCATGTTGTGATGTGATATGGTCAAGGCGTGATGCTATATTTTATTGTATGAGATGATCATGTTTTGTAACGAAGTTATCGGCAATGGCAGGAGCCATATGGTTGTCGCTTTATTGTATGCAATGCAATCGCTTGTAATGCTTTACTTTATCACTAAGCGGTAGCGATAGTCGTAGAAGCATAAGTTTGGCGAGGCGACAACGATGCTGCGATGGAGATCAAGGTGTCGCGCGGTGGCGATGGTGATCATGGTGGTCTTTGCAAGATGGAGATCATGAAGCACAAGATGATGATGACCATATCATATCACTTATATTGATTTGCATGTGATGTTTATCCTTTTATGCATCTTATCTTGCTTTGATTGACGGTAGCATTATAAGATGATCTCTCACTAAATTATCAAGAAGTGTTCTCCCGAGTATGCACCGTTGCCAAAGTTAAATCGTGCCCGGACACCACGTGATGATCGGGTGTGATAAGCTCTCGTCCATCTACAACGGGTGCAAGCCAGTTTTGCACACGCAGAGAATACTCGGGTTATACTTGACGAGCCTAGCATATGCAGATATGGCCTCGGAACACGGAGACCAAAAGGTCGGCGTGAATCATATAGTAGATATGATCAACATAAGATGTTCACCATTGAAAACTACTCCATTTCACGTGATGATCGGTTATGGTTTAGTTGATTTGGATCACGTGATCACTTGGATGACTAGAGATGTCTTTCTAAGTGGGAGTTCTTAAGTAATATGATTAATTGAACTTAAATTTATCATGAACTTAGTACTGATAGTATCTTGCTTGTTTATGTTTGATTGTAGATAGATGGCTCGTCTTTGTTGTTCCGTTGAATTTTAATGCGTTCCTTGAAAGCAAAGTTGAAAGATGATGGTAGCAATTACGGATTTGGGTCCGTAATTTGAGATCATCCTCATTGCTGCACGAAGAGCTACGTCTGGATGCACCGCTAGGTGCAGAACTCTTTGCTAATGCAGCTGCGAGATGTTATGAGCGTCTGGCGAGCAAAGTGATGACTACTCTATAGTTCGATGTGCCATGCTTTACGGCTTAGAACCGGGACTTCAACGGCGTTTTGAGCGTCATGGAGCATATGAGATGTTCCAGAGTTGAAGTTAATATTCAACAGAATGCGGATTGAGAGATATGAAGTCTCCAATAAGTTCTATAGCTGCAAGATGGAGGAGAATAGTTACATTAGTGAGCATATACTCGGAATGTCCGGGTACTACAATCACTTGACACAATTGGGAGTTAATCTTCCGGATGATTGTGTCATTGATGAATTCTTCAATCACCGCCACCAAGCTACAAAGGCTTCGTGATGAACTATAATATGCAAGGGTTAGTAAAGACTATACCGAGCTCTTCGCAATGCTAAAGGCTGCGGAGGTAGAAATCAGAAGGAGCATCAAGTGTTGATGGTCAATAAGACCACTAGTTTCAAGAAGAAAGGCAAAGGGAAGAAGAAGGGAATCTCAAGAAGAACAGCAAGCAAGTTCTTTGCTCGGGAGAAGAAACCCAAGTCGGCCCTAAACCTGGCCGAGTGCTTCTCCGCAAGCGGATAGTCCTTTGAAGCGGAACTGCCCCAAGTATTTGGCGGATAAGAAGGATGGCAAGGTGAACAAAGGTATATGTGATATACATGTTATTGATGTGTACCTTACTAGAGCTCGCAGATGCACTGGGTATTTGATCTGGTTACATTGCTAATATTTGCAACTCGAAGCAGGACTACGGATTGCGAACAACGGCAAAGGGCGAGGTGACGATCTTGGCGTGGGAAATGGTTCCAAAGTCGATGTGATCGCGGTCGGCACGCTACCTCTACATCTACCTTGGGATTAGTTTTAGACCTAAATAATTGTTATTTGGTGCTGCGTTGAGCATGAACATTATATCTGGATCTTGTTTGATGCGAGGCGGTTATTCATTTAAATCGAGAGAATAATGGTTGTTCTATTTATATGAGTAATATCTTTTATGGTCATGCACCCTTGAGGAGTGGTCTATTTCTTATGAATCTCGATAGTAGTGATACACATATTCATAATGTTGAAACCAAAAGATGCAGAGTTGATAATGATAGTGCAACTTATTTGTGGCTTTGCCGTTTAGGTCATATCGGTGTAAAGCGCATGAAGAAACTCCATCTTGATGGACTTTTGGAGTCACTTGATTATGAATCACTTGGCACTTGCGAACCGTGCCTCATGGGCAAGATGACTAGAACACCGTTCTCGTACTATGGAGAGAGCAACGGATTTGTTGGAAATCATACATACTGGATGTATGTGGTCAATGAATGTTGAGGCTCGTGGCGGATATCGTTATTTTCTCACTTTCACAGATGACTTAAGCAGATATGGGTATATCTACTTAATGAAACATAAGTCTGAAACGTTTGAAAAGTTCAAAGAATTTGAGTGAAGTTGAAAATCATCGTAACAAGAAAATTAAGTTTCTACGATCGATCGTGGAGGTGAATATTTGAGTTACGAGTTTGGTCTACATTTGAAACAATGCGGAATAGTTTAGCAACTCACGCCACCGGAACACCACAACGTAATGGTGTGTCGAGCGTCGTGTCGTACTTTACTAGATATGGTACGATCTATGATGTCTCTTCTGATTTACCGCTATCGTTTTGGGGTTATGCTCTAGAGGCGGCCGCATTCACCTTGAATAGAACACCGTCGAAATCCGTTGAGACGACACCTTATGAACTGTGGTTTAGCAAGAAACCAAAGTTGTCGTTTCTTAAAGTTTGGGGATGCGATGCTTATGTGAAAAAGCTTCAACTGATAAGCTCGAACCCAAATCGAGAATGTGTCTTCATAGGATACCCAAAGGAAGCAGTTGGGTACACCTTCTATCACAGATCCGAAGGCAAGACATTCGTTGCTAAGAATGGATCCTTTCTAGAGAAGGAGTTTCTCTCGAAAGAAGTGAGTGGGAGGAAAGTGGAACTTGATGAGGTAATAGTACCTTCTCCCTTACTTGAAAGTAGTTAAATCGCAGAAACCGGTTTACGAGACACCTACACCAGTAGTGAGGAAGTTGATGATGTTGATCATGAAACTTGAGATCAAGTTCTGCAGAACCTCGTAGATCAACGAGTAAGATCCGCACTGAGTGAATGCGGTAATCCTGTTACGGAAGTCATGCTACTAGATCATGATGAACCTCGAACTATGAAGAAGCGATGGTGAGCCCAGATTCCATAAAATGGCTTGAGGCCATGAAATCGAGATGGGATCCATGTATGAAAACAAAGTGTGGACTTTGGTTGACTTGCCCGAGGGTAGGCAAGCAATAGAAAACAAGTGGATCTTCAAGAAGAAGACCGACGCCGACGGTAATATTCTTGTCTATAAAGCTCGACTTATGCAAAAGGTTTTCGACAAGTTCAAGGGATTGACTACGATGAGACCTTCTCACCCGTAGCGATGCTTAAGTCCGTCCGAATCATGTTAGCAATTGCGCATTTTATGATTATGAAATTTGGCAAATGGATGTAAAGACGCATTCTGAATGGATTTACGGAAGAAGAGTTGTATATGATGCAGCGAGAAGGTTTTATCGATCCAAAGGAGCTAACAAAGTGTGCAAGCTCCAGCGATCCATATATGGACTGGTGCAAGCATCTCGGAGTTGGAATAAGCGTTTTGATAGTGTGATCAAAGCATTTGGGTTTGTCTGAGACTTTTGGAGAAGCTGTATTTACAAGAAAGTGAGTGGGAGCTCTGTAGCATTTACGATCTTATATGTGGATGACATATTGCTGATCGGAAATGATATAGAAATTCTGAATAGCATAAAGGGATACTTGAATAAGAGTTTTTCAATGAAAGACCTCGGTGAAGCTGCTTACATATTGGGCATCAAGATCTATAGAGATAGATCAAGGCGCTTAATTGGACTTTCACAAAGTACATACCTTGACAAAGTTTTGAAGAAGTTCAAAATGGATCAAGCAAAGAAAGGGTTCTTGCACGTGTTACAAGGTGTGAAGTTGAGTCGGACTCAATGCCCGACCACTGCAGAAGATAGAGAGAAAATGAAAGATGTTCCTATGCTTCAGCCATAGGCTCTATCATGTATGCAATCTTGTGTACGGACCTGATGTGTGCCTTGCTATAAGCCTAGCAGGAGGTACCAAAGTAATCCAGAGTGGATCATTGGACAGCGGTCAAGAACATCTGAAATACGAAAAGGACGAAGGATATGTTTCTCGTATATGGAGGTGACAAAGAGCTCATAAATGGCAGTTACGTTGATGCAAGCTTTGACACCGATCCGGACGATTCTAAATCGCAGACCGGATCGTATTTACACTAAGCGGAGGAGCTGTCGGTTGGTGCAGTTCTAAACAAAGCGTCGTGGCGGGATCTACATGTGAAGCGGAATACATAGCAGCCGGAAGCAGCTAATGAAGGAGTGCGGATGAAGGAGTTCATATCCGATCTAGGTGTCATACCTAGTGCATCGGGTCCAATGAAAATCTTCGTGACAATCTTGGAGCAATTGCCTTAGCAAAGGAATCCAGATTTCACAAGAGGACCAAGCACATCAAGAGGCGCTTCAATTCCATCCGGACTTAGTCGGGTGGAGACATAGAGATTTGCAAGATACATACGGATCTGAATGTTGCGAGACCGTTGACTAAGCCTCTTCCACGAGCAAAACATGATCAGCACCAAGACTCCATGGGTGTTAGAATCATTACTATGTAATCTAGATTATTGACTCTAGTGCAAGTGGGAGGATGAAGGAAATATGCCCTAGAGGCAATAATAAAGTTATTATTTATTTCCTTATTTCATGATAAATGTTTATCATTCATGCTAGAATTGTATTAACGGAAACATGATACATGTGTGAATGCATAGACAAAACAACATGTCACTAGTATGCCTCTACTAGACTAGCTTATTAATCAAAGATGGTTATGTTTCCTAACCATAAACAAGGAGTTGTTATTTGATTAATGAGGTCACATCATTAGTAGAATGATCGATTGACATGACCCATTCCATCGACTTAGCACACGATCGTTTAGTATGTTGCTCTGCTTTTATCCATGACTTATACATGTTCCTGTAACTATGAGATTATGCAACTCCGTTTACGGAGGAACACTTTGGGTGCTACCAAGCGTCACAGCAATGGCGGGTGATTATAAAGGAGTACTACAGGTGTCTCCAAAGGCGGATGTTGGGTTGGCGTATTTGAGATTAGGTTTTGTCACTCCGATAGTCGGAGAGGTATCTCTGGGCCCTCTCGGTAATGCACATCACTAAAGCCTTGCAAGCACTACAACTAATGAGTTAGTTGTGAGATGATGTATTACGGAACGAGTAAAGAGACTTGCGTAGCGAGATTGAACTAGGTATTGGATACCGAGGCGATCGAATCTCGGGCAAGTAACATACCGATGACAAAGGAACAACGTATGTTGTTATGCGGTCGACCGATAAAGATCTTCGTAGAATATGTAGGAACCAATATGGGCATCCAGGTCCGCTGTTGGTTATTGACCGTGAATAGTTCTAGGTCATGTCTACATTGTTCTCGAACCGTAGGGTCCTTGCGCAAGGTTTCGATGGCGGTTATTATGAGTTTATGTATTTTGATGTACCGAAGGAGTTGAGTCCGGATGTGATCACGGACATGACGAGGAGTCTCGGAATGGTCGAGACATAAAGATTGATATATTGGAAGCCTATGTTTGGAGTTGGAATGGTTCGGTAAAATGGGAATTCTTAGAGTGCAGGGAGGTTACGGAACCCCGGAGGTAAATGGGCCACTATGGGCCTTGGTGGAAAGGAGAAGGGCAGCCCAAGAGGGCTGCGCGCTCCCCTTCCCTAGTCCTATTAGGACTAGGAGAAGGGCCCCTCTCTCTCTTTCCCCCTCAGGAATCCTAGTTGGACTAGGATTGGGGGAATCCTACTCCCGGAGGAGTAGGACTCCAGCAGCGCCCTCCTTGGCCTTGGCCCCTTCCCCTGGCTCCTTTATATACGAGGCGGGGGGCACTGAGACACACAAGTTGATCGTGAGATCGTTCCTTAGCCGTGTGCGGTGCCCCCCTCCACCATATTCCACCTCGGTATATCGTCATCGAAGCTTAAGCGAAGCCCTGCGCCGTGAAACATCAAGATCGTCCTGCCGCCGGTCGTCTTGTGGAACTCTCCTCGACACTCGGCTGGATCGGTCTGAGGGCGTCATCGAGCTGTACGTGTGTCAAGAACTCGGGCGTCAGAGTGTGGCGCCGGGATCGGTCGGATCGCGAGGAGAGCGTCTGACTACTTCCTCTACGTTGTGATCGCTTCCGCTTCGGGTCTACAAGGGTATGTAGACAACACTCTCCCCTCTCGTTGCTATACATCACCATGATCTTGTGTGTGCGTAGGAAAATTTTCGAAATTACTACGTTCCCCAACAGTTGCAAGTTTTTACGTGGCTGCTATAGGTTTCTAGCAAGAACGTTTCTTACCTACGCCAAAACCACAACGTGATATGCCAATTGCTATTTACCCTTCATAAGGACCCTTTTCGTCGAATCCAATCCGACTAAAGTGGGAGAGACAGACACCCACTAGCCACCTTATGCAACTAGTGCATGTCAGTTGGTGGAACCTGTCTCACGTAAGCGTACGTGTAAGGTCGGTCCGGGCCGCTTCATCCCACGATGCCGCCGAATCAAGATAAGACTAGTAGTGGCAAGTAAATTGACAAAATCGACGCCCACAACAACTTGTGTTCTACTCGTGCATAGAAACTACGCATAGACCAAGCTCATGATGCCACTATTGGGGAACGTAGCAGAAATTCAAAAATTTCTACGCATCACCAAGATCAATCTATTGAGTAACTAGCAACAAGAGAGAGGGGAGTGCATCTTCATACCCTTGAAGATCGTGATGCGAAAGCGTTGCAACAACGCGGTCGGTGGAGTCGTTCACTAAGCGATTCAGATCGCGGCCGAATCCGATCTAAGCACCGAACAATGGTGCCTCTGCGTTCAACACACGTACAGCCCGGGGACGTCTCCTCCTTATTGATCTAGCAAGGGGAGAGGAGAAGTTGAGGGAGAGCTCCGGCAGCACGACGGCGTGGTGGTGGAGCTTGCAGTTCTCCGGCAGAGCTTCGCCAAACACTACAGAGGAGGAGGAGGTGTTGGGAGGGAGAGGGCTGCGCCAGGGGCAAGGGTTGAAGATCCCATGCACCTCCCCACTATATATAGGGGTGGAGGGGCTGGTTTCTTGCCCTCCAAGTCCAATGGGGCATTGGCAAAGGTGGGAGGAAATAAATCACATCATTTCCTTCCCCACCGATTGTTATCCCCCTTTTTAGGGATCTTGATCTTATCCCTTCGGGATATGATCTTATTCCTTCTAAGGGGGGATCTTGGTGCGCCTTGACCAGGGGTGTGGGGACTTGCCCCACTACCCACGTTCATGTGGGTCCCCCCATGCAGGTGGGCCCCGCTCCAGAACCTTCTAGAACCTTCCCGGTACAATACCGAAAAATCCCGAACATTTTCCGGTGGCCAAAATAGGACTTCCCATATATAAATCTTTACCTCCGGACCATTCCGGAACTCTTCGTGACGTCCGGGATCTCATTCGGGACTCTGAACAACATTCGGTAACTGCACACTAATTCCCATAACAACTCTAGCGTCACCGAACCTTAAGTGTGTAGACCCTACGGGTTCGGGAATCATGCAGACATGACCGAGACAGCTCTCTGGCCAATAACCAACAGTAGGATCTAGATACCCATGTTGGCTCCCATATGTTCCACGATGATCTCATCAGATGAACCACGATGTCAAGGATTCAAGCAATCCCGTATACAATTCCCTTTGTCAATCGGCACGTTACTTGCCCGAGATTCGATCGTCGGTATCCCAATACCTCGTTCAATCTCGTTACTGGCAAGTCACTTTACTGGTTCTGTAATGCATGATCCTGTGACTAACTACTTAGTCACATTGAGATCATTATGATGATGCATTACTAAGTGGGCCCAGAGATACCTCTCCGTCATACGGAGTGACAAATCCCAGTCTCGATTCGTGACAACCCAACAGACACTTTCGGAGATACCTGTAGTGTACCTTTATAGCCACCTAGTTACGTTGTGACATTTGGTACACCCAAAGCATTCCTACGGTATCCGAGAGTTGCACGATCTCATGGTCTAAGGAAATGATACTTGACATTAGAAAAGCTCTTAGCAAACAAACTATACGACCTTGTGCTATGCTTAGGATTGGGTCTTGTCCATCACATCATTCTCCTAATGATGTGATCCCGTTATCAATGACATCAAATGTCCATGGTTAAGAAACCATAACCATCTATTGATCAACGAGCTAGTCAACTAGAGGCTCACTAGGGACATATTGTGGTCTATGTATTCACACATGTATTACGGTTTCCAGTTAATACAATTATAGCATGAACAATAGACAATTATCATGAACAAGGAAATATAATAATAACCATTTTATTATTGCCTCTAGGGCATATTTCCAACAAGGCATGCATTGTATTGTTGCCATCGAGGATAAAAAGGTGGGGTTTATATCATATTGTATGAGTTTATCCCTCTACATCATGTCATCTTTCTTAATGCGTTACTCTATTCTTATGAACTTAATACTCTAGATGCATGCTGGATAGCGGTCGATGTGTGGAGTAATAGTAGTAGATGCAGGCAAGAGTTGGTCTACTTGTCACGGATGTGATGCCTATATACATGATCATGCCTAGATAATCTCATAATTATTCGCTTTTCTATCAATTGCTCGACAGTAATTTGTTCACCCACTTTAATATTTATGCTATCTTGAGAGAAACCACTAGTGAAACCTATGGCCCCCGGGTCTATCTGTTATCATATAAGCTTTCAATCTACTTTTATTTGCATCTTTACTTTTCGCATCTATATTATAAAATACCAAAAATATATTTATCTTATCATACTATCTCATCAGATCTCGGTTTACATGAAGTGGCGTGAAGGATTGACAACCCTTTTATTGCGTTGGTTGCGAGTTCTTTGTTTGTTTGTGTAGGTGCGTGGGACTTTTGAGGAGCCTCCTCTTGGATTGATACCTTGGTTCTCAATAAGCGAGGGAAATACTTACGCTACTATTGCTGCATCACCCTTTCCTCTTCAAGGAAAACCAGCATAATCTCAAGGCGTAGCAAGAAGGATTTTGGCGCGCCGTTGTCGGGAGGTCTTCGCTCAAGTCAAGACATACCAAGTACCCATCACAAACTCATCTCCCTCGCATTTACATTATTTGCCATTTGCCTCTCGTTTTCCTCTCCCCCACTTCACACTTGCCGTTTTATTTGCCCTCTCTTTTCCAACCTCTCTCTCTCTTTCGCTCGCCTTTTTTTTGTTTGCTTGTGTGTTGGATTACTTATCGCCATGGCGTAAGATAATATCAAATTGTGTGATTTCTCCAATACAAATAATAATGATTTCCTTAGTACTCCGATTGCTCCTATTAATGATGTTGAGTCTTGTGAAATCAATACTGCTTTGCTGAATCTTGTTATGAAAGATCAATTCGCCGGCCTTCCTAGTGAAGATGCCGCTACCCATCTAAACAACTTTGTTGATTTGTGTGATATACAAAAGAAGAAAGATACGGATAATGATATTGTTAAATTAAAGTTATTTCCATTTTCACTTAGAGAACGTGCTAAAGTTTGGTTTTCGTCTTTGCCTAAAAATAGTATTGATTCTTGGAACAAGTGCAAAGATGCTTTTATCTCTAAATATTTTCCTCCCGCTAAGATTATCACTCTTAGGAACAATATTATGAATTTTAAACAACTTGATCATGAGCATATTGCCCAATCTTGGCAAAGAATGAAATTGATGATTCGCAATTGCCCTACTCATGGTTTGAATTTATGGATGATCATACAAAAATTTTATGCCGGTTTGAACTTTGCTTCTAGAAATCTTTTTGATTCGGCTGCAGGAGGCACGTTTATGGAAATTACGTTAGGAGATGCTACAAAACTGCTTGATAATATTATGGCTAATTATTCTCAATGGCACACCGAAAGATCTACTAGTAAAAAAGTGCATGTTATAGAAGAAATTAATGTTTTGAGTGGAAAGATGGATGAACTTATGAAATTGCTTGCTACTAAGAATGCTCCTCTTAATCCCAATGATATGCCTTTGTCTACTTTGATTGAGAATAATAATGAATCTATGGATGTGAATTTTGTTGGTAGGAATAGTTTTGGAAACAATGCTTATAGAGGAAACTTTAATCCTAGACCGTTCCCTAGTGATTCCTCTAATAATTATGGAAATTCCTACAATAATCCTTATGGAAATTTTAATAAGATGCCCTCTGATTTTGAGAATAGTGTGAAAGAATTATAATTTCTCAAGAGAATTTTAATGCTTTGCTTGAAGAAAAATTGCTCAAAGTTGATGATTTGGCTAGGAACGTTGATAGACTTTCGCTTGATGTTGATTCTCTTAAACTTAGATCTACTCCTCCTAAGCATGATATCAATGAGTCTCTCAAAGCCATGAGAATTTCCATTGATGAGTGCAAGGAAAGAACCGCTAGATTGCGTGCTAAGAAAGATCGCTTTGTAAAGGCGTGTTCTTCTAGTTTCCGTGAAAATAATGATGAAGATCTTAAAGTTATTGATGTGTCCCCTATTAGATCTTTGTTTTGCAATATGAATCTTAATAATAATGGGACTGGAGATGAGTCAACTTTAGTTAGAAGGCGTCCCAATAATTCAGAGTTTTTAGATCTTGATGCTAAATTTGGTAAAAGTGGGATTGGAGAGGTCATGACTTTAAATAGCATTGAACCCACTATCTCGGATTTCAAGGAATTTGATTATGATAATTGTACTTTAGAAGGTTGTATTTCCTTGTTGCAATCTGTTATTAATTCTCCTCATGCTTATAGTCAAAATAAAGCTTTTACCAAACATATTGTTGATGCCTTGATGCAATCTTATGATGAAAAACTTAATTTGGAAGTTTCTGTACCTAGAAAACTTAATGATGAGTGGGAGCATACTATAAAGATTAAAATTAAAGATCATGAGTGTTATGCTTTGTGTGATTTGGGTGCTAGTGTTTCCATGATTCCAAAAACTTTATGTGATATTCTAGGTTTCCATGATCTTGATGATTGCTCTTTAAATTTGCACCTTGCGGATTCCACCATTAAAAAGCCAATGGGAAGGATCAATGATGTTCTCATTGTTGCAAATAGAAATTTGGTGCCCGTAGATTTTATCGTTCTTGATATAGATTGCAATCTTTCTTGCCCTATTATTCTTGGTAGACCTTTCCTTAGAACGATTGGCGCGATTATTGATATGAAGGAAGGGAATATTAGATTCCAATTTCCATTAAGGAAGGGCATGGAGCACTTTCCAAGAAAGAAAATTAAATTACCTTATGAATCTATCATGCGAGCCACTTATGAATTGAGTGCCAAAGATGGCACTACTTAGATCTATCTTCGCTTTTATGCCTAGCTAGGGGCGTTAAACGATAGCGCTAGTTGGGAGGCAACCCAATTTTATTTGTGTTTTTTGTTTTTGTTTCTGTTTAGTAATAAATTTTGCATCTACCTTCTGTTTAGATGTGTTTTTATGTTTTATTTAGTGTTTGTGCCACGTAGAACCTATAGGATAACCTACGGTGATAGTTAAGTTGATTCTGCTGAAAAACAGAAACTTTGCACGCACTAAATTAGTTTTGTTAAATCACAGAAACATGATTTTGCGTTGATTATTTTTGCTACAGATCAATAGACAAATTGTACAGGACTTCCTATTTTGGTAGGATTTTTAGAGTTCCAGAAGTTTGTGTTAGTTACAGTTTGCTACAGACTGTTCTGTTTTTCGTGTGGTGTTTGCTTATTTTGATGCATCTATGGCTAGTATTAAGTGGTATGAACCATAGAGAACTTGAAATACAGTAGGTTTAACACAAATATAAATAAAGAATGAGTTCATTACAGTACCTTATGTGGTGGTTTTGCTTTCTTTCACTAACGGAGCTTATGAGATTTCCTGTTGAGTTTTGTGTTGTGAAGTTTTCAAGTTTTGGGTAAAGATTTGATGGACTATGGAATAAGGAGTGGCAAAATCCTAAGCTCGGGGATGCCCATGGCACCCCAAGATATTCAAGAGTAGCCAAAAGCTTAAGCTTGGGGATGCCCCCGGAAGGCATCCCCTCTTTCGTCTTCGTTCATTGGTAACTTTACTTGGAGATATATTTTTGTTCGCCACATGATATGTGTTTTGCTTGGAGCGTCTTGCATGATATTAGTATTTGCTTTTTAGTTTTCCACAATCATCCTTGTTGTACACACCTTTTGGGAGAAGCCCACTTGATTGAAATTTATTAGAATACTCTATGTGCTTCACTTATATCTTTTAGAGCACGGCGGTTGCTTAATTTTGTAGAAATTGCTAGTCTCTCATGCTTCACTTATATTATTTTGAGAGTCTCTTAGAACAGCATGGTATTTGCTATGGTTATAAAATTGGTCCTAGAATGGTAGGCATCCAAGTTGGGTATAATAAAAACTATCATAGGAAGTGAATTGGATTCTATGATCAATTTGATACTTGATAATTGTTTTGAGATATGGAGGTAGTGATATTAAAGTCATGCTAGTTGGGTGATTATGAATTTAAAGAATGCTTGTGTTGAAGTTAGCAAGTCCCGTAGCATGCACATATGGTTAAAGTTGTGTAACAACTTTGAAACATGAAGTGTCCTTGGATTGTGCATCCTCATGAGTGGCGGTCGGGGACAAGCGATGGTCTTTTCCTACCAATCTATCCCTCTAGGAGCATGCACATAGTGCTTGGTTTTTGATGACTTCTAAATTTTTACAATAAGTATATGAGTTCTTTTGATTAATGTTGAGTCCATGGATTATACGCACTTTTACCTTTCCACCATTGATAGCCTCTACGGTACCGTGCATTGCCCTTTCTCACCTATAGAGTTGGTGCAAACTTCGCCTGTGCATCCAAACCCCGTGATATGATACGCTCTTTCACACATAAACCTCCTTATATCTTCCTCAAAACAGCCACCATACCTACCTATTATGGCATTTCCATAGCCATTCCGAGATATATTGTCATGCAACTTTCCACCATTCCGTTTATCATCATGACATATATTACTTTTGTCATATTGCCATTGCATGATCATGTAGTTGACATCGTATTTGTGGCAAAGCCACCATGCATAATTTTTTCATACATGTCACTCTTGATTCATTGCACCATCCTGGTACACCGCCGGAGGCATTCATATAGAGTCTTATCTTGTTCTAGTTTCGAGTTGTAATTCATGTGTTGTAAATCAATAAAAGTGTGATGATCATCATTATTATAGCATTGTCCCCAAAAAAAAGGCCAAAAGAAAAAAAAGGCCAAAGAAAAAAAAGAAAAAAAGAAGAAGAAAGGCAAAAAAAGGCCCAAAGAAAGAAAAAGAAAAAAAGAAAGAAAAAGAAAATAAATAAAAAGGGGGCAATGTTACCATCTCTTTTCCACACTTGTGCTTCAAAGTAGCACCATGTTCTTCATATATAGTCTCATATGTTGTCACTTTCATATACTAGTGGAAAATTTTCATTATAGAACTTGGCTTGTATATTCCTACGATGGGCATCCTCAAAATGCCCTAGGTCTTCGTGAGCAAGCAAGTTGGATGCATACCCACTTAGTTTCTTTTGTTGAGCTTTCATTCATTTATAGCTCTAGTGCATCCGTTGCATGGCAATCCCTACTCCTCATGTTGACATCAATTGATGGGCATCTCCGTAGCCCGTTGATTATCCTCGTCAGTGTGAGACTTTCTCCTTTTTTGTCTTCTCCACACAATCCCCATCATCATATTCTATTCCACCCATAGTGCTATATCCATGGCTCACGCTCATGTATTGCGTGAAATTTGAAAAAGTTTGACATTATTTAAGTACGAAACAATTGCTTGGCTTGTCATCGGGGGTGTAGAATTTGGGAACATTTTTGTGCGATGAAAATGAAGCATAGCCCAACTATATGATTTTGTAGGGATGAACTTTCTTTAGCCATGTTATTTTGAGAAGACATGATTGCTTTTATTAGTATGCTTGAAGTATTACTATTTCTTATGTCGATATGAACTTTTATTTTGAATCATTTGGATCTGAACATTCATGCCACAATAAAGAAAATTACATTGAGAAATATGCTAGGTAGCATTCCACATCAAAAATTCTGTTTTTATCATTTACCTACTCGAGGACGAGCAGGAATTAAGCTTGGGGATGCTTGATACGTCTCCAAGGTATCTATAATTTTTTATTGTTCCATGCTATTATATTACCCATTTTGGATGTTTATGGGCTTTATTTTACACATTTATATCATTTTTGGGACTAACCTACTAACCGGAGGCGCAGCCCATATTGCTGTTTTTTGCCTATTTTAGTATTTCGAAGAAAAGGAATATAAAACGGAGTCCAAATGGAATGAAACCTTCGGGAGCGTGATTTTTGGAACAAACGTGATCTAGAGGACTTGGAGTGCAAGCCAAGAAGCAGCCAAGGCGGCCACGGGGGTGGAGGGCGCACCCACCCCTACACGGTGCACTCCCCCTATCTCGTGGGCCCCTCGGGCGGCCACCGACCTACTTCTTCCTCCTATATATACCCATGTACCCCGAAAACATCCAGGGAGCCAACGAAAAACAATTTCCACCGCCGTAACCATCTGTATCTACGAGATCCCATCTCGGAGCCTTCGTCGGCGCTCCGTCGGAGGGGGAATCGACCATGGAGGGATTCTACATCAACACCATAGCCCCTCCGATGAGTTGTGAGTAGTTTACCACAGACCTTCGGGTCCATAGTTATTATCTAGATGGCTTCTTCTCTCTTTTTGGATCTCAATACCATGTTCTCCCCCTCTCTTGTGGAGATCTATTCGATGTAACTCTTTTTGCGGTGTGTTTGTCAAGATCCGATGAATTGTGGGTTTATGATCAAGTTTATCTATGAGAAATATTTGAATCTCCTCTGACTTCTTTTATGTATGATTGAGTTATCTTTGCAAGTCTCTTCGAATTATCAGTTTGGTTTGGCCTACTAGATTGATCTTTCTTGCAATGGGAGAAGTGCTTAGCTTTGGGTTCAATCTTGCGGTGTCCTTACCCAGTGACAATAGGGGTTGCAAGGCATGTATTGTATTGTTGCCATCAAGGATAAAAAGGTGGGGTTTATATCATATTGCATGAGTTTATCCCTCTACATCATGTCATCTTTCTTAATGTGTTACTCTGTTCTTATGAACTTAATACTCTAGATGCATGCTGGATAGCGGTCGATGTGTGGAGTAATAGTAGTAGATGCAGGTGAAGGAAATATGCCCTAGAGGCAATAATAAAGTTATTATTTATTTCCTTATTTCATGATAAATGTTTATTATTCATGCTAGAATTGTATTAACCGGAAACATAATACATGTGTGAATACATAGACAAACATAGTGTCACTAGTATGCCTCTACTTGACTAGCTCGTTTATCAGAGATGGTTATGTTTCCTAGCCATGGACAAAAGAGTTGTCATTTGATTAACAGGATCACATCATTAGGGGAATGATGTGATTGACTTGACCCATTCCGTTAGCCTAGCACTTGATCGTTTAGTATGTTGCTATTGCTTTCTTCATGACTTATACATGTTCCTGTAACTATGAGATTATGCAACTCCGTTTACGGAGGAACACTTTGGGTACTACCAAGCGTCACAACGAATCGGGTGATTATAAAGGAGTACTACAGGTGTCTCCGAAGGTACATGTTGAGTTGGCGTATTTCGAGATTAGATTTTGTCACTCCGATTGTCGGAGAGGTATCTCTGGGCCCTCTCGGTAATGCACAACATTATAAGCCTTGCAAGCAATGTAACCAATAAGTTGGTTACGGGATGATGCATTCTGAGCGAGTAAAGAGACTTGCGGTGGCGAGATTGAACTAGGTATTGGATACCGACGATCGAATCTCGGGCAAGTAACATACCGATGACAAAGGGAACAACGTATGTTGTTATGCGGTTTGACCGATAAAGATCTTCGTAGAATATGTAGGAGCCAATATGGGCATCCAGGTCCCGCTATTGGTTATTGACCGAGAATAGTTCTAGGTCATGTCTACATAGTTCTCGAACCCGTAGGGTCCGCACGCTTAAGGTTTCGATGACGGTTATATTATGAGTTTATGCGTTTTGATGTACCGAAGGAGTTCGGAGTCCCGGATGAGATCGGGGACATGACGAAGAGTCTCGAAATGGTCGAGACGTAAAGATCGATATATTGGACGACTATATTCGGAGTTCGGAAAGGTTCCGAGTGATTCGGGTATTTTTCGAAGTACCGGGGAGTTACGGGAATACGGGGAAGAGTATTGGGCCTTAATGGGCTTTAGTGGGAAGGAGCCAGGAGGAGGCGCGCGCCCCTCCCAAGCCTAGTCCGAATTGGACAAAGGGTTTGGGGCGCGGCCCCCCTCTTCCTTCCTTCTCCACTTCCCTTCTTTCCCCCCTTGACCTAGTTGGACTAGGAAAGAAGGAATCCTACTCCCGGTGGGAGTAGGACTCCCTTGGCGCGCCCTCCTCCTAGGGCCGGCCTCCTCCTCCCTCCCTCCTTTATATACGGGGGCAGGGGGCACCCCATAGACACACAAGTTGATCTACGGATCGTTCCTTAGCCGTGTGCGGTGCCCCCTCCACCATATTCCACCTCGGTCATATCGTCGCGGAGTTTAGGCGAAGCCTGCGCCGTAGAACATCATCATCGCCACCACGCCGTCGTCTTGTGGAACTCATCTCCGAGCTCTGCTGGATCGGAGGCGGAGATCGTCATCGAGCTGAGCGTGTGCAGAACTCGGAGGTGCCGTGACGTTCGGTGCTTGGATCGGTCGGATCGTGAAGGCGTCGACTACATCAACAGCGTTGTCATAATGCTTCCGCCACGGTCTCACGAGGGTGCGTGGACAACACTCTCCCCTCTCGTTGCTATATCACCACCATGATCTTGCGTGTGCGTAGGAAATTTTTTGAAATTACTACGTTCCCCAACAGTGGCATCCGAGCCTAGGTTTTATGCGTTGATGTTATATGCACGAGTAGAACACAAGTGAGTTGTGGACGATATAAGTCATCCGCCTACCAAAGCATGTCATACTTTGGTTCAGCGGTATTGTTGGATGAAGCGGCCCGGACCGACATTACGCGTACGCTTACGCGAGACTGGTTTTACCGCCGTGCTTAGCACAGAGGTGACTAGCGGGTGTCTGTTTCTCCAACTTTAGTTGAACCGAGTGTGCTCGCCGGTCCTTGTGAAGGTTAAAACGGAGTCTATTTGACAAACTATCGTTGTGGTTTTGATGCGTAGGTAAAAACGGTTCTTGCTAAGCCCGTAGCAGCCACGTAAAATTTGCAACAACAAAGTAGAGGACGTCTAACTTGTTTTTGCAGGGCATGTTGTGATGTGATATGGCCAACACGTGATGCTATATTTTATTGTATGAGATGATCATGTTTTGTAACCGAAGTTATCGGCAACTGGCAGGAGCCATATGGTTGTTGTTTTATTGTATGAAATGCAAACGCCCTGTAATTGCTTTACTTTATCACTAAGCGGTAGCGATAGTCGTAGAAGCAATAGATGGTGTAATCGACAACGATGCTACGATCGAGATCAAGGTGTCGCGCTGGTGACGATGGTGATCACGACGGTGCTTCGGAGATGGAGATCACAAGCACAAGATGATGATGGCCATATCATATCACTTATATTGATTGCATGTGATGTTTATCCTTTATGCATCTTATCTTGCTTTGATTGACGGTAGCATTTTAAGATGATCTCTCACTAATTATCAAGAAGTGTTCTCCCGAGTATGCACCATTGCGAAAGTTCTTCATCTTTGAGACACCACGTGATGATCGGGTGTGATAGGCTCTACGTTCAAATACAACGGGTGCAAAACAGTTGCACATGCAGAATACTCAGTTATACTTGACGAGCCTAGCATATCTGAGATATGGCCTCGGAACACGGAGACCGAAAGGTCGGCGTGAATCATATAGTAGATATGATCAACATAGTGATGTTCACCATTGAAACTACTCCATCTCACGTGATGATCGGACATGGTTTAGTTGATTTGGATCACGTGATCACTTAGATGACTAGAGAGATGTCATCTAAGTGGGAGTTCTTAAGTAATATGATTAATTGAACTTAAATTTATCATGAACTTAGTCTGGTAGTATTTTGCAAATTATGTTGTAGATCAATAGCTTGCGTTGTTGCTTTCATATGTTTATTTTGATATGTTCCTAGAGAAAATTGTGTTGAAAGATGTTAGTAGCAATGATGCGGATTGGATCCGTGATCGAGGTTTATCCTCATTGCCGCACGTAAGAATCATGTCCTTAATGCACCGCTAGGTGACAAACCTATTGCAGGAGCGGATGAGGCGTTATGAGCGTATGGCTAGCTCAAAAGGATGACTACTTGATAGTTTAGTGCACCATGCTTATACGGCTTAGAATCGGGACTTCAAAGGCGTTTTGAGCGTCATGGACCATATGAGATGTTCCAGAGTTGAAGTTAATATTTCAAGCAAATACCGAGTTGAGAGATATGAAGTCTCCAACAAGTTCTAAAAGATGGAGGAGAATCACTCAACTAGTGAGCATGTGCTCAGATTATGCAGGTACTTCAATCGCTTGAATCAAGTGGGAGTTAATCTTCCGAGATAAGATAGTGATTGACAGAATTCTCTAGTCACCATCACTAAGTTACTAGAACTTCGTGATGAACTATAGTATGCAAGGGATGACGAAAACGATTCCCGAGCTCTTCGTAATGTTGAAATCGACGAAGGTAGAAATCAAGAAAAGACCATCAAGTGTTGATGATTGACAAAACCACTAGTTTCAAGAGAAGGGCAAAGGAAAGAAAGGAACTTCAAGTGGAAAGACAAGCAAGTTGTCACTCCTGCGAAGAAGCCCAAAGCTGGACCATAGCCTGAAACCGAGTGTTGACTTTGCAAAGGAAATGGTCCTTTCGAAGCGGAAATGCCCTGAATATTTGGCAGATAAGAAGGATGGCAAAGTGAACAAGGATATATTTGATATACAGGTTATTGATGTGTGCCTTGCTAGTGTTTATAGTAGCCCCGAGTATTTGATACTTGTTAGGTTGCTAAGATTAGTAACTCAAGCAGGAGTTCTGAGAATAAGCAGAGACTAGTTGAAGGGAAGTGACGATGAGTGTTGTAAGTAGTTCCAAGATTGTTATGATCATCATCGCACACTCCCTATACTTTGGGATTAGTGTTAAACCTAAATAAGTGTTATTTGGTGTTTGCGTTGAGCATGAATATGATTTGATCATGTTTATTGCAATACGGTTATTCATGTAAGTTAGAGAATAATTGTTGTTCTGTTTTCATGAATAAAACCTTCTATGGTCATACACCCAATGAAAATGGTTTGTTGGATCTCGATCGTGTGATACACACATTCATAATATTGAAGCCAAAAGATGCAAAGTTAATAATGATAGTGCAACTTATTTGTGGCACTGCCATTTGGGTCATATCGGTGTAAAGCGCATGAAGAAACTCCATAAAGATGGATTTTCAGAATCACTTGGTTATGAATCATTTGATGCTTGCGAACCGTGCCTTTTGGGCAAGATGACTAAAACTCCGTTCTTCGGAACAATGGAACGAGCTACTGACTTATTGGAAATAATACATACTGATGTATGCAGACCAATGAGTATGAAGGCTCGTGGCAAGTATCGTTATTTTCTAACTTCACAAGATGATTTGAGCAGATATGGGTATATCTACTTGATGAAACATAAGTGCGAAATAGTTGAAAGGTTCAAAGAATTTCAGAGTGAAGTGGAAAAATCATCGTAACAAGAAAATAAAGTTTCTGCGATCGATCGCGGAGAGCGAATATTTGAGTTCTGAGTTTGGTCTTCAATTAAAACAATGTGGAATAGTTTCACAGTTCACGCCACCTGGAACACCACAACGTTATGGTGTATCCGAACGTCGTAACCGCACTTTATTGGATATGGTGCGATCTATGATGTCTCTTATTGATTTACCATTATCGTTTTGGGGTTATGCATTAGAGACAGCTGCATTCACGTTAAAAGGGCACCATATAAATCCGTTGAGATGACACCATATGAACTGTGGTTTAGCAAGAAACCCAAGTTGTCGTTTCTTAAAGTTTGGGGCTATGATGCTTATGTGAAAAAGTTTCATCCTGATAAGCTCAAACCCAAATCGGAGAAGTGCGTCTTCATAGAATACCCAAAGGTAACTATTGGGTACACCTTCTATCACAGATCCGAAGGCAAGTTATTCGTTGCTAAAAATGGATCCTTTCTAGAGAAGGAGTTTCTCTCGAAAGAAGTGAGTGGGAGGAAAGTAGAGCTTGATAAGGTAATTTGTACCTTCTCCCGAATTGGAAAATAGTTCATCGAAATCAGTTCCAGTGATTCCTACACCAATTAGTGAGGAAGCTAATGATGATGATCATGAAACTTGAGATCAAGTTACTACTGTAACCTCGTAGGTCTTCGAGTACGGTCCGCACGAGTGTGGTACAGTAATCCTGTTCGAAAGTCATGTTACTAGACCATGATAAACCTACGAACTATGAGGAAGCGATGATGAGCCCAGATTCCGCTAAATGGCTTGAGGCCATAAAATCGAGATATGATCCATGTATGAGAACAAAGTATGGACTTTGATTAACTTGCTCGATGATCGACAAGCCATGTTAAATAAATGGATCTTCAAGAGGAAGGCGGACATCGATAGTAGTGTTACTATCCACTAAGCTCGACTTGTTGCAAAAGGTTTTCAACAAGTTCAAGGGGTTGAATACGATGAGATTTTCTCACTCGTATCGATGCTTAAGTCTGTCTAAATCATGTTAGCAATTGCCACATTTTATGAAATCTGGCAAATGGATGTCAAAACTGCATTCCTTAATGGATTTATTAAAGAAGAGTTGTATATGATGCAACCAGAAGGTTATGTCAATCCTAAAGGTGCTAACAAAATGTGCAAGCTCCAACGATCCATCTATGGACTGGTGCAAGCATCTCGGAGTTGGAATATACGCTTTGATAAGCTGATCAAAGCATATAGTTTTATATGGACTTACGATGAAGCCTGTATTTACAATAAAGTGAGTGGGAGCACTACAGCCTTTCTGATTACTATATGTGAGTGACATATTGTTGATCGAAATGATGTAGATTTTTTACGCAAAGCATAAAGGAGTGTTTTAAAGGAGTTCTTTAAAAGAAAAGACCTCGATAAAAGCTACTTACATATTGAGCATCAAGATCTATTGAGATAGATCAAGGCGGCTTGATAAGATTTTCAATGAGTACATACCTTGGCAAGATTTTGAAATAGTTCAAAATGGAATAGTCAAAGAAAGAGTTCTTGCTGTGTTGCAAAGGTATGAAATTGAGTAAGACTCAAATCCCGACCACAGCAGAAAATAGAAAGAGAATGAAAAGTCATTCCCTATGCCTCATCATAGGTCCTATAAAGTATGCTATGCTATGTACCGGACCTATTGTATACCTTGCTCTGAATTTGGCAAGAGAGTACAATAGTGATCTAGGAGTAGATCCTTTGGACATTGGTCAAGAATATCCTTAGTAAGGACTAAGGAGATGTTTCTCGATTATGGAGGTGATAAAAGAGTTTGTTGTAAAAGTTACATCAGTGCAAACTTTTACACTGATCCAGATGACTCTAAGTCTCAACCTGGATACATATTGAAAGTGGGAGCAATTAGCTAGAGTAGCTCCGTGCAGAGCATTGTGGACATAAAATATTTGCAAAATACATACGGCTCTGAATGTGACAGACCCGTTGACTAAAGCTCCTCTCACGAGCAAAACATGATCATACCTTAGTATTCTCTGGGTGTTAATCACATAGCGATGTGAACTAGATTATTGACTCTAGTAAACCCTTTGGATGTTGGTCACATGATGATGTGAGTTATGGGTGTTAATCATATACAGATATGAATATTGGTGTTAAATCACATGGCGATGTGAACTAGATTATTGACTCTAGTGCAAGTGGGAGACTGAAGGAAATATGCCCTAGAGGCAATAATGAAGTTATTATTTATTTCCTTATTTCATGATAAATGTTTATTATTCATGCTAGAATTGTATTAACCGGAAACATAATACATGTGTGAATACATAGACAAACATAGTGTCACTAGTATGCCTCTACTTGACTAGCTCGTTTATCAGAGATGGTTATGTTTCCTAGCCATGGACAAAAGAGTTGTCATTTGATTAACAGGATCACATCATTAGGGGAATGATGTGATTGACTTGACCCATTCCGTTAGCCTAGCACTTGATCGTTTAGTATGTTGCTATTGCTTTCTTCATGACTTATACATGTTCCTGTAACTATGAGATTATGCAACTCCGTTTACGGAGGAACACTTTGGTACTACCAAAGCGTCACAGCGAATCGGGTGATTATAAAGGAGTACTACAGGTGTCTCCGAAGGTACATGTTGAGTTGGCGTATTTCGAGATTAGATTTTGTCACTCCGATTGTCGGAGAGGTATCTCTGGGCCCTCTCGGTAATGCACAACATTATAAGCCTTGCAAGCAATGTAACCAATAAGTTGGTTACGGGATGATGCATTCTGAGCGAGTAAAGAGACTTGCGGTGACGAGATTGAACTAGGTATTGGATACCGACGATCGAATCTCGGGCAAGTAACATACCGATGACAAAGGAACAACGTATGTTGTTATGCGGTTTGACCGATAAAGATCTTCGTAGAATATGTAGGAGCCAATATGGGCATCCAGGTCCCGCTATTGGTTATTGACCGAGAATAGTTCTAGGTCATGTCTACATAGTTCTCGAACCCGTAGGGTCCGCACGCTTAAGGTTTCGATGATGGTTATATTATGAGTTTATGAGTTTTGATGTACCGAAGGAGTTGAGTCCCGGATAAGATCGGGGACATGACGAAGAGTCTCGAAATGATCGAGACGTAAAGATCGATATATTGGACGACTATATTCGGAGTTCGGAAAGGTTCCGAGTGATTCGGTATTTTTAAGTCTAGGGAGTTACGGGAATACGGGGAAGAGTATTGGGCCTTAATGGGCTTTAGTGGGAAGGAGCCAGGAGGAGGCGCGCGCCCCTCCCAAGCCTAGTCCAAATTGGACAAAGGGTTTGGGGCGCGGCCCCCCTCTTCCTTCCTTCTCCACTTCCCTTCTTCCCCCTTGACCTAGTTGGACTAGGAAGAAGCGAATCCT
This sequence comes from Aegilops speltoides, assembly GCA_021437245.1. Taxonomy (NCBI): domain Eukaryota; kingdom Viridiplantae; phylum Streptophyta; class Magnoliopsida; order Poales; family Poaceae; genus Aegilops; species Aegilops speltoides. Next base: position 314,792,343 of record CM038141.1, read on the forward strand.
ACTCCGGTGGGAGTAGGACTCCTTGGCGCGCCTCCTCCTAGGGCCGGCCTCCTCCTCCCTCCCTCCTTTATATACGGGGGCCGGGGGCACCCCATAGACACACAAGTTGATCTACGGATCATTCCTTAGCCGTGTGCGGTGCCCCCTCCACCATATTCCACCTCGGTCATATCGTCGCGGAGTTTAGGCGAAGCCCTGCGCCGGTAGAACATCGTCATCGTCACCACGCCGTCGTGCTGACGGAACTCATCTCCGGAGCTCTGCTGGATCGGAGGCCGGAGATCGTCATCGAGCTAAACGTGTGCAGAACTCGGAGGTGCCGTACGTTTGGTGCTTGGATCGGTCGGATCGTGAAGACGTACGACTACATCAACCGCGTTGTTATAACGCTTCCGCTTACGGTCTACGAGGGTACATGGACAACACTCTCCCCTCTCGTTACTATATCATCACCATGATCTTGCGTGTGCGTAGGAAATTTTTTGAAATTACTACGTTCCCCAACAGCAGGCAGGAGTCGGTCTACTTGTCACGGACGTGATTCCTATATACATGATCATGCCTAGATAATCTCATAATTATTCGCTTTTCTATCAATTGCTCGACAGTAATTTGTTCACCCACCGTAATACTTATGCTATCTTGAGAGAAGCCACTAGTGAAACCTATGGCCCCCGGGTCTATCTGTTATCATATAAGCTTTCAATCTACTTTTATTTGCATCTTTACTTTTCACATCTATATTATAAAATACCAAAAATATATTTATCTTATCATACTATCTCATCAGATCTCACTTTCGCAAGTGGTCATGAAGGGATTGACAGCCCCTTTATTGCGTTGGTTGCGAGTTCTTTATTTGTTTGTGTAGGTGCGTGGGACTTTTGAGGAGCCTCCTACTAGATTGATACCTTGGTTCTCAATAACTGAGGGAAATACTTACGCTACTATTGCTGCATCACCCTTTCCTCTTCAAGGAAAACCAACACAAGCTCAAGACGTAGCAGTACCACAAAACAAAAATGATGGGTGCAAATTGGTACACTAGTTCCAGCAAAAAACAAAAGACATGGTAGCAAAATTTGGCTGGTTTCCAACAAAATCTAAATACGATGGTAGCAAAGTGGTACGCTGGTTCTAGCAAAAAGCACCAAAGTAGCAAATTTTGAGCTGGTTCTAGCGAAAACTCAAGGTGGCACTAGCTAAAAATCGCGCCGGCTGATGAAGAGGTGCTGCCCTCCCAGCCAGTACAAGTGGAAGAGGAGCATGCAGAGCAGTCGGCTGATGAAGATGCGAGGAGTGATGCACAGAGTGCAACGGATGCCCCGACAACCTTGCACAATGCTTTCGAGTGGCTGCTTGCATTCGTTCTGCCGCCTCCTGATCTCGCTGCCAGAGCCCTGGCGATGGGGGACATGGAGCCTTGGGGCCCGTCGCAGGCCAACCTCTCGCCTGTCCTCTTGGCTGGGCAGCCTTGTAGCATGTAGCAGCAGCTCCAGCCTTTTTGGCACCATGATTGGGCCACAACAAACCATGCAGGATGCTACCTCCATCACCGCGGCAGGCATTGCCTCGTTCTTCAACCCGAGAGCGCAGGACGCCACATCCATCACTAATGCAGGTGTGGCGTCGTTCTTCAGCCCGATCAGGCAGAGCAACCATGACCTGCCTCCTCTGCCTCCCTCCCTGGGACCGATGAGCATGGGGGGGACTACCCGATCAATCCTCCATGATGATGCAAGGACAATGGGAGACTGCAACCATGCAAGGAGGCTGGGAGACGTCCACACTACACGTGGGTCCCTACTGGCTGCCTTCCTGGGGTTCGGCCCAGCTCAGCAGCTTGCGCTGGAACCCTTGCTGGGCCACCGGCCCCGAGGTGTTGTTTGGCCCTGGCGCTTCGACGGCCAACCTGCAGCCGGTGCACTCCCTGGAGAGCGATTTGGCTCCATCAGTTGAGGAAACAAGAGCAAGAAGAGCCTTGGCAGAGGCCAACCTCACAGGACCTGGGCTCCTAACCGCCATCACCACGAAGGTCTCTAAGCTGCATATCAATGAGCAGAGGTCCTTCATCAGCAAGATTGCCTCGCTGCTGTCGACCCCGAAGGCGACAACAAGACCAACCAAACAGCCCCTCTTGGGAGCCATGAAGAAATCAAGGCAGAGCGTCCGCTTGTCCCGACAGCACTCCAACTTCTCGTCCTCAAGGCGCTCGCAGGCGGCGATCAGCGTCAAGCTTGGCTTCATCAAAAGGGAGGAGGACTTCAACGATGACACACTGCTCCAATACCTCCACTTTTTCCGCTCGCCGATGCTGCCGGAGAATGTGGTGAAGCTGGCCGAGATAGCCGGGTTCACCTCCCTGGCTCAGCTGCGTCTTCCGGACGACAAGCTCCAGGCCATCCTGGACGAGCTCGCGGCCCGGGCTATGTAGCGCACTTGCCTGTGCTCCTGCTGCATGTCTGTTTTAGTTTCTCCATGATTAGCTATCTACTGAACCTGTGTGTGCTTGGCTGGAATGCCGTCGAGCAATCTGCCGCTCCTACCTGTGGCTGGCCGGTCTTGGCAAACTGTGCCTTGCCGCGAATTTGCATGTCTCTAATGTTTCCTTATGAATGAACAACTATCTTTAGTAAGCTGGAATGTGAGGGGTCTGAACGACAGTGCACATCGAGCGGCTGTGCGCGCGATGATAGAAGGCACACGCTGCTCCATTGTGTGCATCCAAGAGTCCAAACTAGCTGCCACCTTAGCTAGGGACCGAGGGGAAATCGTCGGATCGCGCTTCGACGAGCACGCGACCCTTGACGCAGATGGAACGAGGGGGGGTATGCTGCTTTGTTGGCGGTCTGATCGTTTCAGTGTGAGCAACATAGCCATTAGGGACTTCTCCATTACTACAACTTTCACTCCTTCGGATGGAGGGCCGGCTTGGGCATTGACCATGGTCTATGGCCCGCACGACGACGCCCAGAAGCAGTCCTTTCTGACGGAACTGGCAGCAATTCACAACTCCATGACCAACCATGGTTGGTGATTGGTGACTTCGACCTAATAAAGGACCCCCAAGACAAGAACAATGGGAGAGTTAACCGTAGATGGATGAACAAATTCTGCCACACCCTGAACAGATCGAGCTTGCATGAGATCCCGTTAATTGGGCGTCGTTTCACTTGGAGTAACGAGCAAGACTCGCCAACTCTCGTTAGATTAGACCATGTCTTCTGCAATGTTGACTGTGAATTGCTCTTTCCCGACGCCAAGCTGCCGCCCCAAGCCTCTTCCGTCTCCGACCATTACCCCCTGTCTCTCGTCAACGACATGATCATTAAGACTAATAGAAGATTCCGCTTTGAAGCTTATTGGCAGCACATCCAAGGCTTCCAGGAGGTCATGGCACAATCCTGGAACGGGCATGTTCGTAACAGTTCTGCAATCACCAAATTTAACTGCAAGCTTCACCGTTTGAGCAAGGACTTGAGAGCTTGGAGCAAATCAATAATTGGGGACATTCACAAGCAGTTGCTGATGGTGAATGAGATCACCCTGCAACTGGACGCCGCCCAGGACCATCCACCTCTAAGCATGGAGGAACGAGAGTTGCGGTCTCGTCTCAAGTCTAGAAGCTTAGGGATGTCCGTGCTCCTTAAAATAAAGTTAAGGCAGCGAAGAAGAGTGTTGTGGCTGAAAGCCGGAGATGCTAACACCAAATTCTTCCAAAGAAAAGCTAATGCATGGTGTAAGCGCAACACCATTCACATGCTTCAGGGACCATCGGGGTCGATCTACGCCTCGATGATTTGGGGCAACACGCGCACAATTATTTTCACAACATCTTCTGCTCGGAGGACCCAAGGTCGGCAGCACTAAATTGGGATGAGCTCGATCTGGACCGTGTTGACCATTCGGACTTGGAGGGAGACTTCTCTTTGGAGGAGATAAAGCATGCAATTGATGATATACCCGCTGATAAGGCGCCTGGACCAGACGGTTTCTCAGGCAGCTTCAAATCATGTTGAGAAACAATCAAAGCCGACCTGTTTGCAGCCATAAATCAGCTCTATCACATCGACAGTCAGGGCCTCAGTCGCATTAACACCGCTATCTTGGTCCTTATTCCAAAGAAGCAAGGGGCTGACATGCTAAAAGACTTCCGACCAATCCCACTCTTGCATAGCCTCATCAAGATCCTGACCAAGATCCTTGCAACCAGGCTGGCTCCTAAGCTAGCAAGCTTGGTTGACCAATGCCAAAGTGCTTTCATAAAAAAACAGAGCATTCAAGAGAACTTCCTATATATTCAAAGCACGATCAGGAAGCTGCTGTAACGCCCTCGATGCGGCTATATCTCCCACGTGTCGAAGCACGACTTAGAGGCATAACCGCATTGAAAGCAATGTCGCAAGTGAGGTAATCTTCACACCACCCATGTAATACATAAGGGAAAGAGATACATAGTTGGCTTACAATCGCCACTTCACACAATTACATGAATAAAGCATTACATCATCCAGATACAATCAAGGTCCGACTACGGAACCAAAATAAAAGAAGAACCCCAAATGCGACAAAGGTCCCCGATCGACCCCAACTGGGCTCCACTACTGATCAACTAGAGCGAAACAACACAAAGGGCAAGATCTTCATCGAGCTCCTCCTTGAGCTTGGTTGCGTCATCTGCTCGGTAACATAGGCACCTACAAACTGGTTTTAGAAGTATCTGGTGAGCCACGGGGACTCAGCAATCTCGCACCCGCGAGATCAAGACTATTTAAGCTTATGGGTAAGGTAAAGGCATGAGGTGGAGCTGCAGCAAGCGACTAGCATAAATGGTGGCTACAATCGCAAAAGAGAGCGAGAAGAGAAGGCAAAGCACGGTCGATAAAAGTATGATCAAGAAGTGATCCTATAGCAACCTACGTCAAGCATAACTCCAACACCGTGTTCACTTCCCGGACTCCGCCGGAAAGAGACCATCACGGTTACACACACGGTTGATGTATTTTAATTAAGGTCAACTTCAGGTCTTCTACAACCGGACGTTAACAAATTCCCATCTGCCACATAACCGCGGGCACGGCTTTCGAAAGTTCAAATCCCTGCAGGGGTGTCCCAACTTAGCCCATGACAAGCTCTCACGGTCAACGGAGGAATAGACCTCCACCCGAGACACTCCGATCAGACTCGGTATCCCGGTACAACAAGACATTTCGACAGGGTAAAACTAAACCAGCAACACCGCCCGAATGTGCCGACAAATCCCGATAGGAGCTGCACATATCTCTTTCTCAGGGCACACTCAGATGAGTCTAGCTACGAGTAAAACCAACCCTCAAGTTTCCCCGAGGTGGCCCCACAGGCAGCTCGGTTCGGACCAACACTCGAGGAGCACCGCCCGGGGTTAAAATAAAGATGACCCTTGAGTCTGCGAAACCAAGGGAAAAAAGGCTTAGGTGGCAAATGTTAAAACCAATGTTGGGCATTCTGGAGGAGCTTTACTTAAGGCGACTGTCAAGGGGTTCCCATTATAGCCCAACCGTAAGGAGCATAAAATCCGGGAACATAACACCGATATGACGGAAACTAGGGCGGCAAGAGTGGAACAAAACACCATGCATAAGGCCGAGCCTTCCACCCTTTACCAAGTATATAGATGCATTAATTAAAATAAGATATATTGTGATATCCCAACCATAATCCTGTCCACCATGGAGAAATCTTCAACTTCACCTGCAACTAGCAACGCTATAAAAGGGGCTGAGCAAAGCAGTAACATAGCCAATCAACGGTTTGCTAGGAATGGTGTCAAAGGTTAAAGGTTTGACATGGCAATTTGGGAGGCTGACAAGCAAAAGGTAGGCATCGTAGCATTGGCATAGCAAAAGAGCGAGCAAACTAGCATAGCAAAGATAGTAGTGATTTCGAGGGTATGATCATCTTGCCTGGGATCCCGCAAGGAAGAAGAACGTTTCCATGAAGAAGACAAACGGACGTAGTCGAACGAATCCTCACAACTCCGGAACGAAACCGAAGCTAACGAGAGAAGCAACCCGGAAAGAAACAAACAATATGGTAAACACACAAGCATAAACATGTCATGATGCACAAACAAGTATGATGCATGTCCGGTTTAATGAGGCATGGCATGGCAAAGTGCAACAAATAATACTACAAATTAAGTGGAGCTCAATATGCAACGAGTTGCATATTGAATAAACACCACATCAATTATTTAGTTTAATCTCGGTTATGAACAAGACAAGATTAAATGTTGGTTAACATGGCAAGAGGTGAAGCATAATAAAAACTATACCATCTAAACAATTTAAATGGGGCCGGATATAAAAACAACAAATCCGGTAAATCCCCATATGCATTTAGCAATTTAATGGAAACAACAAATATAAACATTTCAAATGTTGTTATCATGATGCGGATGACATATGCAAGTTTTATGCAATTTTTATGAAAACGTTAACATGAGCATGATAAGGAGCTTTAGTCGCCATGGCGGAAGGAAAAGGGTGCCACGGCGGCGAAACAAAAATGGTGCCACGGCAACATATCCGAAAATGATGCCACGGCAACATATCGGTTCCGGTCACTCATGGAGGTACCGGTGCAAAAGGAGGCGTGCGGATGCGTGCATGGATGGTGGGGTGACCCCGGATTCCGGGTGTCCCACAGGACGACGGCATGGCCAACAAGGCGGAACAAGCATGAAGCAAACGGGCATGGTGCAAAACTCGAGCATCTCATCGCGGTCGTCTCGGGTTATACCTTCAAAGCGTGCGTTCTCGGGCAGAACGAGTTCGGTACGGTGTAGAGGAAGTAGACGTTCTCGTAGCGGTTGTAGAGGAAGTAGTTGTTCACGTGTCGACGTGGGAAGTAGTCGTTCTCGTTTCGTAGTCGTACATGTCGGCGGTAGTGGAAGTAGTGGTACACGGCGACGGTAGTGGAAGTAGTCGTTCACGGGTCGTCGTGGGAAGTAGTTGTTCTCGTGGCGACGGTAGTTGTACACGGCCGTAGATGTCCGGGGTCGTCGGTAGAGGAAGTAGTGGTACACGACCGTAGATGTACTTGAGGGGACATGATTGTCGTGGTACTTGACATTATCCGGGACGGTCTTGGTGTATCTGTGCGTAGTCGTACAAAAACATCATCGGACTTGGACAAATCCAGAGGCGTGCACAGGCAGTGGTGGTCGTCCATGGAGGGGCGCTAGTTGCCGGAGAAGGACCACGCCACGGGGCGCAGCGAGGAAGGCAGCGCGCAGAAGAGCAGCTGCAGTAGGAGAGGTGAAAGCAATCTTGCTGCCGAGGCGACCATGGCATCAGCAGGGGCCGACGGGAGGCAGGGGCGCCGGAGATGCTGATGGGGAGGCATGAAGGAGGCAGGGCGCTGGCGATGGAGGGAGCAAGGGCGTCGCTTGGCGGCTCGGGGCTCCAGGGACTTGGCGCGGCGGCCTTCAAGGAGACGGGAGGAGGCGAGATAGCGCGGCCGGCTGGCGCAGAGGGGCGGCGCTACTCGAGGCAGAGGTGGCTCTCGGGGAGGCGCATGGCGACGAGGAGGAGGAGCGAGGGCGCGGCGCTGAGGGGAAAACGGGAGGGAGAGATGGGATCGAGCGCAGGTGGGTTCGGCGCTGCGTGTGGCGATGAGGAGGAGATGGGATCGAGAGAGGGATCGGGCAGCGCTTCCCTGGCAGCGCTGGGTGGAAGGGAACGAGAGGGAGAGGGGTTGGATCGGGCAAGGGAGAGATGGGGCGCAGAGGAGGGTTCGCTAGGGTTAGAAGGCAGGGCCCGGCTGGGCCTTGGGCTGCGGAGAGAGCAGGTGGGCACAGCTCTTTGGGCCAAAGGCTGCACTCTCTCTTCTCTCTCTCATTTTCCCATTTAAAACAAAACAGAAAAAGAGAAAGAAAAGAAAGAGAAGGATAGGCAAAGAATTTGCACATGCAAATAATATTCTTGGACTCACAAAAATGCGCTAGTCCCAAGAAAATAGAAGTGAGCAAGATTGCAAGATTAAATTCAAAATCATTTGAATTTAATTCAATAGGTTTGAACTAGGACTAGGTAAAAGGAAGGTCCAAAAATGTTGTGATTTTTGGGGAAGCTCCGGAAAAACAAGAAAGAATATATGGCAAAGTTAGGGGCCAAAAATTGAAATAATAAAGGGCATTGGGATTTTGCAATTGTGTTATGGTGATTCCAAAGAATGGATTATTTTATAATAGCTCCACTAATATCGGGAGGATATATTATAAAGAGAAATCACCATCGTGAATTCCCTCGATTTAAATAGATCAAAAGATCTATGCAATTTATTTAGTTGATGTGCAAAAGATTTATGAGATGATGGCATGATGACATGATGCAATGCAAATGACGCAAAGATGAATGCATGACAAGAATAAAATGCAAAACAAAAGACAAAAACTCAACCACGAAGGAAATAATCATATCGCATCTCCGGAAAAGGCAAGAGTCGGAGTTACATATATGGAAAGTTGCATCCGGGGCGTTACAACACTCCACCACTACGAGAGGATCTCGTCCCGAGATCTAGGATGGCACCGGAGGGAAAACGGAAGAGGAAGAGAAGAGGTAAAACTAAGTTGCTTCTTTGACCAACGAGTGAAACCATGAACCTTGAGAGGTTGAGCAATTTAAAAGAAAGAGTACAACAGAGATGAACGAGATTGCGAACAATCCGTTAGAAAAGAGGAACAAGCAGTATTACGAGAACTTGAAGGTTGAAAGTCATGGAAATAAGAGCTTCACGAACGAAAAGAATATGACCACCTCGGTATAATGAGATAGCCAAGGAACAAGAATGACAGAATTTGGACAGCACTCCGGTAGAAAAGAGAAGAAAACTTGATAAGATGAAAAGAACTTGAAGAGATGACCCAACACTTCAGTTAAATGGATAAGCAAGAAAAAGAACATGATCCTGACAAAACAAGATGATGATTGAAGAGCACAGCATCACAATGCCTCCGTAAGAAAGAATAGAAGTAGATCATTGGAATAAAGGGACGGAGAAGAAAATGACAACTTCTACCACCATTGAATTTGGAAGACATCCTTGCAAGAAGGTTAAATAGAGTTGTTGGAAGACCAACAACGAAAAGAATAAGTTTGTAGTGGGCTTATGGAAACATATCAACATTATGAGGTGACAACCGGCCACTAACGGAAACAATTGCATGCTTGAGATTAACGAAGAGATGAAAGCTTGTTCCATCAAGATGGAAAAGAGATAAATTGGGTCATTAATAAGCACCAAAATAGCAATATTCCTTAGGGAAGGCTTTAGGTGAAAACATGACACAAGATAAATCCAACGAAGAGATTGATGGATTTAAAATACCTCATTCTTGACAACATGTGAATCACGAAACATGAATGGAAATTGTCAAGAATGACATAACACCACCTCAAAAGATAAGGTAGAAAGAGTCGCACTTTGGAATGCAAGATGAAGAATACTTGAACGCCTCACAATAAAACATGTGTTGAACACCATGTTTATTTTAGAGTAAAGCTTGGTGGATCTTAACTTCAAGAGAAATCTTGAAGAACAATTGAAGAATGAAAAGAATCCTTGATGAACCACCATGTAGAGCCTCCATGAAGAACTCCGGTTAGAAAAGGATGATAAAAGAAAGGGAAGTTGAAAACACAAGGTGAAGCCTTGCGATGATTTAGCTGGAGCTTCGCGACGAGATAACCGAGAAATGTGACATGATGAACAACTCTAGAAAGAAGAAACTAGATCACTTGGATGAAACAAGAATAAGAATTATGTTATGCGTATCCTTCACCAATTTAAATTGATGACAAGCAACGGATTTGGCATTCTACTTATTCTTGTAGAAAGGATTAAGAGAGATATATCAAAACTTGAGAAGGTCTTCAATGAACCACCGGTAGGATTGGAACAACAAATGAATTGATATGATGAACAAGGAAGAGAGATCTTGAAAGAACCACCGTAAGAATTGAAATTGAACGTAGCAAATGCACAATTCACCGGGAAGAATTGCAAAATGAAAGAAGATACTTGAGGGTATTTGGATACAAATGAACGAATAGATCACGAGCTGATAAGAGAATACTTGAATGATGCACCGGTATGATTTGGAGAACGAGAGCTGAAAGCTTGAATGAATAATACTGAGAAGATGGGCTTCAAAGAATGAAACTGAAAAGACTCCTAAAATGCTCCGGATGGGTGAAAAGAATTCTCACAATCGAAAACAATTATGAGAGGATGGTAACAAGCTAGCACCATGAATCTTGAAGAGAATAGAGCAAGATTAAAGAGAAACTCTTCTTCGGTCTTCAAATGATGAGAATGACAACGAGAAACACCACCAAGAATTATTGAGGCACACTGGAAGAATCAAAAGAGGTTGAGCCAACTATGAAAAGAATTTGAAAGATCTTGGAGAAAAGCATTTGACTGATGATAACTCATTCTTACGTCAAACTTGGAGAAGAATTTAGGATAGCTCTGGGAAAATAGAAGAGTCAGGTAAGATCCTGGGAAAAGACCTGTGGGTTAGGGCCCACTCAAGAGAACACCGTTGAAATGATTTAAAGAGATATTACACCGGTTGAATTAAAAGGCTTGAATGAGATAACAACCTCGAAAGAGCTTGAACGAATGCAGAGTGGAAACACGAATCTTCGAGATATCTTGAGCACTCCGGAATAACAAATAGCGAGAAGTAGAATGATAATGAGGTGCACCGGTATGAGAAGACATTGAAATGAGGAAAAAGGTATGATCAACAAAACTTGACTTGAATCCACCGGAGAAGAGAAAGGAATGAGGAATGACGAACTAGTAGGACATCTTCTTGAGAACCACCGGGTAAGAACATTGACGGAAAAGAATGGAGAAACTTCACAAAAATAAAAGGATACTTGGTAAAGAACTCTTAGTCCTTGAGGAAAAAGGATGGGTGGGCGGGAAAAAACAAAGGCAACTTGGAGACGCATGAAACAAACACCGTTGAGAAGAAATGATAATTGGTCTTGCTGATGTTGAAGTGATCGGATCCACTTGAAGAGAAACACGCTGGTTAAAAAGGATTGACATGACAATCTCGATTGTCGAGAAGGATTGGTATTCACATCGGAGTATGAGAACACCATTTAGGAAAGGTATGGATTCAACACTTGACATTGAAGCAACTCGAATACCACAACTCAAAACAAAAACAAAGGATGGCTTGCGAATAAGCGGAACAAACATATGATAGAGATTTCGTCCAAGTTTTCGTGGTGGGGCCTACACGGGCTCAATCGTACAGCACCATCATGTACAAGGCGGTGCACATGACATCTGAAGTGTCCCAGTCGGCATAGCCAAGGACTCTTTAAGACACAACGAGACCATGTAAAACCAACCGTGAATAGGCGGACCACTAGGCGTCGAACCCCAATTTCATATCATACATCCGTCGGAAAGATATCCTAGGAGCTACTTGAATTCCCACCTATGAAACTCCGAAATTTTCGGTTATGCAATCGGTGTTGGGGATACAGGGAGCAATATATCTCACTCAAACTAACAATCCCTACATCCAGTGTATCCATCCGTCAACGCATAACCAAGAAACCTTCGAAATCGTGTACCTCAACCTTGAAAAGCATCCGTTATACGAGTCATGGCAATACTCCGTACTCACCTCGAGATTGGGTTAGCGGGGTTATCTCACCAACAAGCGCATAAAAGAGATTTTCGATGTCGGTACTAAACTCGGTATTCGAGAATGCAACGATAAAATTATGGCGACAACACCTCGGAGCTCAACTCCCGGGACACCGCCACAACCCCTAAATGTCGAGGCACCAAGACAATGTTGTCATCATAAAACCATCGAACGATTCTAAGATACCAGCGTGATCCTAAAAAAATTTAGTGAAATTTGAGAAGAGAAGAGTCAAAACTCTCGTCGGGATACCTCACCGGAAGGTCGAAGGACTGGGGAGTAAAAAGAATTCCTAAACTCTCCGATATATATAATCCTAAATGACTCAAAACATTTTCTAGACACAACTCGCCGCTAAAAGCGATCAAGCGGTGGGGCTCCTAAGGTCGGGAAGGCTCGATACCAACTTTAGCGCCCTCGATGCGGCTATATCTCCCACGTGTCGAAGCACGACTTAGAGGCATAACCGCATTGAAAGCAATGTCGCAAGTGAGGTAATCTTCACACCACCCATGTAATACATAAGGAAAGAGATACATAGTTGGCTTACAATCGCCACTTCACACAATTACATGAATAAAGCATTACATCATCCAGATACAATCAAGGTCCGACTACGGAACCAAAATAAAAGAAGAACCCCAAATCGACAAAGGTCCCCGATCGACCCCAACTGGGCTCCACTCTTGATCAACTAGAGCGAAACAACACAAAGGGCAAGATCTTCATCGAGCTCCTCCTTGAGCTTGGTTGCGTCATCCGCTTTCGTAACATAGGCACCGCAAACTGGTTTTAGAAGTATCTGGTGAGCCACGGGACTCAGCAATCTCGCACCGCGAGATCAAGACTATTTAAGCTTATGGGTAAGGTAAAGGCATGAGGTGGAGCTGCGACAAGCGACTAGCATAAATGGTGGCTACAATCGCAAAAGAGAGCGAGAAGAGAAGGCAAAGCACGGTCGATAAAAGTATGATCAAGAAGTGATCCTATAGCAACCTCGTCAAGCATAACTCCAACACCAAGTTCACTTCCGGACTCCACGGAAAGAGACCATCACGGTTACACACACGGTTGATGTATTTTAATTAAGGTCAACTTGGTCTTCTACAACCGGACGTTAACAAATTCCCATCTGCCACATAACCGCAGGCACGGCCGAAAGTTCAAATCCTGCAGGGTGTCCCAACTTAGCCCATGACAAGCTCTCACGGTCAGCGGAGGAATAGACCTCCACCCGAGACACTCCGATCAGACTCGGTATCCCGGTACAACAAGACATTTCGACAGGTAAAACTAAACCAGCAACACCGCCCGAATGTGCCGACAAATCCCGATAGGAGCTGCACATATCTCTTTCTCGGGGCACACTCGGATGAGTCTAGCTACGAGTAAAACCAACCCTCAAGTTTCCCGAGGTGGCCCCGCAGTAGCTCGGTTCGGACCAACACTCGGAGGAGCACCGCCGGGGGTTAAAATAAAGATGACCCTTGAGTCTGCGAAACCAAGGGAAAAAGGCTTAGGTGGCAAATGTTAAAACCAATGTTGGGCATTCTTTGGAGGAGCTTTACTTAAGGCGAATCGTCAAGGGGTTCCCATTATAGCCCAACCGTGTAAGGAGCATAAAATCCGGGAACATAACACCGATATAGCGGAAACTAGGGCGGCAAGAGTGGAACAAAACACCAGGCATAAGGCCGAGCCTTCCACCCTTTACCAAGTATATAGATGCATTAATTAAAATAAGATATATTGTGATATCCCAACCATAATCCTGTCCACCATGGAGAAATCTTCAACTTCACCTGCAACTAGCAACGCTATAAAAGGGGCTGAGCAAAGCAGTAACATAGCCAATCAACGGTTTGCTAGGAATGGTGTCAAAGGTTAAAGGTTTGACATGGCAATTTGGGAGGCTGACAAGCAAAAGGTAGGCATCGTAGCATTGGCATAGCAAAAGAGCGAGCAAACTAGCATAGCAAAGATAGTAGTGATTTCGAGGGTATGATCATCTTGCCTGGGATCCCGCAAGGAAGAAGAACGTTTCCATGAAGAAGACAAACAGACGTAGTCGAACGAATCCTCACAACTCCGGAACGAAACCGAAGCTAACGAGAGAAGCAACCCGGAAAGAAACAAACAATATGGTAAACACACAAGCATAAACATGTCATGATGCACAAACAAGTATGATGCATGTCCGGTTTAATGAGGCATGGCATGGCAAAGTGCAACAAATAATACTACAAATTAAGTGGAGCTCAATATGCAACGAGTTGCATATTGACGAAACACCACATCAATTATTTAGTTTAATCTCGGTTATGAACAAGACAAGATTAAATGTTGGTTAACATGGCAAGAGGTGAAGCATAATAAAAACTATACCATCTAAACAATTTAAATGGGGCCGGATATAAAAACAACAAATCCGGTAAATCCCCATATGCATTTAGCAATTTAATGGAAACAACAAATATAAACATTTCAAATGTTGTTATCATGATGCGGATGACATATGCAAGTTTTATGCAATTTTTATGAAAACGTTAACATGAGCATGATAAGGAGCTTTAGTTGCCATGGCGGAAGGAAAAGGGTGCCACGGCGGCGGAACAAAAATGGTGCCACGGCAACATATCCGAAAATGATGCCACGGCAACATATCGGTTCCGGTCACTCATGGAGGTACCGGTGCAAAAGGAGGCGTGCGGATGCGTGCATGGATGGTGGGGTGACCCCGGATTCCGGGTGTCCCACAGGACGACGGCATGGCCAACAAGGCGGAACGAGCATGAAGCAAACGGGCACGGTGCAAAACTCGAGCATCTCATCGCGGTCGTCTCGGGTTATACCTTCAAAGCGTGCGTTCTCGGGCGAAACGAGTTGATGCGGTGTAGAGAAGTAGGCGTTCTCGTAGCGGTCGTAGAGGAAGTAGTTGTTCACGTGTCGACGTGGGAAGTAGTCGTTCTCGTTTCGTAGTCGTACATGTCGGCGGTAGTGGAAGTAGTGGTACACGGCGACGGTAGTGGAAGTAGTCGTTCACGGGTCGTCGTGGGAAGTAGTTGTTCTCGTGGCGACGGTAGTGGTACACGGCCGTAGATGTCCGGGGTCGTCGGTAGAGGAAGTAGTGGTACACGACCGTAGATGTACTTGAGGGGACATGATTGTCGTGGTACTTGACATTATCCGGGACGGTCTTGGTGTATCCGTGCGTAGTCGTACAAAAACATCATCGGACTTGGACAAATCGAGGCGTGCTGAGCGGTGGTGGTCGTCCATGGAGGGGCGCTAGTTGCGGAGAAGGACCACGCCACGGGCGCAGCGAGGAAAGCGGCAGAGAGAAGCAGCTGCGATGGGAGGCGAAGCAATCTTGCTGCCGAGGCGACCATAGCATCGGCGAGGGCCGACGGGAGGCGGGGCGCGGAGATCTTGATGGGGAGGCGTGAAGGAGGAGGCGGCGCTGGCGATGGAGGAGCAGGCGTCGCTTGGCGGCTCGGGGCTCGAGGACTTGGCGCGGCGGCCTCAAGGGAGACGGGAGGAGGCGAGATGAGCGGCCGGCGGGCATCGCAGAGGGGCGGCGCTACTCGAGGCGAGGTGGCTCGGGAGGCGCATGGCGGCGAGGAGGAGGAGGAGGGCGCGCGCCGAGGGAAAACAGGAGGAGAGATGGGATCGGCGAGGAATGGAGAGGGGATCGAGCGCAGGTGGGTTCGGCGCTGCGTGTGGCGATGAGGAGGAGATGGGATCGAGAGAGGGATCGGGCAGTGCTTCCCTGGTGGCGCTGGGTGGAAGGGAACGAGAGGGAGAGGGGTTGGATCGGGCAAGGGAGAGATGGGGCGCAGAGGAGGGTTCGCTAGGGTTAGAAGGCGGGGCCAGTGGGCCTTGGGCTCTGGAGAGAGCAGGTGGGCACAGCTCTTTGGGCCAAAGGTTGCACTCTCTCTCTCTCTCTCATTTTCCCATTTAAAACAAAAGCAGAAAAAGAGAAAGAAAAGAAAGAGAAGGATAGGCAAAGAATTTGCACATGCAAATAATATTCTTGGACTCACAAAATCGCTAGTCCCAAGAAAATAGAAGTGAGCAAGATTGCAAGATTAAATTCAAAATCATTTGAATTTAATTCAATAGGTTTGAACTAGGACTAGGTAAAAGGAAGGTCCAAAAATGTTGTGATTTTTGGGGAAGCTCCGGAAAAACAAGAAAGAATATATGGGAAAGTTAGGGGCCAAAAATTGAAATAATAAAGGGCATTGGGATTTTGCAAGTGTGTTATGGTGATTCCAAAGAATGGATTATTTTATAATAGCTCCACTAATATCGGGAGGATATATTATAAAGAGAAATCACCATCGTGAATTCCCTCGATTTAAATAGATCAAAAGATCTATGCAATTTATTTAGTTGATGTGCAAAAGATTTATGAGATGATGGCATGATGACATGATGCAATGCAAATGACGCAAAGATGAATGCATGACAAGAATAAAATGCAAAACAAAAGACAAAAACTCAACCACGAAGGAAATAATCATATCGCATCTCCGGAAAAGGCAAGAGTCGGAGTTACAGATATGGAAAGTTGCATCCGGGGCGTTACAGCTGCATAAAGCGAAGAAGCCAGCAATTCTGTTAAAGCTGGACATCGCAAAGGCATTTGATTCGCTCTCCTGGCCTTACGTCCTGGATATGCTCGAGGCCCGAGGCTTAGGCGTGCGCTGGCGTGAGTGGATCGCCATGTTACTCCGGACATCCACTTCACGGGTGATCATTGGGCTCGGTCACCACTTCCTCGCAATGACAAGGAGTGTGTGTTGTTTGCCATGGCCACTGAAATCAAACTTGGCGACGGGCGAAAGGCTAGCTTCTGGCATGATCGTTGGTTGCACGGGCAGTGCCCTAAAATCTTAGCTCCGACCCTGTTTACCGTTTCAACGAGGAAAAAACGGTCTGTGCATGACGCTCTCGTGGATGGGACTTGGTTGAGCGACCTTGCGCTGGGGCTTACCGATGACATGCTTCCGGAGCTTTCTCGTCTTGCGGATAAGCTGGACAGTGTGGTGCTTCAGGAGGGCCAGCCAGACGAAATTGCGTGGCGGTTCACTCCAAACCGAGAATATTCTGCCCGCTCCGCCTATATGCTGCAGTTCGTAGGCTCGGTAACATCGGAGGGACACAACCTCATTTGGGAGGGATGGGCCCCGGGCAAATGCCGTTTTTTCCTCTGGACGACCATGCTTGGCAGAATCCTAACTGTGGATGCTCTGCTGCGTCGAGGTTGGGAGAACAACTATTTCTGCCCTCTCTGTGAGAGGAATCTCGAAACCCCAACCCATTTGCTCTTGGAGTGCCCCTGGTCACGATATGCTTGGGAGAAGATTGCTCGACTATCTCGCTTGCCTGCGCTTCTGCCGGCAGCATGGGATGGTTTGGATTCCATCAAAATTTGGCTAACCACGTGTCATGCAAGGACAAGGGAAGATATGAAGAGAGGAACCCTATCCATCATCCAACTCATGACGTGGGAGATATGACGCGAAAGGAACAGACGTATTTTTCAGAAAGAATCCCTGAGTAGGGATATTTTCATAGAGAAGGCGAGAGAGGAGATCCGACTTTGGAACATGGCAGGAGCGGGCATCCCCTTTGACCCAGGCTGATTTCTTGTAGCCTCCTTTTCCGTTCCTTTTTCTCTTCTATCTTTGTTGCCTTCGGGTTGTGGTCGAGCTTTCTCGCCGTCTACTCGCCTTGGGTACGCTTGTAGCTCGACTTTTACTCTCACTAATCAATGAATTTGGTAGACATTGCTACCAACATTCAAAAAAAATTGGGCCGGCTCCAGCAAACAAACATGATTCCAGCACAAAAAACACCGTCAGTGTGGTCGATTGCAGCTTGGCCATGGTGATTAGCGCATCCGGCTGCGACGACCATGGAGAGGAGCGGACCCAGCTGCGGGCGGCCAAGGCGACGAGCGTGCCCGGCTGTGCATTCCTCCCTAGCCGGGTGCACCGGCGACTCGCGTGTTTGCGAACGAGAGACGAGGAGGTGTGAGGTCACTCGACGTTGACGACCTAGCGGTGGGATTGGGAGCGATGAAGTGGGGTGAGGGGGTCTCTGCGTCGGGGAAGAAGCAAAATGGGGACCAAGTGGATAAGAAAAGTGGTCGCGGTCACGGGCGATGCATGGGTCCCCACATTCATGAGTTTTGATGGGCGTGGGATGAGGTGGCTCAGCGCAGGCGCTACGATTTAAATATATCCAGTGACGCGAGCTCGACCGGGCAAAGTTTTGGCCGGCCAGCATGAAGGAATCTAGATGTGCCCTAGATAAATTTTTATTACAGAAAGGAAAAATTATGGGGTAGGATGCCCGAAGTCACCGACTTGACCGGTTCCTAAGAGCATCTACAACCAGACCTCTCGAACCCGTCTCATAAGTCACGTCGGACCCGGTAGCCCGACCCCACCTCAAAATGCACAAAAACCACCAAACCCTTCCTCCTCCCGTCGTCCTCCAACCATTTCCGTGTTCGGACCCTCGCTGTCCTCCACCCTTGCTCATAATCCTCACCTCTGGTCCCGATCCACCGCCGGAGATGTCGTCCAACCCGACCCACATCGCTGCGACGGAGATGTAGTCCGCCTCGTCCGTCGGCGGCGTGATTTCGTCGGCGGCGACCTGCAAGGTGGAGAACATCGCTCGCAAGTTGCAGCGACGCCGGCAGCAGGACGCATTTCGCTCGGAGCAGGCGCCCAGTCAGTGATTCGAGGCCATCCGTCGCGCTCGGACATTGTTTTCATTTTGCCATGTCCGATTTGTTGAACTATGATTTACTTTGCTTTGCTTTGTTTCGAATTTTGGCATTCAGACAGTATGTGTGTATGATCGACTTGCATGAATTATATGGATTTGAGGTTAAAATTTACGGTATGTGAATGTGCGACGCAACATTTAATGGGTGTTCTGTCAGTGCCGGCGGACGCGTTTTCGGGCGATTGAGCGGCCGGATTTGCCAAAGTCGTGGGTAAGAGGAGAGGCGTCCGTTGAACGGACTCTGATCACGCGTGTAAAACTCTTGTGCTTGTTTCAGAAGCTGGTCTTAAAGCCAGAAAGGTCTGACCGCCTCCGCGTACGTCCCCAACTCGGTCGAACGTCGCCGCCGCTGCCGCTGCCGCCAGGGCTCTCCACCGCGATCCCAGATGGCGGCGCGAATCGCGATCATCAACGAGGATAGGTGCAAGCCGAAGAAGTGCCGGCAGGAGTGCCGGAAGAGCTGCCCCGTCGTCAAGACCGGTGAGGACCCATCATCCCGTACTCTCTCTCGTGTAAAGCCCTAAATCTGCCCTTCGCGTCGTGGTCTCGATTTGGCCGGCGCTGATCGATGCGCTCCTTCCCGTGCTCGTTGGGCGCAGCCTCGATTTCTATGAGCTCTCAATTTGCTGACTATATTCAACTTGTTTACGCCCCGGCGGCTCGGGAATCGAATTCCCCACGATCGACCCCACCGGCGTCGGGGCATCTTCCCTTCCGTACCTTCCTCCTCCTCAGGCCGGCGCGGGAGGCGGCTTGTGCTACTGCGTGCTAGTAATAGTTGTTTCGACATGATTATTACTCCCTCCGCTCCTAAATATTTGTCTTTTTAGAGATTTCAAATGGACTACCACATACGAATGTGTATAGACATGTTTTAGATTGTAGGTTCACTCATTTTGCTCCGTATGTAGTCACAAATATTTAGGAAGGGAGGGAGTATATGTGATGTGCACCAATTCTACGCTTCTCTTCAGCATGCTTAGAAAGTCCTCTACTGCCTTCAACTGGATTGTTATGACAACATCATGAGATGATGGTTTCCTGTGCAGGGAAGCATTGCATTGAAGTTACTCCGGCGTCCAAGACCGCGTTCATCTCTGAAGAGCTGTGCATTGGTTGTGGTATTTGCGTCAAGGTACATGCCTTGTAATTAGGCTTGATCAATGTAGTGTAGCTGTTAAAATGTGTGGTTCCTATGTGTATGTACTGTGTGGGTATAATTGTCTTCTCATGCACTTGTGCTGTCTGCAAACCTTGCTTCAGAAATGCCCATTTGGTGCCATTCAGATCATCAACCTCCCAAAAGATCTGGATAAAGATACCACCCATCGCTACGGCGCAAACACCTTCAAATTGCACAGGTAATTTGCTCGAAAGGCTGCTGTCATCTGTTATGCTTGAAGCTGCCCTTATCCAGAATTATTACTGATTATCTAGCGCTTACAGGTTGCCTGTTCCAAGACCTGGCCAGGTTTTGGGCCTTGTTGGAGCCAATGGGATTGGAAAGTCGACTGCACTTAAGGTGTTATGTGGCAAGCTGAAACCTAATTTGGGAAAATTCGATGTATAATCCCTGTTTCCTACCTTGTTTCTTTTTCATGTGTTGCTACCACCTCAGTTTTCTTTTGGGATAAACAGTTTGTTTTGTTTTGTCCTTCTTCTATGAACTGCACAAGCGATTGTTATTTAGCTTCTATATTCTTTTGCTTTGCAGAATCCGCCTGACTGGCAGGAAATCCTTACATACTTCCGGGGGTCTGAACTTCAGAATTATTTTACGCGTCTATTGGAGGATAATCTCAAGGTGCTTTTTACTCATTATATGTCGTTCAGACACCGAGACACATTAGGAAGATCTTGATGTCCTCTTTACAATCACAGCACACTTGCTGTGTTGTTTTTCTGTTCTGTACCATCATATGCATTGTTATAAAGCATCTTCAGTACACCCAAATATTCAATCGAAGTAGGCTAGTAGCAATGTTCTCTTCCACCTATACATTCAGCCATAGGAGTGTACATAGTCTAATATTATTGAGGTCCTAGAGCTGTTACTGTGCTCTTAGTTACTTCATGACACATATTATGGCATATTACAGCCTGTTTCAGTATACGATTTGTGCTGTGGTTTTCACTATTGAACATTTCTGATCCCACTCTACTTCTCTAGGCAATCATAAAGCGTCAAGACGTTGAAAGCATTCCGAAAGCAGTTCAAGGGAATGTTGGTCAACTACTTGACAAGTTAGACCAGAGGGGTGTTAAAGCTCAACTGTGCATTGACCTTGAATTGAACCAAGTTCTGGACCGGAATGTAGAAGATCTTTCAGGTGGTGAGCTGCAGAGATTTGCCATAGCAGGCACTGCTGCACAAAGTGCAGACATTTACATGTTTGACGAACCATCAGTTTACCTCGATGTCAAGCAGAGGCTTAAAGCTGCACAAGTCATTAGGTCCTTGCTTAGAGCAAACAGGTAATGCATATTTGTTACCATGATTATCTTCCAATACTCTGAAATATAAGCTTTTAGAAATTCAGTATCAGCTGCTCACGTTCTGGTTTTGTTTTCAGCTATGTAATCGTTGTGGAACATGATTTGAGTGTCTTGGATTACATGTCCGATTTTATTTGCTGTTCATATGGGAAACCAGGAGCATTTGGTGTAGTTACACTGCCATTTTCAGTCCGAGAAGGTATCAATGTTTTCCTGGCTGGATTTGTTCCAACAGAAAATCTTCGGTTTCGAGATGAAGCACTTACATTTAAGGTAAGCTAACATATGCACACATGATTTGAGAACCCTTTTCAGGATGAAGTTTGTTCTTATGTTAGTGCCGGCTTTCAGATTGTTGAAGCCCAGGAAAATGCTGAAGAGATTGAGACATACCAGCGATACAAGTACCCTACCATGAGCAAAACAATTGGAAATTTCAAGCTCACTGTCATGGAAGGTGAATTCACTGATTCTCAGATTGTTGTGATGCTGGGTGAGAACGGGACAGGGAAAACTACGTTCATCAAAATGCTGGTATGTCTATCTCCACTCCTTCCTCACCACCTCCCATCCCTGATCTCTCTGTCAACATTTTTATCACTCAAGTCATTGAGAGTCTTGGAATGAATACAAAACAGTCGAACTATAAATTGTATAAATCAATTTTTTTTCCTCATGGCATTTACCATGAGGATTCATATCAAGGTTGCAATAAGTAATGGTGTCTGGTGCTGTGAAATGTCTTCTCTACCTCTTCTGAAAACTACAGCGAGTTTCCTAGTAATGTTTAAATTCCAAAGGCAATACATACTGTCTACTAGTAGTACTATAAGCATGCAATGATTCTGGTTCTGGAGTGCCATATCAGCACTAAGTTTTGTATAAAAATGACCCATGTCAAAATTTACTGTTTTTTCGCTAACGTGAATTTGGTGCTGATGGAAACGTGAAGGATACAATTGAGTTTGCTGTTAGTTGAGATTCTGATCTCAGTTTGATGCATTGTACTTTCTTTTCTACATTTCTAAGTCAAAAATGTCTTCTATTACCGTCAGCTTCCTGGAAACTGTGCATTTTATCAAAATTAAGGTTTTATTAGTCCTTGTGATGATGATGCACTGGATGTCTTCTGATTTTACAGGTTTTACAGGATTCCTTAAGTTATGCATAGTTAATCTGGATAAAAGAAGTAATCTATTTGCATCCAATAGATTAGACATCTGGTATCTTGTATTCATTGTTTGTTATGACTGTACAGGCTGGGCGGCTGCAGCCAGATACTGTGGAAGGAGCTGAGATTGAAATTCCTAAATTTTATGTGTCCCACAAGCCTCAGCAGCTTGAAACAAAATTCCAGGGTACAGTGAGTCAATTGCTTCATCAGAAAATACCAGAATCATGTTCTCATCCTCAATTTAGGTCTGATGTCATTAAACCACTACAAATCGAGCAACTCATGGACCGGGTAGTTACAAATTTATCGGGTGGAGAACGCCAAAGAGTGGCATTATGTCTTTGCCTTGGAAAGGTATTTCCTTCTTTTGCCTGAACTTTTGTTTAATAGCTTTATAAAATAGATTTTCTTTTAGAGAATAACATATATATTGTTTGTGTGTTCTTGTGGTGTTCAAAAGATTCAGGACTTCAGGGATGATTATTTTTGCATATTTAATACTTACTATCCTTTTTGCCTTTTGTTTTTATTACTGTATTATGTAAAATTGTTTATAGATACCATATGTACTTAATATATGCCCTACTATCAGTATCTACTGCTCTTTGCCTGAGTCTGCCTTTTGGGTATTTTATGTACTTAATATTATTCTTCCTTTTGCTTTTGTTACTGTGTTGTTTAAAATCGTTTACTATATGCATGTTCCACAATCCTGTCAAACATATGCTTGTGTTTGTTCAGACTAAGAATGTAAATACTATCAGCTTGTGGATCCTAACTTTGAAGTTGCTCTTCAGCCTGCAGATATTTATCTGATCGATGAACCAAGTGCATCTCTTGATTCAGAGCAGCGTATTGTTGCCTCAAAGGTTATCAAAAGATTCATCCTTCATGCAAAGAAAACCGCATTTGTTGTTGAGCATGACTTCATCATGGCAACCTACTTAGCTGACAAGGTTATCGTTTACGAGGGACGGCCTTCTGTAGACTGTACTGCTAATGCACCTCAGACTTTACTATCTGGGATGAATAAATTCCTATCGGTAAGTGCAACTACCCAGAGTTGTCAACAAAAGTTATAATAACAGCACCAGCTCAAGGTGGTTTCTTATTTCCAAAGTCCAACTCTGAATTTGGACCTATTTGTTCCTTAATCTCTCAGAATAAAAAGAAACTTCAGTTGGTGTTTTCATCCACTAACTTTCTTTCTTTTGTTCAACACTATCTTGTGGCAGCAACTTGACATCACGTTCAGAAGAGACCCAACCAACTATAGGCCGCGGATAAACAAGCTGGACTCTACGAAAGACAAAGAACAAAAGTCTGTAGGGTCCTACTACTACCTGTGATACAGGCACCACGGTTGATACTTTGGTACCGTTGCAACTGCAACGCACTCTGCCTGGGTTGCTTGTTGTTGGAGAAGAAACTGAACTGGATTTGTCCAAGGGGGAGGCGAGGCACGGCACGGGAGCGACAACTGGATCGTCTCGAGGAGCAAGACAACATGGAGGACGTCGGAGCAAGCAGACAGGCCAACGCCGCCAGCAGGCGCAACATGCTAACCTCCCATGGAATCTAGCGAAGGAATGCAGAGAAAGGGAAGCAGGAAGTGCTGCAAGGTTGGATCAGATCAGGGAGCCTGCGCCAGAAGAAGTAATCCCAACCTTTAGAACCCCTCCTGAACCTGAACCTGGAGTGCTCTGCCGGTAAGGAATCCGAGCACTGTCAAGCACCATGGCTGCATTATGATTGCACCATTCATGTATGCGCTGTACCTTTAATTAATCTACCAACCTTTTTGGTTCCAGGACTTCGGCCACAGTCATTGCAGGATGCCGTGAGATCAAGCAAGACGTTTGATGGTGTCGAAGCCTCGGCACCGATCTGAGAACTGCTTTAAGCTTTTCTCTGAAGAAGAATTGGGTGTTGCTTGAACTTACGAGACTAGTGCGTTTTCTGTAATAGGGTTGTACCAGGTTTTTTGCCCCATAGCTCGTATTCAGGTATGAAATACAAGCAGTGGGTTTTCCTGGTGAACATCGAACCCACAATCTACCTACTATTTTCAATAAAAATCATATAAGAATTTGCCGTGGGGCAACTAGCACTTGATTTGTCCTCCTTTAATAATTTGCAAAATATAGCATTGCGTGAAATAATATCTGGCTTCTTTGGAATGCATGAATTTCACTTGAAAATCCCCATGTTCGGCACGAGGCCTGATTAACATGTTATACAAGCTCAGGAAAGCTACAAGATCCAATCCCAATAAAACTGGTCATGTATGTCATTGCCAAATACTGACACTACGGAGCTACAGCTGCAGCTCAGACCACAGCAAGTATTTCTAAGGTTAAAAACACAAGAGATACATTTTCAATTTTTTAGGCTCAGACCACAGCAATTTTTTAGGCTACAAACTCAAATTCCCTAACTAAAAGAACTCAAAGTCGAGGAACTTCCCTCCAGACTCCGCATGGTCTGCCCCTGGCCCTGCTGGCACCCTCTTGCTGCTGTTGTAATTCGTCTCCACCCTGTCCATGGATGCCGACTTCGCCGGCATTGCTGCGACGGCCATGGGCTCCACGGGCCTGGGCACGCCGGGCGGCGTGCTGCACCGGATGAGCGCCCAGTTGACGCCCTCGAAGAAGGGGTGCTGCTTGATCTCGGCCGCTCCCCTCTTCACGCCGAGCCGGCCCTGGGGCTCCTTGGCCAGCAGGCCCCTGATGAGGTCCTTGCTGGCGCCGCTCGTCGGCGGGCCGCCCTCCGGGAACCGGAGCTGCTGGCCGACGACGTTGAACAGCGTGGCCCGGTTCGTCTGCCCCTTGAAGGGCGTCTTGCCGTACATGAGCTCGTGCAGGAACACGCCGAACGTCCACCAGTCCACCGCGCTGCCGTGGCCCTCCCCCTTGATGATCTCCGGCGCCAGGTACTCGTGCGTGCCCACGAACGACATGGACCGCGCGCCGGTCGGCTCCACCACGAGCTCCGGCATGGCGCCCTGCTGCTGCTCGCCGTTCTTCGATCTGGAGGCCGCGGAGGCGCTCTTCTTGCTGCTCCGGCCGCCGAAGAGCTTGGGCATGAAGCACGTGGGCTGGATGCAGGCGCCGCCGTTGGGGCCGGAGGCGCTGCAGGGCAGCGTCGGCCGGACCAGCGTCGTCGAGGCGTCGCAGCGGAGGGAGAGGTCGAAGTCGGAGAGCATGACGTGGCCGTCGTCCCTGACGAGCACGTTCTCCGGCTTCAGGTCGCGGTACACCACCCCGAGCATGTGCAGGTACTCCAGCGCAAGGAGCACCTCGGCGGCGTAGAACCTGGGCGAACGAGCGAAGGAGAATGTCACATGCTTGGAACGCGAATTTGGTCCACAGATCAGCTGCAAGATGCATCGGAACCGTACCTTGCGGCGTGCTCGGGGAAGAGCTTGCCGGGCTGGCGCTGGCGGAGGGCGTGGAGGTCGCCGCCGGGGCAGAACTCCATGACGAGGCAGGCGAACTTGTCGGTCTCGAAGTGAGCGTAGAGGGTGGGGAGGAAGGGGTGGTCGAGCAGCTGCAGGATCTCACGCTCCGTCTCCGCGCGGCTCAGCTTCCGGCGGCTCTCCAGCGACGCCTTGTCCATCACCTTCATGGCGAACCACGGCGCCCTGGCCGCGCCGCCGCTGCCACCCTTGCTGAGCTCGGAGAGGTACACCGTGCCGATGTCGCCGCAGCCGAGCCGCCGGAGCAGCCGGAAGTCCCCCATCCCGAGGGGCCCGTCCCGCGCGCGCGCCGCCAGGACCGCCTTCCACCTAGGGTCGCCCCCCTTGTGGGGCTTCCCGCCCACGCCGCCGCTCCCGCCGGCGCCGGCCGTGCCGTTGCTCCAGTCGCTGGCCGCGCTGCTGCTGACGCTGGTCTTGGCGCTGCGGCTCGTGACGGTGCAGCTGGGCGCCATGCTGGTGCAGGTGGCCGTGACCGCCCCGCCGCCGGAGGAGCTGTCGCCCATGCTGCTGTGCGGGCTCGCGGCGCCGCTCACCGGCGGGGAAGCGTCCCACACGATGACCGGCTTGGCCGGCGGCGGCGGCGCCTTCTTGCCGTCCCGCCCGTGGTCGACGGCCACGAGCACGGGGTCCATCTCGTCGACCGGCTCCGGCGGGTGGCTGGCCCCGGAGAAGGAGCTCCTCGGCGGCGCCCCGTCGTCGTCGTCGTCGTCGCCCTCGCTGGACGCAATGCTGAGCCTCACCTTGTCGAACGCAACAAGGACCTCCTCCTTGTCCTTCGCGGGCGCGGCGGACGCCGCCTTCGCGGCGCCGGCGTCCATGTCGAAGCGGAAGGCGTCGGGCAGGAAGTCGAAGCGGAACTCGAAGTCGTGGGCGGGATCCGGGCGCACCTGCGCGAGCTGGGAGCGGGAGCGCGCGTGGCCCGGGGCTGACCTCGGCGGCTTGGCGTGCGGTGGAGGGCGAGATGACTGCATCGCTCGCTCCTTGGCTTGGCTGACTCCTTGTCCTTGAGTGCCTCGCCGAGTAATGGAGGTGGTGTAGTGTAGTAGTAACGGGAGGATGACAAAAGAGGTTGGGGGAGGGGGGAGGGGGAAGGGGACACAATCACACAGCTGCCGGGCCGCGGGTAATTCGTAGCGGAGAGAGCGCGTCTTCGTCTTCTTCTCTCTCTTGTGTGCCGTGAAGACAATGATGGCAGGGCAGAGCAGGGCAGAGGCGAGGCAGCAGTAGTAATAGTACTGGCCGGGTCGTGTCTAGTCCTTCTCCTCTGCTGCTTCGCGCTTGGATCTTGCCGCTTCGTTTGCCGATGGATTTCCTTCTTATACATTATTTTACCGTTTAAGAATGTGAGCCTATGAGCATCTCCAGCCGCGCCTCCAACAAGTCGCATCTCCAGCCGCGCCTCCAACAAGTCGCATCTCCAGCCGCGCCTCCAACAAGTCTCCCAGGCGTTTTTTTTCGCCGGCGGCCGAAAATCGGCCAATCGCGCCCCGGAAGCCCTTTTTCGTCATTTTGGGACGAAATTGGCGCCGGTAGACCCACGCTGAACCCCGCGCGCTGGGAGGCGTCTGGGGGCGCCGGGGACGCGTTTTTGGCGCGAACGGGGATGGGTCCGCCTAGTCAGCGAGACGCCGCTTCGTCGTCCTCGTCGTCTCGGTTTCCGCGGGAATCAATAACAAGGCTGCTGCGCTGCCGTCGGTCAGCCTCCATTGACGCCTCATGGGCGGTATGATGAAAGCGCCATCGACGCGCGCCCCGCCGCTTCCCCGCGTCGCTGACATCGAGATCTCGCTCGCCTCGCTGCGGCTATAAAAGCCGATCTCCCCGCCAGGCAGCTGCCACACACCGCCTCGCATCGTCACACAAAGCAACACACTCCCCCCTTCCCCACCGATGAACAATGGCTGGGAGGTACCCAAGCAACAGCGCGGCGGCGAACGGCTTCGACCACCTCCATCTCCAAGAGCCGGAGGCCCTACGAGGCCGAATATCCGGCGTCCCCGGACATGCGTGTGCCGGGGTCGTGGAAGTTGAGCGCCGGCGGCGTCCCGGTGCCACGGTGCCTGCACGGCGGGCCGAGATCGCCCGCATCCGCTCGTCCCCGACGAAGGCGCAGTGGAACGAGCTGAGGTACGCTTCCGGCAGCCACACGCTGTGGACGGTGTACTTCGAGCACCGCCGCGAAGACCAGATCGCCTCCGCCAACGGCATCACCCCCCACGGACGCCATAACGTCGACGGGCGGCGCGAGTGGTGGGGCGTGCCCGGCCGCACCCTCGAGGCCGTCCTCGACCACATCGAGGCGGGCAACACGCCGCGCCTCGAGTACCCGCCGTGGCCGTCCTTCTCTTGCCGCCGTAGCAGCTCTTGGACGCCGTGGCGAATGGAGCCGGGGGCGTCCTTCTCGTCAGGCTCCGCCTTGCCGGCGCTCTGCCCTGTCAAGCCGGAGCCGGAAGAGACACCGCTTCGACGTCGCACCCGCAGCAGTGCCCTCGTCATCAACGAGGGTGCCAGCTCCTCCCCGCGCTCCCTCCGCCTGGTCCGACCGAAGCCCGAGCCGGGGCTGCTCCCCGTGAAGCCAGAGCACACAGACATGGTGGCCCCCGACAACGAGGCTGCCTTCAAGTGGGCGAGGGTGGACTACGTCCGCGGCGGTGCTCACCCGGGCGCCGGCGTCTGCAGACTCGGGCGACGCCGCGGACGCGAGGAGAGGTGGCGTCATCGTCCTCGGCAATGACGAGGAGGGCGAGGCCGGCCGTCCAACCCCACTGCGTCGTCGGCGACCACGGCGGTGCGAGAGCTAAGGGCGATGGCGGCTCGGCGGGCGCAGCGACGACGACGACGACGACTACACCGCTTTTCTGAGCTTCTCGGCATGTAGATGGCGGTGATGACAGCGGCGTAGCGAGGATAAGCGTGTTTGGCGTAGTTGTGGCGTGGTTGCATGTTCATCTGTCTTTTACAAATTTCAATGAAGTATCGCCGAGTTTGTACCAGATCGCCGAGTTTGTATAAATTTGGATGAAATATCGCCGAATTCGTGCGATTTTGACGGTGACCTGGGGGCGTCGACTGGGAACGCAGTCTTTCCCATGCGCCAAGCAGGCGGCGGTTCGGCCCCAGACGGCTCTTTTTGGCGTCCTGGGGCCGAACGGCTGAAGATGCTCTAATGCGAACGTGGTTGCATGTTTAGAGGAACAATGGTATCCCAGCCTATCAGCGCTCAAGTTATGAATTTCCGGTCATGTGCTTGTAGTGGGAGAAAAAGTTACATGTATGTATTATGAGCTCTTGCGTCTCTGCCGTGTCAAAAAAATGTGAGTGTACTGGCGGTAACGAGTACTAGAACCAAAAACCAAACCAAACCAGTAGCCGTAGGCGGTAGACCCACCCCCTCTCGTGTCAATCATGTGGGCGCGCTGTGTGCTGGGGCCAGAAATTCCCAAAGCATGGACAAACCACAGCCCACAGTGCCTGGAATACTTCTTTTTTCGATCACCCTCAAATATGTGTAGGTACGTACGTGGCTCGGGCCTGGTTAGACACGATGGAGGCATGCTCATTAGCGTGCGCTGAGCCTGTCGTCTCACTGTTCTTGATAGAAAAAAGGAGTCTTCTTGTGTTCTTTGCTGCGCAGCAGCAGCCCAAACACCCAGCAACGCGCGTGTCTCTCGCCCCGAACCAGTGCGCCCTGCCTGCCACTGCGCGTCTATCCGAGACCAGCTCATCCGCTCTCCCCCATGGGTCTCCTTTGCCGCCGGCCATGGAACCGGGCCGGCGTTGCACTGTTTGTAATAATGAAGTTCCGTAATCCCAGTACGTACGTGGCTTTCACTTCAATGGTGTGATCCTGTTACGGTAACCATAACAAATACCCATATGCATTGCTCACCCGTCCCCGTTTTGCTCGCGTTACGTGACCGCCTGTAATGTGTAAACACGTCGCGTGATCTTCTTTTGCTCAACACTCGTACTCCTAATACGTAACGTGATCTGCTTTATGGAGGAACGCCGTTGCTTTGGAAAACGAACCGAAGTAGCAGTATTGTATTCCTGGCCCATGTAACATTCCTTTCCTCTCGCACAGTCCTAGGGATCTTCTCGTTTTTCAAAATCACCAACCAGCGTTCCCTCCCTTTACGACCCTGATCTTGATCTCCGGAGAGGAGAGCAAAACAAAAGGGAAAGCCACGGCCTCTCTGGGGATTCCTTTCCCTTTTGTTTTTATCGAAAGAGGCGCTCGGCCCTTTTGATGATTTTGATTTCGATCCGAGACTGATCGATTTCTTATTCATGTGATCGGTCAAGGATTAGAGCTGCCCGCGCCGTCTCGTTATTCCGCGCGCCGACCGGACTGAGCTGATCGGGCTCGCTTTTGCCAGTGACCGAGATTTCATCTGATCTAAATGTGACTATACTAGTATACAGCTAGAGGGCGCGCGCAAGGCTGCTGCTGCGTTGTAGCCATGATCGTGTAGTTCCATGGCCAGCGGCGAGTGACGCGTCGCTGCTGTGCTGTTAACCTTTTTCTCTTCCTATTTTTGTTTCTATCTATCCGGTGGAGCTTCGCAGACGAACGCTGTGTGGATCTAGGTGAAGAAGAAGAGAAATAGCGGCGAGGCTGCCCAGCGTGAGAAAGGACTTTTGACCTAGGAGCAGTAGCTGCTTTGCTGACAAAAGCGACGTGAGGTAGATACGTAGTAGTGCTGTGCTAGTATGGACGAGGAGCCATGGCCATGCCGTCCATCTTCTCCCGAACCTAGTACTACTGTACTACGGCGTCTGCAATTAAAGGACAAACTCCATACGTAGTACGGGTTTTTTCGCTTCTTCTGGTACATTTTTTTAAATGGTTTGAATTGCTTACCACCTGTGCCGTGTGGTTCTTGTCGTACAATTTTTTTGTGTTATACAAAATTCGACTAGTTTTTAAGGGGTTAAAACTCCTCTAGTTTCTGTCGAAGCTATTGTACCACGGTGTCTGCCAAGGACAAGCCATATATGCTTACCATAAAATTACTCCAGAAAGCATGTACAGTTTTCTTGTTCGCTTCTTCTCGTACTGTTTTTGGGAAAATCATACTTGCCGCTCGTTGCGGCAAGCTGTCGACGCTTCGCGCGGAGGGGAGGTGCGAGCGAGCGAACGAATGGGCCGGCCCGTTTTGCGTTACAGCAGACTCGGTTTTGGGAACCTTCTATGATGTTTCCAGTCGGTTTTTTTGGTTTTGGGAACCTTCTAGAAGATTCCTGAACCGGCCTTTTCTTTTTCAGTTTCTTTTTCGTTTTTCCTTTTTCTATTTATCTTATTTTTCTTTTTCCTTTTATTTTTTCTGTTTTCTTTTCTTTTATCTTTTTTATGTTTCTTTTTTTTCTGTTTTCTTTTCTTTTATCTTTTTTCTGTTTCTTTTTTTCCTTTTCAAGTTTATTTACAAAAAAATCCGAATTTCAAAAAATGTTCCGGTTTTTCAGATTTTGTTCCCAAATTCAAAAAATGTTCCCATTTTACAAAATTTGTTCATAAATTCAAAAAATGTTTCTAATTTTAAAATTTTCGTTCCAAATTTTAAGAAAATGTTCCTGTTTTTTCAAAAAGTGTTCGAATTACTTTTTTCATTTTTTGAGAAATTTGAAAATAATAACATGGATTTCAAAAAATGCCTGTATTCAAAAATTGTTCACAAATTTCAAAAAAAGTTCTTATTTTTCAAATTTTTGTTCACTTATTAAAAAATTGTTCACATTTCAAATTTTTTGGGGATTTTAGAAATTGTGCTCCATTTTACAATTTGTTCTAAAAATTCAAAATTTGTTTGTTATTTTAAAAATTGTTCCCATTTCCAAATTTTGTTCGAAAATTTTAGAAATGTTCATGTTTACAAAAAAAATCATGTTTATAAATTGTTTTTGTTCACAATTCAAAATTTTGTTCTCCTTTAAAAAATATTCATGTTTTTGCAAAAATCACTATTAGATACTTGTTCAGATTTTCAAAAAACTTTTTTGTGTTTATCGATTTTTTTTAAAACTCGTGTTGGTTCTGTAAATTCTGATTATATTTTTTTAGTTTTTCTTCTCGAATTTGAAAAGTGTTCACATTAAAAAAATACTTTTCTCAAAATAATGTTCGCATCTGCGTTACCTTTAGGTGCGCGCACCATAGTAAAACAAGAAAGCTTATGTAGCCCATTGGCTAGGGTCGTGCGTAAGTCACAGGAGGTGCCAGGTTTGATTCCTACCTCCTCCAGCAGTTTTAGTCTTTTTTTGTATTTTTACTGTGTTTCGCCAATGGGCCGGCCCAGCTGGAGTCGCCCCTGTGCGTTCGCTCGGCAATTCGCCGCAATGAGCGGCGCATAGGAGCTTCCCTGTTTTTGGTCTTGTATAAAATTCCTATCACTAGAAGAGGCTCGACGCCCAACCTACCATGCCAACAGATCGACGCTTCCGTGGGCTGATTGCACCTTCAAATCCTAAAGGGCGCCAGTTGCGCCTGTTTTTTCACTTTACGCATGAGCGCCAGAGGAAAACCCTATTTGCAGCATTATGCGGCAAGATGTCCACCTATCGCACAGCTTCGCACGGGTTCGACAGTACATGGGCCGGCCCAGTAGCCTTTTTCTACGTGTGATCATATTTCGGTCTTGGGAACCTTCTAGATAGTTCCGGCTCGGTTTTAGGAACTTTCCAGAAGGTTATTTAACCATTTTTTTTATCCTTCTTCTTGTCTCTTTTAATTTTGGATTGGACTAACATCCGGTCGTTCCGTTTTTAAGGAACAGGTCCGAACGCGCCCAGTGTACATGCATGCATTCGCACATCACGCTTAATCACCTAGCATTTCTATTTTATTTGCTGAACTTTTGTGATTACGAGAAGCTTTCACATGCAAGTGTTGAATTCTCATATACACGCATGCATATAAAACGAAGTTGCTGATGTCAGCAAAGATTCTTATAAAATTCTAAATTCAAAATGTTTTGTAGATCAAACCATAGCTCCGATCAAAAAACTGTTTTGACATAAAAGACTCGTCTCGACGAGACGATCGAAACTAGATCCCATGTTTGCATCTTTCGATGACTTTTCTTTCTGGTAAAAAGTTACTAGACCAAGACTAAGTAAGTTATCACGTCTATGATACATAAATTACCATCTTATTTACATAGAAAATACCGGGGCATAAAAAGTGGTCCTTCAATTCTCCCACATGCAAATGAATTAGAAGATCGAAATGTTGATCTCATCCTTGATTCCCCCTTATTTTGACTCTTCAAAATATTTGGTAGCTCAAACCTTCAGTCCGATCCAAATATCGTTTTCACATGAAAAACACGCCACGAAGAGGGCATAGAAACTAGATCCTATGTTGATATGTTCCGATGACTTTTATTTCGGATCAAAAGTTACCACTTCTCGGCTAAAGTAAGTTATCACACATGTGCTACATATGTTATCATATTGTTTACACAGATATTATCGGGGCATAGACCTTATAACCTTCTTATCAGCTCTGGTTAAAGTTACTACGGTGACTGTGCATGTGTTATAACGTATGTGATGCGTGTAATACCAAAATATTTACACGAAAGTTGTCGGGGTATCTTTTTAAACAACTCACTTGCCAAAGTTATCAGGACCGAGGCACATAGGTTATCAGGTCTGAGATGTGTGAGTTACCATGCTATTCACAAGAAAGTTAACGGTGGTATATTTCATCAACCCCTCCCCCCCCTCCACACACACCCCATGCCAAAAGTTATCAGGACCGGGGTACATAAGTTACCATGTCTGCTATATGTGAGTTACCGTGCTATTCAGATAAAAGTTACCAATGGGTCACCCCCCACACACACACCCCATGACAAAGTTATCACGACCGGGGTACATAAGTTATCAGGTATGCGACATGTGAGTTACCATGCTATTCACACAAAAGTGAGAGGTGGTATATTTCATCAACCTCCCCCTTCCACACACACACACCCATGCCAAAATTATCAGCACTGGGGTACATAAGTTATCAAGTGTGTGTGATGTGTGAGTCACCATGCTATTCACACAAAAGTTAACGGTGGTATATTTCATCACCCCCCCTCGCACCCCCCCCATGCTAAAGTTATCAGGACTGAAGTACATAAGTTATCAGGTGTGTGATGTGTGAGTTATCATGTTATTGACACAAAAAGTTAACGGTGGTATATTTCATCACCCCCCCCCCCACACACACACCCATGCCAAAGCTATCAGCACCGGGGTATATAAGTTATCAGGCTTGCGATGTGTGAGTTATCATGTTATTCACACAAAAGTGAATGGTGGAATATTTCATCACCCCCCCAACCCCACACACACACACCCCATGCCAAAGTTATCAGGACCGGGTTACATAAATTATCAGGTGTGTGATGTGTGAGTTACGCTGCTATTCACACAAAAGTAATCGACATCAACCCCCCACCCTCCCTTACCGGCGTGAGAAAATTACCACGGTGTGATCAACTCGAGACGAGTTGGTAAAAAATCATCATGAAACTCGATATCATGATGATTGTATGTGAGTTATCACGGAAATCCAAGAAAAGAACTAGAAAAATTGCAATTTTTGCTCATATAGTAGTAAAAAGGTTCAAATAAATTGTTGCCTTCTTTTAGGCAACAACTAATAGGTGGTGCGATGGCAAGCGTGGTCGGTATAAAGTCGGGAGGTGCTTGGTTTGATTCCCACACCAAGCACTTTTATTTATTTTTCGCACCAAGATTTTCGAGAGAAAAAAAGTAGGCGAATAGGGGAGCGATCAGCTGGCCCGGCGCATCAGTGGTGGTTTTGGGAACCTTCTAGAGGTTCCCAGCCGGTCTTTTACGGTTTTGGGAACCTTCTAAAAGGTTCCTGAAGCGGATTTCTTTCTTTTCTGTTTTTGTTTTTGTTTTTATTTTTTTTTGTTTCTCTCCTTGTTTCATTTTTTTTGTTTATCTTCTTTCCTTATTTATTTTTTGTTTCTTTTTTCTCTGATTTTCTTTTTTTCCTTTTTCATTTTTCTTTACAGATTTCTTTTTATTTATCAAAAAATGTTTGCATTTTACAGACTTTGTTCATTTTTACTAAAAATGTTTCTGTTTTCAAATTTTTGTTCATAACTTGCAAAATTTGTTTGCTTTGTTTAAAAAATGTTTATAATTTCATGAAATGTTCCAGTTTCAAATATTTGTTCAAAAATTTAAAAATATTCGTGGTTTAAATTTTTTTGTTTGGTACCTTTTTAAAAAAATCACATCTTTAAAAAATTGACCATCATTCTAAAAATATGTTCCCATTTAAAAAAAATCACAAATTAAAAAATGTACCTGTTCTCAGAATTTGTTCACAAATTAAAAATGCTCCTTTTTGACAAGTGTTCAAAAATTCAAAAAATGTTCACATTTTGTCAAAACCTATTCATGATTGTGAATTTTTGTTCGGAATTGAACAAAATGTTCATTTTTTTTTCAGGATTTGCTCACAAAGTCAAAATATGTTCCTGTTTTTTTGCTTTTTGCCACAATTCAAAAAATTGTTCACATTTTCAAAAAACTTGTCTCTTTTTCTCAAAACTGATCCTAATTTTAGAAAAATGCTCCTGTTTTTCAATATTTGTGCACAACTTCAAAATTGTTCCTTTTTTTAAATTTGATTACATATTCAAAAAAGTGCTGAAAAATTAAAACTCATGTGCGTTCGTAAAAAACGTTCTTACATTTAAAAATATGTTCATAAATTACAAAAAAAGATCGAAAAAAGAAAAAATAGCTGGATCTGGTGATGTGACTAGTTCCATAGAGCCCGCATTGCCATATCACCACAAGCATGAATTAGGCGTAGTGGTTAGGTAGCTCGCTCTACAAGTGCGCGGTCGTGAGATCGATTTCTCACTTAAGCTTCACGTTTTCTTTCACTTTTACACCACTCACTGCCTGTGTGTGCCGGCCCAGTCGGGGTGGGGGGGGGGGTGTGGGCGGGCGCCCTGTGCGGAGCCCCAACAGGTTGCCGCAGTAAGCGGCACATAGGTGCTCCCAACTAATGGTGCGGGAATATAGCAATGACGTCGGGAAAGTGCAACGCGAAAAGATCGCCAGCGCTGTTTGATCGAGAATGGAGGCAATCCACATCGTACGGATCTGTTGAGAAAACCATGACGGTAGGATTTTAGCTTTGTTGTTTAATTTTTCTGTTTCAATTTTCCTTTTCTTTGCCTTTTCTATTTCTGTTTTTATATATTTTTTCTTTTGCTCTCTTTTTTACAAAAAAACTCAAAATTTTCCGTATTTTTCATGTTTTCAGAATTTTTTAGGGTTTTTCAAAAAGTGTTCTCAAAATTCAAAAAATGTTCACTTTTCGCAAAAACTGTTCAAAATTGAAAATGTTCAAACTACTGACGCATTTTTCAAAACTTGTTCTAAAATTTGAAAAGAAATCTGCATTAACAAAAAATGTTCAAAGATTACATCAATTGTTCCAAATATATTTTTTAAAAAAGATCACATGTGCAAAAAAAAAATCATGCTTCCAAATTTGTTCAGGATTTTTGAAATTGTTCTCCATTTCAAAAATGTTCTCAAAATTCAAAAAATGTTCGCTTTCCGCCAAAACTGTTGAAAATTCAAAAAGTTCAAACTTTGTTCGTGTTTTAAAAAAATGTTCATTTTTCAAAAATTTGTGCGTGTTTTCAAATTTGTTCCGGAGTTTCAGAAAATTATTTGTGTTTTCAATTTTTGGTCGGTTGATTCAAAAGATGTTTCCAATTTCAAGAAAAACTCATGTATTCAGAAAAATTTCACTTTTTAAAAAAGTGTTCGCGTTTTGAATTTTTTTGGGGTTTTCAAAAAATGTTCGGGTTTTCAAATTTTGTTCAGAATTTCAAAAAATGTTCCCGTATTCAAATTTTGTTCATAGATCCAAAAATGTTCGTGCTTTTGAATTTTGTTTGGAGTTTCAAAAAATGTTCATGTTTTCAAAATTTAAAAAATGGTCCTTGTTTTAAAAAATTGTTGAAAGATTCAAAATTTCATGGTTCCTAAAAATCTTCGCAAATTTGAAGAAAGTGAACAGTTTTTGAAGTCTTTAAAATTACGATCATTTATTTCAAAACACTAACAATTTTTGAAAATTTCAATTTGAAACAAGGAAGGAAAAGCAAAACCAATAAAGGAACAATCAGAACAAAATCACATTTAAAAATTCAAACCAATGTTTTGAGATCTGTGTTTGAGAGGGGGTGGGGTAGATTCGTAGCGCCTGATAGTTCTTATAGCACTCTGTTCTATTGTAGATAACGTACATGATTAGCTCAGCTGGTTCGCTACAAGCGTCATCCAACCGGAGGTGCAACGTTCGAAATCACGCACACCGGCTCGTTAAATTCCGGTGATCTCTTTTTACTGTCTTGTGGCAACAAATGGGCCGGCCCAGTCAGGGGCTATTTCGTTAATTTCCGGTGATCTCTTTTTACTGTCTTGTGGCAACAAATGGGCCGGCCCAGTCGGGGGCTATTCCGTAAGGCGCGTGCGTACCGGACGCAAAGAGCGTCGTACAGGAGGTCCCGGCACCAGAACTGCCGGTCCATTACCGATTCACCTACGGGCAATGACTAACGGGTCGGCCCATTAGCGCGCATTGCTCACTGGAAGTTCTAGGTTCGCTCTGCTCTGTTTTGTTCCTTTTTGTGTTTTTCCTTTAATTTTATTTGTTTCCTCACTAATTTTCTTCTTTTTCCCCCTTCATTTTACTCTCATTTTCTTTGGTTTTCATTCTTCGTTGTACTTTGGTTTTCTTTGTTTCTTTCTTGGTTTTCTTCATTCTCTTCATATTCTTTGTTTTTTCTTTTTCTTTGTTTCTTTGTGGCTTTTTATCAGTGTTCCTTTTTTGAACACATAACTAATTTTTTCCTAGTATAGACTGCAATTTTTTAGATCACACGTCAAATATTTTTCTGATAACTTTGTACATTTTTTTAATACATGATGTACATTTTTTTAAATACATTTTTTGAGCACTTTTCCGAATACGTGGCAAC
Source organism: Aegilops speltoides (assembly GCA_021437245.1). NCBI lineage: Eukaryota > Viridiplantae > Streptophyta > Magnoliopsida > Poales > Poaceae > Aegilops > Aegilops speltoides. The sequence goes on from CM038141.1 coordinate 314,830,064, forward strand.
ATTTTTCCAAATACACACTGTACATTTTTAATGCCAATAAACATTTTATTTTACACAATGTGAAGATTTTATTTTACATTATATAAACTTTTGAAAATTTCATGGGTATTTTTTGGTACCATGCGAATATTTCGTTAAAATGTCATGTACATTTTTAATAAAAATAAATATTTTTAGAATTACACGATCTTTAATGTCATGACATATTTTGAAATGTTGGAATATTTCCATAAACGTGACATACAATTTTTTAGTGGTATGAAAAAATTGCATTACGCAAACATTTTATAAAAAATGGTATACATTTTTTGAATGCGGGAATATTTTTAATTGTCAGGAACATTTTTTTAAGTTATCAATAGTTTTTAAACCTGCACTAACAAAAAATGTATACTATGTTAACATTTTTTCAAATTCTTGTTTTTAAATTTCCTAAGTAAATTTATTTTTTGAATTATATGCATTTAATCTAAAATATAAACCGAAATACAAGAAGAGATGGAAAATATATGTTGATGTCAACCTGACAAGCCACGTTGTACCGCGACAGCCCACCACCGCCACCGTGTAGGCGAGGCAGCCATTGCTCTCTTCAGAACTCCCAAAGAAATTTGGGATTGCCTTGAAGAAATATTTGAAGGCGATGACAATATACAGATACTCGCTTGGCCTTGCTTCAACAAAAGGCCAACTTGTCCTTAAGGCATGATGGAGAGAGCATTGAGGAGGTGTATCATAGGCTAAAGTCTCTTGTGTTGGATTTCAGGAACTTTGGTTGCTCTTGGGCGGATGATAAGTTCATTGGGGCCATGGTATTGACGTATCACACTATGGTCATGTTGCTCTGTCAACGCCCCCACTATCATCAAATGAGTCCAAATCAAGTGGTGTCCGCTTTCACTAGTCGCAAGATTTTGGAGACCAAGACCAAGAACACTCTTGCAATATTGCAAGGGACCAAGAATGTCAACCTTGCGTTGAAGGCCAAGAAGGTAGTTGGTCGAGCTTCGAAGACGAGAGAAATGGCCATGCAAAGAGGGGGGAACTCCTCGGTTGAATGGATAAAGACGTGTATGCATTCGTTGTGGCCGGAGTCCCAGCGAACAGGCTGGGCTTCCTGACATGGCAGCCCGAACTGCTTTAACATCCGTGTTGATAATCTAATGGCTGACGTGGTTTGCCGGGAAACGTAAGAAAATCTAATGTTCCTCATATAGCATTTGCACAAACAAATTGATGTCTGGCATTTTAGAGACATCTATTGTATATGCATTGTACTTCACTAACTAAATGTTGTTCTTATTTAAACAGTAAGAAGGCTCCTACAACAGTTTTTATATTAGTATTAAGAGTTCAAACTCGCCCCCATGAGGACTTGGACCTAGAGTGGATGGGTTGTACATTCCCAAATCCCCTAACCAAGTGAATTACGCAACAAAATTGTATGGGCAATGTAGATTTTGAAATTTTATCTAACTAACCCTACTCAACATTCAAAATTACATAATCCTGTCTTTGTCACTTTTTTCAACGAGGGATTTTTTGGATCAAATAAAGTATTAAGAGGATACAAACACAATGAGCTCACACCCGACCATGACATAGGTAGAATGCACACAATCAATACCAACGCATGCACACAAAAAACATGCCGGTAAATAGCAAATTCATATAAGACTAAAGTTATCCATAAGCGAGAAAAAAACACACGATCAAATCCACAACCGTCAAACTACATATGTGACCATACCTGCATCAACCATCTCATGACACTACACAGATGATGAGGTTTCCTATGAGAAACATCTTTGAGATGGGTGCAAGGCTCAAGCGTCGTCGTCGTCGAATCCAATCAGCTAAGGCTAGAATCTAGTTTTCACCCTGAATAACCACTCTTAGCATATCTAATCAATGTATTCAACAAGGTAATGACATATAAATATAGCCATTGCTAGGTGTAACCAACTAGGGTCAGACCTAGGCTTTCACATGGAGCCCGAGACTGGATTCTCGAGTGACACCACCATCGACGTCCAAACGCAATAAATATTTACGAAGAATTATTTTGGAATATATGTGATTTTTGGGAGGTGGAATCAAGCATAAGCGGGGCCCCTGACCCCAAGATACCTGTAGCGCCAGGAGTGCAGGCGTGCCAGTGTCTTATGCTCTCCTCGTAAGGCAGTTGGGGCTTTTCTTCTGGTGCAAGAAAGATAATTGATGAAAAAAAACCGTGTAAAAATTTCAGCGCAATCGGAGTTACGGATCTCCAAGAATTTAAGAAACGGTGAAGGGCCAGATCTGGGGAATGCGAAACAGAAGAGAACAAAGAGGGAGATCCAATCTTGGAGGGGCTCCCGCCCCTCCACCGCCATGGAGGCCATGGACCAGAGGGGGAACTCTCCTCCCATCTAGTGGGAGGCCAAGGAAGTGTTGGGGAACGTAGTAATTTCAAAAAATTTCCTACGCACACGCAAGATCATGGTGATGCATAGCAACGAGAGGGGAGAGTGTTGTCTCACGTGCCCTCGTGACCAAGCGAAGCGATCACAACGTAGAGGAAGTAGTCGACGATCTCCTCGCGATCCAACCGATCAGCGCCGTTACTCGGCGCCCCGAGTTCTTGACACACGTGCAGCTCGATGGCGCTCCTCGGGCTCCAATCCAGAGAGCTTGGGAGGGAGAGTTCGTCGGACGACGGCGTGGTGGCGATCTTGATGTTCTACGGCGCGAGGCTTCGCCTAAGCTTTATGACGATATGACCGAGGTGGAATATGGTGGAGGGGGCACCGCACACGGCTAAGGGCGATCCGTAGATCAACTTGTGTGTTCTAGGGTGCCCCCCTGCCCCCGTATATAAAGGAGCAAGGGGGGGGGGTGCGGCCGGCCCTTGGAGGAGGCGCGCCGGAGGAGTCCTACTCCCACCGGGAGTAGGACACCCTCCCTTCCTAGTTGGATTAGGATTGGGGGGAGGGAAAGAGGGAAGAGGGGGGCGCCGCCCCCCTCTCCTTGTCCTATTCGGACTAGGGGGGGAGGGGGCGCGCGGCCTGCCCTGGCCGGCCCTTCCTCTTCTCCCTCTTGGCCCACTATGGCCCATTAACTCCCGGGAGGTTCCGTAACCCCGGTGTTCAGTAAAATCCGATTTCACGGAACCATTCGAACTCAAATATAGGCTTCAATATATCAATCTTTATGTCTCGACCATTTCGAGACTCCTCGTCATGTCCGTGATCACATCCGGGACTCCGAACTTCTTCGGTACATCAAAATACACAAACTCATAATATAACCGTCATCGAAACCTTAAGCGTGCGGACCCTACGGTTCGGGAACAATGTAGACATGACCGAGACACGTCTTCGGTCAATAACCAATAGCGGAACCTGGATGCCCATATTGGTTCCTACATATTCTACGAAGATCTTTATCCGTCAGACCGCATAACAACATACGTTGTTCCCTTTGTCATCGGTATGTTACTTGCCCGAGATTCGATCGTCGGTATCAATACCTAGTTCAATCTCGTTACAAGCAAGTCTCTTTACTCGTTCCATAATACATCATCTCACAGCTAACTCATTAGTTGTAATGCTTGCAAGGCTTAAGTGATGTGTATTACCGAGAGGGCCCAGAGATACCTCTCCGACATTCGGAGTGACAAATCCTAATCTCGAAATCGCCAACCCAACATACGCCTTTGGAGACACTGTAGTACTCCTTTATAATCACCCGATTCGTTGTGACGTTTGGTAGTACCAAAGTGTTCCTCCGCAAGCGGGAGTTGCATAATCTCATAGTTATAGGAACATGTATAAGTCATGAAGGAAGCAATAGCGACATACTAAGCGATCGTGTGCTAAGCTAACGGAATGGGTCATGTCAATCGATCATTCAACTAATGATGTGACCTTGTTAATCAAATAACAACTCCTTGTTCATGGTTAGGAAACATAACCATCTTTGATTAACAAGCTAGTCAAGTAGAGGCATACTAGTGACACTCTGTTTGTCTATATATTCACACATGTATTATGTTTCCGGTTAATACAATTCTAGCATGAATAATAAACATTTATCATGATATGAGGAAATAAATAATAACTTTATTATTGCCTCTAGGGCATATTTCCTTGATCTCCCACTTGCACTAGAGTCAATAATCTAGATCACATCACCATGTGATTAACATCGATAGTTCACATCATCATGTGATTAACACCCATAGTTCACATCGCCATGTGACCAACACCCAAAGGGTTTACTAGATTGATAATCTAGTTCACATCGCTATGTGATTAACACCCAAAGAGTACTAAGGTGTGATCATGTTTTGCTTGTGAGAGAGTCTTAGTCAACGGGTCTTTCACATTCAGATCCGTTATGTATTTTGCAATTTTTCTATGTCTACAATGCTCTTGCGAAGCTACTCTAGCTAATTGCTCCCACTTTCAATATGTATCTAGATCGAGACTTAGAGTCATCGGATCGGTGTCAAAACTTGCATCGGCGTAACCCTTTACGGCGAACCTTTTGTCACTTCCATAATCGAGAAACATATCCTTATTCCACTAAGGATAATTTTGACCGCTGTCGATGATCTACTCCTAGATCACTATTGTACTCCTTGCCAAACTCAAGGGGTATACAATAGATCGGTACATAGCATGGCATACTTTATAGAACCTATGGCCAAGGCATAGGGAATGACTTTCATTCTCTTTCTATCTTCTGCCGTGGTCGGGTTTTGAGTCTTACTCAATTTCACACCTTGTAACACAGGCAAGAACTCTTTCTTTGACTGTTCCATTTTGAACTACTTCAAAATCTTGTCAAGGTATGTACTCATTGAAAAAAACTTATCAAGCATCTTGATCTATCTCTATAGATCTTGATGCTCAATATGTAAGCACTTCACCGAGGTCTTTCTTTGAAAAACTTCTTTCAAACACTCCTTTATGCTTTCTGAGAATAATTCTACATTATTTCCGATCTACAATATGTCATTCACATATACTTATCGAAATGTTGTAGTGCTCCCACTCACTTTCTAGTAAATCTGAGCTTCACCATAAGTGCAGCATAAAACTATATGCTTTGATCAACTCATCAAAGCGTATATTCCAACTCGAGATGCTTGCACCAGTCCATAGATGGATCATTGGAGCTTGCACACTTTGTTAGCTCCTTTGGATCGAAAAAACCTTCGGTTGCATCATATACAACCCTTCCTCCGTAAAACCATTCATGAATGCAGTTTTTACATCCATTTGCCAAATTTCATAAATTGTGGCAATTGCTAACATGATTCGGACAGACTTAAGCATCGCTACAGTTGAGAAAATCTCATTGTAGTCAACATCTTGAACTTTGTCGAAAACCTTTTTGCAACAAGTCGAGCTTTGTAGATAGTAACACTACTATCAACGTCCGTGTTCCTCTTGAATATCCATTTATTTTCTATGGTTTGCCGATCATCGGGCAAATCCATCAAAGTCCATACTTTGTTCTCATACATGGATCATATCTCAGATTTCATGGCCTAAACCATTTTGCAGAATCTGGGCTCATCATCGCTTCCTCATAGTTCGTAGGTTTGTCATGGTCAAGTAACACGACCTCCAGAACAAGATTACCGTACCACTCTGGTGCGGATCTCACTCTGTTTTACCTACGAGGTTTGGTAGTAACTTGATCTGAAGTTTTATGATCATCATCATTAGCTTCCTCACTAATTGGTGTAGTAGTCACAGGAACAGATTTCTGTGATGAACTACTTTCCAATAAGGAAGAAGGTACAATTACCTCATCAAGTTCTACTTTCCTCCCACTCACTTCTTTCGAGAGAAACTCCTTCTCTAGAAAGGATCCATTTATAAGCAACGAATGTTTTGCCTTCGGATCTGTGATAGAAGGTGTACCCAACAATTTCCTTTGGGTATTCTATGAAGACGCACTTCTCCGATTTGGGTTTGAGCTTATCAGGATGAAACTTTTTCACATAAGCATCGCAGCCCTAAACTTTAAGAAACGACAACTTTGGTTTCTTGCTAAACCACAGTTCAGTATAGTGTCGTCTCAACGGTTTAGATGGTGCCCTATTTAACGTGAATGCAGCTGTCTCTAATGCATGATCCCAAAGCGATATTGGTAAATCGGTAAGAAACGTCATAGATTGTACTATATCCAATAAAATACGGTTATGACGTTCGGACACACCATTATGATCTGGTGTTCGGTGGCATGAATTTGTGAAACTATTCCACATTGTTTTAATTGAAGACCAAACTCGTAACTTAAATATTTGTCCCGCGATCAAATCGTAGAAACCTTATTTTCTTGTCATGATGATTTTTCCACTTCACTCTGAAATTCTTTGAATCCTTTCAACTATTTCGGACTTATGTTTCATCAAGTAGATATACCCATATTTGCTCAAATCATCTGTGAAGGTCGAAAATAACGATACCGCCATGAGCCTTAACACTCATTGGATCGCATACATCGGTATGTATTATTTCCAATAAGTCGGTTGCTCGCTCCATTATTCGGAGAACGGAGTCTTAGTCATCTTGCCCATGAGGCATGGTTCATAAGCATCAAGTGATTCATAATCAAGTGATTCCAAAATCCCATCAGCATGGAGTTTCTTCATGCGCTTTACACCAATATGACCTAAACGGCAGTGCCACAAATAAGTTGCACTATCATTATTAACTTTGCATCTTTTGGTTTCAATATTATGAATATGTGTATCATTACGATCGAGATCCAATGAACCATTTTCATTGAGTGTGTAACCATATAAGGTTTTATTCATGTAAATAGAACAACAGTTTATTCTCTTACTTAAATGAATAACCGTATTGCAATAAATATGATCAAATCATATTCATGCTCTACGCAAACACCAAATAACATTTATTTAGGTTCAACACTAATCCCGAAAGTATAGGGAGTGTGCGATGATGATCATATCAATCTTGAAACTACTTTCACACACATCATCACTTCACCCTTAACTAGTTTACATTTATACGCAACTCCGTTTGAGTTACTACTCTTAGCAATGAACCATTACCAAATACCGAGGGGTTGCTATAAACACTAGTAAAGTACACATCAATAACATGTATATCAAATATACCTTTGTTTACTTTGCCATCCTTCTTATCCGCCAAGTTTTGCCTTCGGATCTGTGATAGAAGGTGTACCCAACAATTTCCTTTGGGTATTCTATGAAGACGCTTCTCGATTTGGGTTTGAGCTTATCAGATGAAACTTTTTCACATAAGCATCGCAGCCCTAAACTTTAAGAAACGACAACTTTGGTTTCTTGCTAAACCACAGTCAGTATAGTGTCGCCTCAACGGATTTAGATGGTGCCCTATTTAACGTGAATGCAACTGTCTCTAATGCATGATCCCAAAACGATATTGGTAAATCGGTAAGAAACGCCATAGATTGTACTATATCCAATAAAGTACGGTTATGACGTTCGGACACACCATTATGATCTGGTGTTCGGTGGCATGAATTTGTGAAACTATTCCACATTGTTTTAATTGAAGACCAAACTCAGAAACTTAAATATTTGTCCCCATGATCAAATCGTAGAAACCTTATTTTCTTGTCATGATGATTTTTCCACTTCACTCAAATTCTTTGAATCCTTTCAACTATTTCGGACTTATGTTTCATCAAGTAGATATACCCATATTTGCTCAAATCATCTGTGAAGGTCGAAAATAACGATACCGCCATGAGCCTTAACACTCATTGGATCGCATACATCAAGATGTATTATTTCCAATAAGTCGCTTGCTCGCTCCTTGTTCCGAGAACGGAGTCTTAGTCATCTTGCCCATGAGGCATGGTTCATAAGCATCAAGTGATTCATAATCAAGTGATTCCAAAATCCCATCAAGATGGAGTTTCTTCATGCGCTTTACACCAATATGACCTAAACGGCAAGTGCCACAAATAAGTTGCACTATCATTATTAACTTTGCATCTTTTGGTTTCAATATTATGAATATGTGTATCATTACGATCGAGATCCAATGAACCATTTTCATTGAGTGTGTAACCATATAAGGTTTTATTCATGTAAATAGAACAACAGTTTATTCTCTTACTTAAATGAATAACAGATTGCAATAAATATGATCAAATCATATTCATGCTCACATAAACACCAAATAACATTTATTTAGGTTCAACACTAATCCCGAAAGTATAGGGAGTGTGCGATGATGATCATATCAATCTTGAAACTACTTTCAACACACATCATCACTTCACCCTTAACTAGTTTCTGTTTATTCGCAACTCCGCTTCGAGTTACTACTCTTAGCAACTGAACCATTACCAAATACCGAGGGGTTGCTATAAACACTAGTAAAGTACACATCAATAACATGTATATCAAATATACCTTTGTTTACTTTGCCATCCTTCTTATCCGCCAAATAATTGGGGTAGTTCTCGCCTCAAAGGACCAGTCCCTTTGCAAGAGAAGCACTTAGTCTCGTGCTTAGGTCCGACTTGGGCTTCTTCACTTGAGCAAAGAACTTGCTTGCCGCTCTTCTTGAAGTTCCCTTCTATCCCTTTGCCCTTTTCTTGAAACTAGTGGTCTTGTTAACCATCAACACTTGATGTCCTTTCTTGATTTCTACCTTCATCGATTTCATCATCGTGAAAAACTCGAATCATTTTCATCATCCCTTGCATACTATAGTTCATCACGAAGTTCTACTAACTTGGTGATGGTGACTAGAGAATTTCGTCAATCACTATCTTATCCGGAAGATTAACTCCCACTTGATTCAAGCGATTGTAGTACCTGCATAATCTGAGCACATGCTCACTAGTTGAGCGATTCTCCTCCATCTTTTAGCTATAGAACTTGTTGGAGACTTCATATCTCTCAACTCGGTATTTGCTTGAAATATTAACTTCAACTCCTCGAACATCTCATATGGTTCATGACGCTCAAAACGCCTTTTAAGTCCCGATTCTAAGCCGTTAAGCATGGTGCACTTAAACTATCAAGTAGTCATCATATTGAGCTAGCCAAACATTCATAACGTCAGATCCGCTCCTCGCAATAGGTCTGTCACCTAGCGTGCATCAAGGACATAATTCTTCCGGCAAAGAATGAGATAAACCTCGATCATGGATCCAATCCGCATCATTGCTACTAACATCTTTCAATACATTTTCTCTAGGAACATATCAAAATAAACATATGAAAGCAACAACGCAAGCTATTGATCTTACAACATAATTTGCAAAATACTACCAGACTAAGTTCATGATAAATTTAAGTTCAATTAATCATATTACTTAAGAACTCCCACTTAGACAGACATCTCTAGTCATCTAAGTGATCACGTGATCCAAATCAACTAAACCATAACCGATCATCACGTGAGATGGAGTAGTTTTCAATGGTGAACATCTTATGTTGATCATATCTACTATATGATTCACGCCGACCTTTCGGTCTCTCGTGTTCCGAGGCCATATCCGCATATGCTAGGCTCGTCAAGTATAACTCGAGTATTCTGCGGTGCAAAACTGGCTTGCACCCGTTGTAGATGGACGAGAGCTTATCACACCCGATCATCACGTGGTGTCCGGGCACGATTTAACTTTGGCAACGGTGCATACTCAGGAGAACACTTCTTGATAATTTAGTGAGAGATCATCTTATAATGCTACCGTCAATGAAAGCAAGATAAGATGCATAAAAGATAAACATCACATGCAAATCAATATAAGTGATATGATATGGTCATCATCGCCTTGTGCTTCGTGATTCCATCTCGCAGCACCATCATGATCACCATCGCCACCGCGCGACACCTTGATCTCCATCGTAGCATCGTTGTCGCCTCGCCAATCTTATGCTTCTACGACTATCGCTACCGCTTAGTGATAAAGTAAAGCATTACAGTAGCGATTGCATTTCATACAATAAAGCGACAACCATATGGCTCTCGCCATTGTCGATAACTTCGTTACAAAACATGATCATCTCATACAATAAAATATAGCATCACGCCTTGACCATATCACATCACAACATGCCCTGCAAAAACAAGTTAGACGCCCTCTACTTTGTTGTTGCAAATTTTACGTGGCTGCTACGGGCTTAAGCAAGAACCAATCTCACCCACGCATCAAAACCACAACGATATCGTCAAATAGACTCGCTTTTAACCTTTTCAAGGACCGAGCGTAGCCACACTCGGTTCAACTAAAGTGAGAGAGACAGACACCCGCCACCACCTTTAAGCAACGAGTGCTCGAAGCGGTGAAACCAGTCTCGCGAAGCGCACGCGTAATGTCGGTCCGGCCGCTTCATCTCACAATACCGCTGAACCAAAGTATGACATGTCTGGTAGGTAGTATGACTTGTATCGCCCACAACTCACTTGTGTTCTACTCGTGCAAAACATCAAACCATAAAACCTAGGCTCGGATGCCTTTGTTGGGGAACGAGTAATTTCAAAAATTTCCTACGCACACGCAAGATCATGGTGATGCATAGCAACGAGAGGGGAGAGTGTTGTCTCACGCCCTCAGAGACCAAGCGAAGCGATCACAACGTAGAGGAAGTAGTCGATGATCTCCTCGTGATCCAACCGATCCCAGCGCCGTTAGCATTCGACGCCCGAAGTTCTTGACACACGACAGCTCGATGACGCTCCTCGGCTCCAATCCAAGAGAGCTTCGGGAGGGAGAGTTCCACAAGACGACGGCGTGCAGGACGATCTTGATGTTCTATCGGTGCGCAGGCTTCGCCTAAGCTTTATGCACGATATGACCAAGGTGGAATATGGTGGAGGGGGCACCGACACGGCTAAGGAACGATCCGTAGATCAACTTGTGTGTTCTAGGGTGCCCCCGCCTCAGATATAAAGGAGCAAGGGGGTGCGGCGGCCCTTGAGGAGGGCGCCGAGGAGTCCTACTCCCACCGAGTAGGACACCCTCCTTTCCTAGTTGGATTAGGATTGGGGGAGGAAAGAGGGAAGAGGGGGCGCCGCCTCTCCTTGTCCTATTCGGACTAGGGGAGGCGCGCGCCTGCCCCGGCCGGCCCTTCCTCTTCTCCCTCTTGGCCCACTATGGCCCATTAACTCCGAGAGGGTTCCGTAACTTCTGTTCCTAAGAAAATCCCGATTTCACCCTAACCATTCAACTCCAAATATAGGCTTCCAATATATCAATCTTTATGTCTCGACCATTTCGAGACTCCTCGTCATGTCCGTGATCACATCCGGACTCAACTTCTTCGGTACATAAAAATACACAAACTCATAATATAACCGCCATCGAAACCTTGCGTGCGGACCCTACGGTTCGAGAACAATGTAGACATGACCGAGACACGCCTCCGTCAATAACCAATAGCTGAACCGGATGCCCATATTGGTTCCTACATATTCTACGAAGATCTTTATCGGTCAGACCGCATAACAACATACGTTGTTCCTTTGTTATCGGTATGTTACTTGCCCGAGATTCGATCGTCGGTATCCAATACCTAGTTCAATCTCGCTACCGCAAGTCTCTTTACTCGCTCCGTAATACATCATCTCACAGCTAACTCATTAGTTGTAATGCTTGCAAGGCTTAAGTGATGTGTATTACCGAGAGGGCCCAGAGATACCTCTCCGACATTCGGAGTGACAAATCCTAATCTCAAATACGCCAACCCAACATCCGCCTTTGGAGACACTGTAGTACTCCTTTATAATCACCCAGATTACGTTGTGACGCTTGGTAGTACCCAAAGTGTTCCTCCGCAAACGGAGTTGCATAATCTCATAGTTATAGGAACATGTATAAGTCATGAAGGAAGCAATAGCAACATACTAAACGATCGTGTGCTAAGCTAACGGAATGGGTCATGTCAATCGATCATTCAACTAATGATGTGACCTTGTTAATCAAATAACAACTCCTTGTTCATGGTTAGGAAACATAACCATCTTTGATTAACAAGCTAGTCAAGTAGAGGCATACTAGTGACACTCTGTTTGTCTATATATTCACACATGTATTATGTTTCCGGTTAATACAATTCTAGCATGAATAATAAACATTTATCATGATATGAGGAAATAAATAATAACTTTATTATTGCCTCTAGGGCATATTTCCTTCAGGAAGAAGAAGAAGGAGGGGGGCTCTCTCCCCCTCTCTTCCGGTGGCGCCAGAGTGCCGCTGGGGCTAGGATCGTGACGGCGATCTACATCAATAATCTTGCTACCGTCAACACCAAACATCTCCCCCTCTATGCAGCGGTGTAACACCCCTTCTCTCCACTGCAATATCTACTTAAACATGGTGCTCAACTCCATATATTATTTCCCAATGATATTTGGCTATCCTATGATGTTTGAGTAGATCTGTTTTATCCTATGGGTTAATCATAATCTTGGTTAGTATGATTGTATATTTTATTTATTGTGCTGTCCTATGGTGCCCCCCGTCTTGCGCAAACGTGAGGGGCCCCCGCTGTAAGGTGTTGCAATACGTTCTGATTCGCTTATGGTGGGTTTCGAGAGTGACAGAAGCTTAAACCTGAGTAGGTGGGTTGTTGCGTATGGGATAAAGAGGACTTGATACTTAATGCTATGGTTGGGTTTCACGACCTTGATGATCTTTAGTAGTTGCGGATGCTTTCTAGGGGTCCAATCATAAGTGCATATGATCCAAGTAGAGAAAATATGTTAGCTCATGCCTCTCCCTCATATAGAATTGAAAGAATGATTACGGGTACTTATTATCGATTGCCTAGGGACAAATGATTTTCTTGTTGACAAAAGCTATCCACTTTTATTACCTTGCAGTTTATTCATAGTTTTATTCTCGCGAAGTACTAGTAGTTTTATTCTTGCAAATTAGTTTCATACTTGTTCTAGGTAAAGAAAACGTCAAGTGTGCGTAGAGTTGTATCGGTGGTCGATAGAACTTGAGGGAATATTTGTTCTGCCTTTAGCTCCTCGTTGGGTTCAACACTCTTATTTATCGAAGAAGGCTACAAACGACCCCCTATACTTGTGGGTTATCAAGACCTTTTTCTGGCGCCGTTGCTGGGGAGCAATAGCGTGGGGTGAATATTCTTGTGTGTGCTTGTTTGCTTTATCACTAATTAGTTTTTTTTTCTGTTCTAAGTTATTCTCTATCTTTTGTTATGGATATGGAACACGAAACACCAAAAAAGTTAGTTATACTTGCTACTCATGGAGATGGGAAACCTCCTAAAACCCTCGATGCTCTTTATGTGAAAAATATTATGCACTACTTTGATAATCCTGAGAAAACCCCATTCAACTTGATGATTGGAGTAATGTTGGATCAACGTGAATACTCCAGGGATTATCGATTGACACAAAAAGGGAAACTATTATGGGATCAAATTGATATGTTGCATTGGTATGCTTGGAATTTATGCCAGAGATATGATTTTACTTGTTGCTCTAGGATGAACGCTCCACATCTTCCCTTTTCATGCAAATTTAATGATAATGAAACCTTCGCTTCTTATGCCAATGGTAGGTATGATTATTATGACGTGGAACGAATAGAAGAATTTGTTGCTTTTAAGGGTGCTTATGAAATTGAATCTTTGTTTTTAAAGTATGAAGCTTTTGATGATGATGTTTATAGACCTGAAAATTTTGCCATCCTTAAATATTGATATGATAATTACAAATACAATACCGATATTGATGTATTTATTGAGAAATTCTCCACTGTCCAAGAAGAGACTAATATTTTGCAGGAGTCTATGGAAGAAAAAATTGATGAAACTGTGAACTCATTGGATGAAAAAGATGATGAGGAGAGCGAAGAACAAAAGGAAGAAGAGCAGATTATCTACCCATGCCCACCTTCTAATGAGAGTAACTCTTCAACTCATATATTGTTTAATTTCCCTTCATTCTTACCGAAGGATGAATGCTATGATAATTGCTATGATCCCGTTGATTCTTTTGAAATATCCCTTTTTGACGAACTTGATGCTTGTGGCCAAGATGCCAATATGAATTATGCTTATGAAGATGAACTTGCTATGGTTCCTTATATTAAGAATGAAATTGTTTCTATTGCACCCACACATGATAGTTCTATTATCTTTTTGAATTCTCCAAACTACACTATATCGGAGAAGTTTGTTCTTATTAAGGATTATATTGATCTGTTGCCTTTTACCGTTGCACATGATGATTTTGATGAATATAATATGCATGTGCTTGCTGCTCCTACTTGCAATTATTATGAGAGAGGAACTACATCTCCACCTCTTTATGTTTCCAACACGATAAAATTGCAAGAAACTGCTTATGCTATGTATTGGCCTTTACTTGATGTGCATTAATTGTTCTTGTATGACATGCCGATGCATAGGAAGAGAGTTAGACTTCGTCACTGCTTGATATGTGTTGCTTTGTTCTCACTACTAAATGCCAAACCATTGCTAATTAAATTGGCTTTGATATACCTTGGGATCCGGGTGGATCCATTACTTGAGCACTTTATGCCTAGCTTAATGGCTTTAAAGAAAGCGCTGCCAGGGAGACAACCCGGAAGTTTTAGAGACTAATTTTATTCTGTTGACTGCTTTTATAAAGTTCCAAAACAAAAAAAATATAGAGGGGAACTTAAAACTTCACAAAAAGAAATGTGAAAGTGAGTGGGACGAGCATTGTGAAAGTGGGAGCTAGCCTTGAACTTTGTTCATGCCCATGGAAACTTTGTGAATCTTGATTAAAGAAACTTTTCAACAAAAATAATTATCCCCTTGTACAAATCCATTGTATTATATCATGTGCCAAGATTTGCCTTTAGGATGATTAGATTGCTTGTTGGTATGTGCGGTGCAGAAACAGAAACTTTGGTTGTAGCGCGTGAATTTTCATTTTTTACTGGAACTTCAAAATTTTTTGAAACTTTTTGAAAAGTCTTGCTATCCAAATTGTTTATTTCGTCCTAATCTTTCAGAATTTTTGGAGTTACAGAAGTATGGTAGTGTTCATATTACTACAAACTGTCCTGTTTAAGACAGATTCTGTTTTTGATGCATTGTTTTGCTTGTGTTGATGAACTATTGATTCTATCGGTAGCCATGGAAAAGTTATATTACAGTAGATACAATGCAAAAACAAAATGTGAATTGGTTTGAAACAATACTTAGAGTAGTGATTTACTTTATTATGCTAACGGATCTTACCGAGCTTTCTGTTGAGTATTCTGTGGATGAAGTGATCAAAGATCGAGGAGGTATCGTTATGAGGAGAAGGAGGAGAGGCAAGAGATCAAGCTTGGGGATGCCCAAGGCACCCCAAGTAAATATTCAAGGAGACTCAAGCGTCTAAGCTTTGGGATGCCCTGGAAGGCAACCCATCTTTCTTCAACAAGTATCGATATGCTTTGATCTTCATTTCGTTCACGTGATATGCGTAAATCTTGGAGCGTCTTTTGCATTTAGTTTTCACTTTTCTTTTATGCACCATGCTGGCATGAGGTAGTCCATGGTTGATTTATAGAATGCTCATTGCACTTCACTTATATCTTTTGAGTGTGGCTTTATAGAATGCTTCATGTGCTTCACTTATATCATTTGAAGTTTGGATTGCCTGTTTCTTTCACATAGAAAACCGTTATTTGTAGAATGCTCTTTTGCTTCACTTATATTTATTAGAGCATGGTCTTTTGTAGAAAGAATTAAACTCTCATGCTTCACTTATATCTATTTAGAGAGTCAACATGAATTGGTTAATTGCATGGTTAGTCATGAAATCCTACATAAAACTTATGGATCACTGAATATGATATGTTTGATTCCTTGCAATATTTTTGCGATATAGAGATGGAATATGTGGGAGGTAATAGTAAACGGTTGTGGTTAGTAAGAATATTGGTGTTAAGGTTTGCGATTCCTAAAGCATGCACATATAGTCTCTCGTTATGCTATGAAGTTGGGGCATGATTTATTATTGATTGTCTTCCTTATGAGTGGCGGTCGGGGACGAGCGATAGTATTTTCCTACCAATCTATCCCCCTAGGGGCATGCATAGTAGTACTTTGCTTCGAGGGCTAATAAACTTTTGCAATAAGTATATGAGTTGTTTATGACTAATGTGAGTCCATGGATTATATGCACTCTTACCTTTCCGCAATTTGCTAGCCTCTACGGTACCGTGCATTGCCCTTTCTCACCTCGAGATGTGGTGCAAACTTCGCAGGTGCATCCAAACCCTTTGATACGATACGCTCTATCACACATAAGCCTTATTATATCTTCCTCAAAACAGACACCATACCTACCTATTATGGCATATCCATAGCCATTCCGAGATATTTTGCCATGCAACTTCCACCGCCTCCATTTTGATGACTTCAGTATTCATTTTCATATTGCTTTACATGATCGTAAGATAGCTAGCATGATATTTCCATGGCTTGTCCGTTTTTTGATATTGTTGTGATGCTAGATCATTGCACATCCTGGTACACTACCAGAAGCATTCATACAGAGTCATATTTTGTTCTAGGTATCGAGTTGTAATTTTTATTTCTTTTGAGTATAAGTAAATAGAAGTGTGAAGATCATCATTATTCATTATTAGAGCATGTCCCAGTGAGGAAAGGATGATGGAGACTATGATTCCCCCACAAGTCGGGATGAGACTCCGGACAATGAGAGAAAAAAAGAAGAAAAAAGAGAAAATGAAAAAAAAGAAAAAAAAAGAAAAAAGGGGCATTGTTACTATCTTTTACCACACTTGTGCTTCAAATTAGCACCATGTTTTTCATATAGAGAGTCTCCTATGTAGTCACTTTCATATACTAGTGGGAATTTTTCATTATAGAACTTCGCTTGTATATTCCCATGATGGGCTCCCTCAAATGTTTGAGGTCTTCATGAACAAGCAAGTTGGATGCACACCCACTTAGTTTTCATATTGAGCTTTCATACACTTATAGCTCTTGGTGCATCCATTGCATGGCAATCCCTACTCCTCGCATTGATATCAATTGATGGGCATCTCCATAGCCCGTTGGTTAGCCGCGTCGATGTGAGACTTTCTTGCTTTTTTTGTTTTCTCTATATTTACCCCTATAATCATACTCTATTCCACCCTAGTGCTATATCCATTGCTCGCGCTCATATATTGCGTGAGGGTTGAAAAAGCTGAAGTGCATTAAAAAGTATGAACCAATTGCTGGGCTTGTCATCGGGGTTGTGCATGATAAATACTTTGTGTTAAGAAGACAGAGTATGACAAGACTATATGATTTTGTAGGGATAGCTTTCTTTAACATTGATATTTTGAAAGACATGATTGTTTGTTGGGATGCCCAAGTATTGATGTCTTTATGTCAAATTATAGACTATTGCTTTGAATCACTCATGTCTTAATATTCATGCCATGATTAGATATATGATCAAGTTTATGCTAGGTAGCATTCCACATCAAAAATTATCTTTTTTTTATCATTTACCTGCTCGAGGACGAGAAGGAACTGAGCTTGAGGATGATCATACGTCTCCGTCCTATATATAATTTTTGATTGTTTCATGCCAATATTATACAACTTTTACATATTTTTGGCAACAGTTTATATGATTTATTGGACTAACCTATTGATCCAGTGCCCAGTGCCAGTTCCCATTTGTTGCATGTTTTTTGTTTCACAGAAACCCATATCAAACGAAGTCCAAACACGATAAAAATTTATGGAGAATTATTTTGGAATATATGTG
The DNA here is from genome assembly GCA_021437245.1 of Aegilops speltoides. Classification (NCBI taxonomy): domain Eukaryota; kingdom Viridiplantae; phylum Streptophyta; class Magnoliopsida; order Poales; family Poaceae; genus Aegilops; species Aegilops speltoides. Next base: position 314,847,847 of record CM038141.1, read on the forward strand.
ATTTTTGGGAGGTGGAATCAACGCAAACGGGGCCCCACAACCCCCAAGATACACCATGGTGCGCCTAGGTGTCTTATGCCCTCCTCGTAAGGCGGTTGGGGCCCTTCTTCTGGCGCAAGAAAGATAATTTATGGAAAAAAATCATGTAAAAATTTCAGCGCAATTGAAGTTACGGATCTCCGGGAATTTAAGAAGTGGTGAAGGGCTAGATCCGGGGAACGCGAAATAGAAGAGAACAGAGAGGGAGATCCAATATCGGAGGGGCTCATGCCCCTCCACCACCATGGAGTCCGTGGACCAGAGGGGGAACTCTCCTCCCATCTAGGGTGAGGCCAAGGAAGAAGAAGAAGGAAGGGGGCTCTCTCCCCCTCTCTCCCGGTGACGCTGGAGTGCCGCCGGGGCTAGGATCGTGACGACGATCTACATCAACAATCTTGCTACCGTCAATACCAAATCTCTCCCCCTCTATGCAGCAGTGTAACACCCCTTCTCTCCCCTGTAATCTCTACTTAAACATGGTGCTCAACTCCATATATTATTTCCCAATAATATTTGTCTATCCTATGATGTTTGAGTAGATCCGTTTTGTCCTATGGGTTAATCATGATCTTGATTGGTATGATTGTATGATTTATATATGGTGCTGTCCTATGGTGCCCTCCGTCTCGCGCAAACGTGAGGGTCCCCCGCTGTAGGGTGTTGCAATACGTTCATGATTCACTTATGGTGGGTTGCGAGAGTGACAGAAGTTTAAACCCGAGTAGGTGGGTTGTTGCGTATGTGATAAAGAAGACTTGATACTTAATGCCATGGTTGGGTTTCATGACCTTAATGATCTTTAGTAGTTGCGGATGCTTGCTAGGGGTCCAAGCATAAGTGCATATCATCCAAGTAGAGAAAGTATGTTAGCTCATGCCTAGGGACAAATGACTTTCTTGTTGACAAAAGCTATCCACTTTTATTACCTTGCAATTTATTCGTAGTTTTATTCTCGCAAAGTACTAGTAGTTTTATTCTAGCAAATTAGTTTCATACTTGTTCTAGGTAAAGCAAATGTCAAGTGTGGGTAGAGTTGTATCGGTGGTCTATAGAACTCGAGGGAATATTTGTTCTGCCTTTGGCTCCTCGTTGGGTTCAACACTCTTATTTATCAAAGAAGGCTACAAATGATCCCCTATACTTGTGGGTTATCACACACCGTCGCCAGCTACCACCTTAGAGAGAGCCCCGTCCAGGTCCGTCAGCCTAGGGGTTGACATGGCCGGAACTGGAACACGGAAGGCAAATCATGAAGGAAATATGCCCTAGAGGCAATAATAAAGTTGTTATTTTATATTTCCTTATTCATGATAAAGGTTATTATTCATGCTAGAATTGTATTGATCGGAAACCTTAATACATGTGTGAATACATAAACAAACGATGTGTCCCTAGTGAGCCTCTACCAGACTAGCTCGTTGATCAAAGATGGTTAAGGTTTCCTAACCATGGACATGAGTTGTCATTTGATAACGGGATCACATCATTAGGATAATGATTTGATGGAAAAGACCCATCCATTAGCTTAGCATAATGATCGTTTAGTTTTATTGCTATTGCTTTCTTCATGTCAAATACATATTCCTTCGACTATGAGATTATGCAACTCCCGGATACCGGAGGAATGCCTTGTGTGCTATCAAAAGTCACAACTTAACTGGGTGATTATAAAGATGCTCTACAGGTATCTCCGAAGGTGTTTGTTGAGTTGGCATAGATCGAGATTAGGATTTATCACTCTGAGTATCGGAGAGGTATCTCTAGGCCCTCTCGGTAACACACATCATAAGCTTGCAAGCAAACGACTAAGGAGTTAGTCACGAGGTGATGTATTACGGAACTAGTAAAGAGACTTGCCGATAATGAGATTGAACTAGGTATGAAGATACTGATGATCGAATCTCGGGCAAGTAACATACCGATGGACAAAGGGAATTACGTATGTTGTCATAACAGTTCGACCAATAAAGATCTTCGTAGAATATTTAGGAGCCAATATGGGCATCCCGGTTCTGCTATTGGTTATTCACCAAAGAGGTGTCTCGGTCATGTCTACGTAGTTCTCAAACCCGTAGGGTCCGCACGCTTAACGTTCGATGACGATATAGTATTATATGAGTTATGTGATTTGGGGACTGAACGTTGTTCGGAGTCCCCGGATGAGATCACGGACATGACGAGGAGTCTCGAAATGGTCTAGAGGTAAAGATTGATATATAGGACGATGGTATTTGGACACCGGAAGTATTTCGGGGGGGGGGGGTACCAGGTACTTATTGGGTCACCGGAATGGGTTGTGGGCACCCCCAGCAAAAGATATGGGCCTTATGGGCCAAGAAGGGAAACGTACCAGCCACAAGGGGATGGTGCGCCCCCATATGGGATGGCCTAGGACGAGAAGGAAAGAGGGGAAGGGAAAGGAAAGAGTGGAATAGGATTCCCCCTTCCTTCCCTCGCCCCTCTTTCCTTCCCCTCCGAGAAACATGGCAGGGGGGCGGCTAAGGAGAGGACCCCAAGTAGGATTCGGCCTACTTGGGGTGCCTCCTGGTAGCCTCCCCTCTCCCTCCCACCTATATATATGTTGGGGGGAGCGCCCTAGCACACCCCAGACAATTGCCTAGCTGTGTGCGGCGCCCCCCTCCACTGTTTACACCTACAGTCATATTTTCATAGTGCTTAGGTGAAGCCCTGCGGAGATCACTTCACCATCACCGTCACCACGCTGTCGTGCTGACGGAACTCATCTACTACCTCGACGTCTTGCTGGATCAAGAAGGCGAGGGACGTCACCGAGCTGAACGTGTGCAGAACACGGAGGTGCCGTGCATTCCGTACTTGATCGGTTGAAGCGCGAAGAAGTTCGACTACATCAACCGCATTGTGAAACGCTTCCACTTACAGTCTATGAGGGTATGTAGACACACTCTCCCCCTTGCATCTCCATGGATAGATCATTGCGGGTGCATAGATTTTTTTTGTTTTCCATGCAATGATTCCCAACAGTGGCATCATGAGCCAGATCTGTGCGTAGATGATATGCACGAAAAGAACACAGAGAGTTCTGGACGGTGATAGTCATACTACTTACCACCATCGTCTTATTTTGATTCGGCGGTATTGTGGGATGAAGCGGCCGGGGCCAAACTTACATGTCCACGCACAGGAGACCGGTTCCACCGACAGACATGCAACTAGTTTTGCATGAAGGTGGCTGGCGGGTGTCTGTTTCTCCTACTTTAGTTGAATCAAATTTGACTACGGCCGGTCCTTGAAGAAGGTTAAGACAGCAAACTTGACGAATCACCATTGTGTTTTTTGCCGTAGGTAAGAAGGGTTTTTGCTAGAAGCCCGTAGCAGCCACGTAAAACTTGCAACAACAAAGTAGAGAACGTCAACTTGTTTTTGCAGGGTGTGTTGTGATGTGATATGGTCAAGACATGATGTGATAAAAGTTATTGTATGAGATGATCATGTTTTGTAAGTTATCGGCAACCGGAGGGAGCCTTATGGTTGTCTCTTTATTGTATGAAATGCGAACGCCATGTAATTGCTTTACTTTATCACTATGCTTTAGCAATAGTTGTAGAAGCAATAGTTGGCGAGACGACCATGACGTTACGATGGAGATCAAGGTGTCGAGCCGGTGACGATGGAGATCATGACGATGCTTTGGAGATGGAGATCAAAAGCAGGAGATGATGATGGCCATATCATGTCACATATTTTGATTGCATGTGATGTTTATCTTTTATGCATCTTATTTTGCTTCGTATGGCAGTAGCATTATAAGATGATCACTTCACTAAATTTCAAGGTAAAAGTGTTCTCCCTGAGTATGCACCGTTGCTACAGTTCTTCGTGTTGAGACACCACGTGATGATCGGGTGTAATAGACTCTACGTTCACATACAACGGGTGCAAGCCAGTTTTGCACATGCGGAATATTTGGGTTAAACTTGTCGAGCCTAGCATGTACAGACATTGCCTCGAAACACTGGAGACCGAAAGGTCAAACGTGAATCATATAGTAGATATGATCAACATAGAGATGTTCACCATTGATGACTACCCCATCTCACGTGATGATTGGACATGGACTAGTTGATTTGGATCACGTATCACTTAGATGACTTGAGGGATGTCTATTTAAGTGGGAGTTCTTAAGTAATTTGATTAATTGAACTTAATTTATCATGAACTTAGTCCTGATAGTATTTGCATACATATGTTGTAGATCAATGGCCCGTGCTACTGTTCCCCTGAATTTTAATGCGTTCCTAGAGAAAGCTAAGTTGAAAGATGATGGTAGCAACTACACGGACTAGGTCCGTAACTTGAGGGTTATCCTCATTGCCGCACAGAAGAATTATGTCCTTGATGCACCGCTTGGTGAAAGGCCTACTGCAGGAGCAGATGCTGATGTTTTGAACATCTGGCGAGCTCGATCCGTTGACTACTCGATAGTTTAGTGTGCCATGCTTTATGGCTCAGAACCGGGACTTCAAAGATGTTTTGAACGTCATGAAGCATATGAGATGTTCCAAGAGTTGAAGTTAATATTTCAAGCAAATGCCTAGGTTGAGAGATATGAAGTCTCCAACAAGTTCTATAGCTGCAAGATGGAGGAGAACAGTTCTGTCAGTGAACACATACTCAAAATTTCTGGGTCTTATAATCACTTGACTCAGCTGGGAGTTGATCTTCCAGTTGATTGTGTCATTGACAGAGTTTCTTCCATCACTGCCACCAAGCTACAAAGGCTTCGTGATGAACTATAATATGCAAGGGATGAACAAGACAATTCTTGAGCTCTTCACAATGCTTAAGGCCGCGGAGGTAGAAATCAAGAAGGAGCATCAAGTGCACTAGTTTCAAGAAAAAGGGCAAGGGAAAGAAATGGAACTTCAAGAAGAATCGCAAGCAAGTTGCCACTCCCGGGAAGAAGCCCAAAGCTGGACCCAAGCCTGAAACTGAGTGCTTCTACTACAAAGGGACTGGTCACTAGAAGCGGAACTACCCCAAGTATTTGGCGGATAAGAAGGATGGCAAAGTGAACAAATGTATATTTGATATACATGTTATGGATGTGTACCTTACTAATGCTCGTAGTAGCGCCTGGGTATTTGATACTGGTTCGGTTGCTCATATTTGTAACTTGAAACAGGAGCTACAGATTAAAGGAAGATTGGCTAAGGATGAGGTGACGATGCGCGTCGGGAATGGTTCCAAGGTCGATGTGTTCGCCGTCGGCACACTACTGAAGGAAATATGCCCTAGAGGCAATAATAAAGTTATTATTTATTTCCTTATATCATGATAAATGTTTATTATTCATGCTAGAATTGTATTAACCGGAAACATAATACATGTGTGAATACATAGACAAACAGAGTGTCACTAGTATGCCTCTACTAGACTAGCTCGTTAATCAAAGATGGTTATGTTTCCTAACCATGAACAAAGGGTTGTTATTTGATTAACAAGGTCACATCATTAGTTGAATGATCGATTGACATGACCCATTCCATTAGCTTAGCACACGATCGCTTAGTATGTTGCTACCGCTTTTATCCATGACTTATACATGTTCCTATAACTATGAGATTATGCAACTCCCGTTTACGGAGGAACACTTTGGTACTACCAAACGTCACAACGAATCGGGTGATTATAAAGGAGTACTACGTGTGTCTCCAAAGGCGATGTTGGGTTGGCGATTTCGAGATTAGGTTTTGTCACTCGATTGTCGGAGAGGTATCTCTCGGCCCTCTCGGTAATGCACATCACTTAAGCCTTGCAAGCACTACAACTAATGAGTTAGTTGTAAAATGATGTATAACGGAACGAGTAAAGAGACTTGCCGTGTAACGAGATTGAACTAGGTATTGATACCGACGATCGAATCTCGGGCAAGTAACATACCGATGACAAAGGAACAACGATGTTGTTATGCGGTCCGACCGACAAAGATCTTCGAGAATATGTAGGAACCAATATGGGCATCCAGGTCCCGCTGTTGGTTATTGACCGTGAATAGTTCTAGGTCATGTCTACATTGTTCTCGAACCGTAGGGTCCGCACGCTTAAGGTTACGGCGATGCTTATTATGAGTTTATGTATTTTGATGTACCGAAGGAGTTCGAGTCCCGGATGTGATCACGGACATGACGAGGAGTCTCGGAATGGTCGAGACATAAAGATTGATATATTGGAAGCCTATGTTTGGAGTTCGAATGGTTCCGCTAAAACGGAAATTACCGAGTACCGGAGGTTACCGAACCCCGGGAGGTAAATGGGCCATAGTGGGCCTTAGTGGAAAAGAGAAGGGCTGCCCTAGATGGGCTGCGCCTCCCCCTTCCCTAGTCCTATTAGGACTAGGAGAGGTGGCCGCCCCTCCTCCTCTTTTTCTCTCGGAATCCTAATTGAATAGGATTGGAGGGAGTCCTACTCCCGGAAGGAGTAGGACTCCTCCTGCGCCTCCCTCTCTTGGCCGGCGCCCCCTCCCCCCTGGCTCCTTTATATACGGGGGCAGGGGGGCACCTTGGGACACACAAGTTGATCGTGAGATCGTTCCTTAGCCGTGTGCGGTGCCCCCCTCCACCATATTCCACCTCGGTTATACCGTCGCGAAGCTTAGGCGAAGCCCCGCGCCGTGAAACATCAAGATCGCCACCACGCCGTCAGGTCGACGGAACTCTCCTCGACACTCGGCTGGATCGAGTACGAGGGACGCCATCGAGCTGTACGTGTGTCAAGAACTCGGGGCGCCGGAGTAACGGCGCCGGATCGGTCGGATCGCGAGGAGAACGACGACTACTTCCTCTACGCCAGATCGCTCCGCCGGGTCTACAAGGGTATGTAGACAACACTCTCCCTCTCGTTGCTATACATCACCATGATCTTGCGTGTGCGAGGAAAAATTTTGAAATTACTACGCTCCCCAACAAGGGCATCCGAGCCTAGGTTTTTATGGTTTGATGTTTTGCACGAGTAGAACACAAGTGAGTTGTGGGCGATACAAGTCATACTACCTACCAAAGATGTCATACTTTGGTTCAGCGGTATTGTGAGATGAAGCGCCTGGACCGACATTACGCCAGACGCTTACGCGAGACTGGTTTCACCGCCACGAGCACTCGCTGCTTAAAGGTGACTGGTGGGTGCTGTCTCTCTCACTTTAGTTGAACTGTGTGGCTACGCCCGTCCTTGAGAAGGTTAAAACGAGTCTATTTGACGAAGTATCGCTGTGGTTTTGATGCGAGGTGAGACTGGTTCTTGCTTAAGCCCGTAGCAGCCACGTAAAATTTGCAACAACAAAGTAGAGGACGCCTAACTTGTTTTTGCAGGCATGTTGTGATGTGATATGGTCAAGACGTGATGCTATATTTTATTGTATGAGATGATCATGTTTTGTAACCGGTTATCGCAATCGGCTGGAGCCATATGGTTGTCGCTTATTGTATGCAATGCAATCGCTTCTGTAATGCTTTACTTTATCACTAAACGGTAGCGATAGTCGAGAAGCATAAGTTTGGCGAGACGACAACGATGCTACGATGGAGATCAAGGTGTCGCTACGGTGACGATGGTGATCATGGTGGTGCCGCAAGATGGAGATCATGAAGCACAAGATGATGATGACCATATCATATCACTTATATTGATTTGCATGTGATGTTTATCCTTTATGCATCTTATCTTGCTTTGATTGACGGTAGCATTATAAGATGATCTCTCACTAAATTATCAAGAAGTGTTCTCCCGAGTATGCACCGCTGCCAAAGTTCGTCGTGCCTGCACACCACGTGATGATCGGGTGTGATAAGCTCTACGTCCATCTACAACGGTGCAAGCCAGTTTTGCACACGCAGAATACTCGGGTTATACTTGACGAGCCTAGCATATGCAGATATGGCCTCGAACACGGAGACCGAAAGGTCGAGCGTGAATCATATAGTAGATATGATCAACATAAGATGTTCACCATTGAAAACTACTCCATCTCACGTGATGATCGGTTATGGTTTAGTTGATTTGGATCGCGTGATCACTTAGATGACTAGAGAGATGTCTGTCTAAGTGGGAGTTCTTAAGTAATATGATTAATTGAACTTAAATTTATCATGAACTTAGTCCCGTAGTATTTTGCAAATTATGTTGTAGATCAATAGCTCGCGTTGTTGCTTTCATATGTTTGTTTTTGATATGTTCCTAGAGAAAATTGTGTTGAAAATGTTAGTAGCAACGATGCGGATTCGATCCGTGATCGGAGGTTTATCCTCATTGCTGCACGTAAGAATTATGTCCTTAATGCACCGCTAGGTGACGGACCTATTGCAGAGCGGATGCAAACGTTATGAACGTTTGGCTAGCTCAATATGATGACTACTAGATAGTTTAAGTGCACCATGCTTAACAGCTTAGAATCGGACTTCAAAGATGTTTTGAACATTATGGACCATATGAGATGTTCCAGAATTGAAGTTAATATTTCAAGCAAATACCGAGTTGAGAGATATGAAGTCTCCAACAAGTTCTATAGCTAAAAGATGGAGGAGAATCGCTCAACTAGTGAGCATGTGCTCGATTGTGCGGGTACATCAATCGCTTGAATCAAGTGGGAGTTAATCTTCCGATAAGATAGTGATTGATGAATTCTTTAGTCACCATCACCAAGTTAGTAGAACTTCGTGATGAACTATATTATGCAAGGATGACGAAAATGATTCCGAGCTCTTCGTGATGTTGAAATCGACGAAGGTAGAAATCAAGAAAGAGCATCAAGTGTTGATGGTTGACAAGATCACTAGTTTCAAGAAAAGGGCAAAGGAAAGAAAGGGTAACTTCAAGTAGATTGACAAGCAAGTTGTCACTCCCACGAAGAAGCCCAAAGCTGAACCAAAGCCTGAAACCGAAAGTGCTTAATCGCAAAGGAAATGGTCACGGAAGCGGAACTGCCCTAAATATTTGGTGGATAAGAAGGATGGCAAAGTGAAAAAGGGTATATTTGATATCTGGTGTTTGATGTGTACTTTACTAGTGTTTATAGCAACCCCTCGGTATTTGGTACTGGTTCGGTTGCTAAGAGTAGTAACTCAAACGGAGTTGCGTAATAAATGAAACTAGTTAAGGTGAAGTGACGATGTGTGTTGAAAGTAGTTTCAAGATTGATATGATCATCATCGCACACTCCCTATACTTTCGGGATTGGTGTTGAACCTAAATAAATGTTATTTGGTGTTTGCGCTGAGCATGAATATGATTTGATCATGTTTATTGCAATACGCTTATTCATTTAAGTAAGAGAATAAAACTGTTATTCTGCTTACATGAATAAAACCTTATATGGTTACACACCCAATGAAAATGGTTCATTGGATCTCGATCGTAGTGATACACATATTCATAATATTGAAACCAAAAGATGCAAAGTTAATAATGATAGTGCAACTTATTTGTGGTAATCGCCGCTTAGGTCATATTGGTGTAAAGCGATGAAGAAACTCCATCTTGATGGGATTTTGGAATCACTTGATTATGAATCACTTGATGCTTATGAACCGTGCCTTTTGGGCAAGATGACTAAAACTCGTTCTCGGAACAATGGAACAAGCTCTCGACTTATTGGAAATAATACATACCGATGTATGCGATCCAATGAGTGTTGATGCTCGTGGCAAGTATCGTTATTTTTCGACCTTCACAAGATGATTTGAGCAGATATGGGTATATCTACTTGATGAAACATAAGTCCGAAATAGTTGAAAGGTTCAAAGAATTTCAGAGTGAAGTGGAAAAATCATCGTGACAAGAAAATAAGATTTCTACGATCTGATCATGAGACAAATATTTGAGTTACGAGTTTGGTCTTCAATTAAAACAATGTGGAATAGTTTCACAAATTCATGCCACCGAACACCACATCATAATGGTGTGTCCGAACGTCATAACCGTACTTTATTGGATATAGTACAATCTATGATGTTTCTACTTGATTTACCAATATCGTTTTGGGATCATGCATTAGAGACAGCTGCATTCACGTTAAATAGGGCACCATCTAAACCGCTGAGACGACACTATATGAACTGTGGTTTAGCAAGAAACCAAAGTTGTCGTTTCTTAAAGTTTGGGGCTGCGATGCTTATGTGAAAAGTTTCATCCTGATAAGCTCAAACCCAAATCGGAGAAGTGCGTCTTCATAGAATACCCAAAGGAAATTGTTGGGTACACCTTCTATCACAGATCCGAAGGCAAGACATTTGTTGCTAAGAATGGATCCTTTCTAGAGAAGGAGTTTCTCTCGAAAGAAGTGAGTGGGAGGAAAGTAGAACTTGATGAGGTAATTGTACCTTCTCCTTATTGAAAGTAGTTCATCACGTAAATCTGTTCTCGTGACTACTACACCAATTAGTGAGGAAGCTAATGATGATGATCATGTAACTTCGATCAAGTTACTACCGAATCTCGAGGTAAACCAGAGTAAGATCCGCACCGGTGTGGTACGGTAATCCTGCTCGGAAGTCATGTAACTAGAACATGATGAACCTACGAACTATGAGGAAGCGATGATGAGCCCAGATTCCGCAGAATGGTTTGAGGCCATGAAATCGAGATATGATCCATGGATGAGAACAAAGTATGGACTTTGATGGATTTGCCCGATGATCGGCAAACCATAGAAAATAAATGGATCTTCAAGAGGAAGACGGACGCGATAGTAGTGTTACTATCTACAAAGCTCGACTTGTCGCAAAAAGGTTTTTGACAAGTTCAAGGTGTTGACTACAATGAGATTTTCTCAACTCAGTAGCGATGCTTAAGTCTGTCCGAATCATGTTAGCAATTGCCACAATTTATGAAATTTGGCAAATGGATGTAAAGACTGCATTCTGAATGGATTTACGGAAGAAGAGTTGTATATGATGCAACCGAAGGTTTTATCGATCCAAAGGAGCTAACAAAGTGTGCAAGCTCCGGCGATCCATATATGGACTGGTGCAAGCATCTCGAGTTGGAATAAACGCTTTGATAGTGTGATCAAAGCATTTGGGTTTGTGAGACTTTTGGAGAAGCTCAGATTTACAAGAAAGTGAGTGGGAGCTGTAGCATTTCGATATTATATGTGGATGACATATTGCTGATCGGAAATGATATAAAATTCTGGATAGCATAAAGGATACTTGAACAAGAGTTTTCAAAGAAAGACCTCGGTAAAGCTACTTACATATTGAGCATCAAGATCTATAGAGATAGATCAAGATGCTTGATAAGTTTTTTCAATGAGTACATACCTTGACAAAATTTTGAAGTAGTTCAAAATGAAACAAATAAAGAAAGAGTTCTTGCCGTGTTACAAGGTGTGAAATTGAGTAAGACTCAAAACCCGACCACAAGCAGAAGATAGAAAGAGAATGAAAGTCATTCACTATGCCTTGGCCATAGTTTCTATAAAGTATGCCATGCTGTGTACCGGATCTATTGTATACCCTGACCGAAGTTTAGCAAAGGAGTACAATAGTGATCTAGGAGTAGATCATCGACAGCGGTCAAAATTATCCTTAGTGGAATAAGGATATGTTTTCGATTATGGAAGTGACAAAAGGTTCGTAAGTAAAGGGTTACGTCGATGCAAGTTTTGACACCGATCCGATGACTCTAAGTCTCGATCTAGATACATATTGAAAGTGGGAGCAATTAGCTAGAGTAGCTTCGCAAGAGCATTGTAAACATAGAAAAATTGCAAAATACATAACGGATCTGAATGTGAAAGACCCGCTGACTAAGACTCTCTCACAAACAAAACATGATCACACCTTAGTACTCTTTGGGTGTTAATCACATAGCGATGTGAACTAGATTACTGAATCTAGTAAACCTTTTGGTGTTGGTCACATAGCGATGTGAACTATGGGTGTTAATCGCATGATGATGTGAACTATCGATGTTAATCACATTGTGATGTGATCTAGATTATTGACTCTAGTGCAAGTGGGAGATCAAGGAAATATGCCCTAGAGGCAATAATAAAGTTATTATTTATTTCCTTATATCATGATAAATGTTTATTATTCATGCTAGAATTGTATTAACCGGAAACATAATACATGTGTGAATACATAGACAAACAGAGTGTCACTAGTATGCCTCTACTAGACTAGCTCGTTAATCAAAGATGGTTATGTTTCCTAACCATGAACAAAGGGTTGTTATTTGATTAACAAGGTCACATCATTAGTTGAATGATCTGATTGACATGACCCATTCCATTAGCTTAGCACACGATCGTTTAGTATGTTGCTACTGCTTTTATCCATGACTTATACATGTTCCTATAACTATGAGATTATGCAACTCCCGTTTACCGGAGGAACACTTTGGGTACTACCAAACGTCACAACGAATCGGGTGATTATAAAGGAGTACTACAGGTGTCTCCAAAGGCGATGTTGGGTTGGCGATTTCGAGATTAGGTTTTGTCACTCGATTGTCGGAGAGGTATCTCTGGGCCCTCTCGGTAATGCACATCACTTAAGCCTTGCAAGCACTACAACTAATGAGTTAGTTGTAAAATGATGTATAACGGAACGAGTAAAGAGACTTGCCGTAACGAGATTGAACTAGGTATTGATACCGACGATCGAATCTCGGGCAAGTAACATACCGATGACAAAGGGAACAACGATGTTGTTATGCGGGTCGACCGACAAAGATCTTCAGAGAATATGTAGGAACCAATATGGGCATCCAGGTCCCGCTGTTGGTTATTGACCGTGAATAGTTCTAGGTCATGTCTACATTGTTCTCGAACCGTAGGGTCCGCACGCTTAAGGTTACGGCGGCGCTTATTATGAGTTTATGTATTTTGATGTACCAAGGAGTTCGAGTCCCGGATGTGATCACGGACATGACGAGGAGTCTCGGAATGGTCGAGACATAAAGATTGATATATTGGAAGCCTATGTTTGGAGTTCGGAATGGTTCCGGTAAAACGGAAATTATCGGAGTACCGGAGGTTACGGAACCCCGGAGGTAAATGGGCCATAGTGGGCCTTAGTGGAAAAGAGAAGGGCTGCCCTAGATGGGCTGCGCGCCCCCTTCCCCTAGTCCTATTAGGACTAGGAGAGGTGGCCCCCTCCTCCTCTTTTCTCTCCGGGAATCCTAATTGAATAGGATTGAGGGAGTCCTACTCCCGGGAGTAGGACTCCTCCTGCGCCTCCCTCTCTTGGCCGGGCCCCTCCCCCTGGCTCCTTTATATACGGGGGCAGGGGGGCACCTTGGGACACACAAGTTGATCGTGAGATCGTTCCTTAGCCGCAGCGTGCCCCTCCACCATATTCCACCTCGTTATACTGTCGCAAGCTTAGGCGGCCCTCGCGCCGGTGAAACATCAAGATCGTCACCACGCCGTCAGGTCGACGGAACTCTCCTCGACACTCGGCTGGATCGAGTACGAGGGACGCCATCGAGCTGTACGTGTGTCAAGAACTCGGGGCGCCGAGTAACGGCGCCGGATCGGTCGGATCGCGAGGAGAACGACGACTACTTCCTCTACGCTGTGATCGCTTCCGCTTCGGGTCTACAAGGGTATGTAGACAACACTCTCCCCTCTCGTTGCTATACATCACCATGATCTTGCGTGTGCGTAGGAAAAATTTTGAAATTACTACGTTCCCCAACAACTACCTCTACATCTACATTCTGGATTAGTTTTAGACTTGAATAATTGTAATTTGGTGCCAGCATTGAGCATGAACATTATATCTGGATCTTGTTTAGTGCGAGACAGTTAATCATTTTAATCAGAGAATAAAGGTTGTTCTATTTATATGAGTAATATCTTTTATGGTCATGCACCCTTGAAGAGTGGTCTATTTCTATTGAATCTCGATTGTGGTGATACACATATTCATAATATTGATGCGAAAAGATGCAAAGTTTATAATGATAGTGCAACATATTTGTGGCACTGTCGTTTAGGTCATATTGGTGTAAAGCGCATGAAGAAACTCCATGCAGATGGACTTTTGGAATCACTTGATTATGAATCATTTGATACTTGTGAACCATGCCTCATGGGCAAGATGACTAAAACACTTTTCTCCGGAACAATGGAGCGAGCCAATGACTTATTGAAAATAATACATACTGATGTATGCGGTCTGATGAGTGTTGAGGCACGCGGCGGGTATCGTTATTTTCTGACCATCACAGATGATTTGAGCAGATATGGGAATATCTACTTAATGAAACACAAGTCTAGAACATTCGAAAAGTTCAAAGAATTTCAGAGTGAAGTGGAGAATCATCGTAACAAGAAAATAAAGTTTCTACGATATGATCGCGGAGGCGAATGTTTGAGTTACGAGTTTGGCCTTCATTTAAAACAATGTGGAGTAGTTTCACAACTCACGCCACCTGGAACACCACAGCGTAATGACGTGCCCGAACATCGTAACCATACTTTATTAGATATGGTGCGATCTATGATGTCTGATGTCTACTACACAACCTTCTTCTTGTAGACGTTGTTGGGCCTGCAAGTGCACAGGTTTGTAGGACAGTAGCAAATTTCCCTCAAGTGGATGACCTAAGGTTTATCAATCCGTAGGAGGCGTAGGATGAAGATGGTCTCTCTCAAGCAACCCTGCAACCAAGTAACAAAAGTCTCTTGTGTCCCCAACACACCCAATACAATGGTAAATTGTATAGGTGCACTAGTTCGGCGAAGAGATGGTGAAACAAGTGCAATATGGATGGTAGATATAGGTATTTGTAATCTGAAATAATAAAAACAGCAAGGTAACAAGTGATAAACGTGAGCGTAAACGGTATTGCAATGATAGGAAACAAGGCCTAGGGTTCATACTTTCACTAGTGTAAGTTCTCTCAACAATAATAACATATATAGATAATATGACAAGCCCTCAACATGCGACAAAGAGTCACTCCGAAGCCACTAATAGCGGAGAACAAACGTAGAGATTATGGTCGGGTACGAAACCACCACAAAGATATTCTTTCGGATCCATCTATAAAAGAGTTCGTACTAGAATAACACCTTAAGATACAAATCAACCAAAACCCTAATGTCACCTAGATACTCCATTGTCACCTCAAGTATCTGTGGGCATGATTATATGATATGCATCACACAATCTCAGATTCACCCAACCAACATAAAAGTACTTCAAAGAGTGCCCCAAAGTTTCTACCAGAGAGTCAAGAACGTGTGCCAACCCCTATGCATAGGTTCCCAAGTGTCACGAAACCCGCAAGTTGATCACCAAAACATACATCAAGTGGCACATGATATCCCATTGTCACCACAGATAATCACGGCAAGACATACATCAAGTGTTCTCATAAAGACTCAATCCGATAAGAAAACTTCAAAGGGGAAACTCAATTCATCACAAGAGAGTAGAGGGGGAGAAACATCATAAGATCCAACTACAATAGCAAAGCTCGGGATACATCAAGATCGTGCCATAGAGGAAACACAAGAGAGAACATGAGAGAGAGAGAGATCAAACACATAGCTACTGATACATACCCTCAGCCCTGAGGGTGAACTACTCCCTCCTCGTCATGGATAGCACCGGATGATGAAGATGGCCTCGGTGATGGGATCCCCCTCGGCAGGTGCGGAACAGGTCCCGATTGGTTTTGGTGGCTACATAGGCTTGTGGCGCGAACTCTCGATCTATCTTCTGCTCGGAAGTTTTAGGGCACGAGGTATATATGGTGCAGGAGAACGTCGGTGGAGCTACGGGCCCCCACGAGGCGGGGGCGCGCCGTGGGAGGAGGGCCCCCACCCTCATGAGCACCTCCCGTATCTTCCGACGTGGGGTCCAAGTCCATCGTGGGTTTCCTTCCAAAAATAACTTCTCCAGCTTGATTTTGTTCCGCTTTGACTCCGTCGATATTCCTTTTCCTCAAACACCGAAATAGGCATAAAACAGCAAATCTGGGCTGGGCCTCCGGTTAATAGGTTAGTCCCAAAAATAATATAAAAGTGGATAATAAAGCCCAATATTGACTAAAACAGTAGATAAAGTAGCATGGAGCAATCAAAAATTATAGATACGTTGGAGACGTATCAAGCATCCCAAGCTTAATTCCTGCTCGTCCTCGAGTAGGTAAATGATAAAAAAAAGAATTTTTGATGCGGAGTGATACTTTGGCATAATTTCAATGCAAATCTTCTTAATTGTGATATGAATATTCAGATCCGAAAGATTCAAGACAAAAGTTCATATTGACATAAAAATAATAATACTTCAAGCATACTAATCAAAGCAATCATGTCTTTTCAAAATAACATGGCCAAAGAAAGTTCATCCCTACAAAATCATATAGTTAGGCTATGCTTCATTTTCGTCACACAAAGATGTTCCCAACTTCTATACCCCCGATGACAAGCCAAACAATTGTTTCATACTCAAATAATCTCAAAAAAATTCAACCTTCACGCAATACATGAGCGTGAGCACTATGGGTGGAATAGAATATGATGATGGGGATTGTGTGGAGAAGACAAAAAAGGAGAAAGTCTCACGTTGACGAGGCTAATCAACGGGCTATGGAGATGCCCATCAATTGATGTCAACATGAGGAGTAGGGATTGCCATGCAACGGATGCACTAGAGCTATGAATGCTCAACAAAAGAAAACTAGTGGGTGTGCATCCAACTTGCTTGCTCACGAAGACCTAGGGCATTTGAGGAAGCTCATCGTAGGAATATACAAGCCAAGTTCTATAATGAAAAATTCCCACTAGTATAAAAAAGACAACTTATGAGACTCACTACATGAGGAGCAAGGTGCTACTTTGAAGCACAATATATGAGACTCACTACATGAAGAACAAGGTTCTACTTTGAAGCACAAGTGTGGAAAAGAGATAGTAGCATTGCCCCTTTTTTTTTATTTTTTTGGGCCTTTCTTTTTTTCTTTTTGGCCTTTCTTCTTTTTTTGGGGCCTTTCTTTTTTTTGGCCTTTCTCTTTTTTTGATTGGGCAATGCTCTAATAATGATGATCATCACACTTCTATTGATTACAACATAAGGATTACAACTCGAAACTTAGAACAAGATATGACTCTATATGAATGCCTCCGGCGGTGTACCGGGATGGTGCAATGAATCAAGAGTGACATGTATGGAAAATAATGCATGGTGGCTTTTCCACAAATACGATGTCAACTACAAGATGATGCAATGGCAATATGACAAAAGTAATGTATGTCATGATGATGATGGTGGAAGTTGCATGGCAATATATCTCGGAATGGCTATGGAAATGCCATGATAGGTAGGTATGGTGGCTGTTTTGAGGAAGATAATAGGAGGTTTATGTGTGATAGAGCGTATCGTATCACGGGGTTTGGATGCACCGGCGAAGTTTGCACCAACTTTCAAGGTGAGAAAGGGCAATGCACGCTACCGAAGAGGCTTGCAAAGGCGGAAAGGTGAAAGTGCGTATAATCCATGGACTCAAATTAGTCAAAAGAACTCATATACTTACAGCAAAAATTTAGAAGTCATCAAAAATCAAGTACTACGCGCATGCTCCTAGGGGGATAGATTGGTAGGAAAAGACCATCGCTCGTCCCCGACCGCCACTCATAAGGATGCACAAGCCAGGTACACTTCATGCTTCAAATTTGTTACACAACTTTAACCATACGTGCATGCTACGGGACTTGCAAACTTCAACACAAGCATTCATTGAATTCATAATCACCCAACTAGCACGACTATGATATTATCACCTCCATATCTCAAAACAATTATCAAGCATCAAACTTATCTTAGTATTCAATTCACTCAAAAGAAAATTTCACATATCTTGAACACCAAGTATATTAACATTAAGCAAATTACCATGCTATTAACGACTCTCAAAATAATCTAAGTGAAGCATGAGAGATCAATAGTTTCTTTATAACAAAACCACCACCGTGCTCTAAAAGATACAAGTGAAGTACTAGAGCAAAAATTATCACGCTCAAAAGATATAAGTGAAGTACTATGAGCAAAAACTATCAAGCTCAAAAGATATAAGTGAAGCACATAGAGTATTCTAGCAAATTCCAATTTGTTAAGGCTCTCTCTCATTAAAGAATTTCAGATCTTGATACTTATTCAAACAGCAAGCAAAGCTAAAGAAAACTACATTGCAAGGATAGCACAACTCATGTGAAGAAGCAAAAACTTAGGCTCAATCGATACTAACCGATAGTTGTTGAAGAAGAAAGGTGGGATGCCTACCGGGGCATCCCCAAGCTTAGATGCCTGAGACTTCTTGAAATATTATCTTGGGGTGCCTTGGGCATCCCCAAGCTTGAGCTTTTGTGTCTCCTTAATTCCTCTCATATCATGGTTTCTCTTCTTTTTATCAAAAGCTTGATTCACAACAAACTCAACAAGAACTCGTGAGATAGGTTAGTATAAACCAATGCAAAACCTTATCATTTTCTACTGTAACAAATCACTAAAATTATTATTCAACATTTCACACTAAATGCCTCTGCATATTTAATACTCCTATCTTCAAATAGAATCATTAAACAAGCAAACATATGCAAACAATGCAACCATAACAGCAATCTGCCAAAACTGTACAGTCTGTAAAGAATGCAAGAGTATCAATACTTACCTGACTCCAAAAATTATGAACTAAAATTCCCACTGTAATAAATTTATCATAGCTCAATATGCAAAAATATTCAACGTTATACCATGCTCTGACTTTTCTAGGGAATTTTTGCAACAGCGGTAAACTTTCTGTTTTCAAATAGCAACATGTATACTAGCAAAATAAGCATGGCAAAGGCTATCCTTGACTTATTTATTGAAACTAAAGATGCAAAACATTATTCTAACTAACAGCAAGCAAACACTAACAATAGAAATTGACGCTCCAAGCAAAACACATATCATGTGGTGAATAAAAATATAGCTCCAAGTAAAGTTACCGATGAACGAAGACGAAAGAGGGGATGCCTTCCGGGGCATCCCCAAGCTTAGGCTCTTGGTTGTCCTTGAATATTTCCTTGGGGTGACTTGGGCATCCCCAAGCTTAGGCTCTTTCCACTCCTTATTCCATTGTCCATCGAGTCTTTACCCAAAACTTGAAAACTTCAACCACACAAAACTCAAAACAAAACTCGTAAGCTCCATTAGTATAAGAAAATAAAACCACCACTTAGGTACGGCAATTAACTCATTCTAAATTCATATTGGTGCAATATCTACTGTATTCTAACTTCTCTATGGTTCATACCACTTAATACTAGCCATAGATGCATCAAAATAAGCAAACAACACATAGAAAACAGAATCTGTCAAAAACAGAACAGTCTGTAGTAATCTGTATAAAACGTATACTTCTGGAACCCCAAAAATTATTAAATAAATTTATGTACCTGAGCAATTTGTCTATTAATCATCTGCAAAAAGAATCAACCTAAAAGCACTCTCCAGTAAAAAATGGCAGCTATTCTGGTGAGCACTAAAGTTTCTGTTTTTCACAGCAAGATCACATAAACTTCACCCAAGTCTTCCCAAAGGTTCTACTTGGCACTTTATTGAAACAAAAGCTATAAAACATGATTACTACAGTATCATAATCATGTGGACACACAAAAACAGTAAGGATAAATATTGGGTTGTCTCCCAACAAGCGCTTTTCTTTAATGCCTTTTAGCTAGGCATGATGATGATAATGATGCTCACATAAAAGATAAGAATTGAAACATAACGGGAGCATCATGAAGCATATGACTAGCACATTTAAGTCTAACCCACTTCCTATGCATAGGGATTTTATGAGCAAACAACTTATGGGAACAATAATCAACTAGCATAGGATGGCACAACAAGCATAACTTCAAGAATTTAAGCACATACAGAGGAAACTTGACATTATTGCAATTCCTACAAGCATATGTTCCTCCCTCATAATAATTTTCAGTAGCATCATGAATGAATTCAACAATATAACCAGCACCTAAAGCATTCTTTTCATGATCTACAAGCATAGAAAATTCTCTACTGTCCACATAAGCAAACCTTTTCTTTATAGCATACGTATCATCACAATAATCATCATAAATAGGAGGCATGCTTTCATCATAGTAAATTTGCTCATCAAAGCTTGGGAGACAAAAAATATCATCTTCATCAAACATAGCTTCCCCAAGCTTGTGGCCTTGCATATCATTAGCATCATGGATATTCAAGGAATTCATACTAACAACATTGCAATCATGCTCATCATATAAAAACATTCTATAGATTTCTTCTTCTAGCACTTGAGCACAATTATCCTTTCCATCATACTCACGAAAAAGATTAAAAAGGTGAAGCGTTTGAGACAAACTTAATTCCATTTTTTTTGTAATTTTCTTTTATAGACTAACTAGTGTTAAAACAAGAAATAAAAATATTCGATTGCAAGATCTAAAGATATACCTTCACTTACCTAGCCTCCCCGGCAACGGCGCCAGAAAAGAGCTTGATGTCTACTACACAACCTTCTTCTAGACGTTGTTGGGCCTGCAAGTGCACAGGTTTGTAGGACAGTAGCAAATTTCCCTCAAGTGGATGACCTAAGGTTTATCAATCCGTAGGAGGCGTAGGATGAAGATGGTCTCTCTCAAGCAACCCTGCAACCAAATAACAAAAAGTCTCTTGTGTCCCCAACACACCCAATACAATGGTAAATTGTATAGGTGCACTAGTTCGGCAAAGAGATGGTGAAACAAGTGCAATATGGATATTAGATATAGGTATTTGTAATCTGAAATAATAAAAACAGCAAGGTAACAAGTGATAAACGTGAGCGTAAACGGTATTGCAATGATAGGAAACAAGGCCTAGGGTTCATACTTTCACTAGTGTAAGTTCTCTCAACAATAATAACATAGATAGATAATATGACAAGCCCTCAACATGAGACAAAGAGTCACTCCGAAGCCACTAATAGCGGAGAACAAACATAGAGATTATGGTCGGGTACGAAACCACCACAAAGCTATTCTTTTGGATCAATCTATAAAAGAGTTCGTACTAGAATAACACCTTAAGATACAAATCAACCAAAACCCTAATGTCACCTAGATACTCCATTGTCACCTCAAGTATCCGTGGGCATGATTATACGATATGCATCACACAATCTCAGATTCATCCAACCAACATAAAAGTACTTCAAAGAGTGCCCCAAAGTTTCTACCGGAGAGTCAAGAACGTGTGCCAACCCCTATGCATAGGTTCCCAAGTGTCACGAAACCCGCAAGTTGATCACCAAAACATACATCAAGTGGCACATGATATCCCATTGTCACCACAAATAATCACGGCAAGACATACATCAAGTGTTCTCATAAAGACTCAATCCGATAAGAAAACTTCAAAGTGGAAACTCAATTCATCACAAGAGAGTAGAGGGGGAGAAACATCATAAGATCCAACTACAATAGCAAAGCTCGATACATCAAGATCGTGCCATAGAGGAAACACGAGAGAACACGAGAGAGAGAGAGAGATCAAACACATAGCTATCGGTACATACCCTCAGCCCGAGGGTGAAATATTCCCTCCTCGTCATGGATAGCGCCGGATGATGAAGATGGCCTCCGTGATGGGATCCCCCTCCGGCTGTGGTGCCGGAACAGGTCCCGATTGGTTTTAGTGGCTCAGGGCTTGTGGCGGCGGAACTCCCGATCTATCTTCTGCTCGGAAGTTTTAGGGCACGAGGTATATATGGGTGCAGGAGAACGTCGGTGGAGCTATGGGGCCCCACGAGGCAGGGGGCGCCCAGGGGGAGGGCGCGCCCCCACCCTCGTGAGCACCTCCCGTATCTTCTGACACGGGGTCCAAGTCCATCAGGTGGGTTTCCTTCCAAAAATAACTTCTCAAGTTGATTTTGTTCCGTTTTGACTCCGTCTGATATTCCTTTTCCTCGAAACACCGAAATAGGCATAAAACAGCAAATTTGGGCTGGGCCTCTGGTTAATAGGTTAGTCCCAAAAATAATATAAAAGTGGATAATAAAGCCAATATTGCCTAAAACAGTAGATAAAGTAGCATGGAGCAATCAAAAATTATAGATACGTTGGAGACGTATCAATGTCTCTTACCGATTTACCACTATCGTTTTGGGGTTGTGCATTAGAGACAACTGCATTCACGTTAAATAGGGCATAGTCTAAATCCGTTGAGACGACACCGTATGAACTGTGGTTTGGCAAGAAATCTAAGCCGTCGTTTCTTAAAGTTTGGGGCTGCGACACTTATGTCAAAAGGCTTCAGCCTGATAAGCTCGAACCCAAATCAGAGAAGTGCGTCTTCATAGGATACCCTAAAGAAACAATTGGGTACACCTTCTACCACAGATCCGAAGGCAAGATCTTTGTTGCCAAGAATGGAACATTTTTAGAGAAGGAGTTTCTCTCGAAAGAAATGAGTGGGAGGAAATTAGAACTTGATGAGGTAACTATACCTTCTCTCAATTCGGAAAGTAGCACATCAGAGAAATATGTTCCTGTGATGCCTACACCAACTAGAGAGGAAGCTAATGATGATGATCATGAAACTTTAGATCAAGTTACTACTAGACCTCGTAGGTCGAACAGAGCATGTTCTGCACCAGAGTGGTACGTCAATCCTGCCCTGGAAGTCTTGTTACTAGACCAGGGCAAACCTATGAACTATGAAGAAGCTATGATGAGCCCAGATTCTGATAAATGGCTTGAGGCCATGAAATATGAGATAAGATCCATGTATGAGAACAAAGTGTGGACTTTGCTGGACTTGCCCTATGATCGGCAAGCCATTGAGAATAAACGGATCTTCAAGAAGAAGACTGAAGCTGATGGTAATGTCACCGTCCACAAAGCTGAACTTGTCACGAAAGGTTTTCGAACAGGTCAAGGGTTGACTACGATGAGACCTTCTTACCCGTAACGATGCTTAAGTCAGTCTGAATCATGTTAGCAATTGCCGCATTTTATGATTATGAAATTTGGCAAATGGACGTCAAAACTGCATTCCTTAATGGGTTTCTTAAAGAAGAGTTGTATATGATGCAACCAGAAGGTTTTGTTGGTCCTAAAGGTGCTAACAAAGTGTGCAAGCTCCAGCGATCCATCTGTGAACTAGTGCAAGCATCTCGGAGTTGGAATACGCTTTGATGAGGTGATCAAAGCATATGGTTTTATACAGACTTTTGGTGAAGCCTGTATTTACGAGAAAGTGAGTGGGAGCTCTGTAGCATTTCTGATATTATATGTAGATGACATATTGTTGATTGGAAATAATATAGAATTTCTGGATTGCATAAAAGGATACTTGAATAAGATTTTTTTTCAATGAAAGACCTCGGTGAAGGTGCTTATATATTGGGCATCAAGATCTATAGAGATAGATCAAGACCCTTAATAGGACTTTCACAAAGCACATATATTGACAAAGTTTTGAAGAAGTTCAAAATGGATCAGCCAAAGAAAGGGTTCTTGCATGCGTTACAAGGTGTGAAGTTGAGTCAGACTCAAAGCCCGACCACTACAGAAGATAGAGAGAAAATGAAAGTCATTCCCTATGCCTCAGCCATAGGTTCTATCATGTATGCTATGCTGTGTACCAAACCTGATGTGTGCCTTGCCATAAGTCTGGCAGGGAGGTACCAAAGTAATCCACGAGTGGATCACCGGACAACGGTCAAGAACATCCAGAAGTACCTGAAAAGGACCAAGGATATGTTTCTCGTTTATGGAGGTGACAAAGAGCTCGTCATAAATGGTTATGTCGATGCTAGCTTTGACACTGATCCGGATGACTCTAAGTCACAAACTGGATACGCATTTATATTGAATGGTGGAGCTGTCAGTTGGTGCAGTTCCAAGCATAGCATTGTGGCAGGATCTACGTGTGAAGCGGAGTACATAGCTGCTTTGGAAGCAGCAAATGAAGGAGTCTGGATGAAGGAGTTCATATCTGATCTGGGTGTACTACCTTGTGCATCGGGTCCAATGAAAATCTTTTGTGACAACACTGGAGCAATTTCCATGGTGAAGGAATCCAGGTTTCACAAGAGAACCAAACACATCAAGAGACACTTCAACTCCATTCTTGAACAAATCAAGGATGGAGAAATAGAAATTTGCAAGATACATACGGATCTGAATGTGGCAGACCCGTTCACTAAGCCTCTTCCGCAAGCAAAACATGATCAACGCCAAGACTCCATGGGTGTTAGATTCATTACAATTTAATCTAGATTATTGACTCTAGTGCAAGTGGGAGACTAAAGGAAATATGCCCTAGAGGCAATAAAAGTTGTTATTTTATACTAGAATTGGACATGAGTTGTATTGACTCTAGTACTTCCTTATTCCTGGTAAAGGTTTATTATTTATGCTAGAATTGTATTGATCGAACCTTAATACATGTGTGAATACATAAACAAACAACGTGTCCCTAGTGAGCCTCTACTAGACTAGCTCGTTGATCAAAGATGGTTAAGGTTTCCTAACCATGGACATGAGTTTTCAGTTAATAAAGGGATCAGATCATTAGGAGAATGATGTGATGGACACGACCCATCCGTTAGCTTAGCATAATGATCGTTCAGTTTTATTGCTATTGCTTTCTTCGTGTCAAATACATATTCATTTGACTATGAGATTATGCAACTCCCGGATACCGGAGGAATGCCTTGTGTGCTATCAAACGTCCTAACGTAACTGGGTGATTATAAAGATGCTCTATAGGTATCTCCGAAGGTGTTTGTTCAGTTGGCATAGATCGAGACTAGGATTTGTCACTCCGAGTATCAGAGAGGTATCTCTGGGCCCTCTAGGTAATACACATCATAAGCTTGCAAGCAAACAACTAAGGAGTTAGTCATGAGGTGATGTATTACGGAACGAGTAAAGAGACTTGTCAGTAACGAGATTGAACTAGGTATGAAGATACCAACGATCGAATCTCGAGCAAGTAACACACCGATGGACAAAGGGAATTACGTATGTTGTCATAACAGTTCGACCGATAAAGATCTTCGTAGAATATGTAGGAGCCAATATGGCCATCCAGGTTCTGCCATTGGTTATTGACCAGAGAGGTGTCTCGGTCATGTCTAGATAGTTCTCAAACCTGTAGGGTCCGCATGCTTAACGTCCGGTGACGATATAGTATTATATGAGTTATGTGATTTGGTGACCGAATGTTGTTCGGAGTCCCGAATGAGATCATGGACATGACAAGGAATCTCGAAATGGCCGAGAGGTAAATATTGATATATAGGAATATGGTATTCAGACACCAGAAGTGTTTTGGGGGGTACCGGGTACTTATCGGGTCATCGGAAGGGGTTCCGGGCACCCCAGGCAAATGATATGGGCCTTATGGGCCAAGAGGGGAAACGCACCAGCCACAAGGGGCTGGTGCGTGTTGGGGAACACGGTAATTTCAAAAAAATTCCTACGATCATGCAAGATCTATCTAGGTGATGCAAGTGTGTCCACGTATCCTCGTAGACCAAAAGCAGAAGCATTTAGTTAACGCGGTTGATGTAGTCGAACGTCTTTGTGATCCAACCGATCCAAGTACCAAACGTACGGCACCTCCGTGTTCAGCACACGTTCAGCTCGATGACGTCCCTCGTACTCTTGATCCAGTTGAGGCCGAGGGAGAGTTTCGTCAACACGACGGCGTGGTGACGGTGATGATGAAGTTACCGGCGCAGGGCTTCGCCTAAGCACTACGACGATATGACCGAGGTGTGTAACTGTGAAGGGGGGCACCTCACACGGCTAAAAGATCAACTTGTGTGTTCTAGGGTGCCCCTGCCCCCGTATATAAAGGAGCAAGGGGAGGCTAGCCGGCCCTCCTAGGGCGCGCCCCACAAGGGGAGTCCTACTAGGACTACTAGTCCTACTAGGATTCCACCAAGAGGGAGAGAGGGGGAAGGAAGGAGAGGGAGAGGGAGAAGGAAAGGGGTGCGCCGCCCCCCTTCCCTAGTCCAATTTGGACCCAAGGGGGAGGGGGGGCGCGGCCTGCCCTGGCTGCCCCCGTCTCTCTCTCTCCACTAAGGCCCATGAGTTCCCCTTGGGGGTTCCGGTAACCCTCCGGCACTCCGGTTTTATCCGAAACTTCTCCGGAACACTTTCGGTGTCCGGATATAGTTGTCCAATATATCAATCTTTACGCCTCGACCATTTCAAGACTCCTCGTCATGTCTGTGATCTCATCCGGGACTCCAAACAATCTTTGGTCATCAAAACACATAACTCATAATACAAATCGTCATCAAACGTTAAGTGTGCGGACCCTACGGGTTTGAGAACTATGTAGACATGACCGAGACACATATCCGGTCAATAACCAATAGAGGAACCTAGATGCTCATATTGGTTCCTACATATTCTACGAAGATCTTTATCGGTCAAACCGCATAACAACATACGTTGTTCCCTTTGTCATCGGTATGTTACTTGCCTGAGATTCGATCATCGGTATCATCATACCTAGTTCAATCTCGTTACTGGCAAGTCTCTTTACTCATTCCGTAATACTTCAGCCCACAACTAAATCATTAGTTACAATGCTTGCAAGGCTTATAGTGACGAGCATTACCGAGAGGGCCCAGAGATACCTCTCTGAAACACGGAGTGACAAATCCTAATCTCAATCTATGCCAACCCAACAAACACCTTCGAAGACACCTGTAGAGTACCTTTATAATCACCCTTTTATGTTGTGACATTTGGTAGCACACAAAGTGTTCCTCCGGTATTCGGGAGTTGCATAATCTCATAGTCTGAGGAACATGTATAAGTTGTGAAGAGAGCAGTAGCAATAAAACTGTAACGATCATAATGCTAAGCTAACATATGGGTCATGTCCATCACATCATTCTCCTAATGATGTGATCCCGTTCATCAAATGACAACACATGTCCATGGTTAGGAAACATAACCATCTTTGATTAACGAGCTAGTCAAGTAGAGGCATACTAGGGACAATATGTTTTGTCTATGTACTCCCACATGTACTAAGTTTTCGGTTAATACAATTCTAGCATGAATAATAAACATTTATCATGAAATAAGGAAATAAATAATAACTTTATTATTGCCTCTAGGGCATATTTCCTTCAGTGCACCCCCCATATGGGCCGGCCTAGGAGGAGAAAAAAAGAGGGAAAGGGAAAGGAAAGGAAAGAGTGGAATAGGGTTCCCCCTTCCTTCCCTCTCCCCCTCTCTTTCCTTCCCCCTTCGACAAACATGGCGGGGGGCGGCCAAGGAGAGGACCCCAAGTAGGATTCGTCCTACTTGGGGAGCCTCCTGGCATCCTTCCCTCTCCCTCCCACCTATATATATGTTGGGGGGAGCGCCCTAGCACACCCCAGACAATTGCCTAGCTGTGTGCGACTCCCCCCTCTACTGTTTACACCTCCGGTCATATTTTCGTAGTGCTTAGGCAAAGGCCCGCGGAGATCACTTCACCATCACCATCACCACGCCGTCGTTCTGACGAAACTTATCTACTCCCTCGATGTCTTGCTGGATCAAGAAGGCGAGGGACGTCACAGAGCTGAACGTGTGCAGAACGCGGAGGTGTCATGCGTTTGGTACTGGATCGGTTGAAGCGTGCAGAAGTCCGACTACATCAACCGTGTTGTGAAACGCCTCCGCTTATGGTCTATGAGGGCACGTAGACACCCCCCCCCCGCATTGCTATGCATCTCCATGGATAGATCATTGCGTGTGCGTAGATTTTTTTTGTTTTCCATGCAACGATTCCCAACAAATTACCATAGCTGATGCGCGCCTGTGTAGAGCCCAGCCACTGGTAGATTAGGAGCGCATAGTCGCTAGGTTGGTGTCGCGCCTCCCAACGAAAGTAGTGTGCCTGTCCCGAGCATGTCCGTCATCGCCCGCTCCCAATGGGAAGCCACACAAGGGTTGTCTTCAGCAAAGCCTCCCCCTCACTCCTCGCAATGCACAGACCCACTAGAACTGTTGCCATCTTCTGATGTGCAACCATGGTGGTTGCCGCCGAGATTAGGCGAATCCAATACCTTGCCCCACCGCTATCCACCGCGAGGGCTTTGCCCAGCGACACACATGCGGCGACAAGGGAGAATGCATGAAGGAGAGGGTGTTGGTGCTGTCTGCCTGGAGGCACCGCCCAAGTCGCTAAGAGCAATGCGGGGGCTGATCTGATTTTCTTCGAGAGTTAGGTATGAGCTCACTTCCGTACTTCTGTTAAATTGACTAAATTTACCGGGCTGGCTACAAATGGCTTCATGATCAAACTAAATACAGGTTAGAGATGCTATGAGCCCCGTAACTACAAACCCTACGAGCTCCTATTGCATTCATGGAGTAAATTGCTCAAAACCATCACATTTATGGCTAGGGTAACAAGTTTCCATCGCTTTTGCCAAAAGCCGCAAATAACCACCAACTCCGCGGCAAGTGAGTAACAAATCACATTGATGCGGAGCCCGAGCCGCGACTAAGCAGAAAGTAACAGGGCTGGCCCACCTATGAGGTCCATTCATCAGCTTTGACAGATAGGTTGACCATTACGATAGGTGGAGCCCATATGTCGGTCGCTAAAAAGCAATTGGGTCCCTGTAACTTTTTTAAAAGCAACCAAGTCGATGTAACTCTTTTAAAAAGCAACCAAGTCCCTATTAGTTTTTAAAAAGCAATCAAGTCCTTGTGCGTCAACTGTGGCTGTTGTGGCCTTGGCTACACCGGCCGTGACTGCGCGCACGACGTGGTGTGCTCGCCGCCGCTGTTGTTGTTGTTCCTTGCCGCTGCCGCTGTCCGCCACTACAATTTGCTGCCGTGGTTGAGACCGGCGCTGCCACCGCTGCTTGCTACACCAAGGCCGCCGCCGCTTGCTGTCCACTGCAGTTGCGTGCGCTGTTACTGCTGCTTGTCGCTACCACTGCCTGTTGCTGCTGTTTGCCGCCGCCTCTACTTGTTGCTACCCACTGCCGCAGCTGCTACGTCAGCCTTGGTGCTGACCCGACATGGTGCTGACCGGTCATGACGGCCGCTTGGGCATGTCTGTTTGCCCGATCCACATGGACCTCACAGGTGGGCCAGCCCTGTCAGTTTCATGCTTAATCGCGGCTCAACTCCGGATCAATGCGATTTGTTACTCACTTGCGCAGAGTTAGTGGTTATCTATGATTTTTGGCAAAAGCGATGAAAACATGTTGCCCTAGCCACATCCGTGATGGTTTTGAGCAATTTACTCGCATCGACGCACCCATGCATGTCACACGCCCTCGATCTACCGCAAATCCATGTAGTGACAAATACGGTACAGAAGCAGAGTCAACTGACTCGTAAGCTAATCGGACGGCATGTTGGTTCAAGTGGCACCGGTCCCAAACTGGCATGATACACGAGCACCTGATCTAATTAGTGACAAACTAGTGTATGCGATGTCAATCCCAGCAAGATTTGTTTGGCCAGCTGCAAAAGTAGTTAAAATTTTCAGTTTACGTTCAAGTCTCAAAAAAGCCAAATCAGCCCCATTAATTAACTCGGCACGCTTCATTTTGTGCCGATGATGGCCCGTCTGCTGCGCTGCTCCACTTAGCCCGGTCGAGTGAGCTCGACCATGTCTCCGACACAAGCAAGAACCCACTACACTTACACTGACAGCGTCACGCACTCGAGCTCGACGACTTCTTCTCCGGCCGGCACTCGAACCAAACTGTGGTTCCCATCGCAGATCGCACATCATATGACGCGTCGTTTTCGCTTACCCTTTTGTGGCCGTCAGCTAGCTTCATCGGATTCGGCGCAGGAAAAATGTCAATTAATATTGAAAGTCGCACTTGCTAGGAGTTCCGAGTGATAGTTTTTTATACTAAATCAAACTCGGGATGATAGTTTTGTTCCTCTTGGTGCGGGACCAACGATTTCGTGACTCGTGAGAGGGGTCGTGAAGCCAGTGTTAGTGACCGGCGTGTGCTCACTAGGAATGACGGTGATGGCGAGATTTTTGTTGGTCAGCAGATTTGTTTTTGTTTTTCTGTGTGTGTTGAGTTTCACCGGCTTATTGCGGCGGATGGGTCGTTTGACACTAATTTATACTAAATCAAATTTAGACAGTGAGCTGAGCTGGTGGTGGTCGTGGTTTGAGCTCATGTTCATCCATTTAGCTGAGCATCACGCACTTCGGTCTATTTTTAGGGTAAAAACGTGGTTTTTTTTAACCTTTTACGAGAAAATTTAGAATCTATTCATCAAGCATCAAGGTAGTAAAACACACACCAAAAGTAACATCAACTAAATTCTGATTCGTAGATCATGAGTGACGACTACAAGTACTGGAGTGACACCAAGGCCCGCAGTTGCCTCCTCACCAGAGCCGGAAAAACCTTATTATAGTAGTCCCTCTATTCCAAAAGTAAGGCGTATTTTGTTTTGTTAAAACATGCATTTGACCAATAATTAGTCCATAAATACAATGTTACATGGCATGCAATTCGTGTCACTAGATTCGTATTTAATAATACTTTGCTATGATGTAGTGATTTTGTATCACATAAATCAAATATTAAAAGAGTAATTATTGGTTGAAGTCATGTCTTCGCGAAATGAAATACGTCTTATTCATAGGAACGGTGGGAGTAGAAAATTGGAAAGTCGTCGTGCTAAGGTACCACGGGACCTGCGCACCCGAACAACAACCACCGCCGATAAAAAGAAGCATATATCAAAAGAATCCAACCTGTAGACACATGAACATAGACCAACGAAGACTGGATCCTAGCAGATCTACCAA
This sequence comes from Aegilops speltoides, assembly GCA_021437245.1. Lineage (NCBI taxonomy): Eukaryota > Viridiplantae > Streptophyta > Magnoliopsida > Poales > Poaceae > Aegilops > Aegilops speltoides. Next base: position 314,878,719 of record CM038141.1, read on the forward strand.
AGATAAACACCGACCGAATCTCGTGAGATCCACTGGAAACACACCTCCACATACCCTTCGATGATACTAACTGCACCATCATGATGGGGGCTAGGCGGGGAAAAGCTTATTCCATCTTCAGGGAGCCATTGCCAGCTCGCCTTCATGAGAATGACACACCTAATTAAAAGGGAGCCCTCCGTCGGCAGGGCCGGGATCCACTGAAGTTTGTCTTTTATGGAAGGTGCGCTCTGGTACACCTTCACTAGACAACTCTACGAGTTCCAGGGCAAATTAATCATGCTGATTATAACTTATCCCTTGCTTGAAAAGGATAGTATAGACAATTTTCATGTACTATAAAGTATTCGCAGAAGAAAACGGTTGGCCTCTTTCACATCCCTTTCGTCGTTGTCCATGGCACACGCAATCCTTGTTTCACCATCACTGCTCTTCGATCGGCATTGACCGCAATAATGCCATGACACGCTCATCACAAGTCCTCTCATCCTCTAAGGTTGCCAACGGTGATCTATCTTTCGATGCCAACCGCGACATCTTCACGGTTACGTCAAGGCAACTTATCTGCAGGGCTAAACCAACGAGGTGGGCAGGGATGCTACACCGTCTTGATGCGCATCTCACAACAATGTTGTTCCCTGAGGTCACCTTCATCGCTAATGGATTATGTGTTAATTGTCGCACATGGCACGTGTCTCCTATTGTACGACTGCTCTCCTTGGTGGTATGTGTGAGACATGACTGTGTGAGAAATTTGAGGACATACTCCTATGCCAATTTTTGTGAGGGAGAAACGATAAAATGAGCGGATGTTATAAGGGAGCAAAGGTAGTGCATATCAATTGGCATGGCATGCATGTGGAACAAAAATGCCCTATGAAACTTTTGAGGAGGGAGGGGGTGGTGCACCAGTACACCCTTCTTATGATGTAGCACCAAAGTTGTTGCCATTGCACTGGAAAAAAGGAAACATGCTACAGTAATGCATGACAAATATACTACTATGATGCGGCTTCAACATCAATCTATGTATACAAGCAATAGAATAAGAACCCGGGGTGGCTGACATATCGACTAACAAGGGATGGGCGCCTACCTTTAGGCACACTTTTGGTGTGGACGAAACGACAAAGTGGCATAAGCTCATTGGGGAGCTAAGTGATATTCGATTGTCACCAGGGAGGGATGAGGTGACTTGGAAACTTGAACCTTAAGGGAATTTCTCCATGGGATCCTCGTACAAGGAAATTTTCAAAGCAGCCCCTCGGATCAACTTATCTGGGATTTGGAAGGCTAAAATTCCTACCAAAATCAAGATCTTATGTCAAGTGGCACGAAACCGCATCCCCAGGGGAGACCAAGTGCACAAACTTCATGGTACGGGAGATGGAAAATGCACTTAGTGCGGAATAGAAGAGGATAGTGATCATATTTTACTTTTTTGCATAGTTGAGCGGTATGTGTGGAGCGTGATTAGAGAGTCTACTGGTTTCTCCTGAAGCCCTACTGGGTTCTCCGATATGTTTCAACTTATAAGCCACAAGAAGATTGTGAACACCAAGATAGGGGGTCCCGAACTGTGCGTCTAGGCGGATGGTAACAGGAGACAAGGGACACGATGTTTTTACCCAGGTTCGGGCCCTCTCGATGGAGGTAAAACCCTACTCCTGCTTGATTGATATTGATGATATGGGTAGTACAAGAGTAGATCTACCACGAGATCAAGGAGGCTAAACCCTAGAAGCTAGCCTATGGTATGATTGTTGTTCGTCCTATGGACTAAAACCCACCGGTTTATATAGACATCGGAGAGGGCTAGGGTTACACAGAGTCGGTTACAATGGTAGGAGATCTACATATCCGTATTGCCAAGCTTGCCTTCCACGGCAAGGAAAGTCCCATCCGGACACGGGACGAAGTCTTCAATCTTGTATCTTCATAGTCTTGGAGTCCGCCAATGATGATAGTTCGCTATCCGGACACCCCTAGTCCAGACTCCTCAAGAGTCCCTCGAACCGGGCTTCAATGACGACGAGTCCGGCAAGCATATTGTCTTCGGCATTGCAAGACGGGTTCCTCCTCCGAATAATTCATAGAAGATTGTGAACACCAGGATAGTGTCCGGCTCTACAAAATAAATTCCACATACCACCGTAGAGAGAATAATATTTACACAAGTTCAATCTGCTGACGTATTTTGTGGCGTGACGTCACACCACAACCAAGCCTTTACTCGAATCGTTTTTATTATTCCACCTCAGTAGCGTTTAGCGGCGGTTTCCTTGGCACGCCTTGTCGAGCAGTAGATCGTGTCCCTTATTCCGGATTCTCATCAATACGGACGTGGGTAACCCAACCGCGCCATTGATTACGGCGCTTGGGAGATAAGCGAGTTTTACCAGGCTGGTGGGGACGCACAGTTTTGTCCGCCCATATATAAGGGGATAAAGATCCACCTTTTTACCTAAGCCTTCTTCCTTCTTGGCTTATCCATCTCCGCGCACTCGAGCTCCAGCGCCCAAGTCCGCACATCTCACCTCAACCTTCTCCAACCATGTCCGGAGCGGGAGGCAAGTGTATGGCCTCCTCTGTTATGAAGGGGCACATCAAGAAGCTGCGCAATGCCAGATATTTGTCCAACGACATCGCACACCGGCTCCCCAACGAGGGGCAGCTCATCCCCACCCCCAGGCCCCATGAGAGGGTGGTATTCCTTCCCCGTTTCCTCCGCGGACTGAGCTTCCCACTCCACCCCTTTGTCCGGGGGCTCATGTTCTACTACGGCCTGGACTTCCATGATCTGGCCCCGAATTTCATCCTCAACATCTTGGCGTTTATCGTCGTGTGCGAGGCCTTCCTCTGCATCCAGCCCCACTTCGGCTTGTGGCTAAAGACCTTCAATGTCAAGCCGAAAGTTGTGAAGGGCAGCCAAGCGGAGTGCGGAGGCGCCATGGTGGGCAAGATGCCCAACGTCACTTGGCTTGAGGGCACCTTCGTGGAAACCATCAAAGGGTGGCAATCGGGGTGGTTCTACATCACCGAGCCGCGTAACATCTCCATGCGGCTCACTTCCTGGAAAGAGAAGGGCCTGATGTGGGGTAATTCGGAATAGCTGACCGGACTCCAATCCTGTCTCTAAACCCTGGTGAACAAGAAGCTCAAGCTTGTCAACGTGATCCAGGTCATGCTTATCCGCCGGATTCTCCCCTGCCAACAGCGGGACTTCAACTTGTGGGAGTTTGATCCGGCACAACACTGCATTTGAGCGGCTCTTCGACACTACGCACGAAGAGGCCCGGAGGGTGCTGTTCAAGGGCGCCGAGGCTCCAAAGATCCGCCATCAAGATCGTGGATTCAGCTCAGCGTCCGTCCGGTGGCGAGGTAAGCCATGTTATCCTTTATGGGACACTTGCTTTTCATAGTTTGACTCTATGTGGGATCTAAACTCCCGATACCTTTAACAGCACGGGAAGAGACGCCCGGACAGGTTAACTGTCCGGCTCCCTTCCGAAGACCCAACGGATGCCCGTTTGACAGAGTTGCTTGGCCCCGCACCTTACGAGTGCCGAGAAGAAGGCCAAGAAGAAGGCCACGGAACCCAAGGAGTTCCCGCATCAAGTCTTATCGGATTCATCGTCCGATGACTCTGAGGCTGACTCCTCCCACGAGGACGAGGAGGAGAAGAAGGAGGCCTCTCCCCCAGCGGGGGAGAGAAGAAGAGGAAGGCCTCCCCAACGAGGGAGGCCGAAGGGTCCAAGAAGGGAAGGACCCTTCCCCCGGACTGTTTCGCCAACGTCAGCGACGGCGACGAGGAGTGGCCCTCAAGGGCCAAGCCCCTGGCGAGATCGTAAGTATCCGGACTCCTGAATAACTCATAATTTTTCTTTTTGTCGCATAGCATCTTTTAACGCCGCGATACAACCTCGTAGTCCGCCTAAGGACGATCTTCCCGCTTCGTCGAGCGGGTCCTTGGGTACGTCGGATGTGAATAGCACTTCACTTCCGACCGCCTCCTCCCCCCGTGACGCCAACGACGCCGAGGTGGGATCCCGGAAAGGGACCCACCAGGAGGAGGAGGCCCCGGAGGTGCCGCAGGGCAACCTCCGGACTTTGGACCGGACTCGCACCGAACCTTCATGGTTCCGAGTCCGGCGGCGGCCCTTCAGAAGAAGGAAAGATTATGACGCCGGCGCCTCCGGCCCAACCGAGGCACCGGATAACTTGCCGGAGGCGCCAACAGCGCTTCCATCGAAGAGGAACACCGTGACCGTCATGAGTGCGGTCATTGAAGGTTCACCGCCAAAAGCGGGCCGACCGAAGCTCGCAGCAGCCTTCTAACAAAGCTTTGAGGTAAGAATTTTAAGATATGTAAAATAGTACCGCATAGACAAGAGTAGCCCGATGCTCGGTTTGGTGTTCGGAAAGAAAAGCCGGACCGAGGATCTAAAAAGATATACGAGGAGTCTTAAAAATATGTCAATATGGTAATGCAGGCGCTGCTTGACCTCTGCCCAGACCGATCATGGAGGTCAATGCCTTGAAGCAGAGCCTCGAGCGGTCCGAGAGCGAGCTCGGCCGTGCCAAGAAGCAGCTCGAGGACAAGGAAGGTGAGTAACACCTTATTAAAATTGTACCTTATAGAAAAGGATTTGGTTGCAAGAGGAATGACAAGGATAATGTGGGTACTCCAGGGGCTACGAACAAGGTGGCGACCCTGAAGGAGGCGGTGTCCGCGGCCGAACGCAATGCGGCCGCGGAACGCGCCAAGCGAGAGAAGCAATAGGCGCGGGTAGCAGAGGTACAGCAAGAGCTCCAGGCTCTCGTGGAAAAGCACGAGAGTTTGGAGCGTGACTCGAAGACTCGAGAGTCCGAGCTTGCGTCAGCTCTTGAGAGTGCCAAAGCAGCTAAGGCCGAAGCCCACAAGGCCCTCCAGGAAATCGAGGTGTTGAAGAAAATAGCGGCGGGTAAGGCATTTTTCATGCAAAGCAAGCATGTGAATGTGAATTACCTATTACTTACCCGAATTTGGAGCTCTCCAGGAGCGTTGCAGATCTGCCCCACAACAGGTCCGATGCCGCCGCTTTCTACCGGCCGAGGAGGGAGCTTGACGGAGAAGGTCTTCGGTCTCAAGATGTCGAGGCGGACATCCGGTGCTTTTAGCGACCAAAGTGAAGCGGTGGTCGAGCTCCACAAGGTGGCCGAACAGGCCATGAAGGGCCTCATAGTTGATTGTGGCCCAAAGAGGCGATGCCCGGGAGCTACTTGCCCTGGTGCGGCGGCTGGTGGATGCTTGTCCATGGGTTGAAGTCATCAAGCACTCCCTTTGCATTGAAGGTGCCCGTCGGGCCTTGCCCGTGCTAAAGTGCATCAGGCAGGATGGACGCCGAGAAGCTTGTGACGGACGTGCCACCGCCGGGCAAGGAGTATCGCACGCCCGAGATGTATTATAAGGGTGTCCTGAAGGGTGCCCGCATGATTGCGGGTGAGTGCTCCAAAGATGTAATATTTGAGTAGACTCGCATTTTGTTATCCTGTCCGCTGAAAACTTTTGTTCATATGCACTAAGCAACGCTTGTTAATTTAAAATATTACCTTCTGTGCGGCCGTTTATCAAATCTGAGAGATGTCAAGTCGTCGGCTTCAGCCCCCATGCCACGAGCGCTGGGGTGTTCGGGATAAACTTGAGCGCTCTTGTTCCCATTTTTGGGTACATCTAGGGAGGCGCTCAACACAACGAATGAGGCAACCGGACTTATAATGCTTGAACATTCTCACTTAGCCATAGAATTCTATAATTTTAAATTTCGTGAAGCCCCTAGTGTTGGAAGGTCAATTGGGCGCCATCCACGCTGGGCGGACAAAGCCGGTTCCTCGCAATAAGCGGCATAAGTCTTTAGGGACTCGAAAAACCTCTCGAACAGCGATCGGCTCTCGCCCCATCATGACGGCCGGTTTTAGCTTTCTCCATCGAGGTGCTCGCCCAGCTCAAGCGGGGCACAATCGCAGATGGTTCTCCCAGCTACCTTAGCCGATATAACGGAACGTAAGGTACCAAAACATGGGAGCCGGGCAAACCCAACTATTGACCCAAGACATGATTCGGAGCCGATGCATATAATGCTATAAGTTCGGGGTGCCGCACTTGTGAAAGTGTTCGGACTTATCACACCGTAATGTGGGGAACTTAAGCCCCTGGTGTATTTGGCCATACCAAAGTGTACGGGTGCAACATGTCAGAAATGAACATATGTATAAGAAAGGAATGCAATTATAGGCAAAAAGCGATGCATTGTTTATTCAAAAATACTGCCATGAATGCAGAACGATACAAATAGTGCGATAAGCAAGGGGTGTAACTATTTAGCATGTCCCCTTCCAGGGGTAGGCTGCGGAATGGTGTATAAAACATGTATAATGCTCGTAATGGAGACCACCTGGATACTCGTCGTAGCTCTTCTCCTTCCCTGGCTATTGCATCGTGAGTTCGGCAGTTCATCACGGACAGGCCTCTGTAAATGGAGTCCTGAGGATAAGAAAAAAGGAAAGAAAAAGGATGAGACACTTGGGAGCCCCTGGTGCGGTTGAGCCGCACTCTGGGCCTGCCGTGGTCGTGCCCTCCCCCTATGCCCATGGTATCTCCAGAGCGTAATGATGTACGCGGAGTACTGGTCTTGCAATTTTGTGAGGGCTGGGGTTGGGGCCGCATTGCTACGCGTGCTCGGAACGTGCTAGGTGGTCTTGTTGTAGGTTACTCCGAGCGCGCTTAGCAGTGTCCGGTCGCTTAACAGTCGGACTCGAGAATTGCCTTAAGAGGCTGCTCTGCACTTCTACCGCGAGAGCCACTGTATGCTCCTTCGTTCGGAGGGAGCGTTCAGTGTTTCCATTGACCGTGATGACTCCTCAAGGGCCAGGCATCTTGAGCTTGAGGTATGCGTAGTGCGGCACCACATTGAACTTTGCAAACGCGGTTCGTCCGAGCAGTGCATGATAGCCGCTGCGGAACGGAACTATGTCGAAGATTAAATCCTCGCTTCGGAAGTTATACGGGATCCGAAGACCACTTCGAGTAATCGAGCCTGCATAATTGGCCTCTACACGGTATGACGCCTTTGAAGGTCGTTTTGTGGGTTTAATCCTTGAGGGTCTATGCCCATCTTGCGACCGTATCCCGATAAAGCAGGTTCAAAGCTTTGCCGCCGTCCATTAGGACTCTAGTGAGGTGAAATCCGTCGATGATTGGGTCTAGAACCACGCGCGAATCCACCATGGCAGATCTTTGGTGGGGTGGTCCTTCGATCAAAAGTGATCGGGCAAGAGGACCATGGATTGAACTTTGGGGCGATCGCTCCATCGCAGATATCGCCCTCGAGTGCACTTCCGCTCCCTTTTGGGTATGTGGGTTGTGTATATCATGTTCACCGTCCGCACTTGTGGGGGAAACCTTCGTCCTCTCGTTGTTCGGGCGACCGGGTCTCTTCCTCATCATCGCTATGCAGCCCCTTGTCATTGTTTTCGCAATTAACTTGCTCGCCGCTTGAATACCCAACAATCCTGTTGGTGTGATTAGTGGCTTTTGGGTGCCGTATCCGCACGAAGCGGTCGAGTATTCGGTCCAAATTGACGGACCAAGTAGTTCTTTTGAATGGCCTTTTCACGACCGGTTTGAGCCTCTGAATCCGGCGTTGACCGCCAGATCCTCGAGATATCGCCGCACGCGTGTTTGTGCTTGTTGCGACGTGACTCTGCCATTGCGGTCCTTGGTATCCGGACCGCCGGGATTTTTGTTGAGGTTGTTCTGCGGGCTAGCCAGCTGTCCTCTCTCATGTGAAGCGGGTCATGAGTGATGTGAGGGCTGCCATGAATTTCGGCTTTTCTGTCCTAGGTGCCGGGCAAGCCACTCGTCATGATGTTATGTTTGAAGGCTGCGAGGGCCTCTACATCCGGACGGTCGACGATTTGATTTTTCTTGGTTAAGAACCGTGTCGTAATTGTCCGCCGATTCGTCTGGCTGCTGAATTATGTGGCTTAGGTCATCAGCGTCTGGTGGTCGCACATATGTGCCCTGGAAGTTATCAAGGAATGTGGCTTCCAGGTCCTCCCAACACCCAATTGATTCTGCTGGCAGGCTGTTAAGCCAATGCCGAGCTGGGCCTTTAAGCTTGAGTGGGAGGTATTTTATGGCGTGAAGATCATCCCCGCGGGCCATGTGGATATGAAGGAGGTAGTCTTCGATCCAAACCGCGGGGTCTGTTGTGACATCGTAGGATTCAATGTTTATGGGTTTGAATCCTTCGGGGATTTGATGATCCATTACTTCATCTGTGAAGCATAGTGGGTGTGCGGCGCCTCTGCATTGGGCTATATCACGACGTAGCTCAAGCGAGCTTTGTCTACTGTGTTCGGCCCGGCCGAAATTGCTGTATCCGGCGTGACGGTTGTCGTCGCGTATCGTGGGGCGCCCACGCGATCCGTAGATCAATCTTGATTGTCTTGCCTTATCCTCCAATATGTCTCGCAAGTCCGGCGCATTCCCCCGTGGCTTAGTACTTTTCGAGCGATGCCAGGGTACGGCTTTAGTGGAAGGCCTAGAGGCCTCTCTGTCACGGCCACGAGGTGGCCGGTCAGCTGTATTGTGCGCTGGTGATGTAGGTTTATATGCTTCCTCCTCTAATCGGGGCAGCAGCTTGCGTTTGGGGTAGCTTTTGGAGGGGCGTTCGAGTTCGTACTCTTCGCCGTAAGGACTTCATCCATCCGTCGGCTAGCAAATCTTGGTCAGCTCTAAGCTGTTGCTGCTTTTTCTTGAGGCTGCTTGCCGTGGCCATAAGCCTGCGTTTGAAACGCTCTTGTTCGACGGGATCCTCAGGCACAACGAATTCGTCGTCGTCGAGGCTTGCCTCGTCTCCGAAAGGAGGCATGTAATTATCGTCCTCTACCTCTTTGTCTGCCGCTCTCTCATGAGGGCTGGCTTCTTCATCCTCCTGTGCTGAATCTTGCTGGAGGGGGTTGTCTTTGGCACTGTCCGGGGTATTATTGTCTCCGGTGCCGGAATCTCCATTCTTGCTGTGGCTGGATTTAGAGCGGCGCCGCTGACGGCGGCGCTTAGGCTGTTTCTTGGAGGGGTCTTCCTCCGCTGTTCCATCGCCATTCCCATCCTTTGGGATATCCACCATGTATATGTCGTATGACGAGGTGGCTTTCCAGTGCCCCGTAGGCGCTGGTTCTTGGTCGTCCTCGGCATCGTTGTCCATACCGTCGATGTCTTCGGAGTCGAAGTCTAGCATGTCAGTTAGGTCGTCGACAGTGGCTACAAAGTGGGTGGTGGGTGGGCTTTGAATTTCTTCATCGTCCGCATCCCAACTGTCCTGGCCATAATCCGGCCAAGGCTCTCCTGACAAAGAGAGACACTTTAGCGAATTCAGGATGTCGCCAAAGGCGAGTGCTGAAAGATGTCCGTAGCGGTGAACTCCATGATCGGCGCCCAATCGGATTCGATTGGTAGGGGCGCGGAAGGTTCAGGGTCTGGATAGGAGTCCGACACTTTGGAGTCACGAGCTTCGTGAGGGAAAGGGTCGGTATTCGGCTCCATCACCGTAGAGGTAGCAGCCCCCGAGGTGGTGTCTAGCCACCCATCCTCGATCGGCGCAGTCGACTCCAATTTAAGGGTTGGAGCGGGCTCTTGCGCGGCCTCTAGGGCACTGTCCGGCAGCAGAGCTAGATCATGCCCATCGTGACACTGCGGCGCGCTCGGCTGTGGCTCGAATCCGTTGAAGATCAAGTCTCCGCGGATGTCGGCCGTGAAGTTCAAACTTCCGAATCTGACCTGATGGCCAGGGGCGTAGCTTTCAATTTGCTCCAGATGGCCTGCTTAATTGGCCCGCAGCAAAGCCGCCGAATACAAAGATCATCCAGGAGAAAAGCCTCACCCGACCGTGTCGTTGTTGATGATCGAAGGAGCCATCGGGCCTATGGCGGCGATACGAGGAACTCTCAATGAAAGCACCAATGTCGGTGTCAAAACCGGCGGATCTCGGGTAGGGGGTCCGAACGTGTGCGTCTAGGCAGATGGTAACAGGAGACAAGGGACACGATGCTTTTACCTGTGTTCAGCCCTCTCGATGGAGGTAAAACCCTACTCCTGCTTGATTGATATTGATGATATGGGTAGTACAAGAGTAGATCTACCACGAGATCAAGGAGGCTAAACCCTAGAAGCTAGCCTATGGTATGATTGTTGTTCGTCCTATGGACTAAAACCCTCCAGTTTATATAGACACCGGAGAGGGCTAGGGTTACACAGAGTCGGTTACAATGGTAGGAGATCTACATATCCGTATTGCCAAGCTTGCCTTCCACGCCAAGGAAAGTCCCATCCGGACACGGGACGAAGTCTTTAATCTTGTATCTTCATAGTCTTGGAGTCCGGCCAATGATGATAGTTCGGCTATCCGGACACCCCCTAGTCCAGGACTCCCTCAATAGTGATCATATTTTACTTTTTTGCATAGTTGAGCGTTATGTGTGGAGCGTGATTAGAGAGTCTACTGGTTTCTCCTGAAGCCCTACTGGGTTCTCGGATATGTTTCAACTTATAAGCCACAAGAAGGGACGAGATAATAGGATCACTTGGGTGGGAGTTGTAGCATTATCACGGTCTTTATGGACTGCTCGTAATAAAGCACTCATTTAGGGTCTTGTGTTTAAGCATTCAGCTGATCTCATTTATAAAATTGTGGTTCTATGACAGCTATGGAGACCTTTTGGGAGATGTCAGGACCATTCGCAATATGAAGCTCTCATCACAAACATCTAGTCTAAGTGTAGACAGCTCCGTGTGGCATCAAGACATGACAAAGCAAGTTAAGCTGGCTTTTGGTCCGTTGGTGCTCCGCCAATATCCATGCTAGACGTTTACCTTAGTTGTAGGGTTTATCATTGTAGGATTGCAAGTAGGTCTAGAGGGGGGGGTGATTAGACTACTTGACCAAATAAAACCTAGACTTTTCCCAATTTTATTTGTAGGAGATTTTTAGCAACAAACACAAGTCAAGCAATGCCCTACACATGCAAGTCTAGATAGTAGGCAGTGGAAAGTAAAGACATTGCGTATGAACATAAAGGAGGGGTTCAGACATATCAAACGCAATGAAGACACGGTGATTTTTGGCGTGGTTCCGATAGGTGGTGCTATCGTACAACCACGTTGATGGAGACTTCAACCCACGGAGGGTAACGGCTGCGCGAGTCCACGGAGGGCTCCACCAACAAAGGGTCGATGAAGAAGCAACATTGTCTATTCCATCATGGCTTATGCCCACGAATGACTAGCCTCACTCGGGGTAGATCTTCACAAAGTAGGCGATCTCCTTGCCCTTACAAACTCCTTCGTTCAACTCCACGAGCTTTGAAGGCTCCCAAGTGACACCTAACTAATCTAGGAGACACCACTCCGCAAAAGGTAATAGATGTTGTTGTTGATGATGAACTCCTTACTCTCATGCTTCAAAATATAGTCTCCTCAACACTCAATCACTCTCTCATAGATTTGGCATGGTGATGGGAGAAGGAAATCAAGGATGAAATGGTTGGGGTGAAGTGCCTTGATCTCAACACAAGTGGAGGTGGTTCTCTATTAGAAAATGGATATGGGTAGTGTAGTTTCGTTCTAGTTGCTCTCACTGAAAGTATGTGGTGTGGGTGGAGTATTTATAGCCATCACCAAAGATCTAGCCCTTACAAATTTTATGCACAACCCGTTGACCCCAAAAGTAAATCTCGATGAGACCACCGAGTGTAAAAGATTCGAATGTTAAACATTTTGGTCAGACCGGAAGAATCCACTCGGTGGCTCTGATATGTGATGACCTAAGCACTTGCATCATTTCCGTAATTCTGATCAATATCACTTGGTAATTCTGAAATGAACACGATTGGTTATAGAAAATTTGCTAGTGCACTTTGGTGGTACAGAATGCCATCTTGGTGGAACCGAGTTTCTAGGGTTTAGGCCGTGGCTCTATCTTGTGTATCTCCGTGGGTCCGGATGTGTATGTTTCAGTGGGACTGAGAATGAACTTAATGTTTTGGACATATTGGATTGTGAGAATGTGGTTGAGGGTTTTGGAGTAATATCTTCAAGAACTTGAGCAAATGACTCATGATCAAAACCTCATGCCCTTTAAATAGTATTGACTTTCCTATGGACACAATGTGATCATTGGTTACTTAGAAAAAAATGTAGAGTCTTGGAGCTTTTGCTGACGTATGTCCTTTACATTTTGAGGGGTTGATACGTCTCCAACGTATCTATAATTTTTGATTGTTCCATGCTATTATATTACCCCTTTTGGATGTTTATGGGCTTTATTTTACACATTTATATCATTTTTGGGACTAACCTACTAACCGGAGGCCCAACCCATATTGCTGTTTTTTTGCCTATTTCAGTATTTCAAAGAAAAGGAATATCAAACAGAGTCTAAACGGAATGAAACCTTCGGGAGCATGATTTTTGGAACAAACGTGATCTGGAGAGCTTGGAGTGCAAGTCAAGAAGCCTCCGAGGGCCCCACGAGATAGGAGGGCGCCCCCCCTGTAGGGCACGCCCCCTGTCTCGTGGGCCCCTCGGGCGGCCACCGACGTACTTCTTGCTCCTATATATACCTATGTACCGAAAACATCCAGAGCACCACGAAACACAATTTCCACCGCCAGAACCTTCAGATCCGCAAGATCCCATCTTGGAGCCCTTGCCGGCACTCTGCCGGAGGGGGAAGCAACCACAGAGGGCCTCTACATCAACATCCTTGCCCCTCCGATGAGTTGTGAGTAGTTTACCACAGACCTACGGGTCCATAGTTATTAGCTAGATGGCTTCTTCTCTCTTTTTGGATCTCAATACAATGTTCTCCCCCTCTCTTGTGGAGATCTATTCGATGTAAACTCTTTTTGTGGTGTGTTTGTCGAGATCCGATGAATTGTGGGTTTAAAATCAATATTATACATGAATAATATTTGAATCTTCTCTAAATTCTTTTATGTATGATTGAGTTATCTTTGCAAGTCTCTTCGAATTATCAGTTTGGTTTGGCCTACTAGATTGGTCTTTCTTGCCATGGAAGAAGTGCTTAGCTTTGGGTTCAATCTTGCGGTGTTCTTACCCAGTGACAGAAAGGGTTGCAAGACACGTATTGTATTGTTGCCATCGAGGATAACAAGATGGGATTTATATCATATTGCATGTGTTTATCCCTCTACATCATGTCATCTTGCTTAATGCGTTACTCTATTCTTATGAACTTAATACTCTAGATGTAGGCAGGAGTCGGTGATGTGTGGAGTAATAGTAGTAGATGCAGGCAGGAGTCGGTCTACTTGTTATGGACGTCATGCCTATATACATGATCATGCCTAGATAATCTCATAACTATGCGCTTTTCTATCAATTGCTCGACATTAATTTGTTCACCCACCGTAATACTTATGCTATCTTGAGAGAAGCCTCTAGTGAAACCTATGGCCCCCGGGTCTATCTCTTATCATATTTGCTTTCAATCTACTTTTATTTGCATCTTTACTTTTTGCATCTATATTATAAAATACCAAAAATATATTTATCTTATCATACTATCTTTATTAGATCTCACTTTCGCAAGTGGTCGTGAAGGGATTGACAACCCCTTTATTGCGTTGGTTGCGAGTTCTCAGTTTGTTTGTGTAGGTGCATGGGACTTTTGAGGAGCCTCCTACTGGATTGATACCTTGGTTCTCAAAACTGAGGGAAATACTTATGCTACACTTTGCTGCATCACCCTCTCCTCTTCGAGGAAAACCAACGCAAGCTCAAGACGTAGCAAGAAGGATTTCTGGCGCCGTTGCCGGGGAGGTCTTCGCTCAAGTCAAGACATACCAAGTACCCATCACAAACCCATCTCCCTTGCATTTACATTATTTGCCATTTGCCTCTCGTTTTCCTCTCCCCCACTTCACCCTTGCCATTTTATTCGCCCTCTCTTTACCAATCTCCTCCTCTCTTTTTCGCTTGTCGTTTTTCTGTTTGCTTGTCTGTTGGATTACTTGTTGCCATGGCGCAAGATAATACCAAGTTGTGTGACTTCTCGAATACCAATAACAATGATTTCCTTAGTACTCTGATTGCTCCTCTTAATGATGTTGAGTCTTGTGAAATCAATACCGCTTTGATGTTGAGTCTTAATTTTGTTGTTTTGTGTGATATGCAAAAGAAGAAAGATACGGATAACGATATTGTCAAATTGAAGTTATTTCCGTTTTCACTTAGATATCGTACTAAAGTTTGGTTTTCGTCTTTGCCTAAAAATAGTATTGATTCTTGGAACAAGTGCAAAGATGCTTTTATCTCTAAGTATTTTCCTCCCACTAAGATCATCACTCTTAGGAACGATATTATGAATTTTTAACAACTTGATCATGAGCATGTTGCCCAATCTTGGGAAAGAATGAAATTGATGCTTCGAAATTGCCCTACTCATGGTTTGAATTTATGGATGATCATTCAAAATTTTATGCCGGTTTGAACTTTGCTTCTAGAAATCTCTTAGATTCGGCCGCGGGAGGCACGTTTATGGAAATCACATTAGGAGATGCTACAAAATTGCTTGATAATATTATGGCTAATTATTCTCAATGGCACACCGAAAGATCTTCTAGTAAAAAAGTGCATGCTATAGAAGAAATCAATGTTTTGAGTGGAAAGATGGATGAACTTATGAAGATGTTTGCTACTAAAAATACTCCTCTTGATCCCAATGATATGCCTTTGTCTTACTTGATTGAGAATAATAATGAATCTATGGATGTAAATTTTGTTGGTAGGAATAGTTTTGGAAACAACCCTTATAGAGGAAATTTTGATGCTAGACCGTTCCCTAGTAATCCCTCTAATAATTAGGGAAATTCCTACATTAATTCTTATGGTAATTTTAATAATATGCCCTCTGATTTTGAGAATAGTGTGAAAGAATTTATGATTTCTCAAAAGAATTTTAATGCTTTGCTTGAAGAAAAATTGCTCAAAGTTGATGATTTGGCTAGGAACGTTGATAGACTTTTGCTTGATGTTAATTCTCTTAAACTTGGATCTTCTTCTCCTAAGCATGATATCAATGAGTCTCTAAAGTAATGAGAATTTCCATTGACAAGTGCAAGGAAAGAACCGCTATATTGCGTGCTAAAAAAGAAAGCTTTAGAAAAGCGTGTTCTTCTAGTCTTCATGAAAATAATGATGAAGATCTTAAAGTTATTGATGTGTCTCTGATTAGATCTATATTTTGCAATATGAATTTTGATGATTATGGGAGTGATGATGAATCAACTTCGCCTAGAAGGCGTCCCAAAAATTCGGAGTCTTTAGATCTTAATGCTAAATTTGGTAAAAGTGAGATTGGAGAATCCTCAACTTCTAATAATATTGAACCTACTATCTCGGATTTCAAGGAATTTGATTATGATAATTGTTCTTTAAAAGGGTGTATTTCCTTATTGCAATCCGTTGTTAATTCTCCTCATGCTTATAGTCAAAATAAAGCTTTTACCAAACATATTGTTGATGCCTTGATGCAATCTCATGATGAAAAACTTAATTTGGAAGTTTCTATACCTAGAAAACTTAGTGATGAGTGGGAACCTACTATAAAGATTAGAATTAAAGATTATGAGTGTTTTGCTTTGTGTGATTTGGGTGCTAGTGTTTCCACGATTCTGAAAACTTTATGTGATATTCTAGGTTTCCATGATCTTGATGATTGCTCTTTAAATTTGCACCTTGCGGATTCCACCATTAAAAAGCCTATGGGAAGGATAAATGATGTTCTTATTGTTTCAAATAGAAATTTGGTGCCCGTAGATTTTATCGTTCTTGATATAGATTGCAATCTTTCTTGCCCTACTATTCTTGGTAGACCTTTCCTTAGAACGATTGGTGCGATTATTGATATGAAGGAAGGGAACATTAGATTCCAATTTCCTTTAAAAAGGCATGGAGCACTTTCCAAGAAAGAAAGTCAAATTACCTTACGAATCTATCATGCGTGCTACTTATGAATTTAGTGCCAAAGATGGCACTCGTTAGATCTATCTTCGCTTTTATGCCTAGCTAGGGGCGTTAAACGATAGCGCTAGTTGGGAGGCAACCCAATTTTCTTTATGTTTTTTGTTTTTGCTCCTGTTTAGTAATAAATCCTGCATCTACCTTCTGTTTAGATGTGTTTTTATTTTTTAATTAGTGTTTGTGCCAAGTAGAACCTATAGGATAACCTACGATGATAGTTGATTTGATTCTGCTAAAAAAACAGAAACTTTGCACGCACGAATATAATTTTGTTAAATCACAGGAACATGCTTGTGCGTTGATTCTTTCTGCTTCTGTTCAATAGGCAAATTTTCCAGGACTTCCTATTTTGGTAGGATTTTTAGTGTTCCAGAAGTTTGTGTTAGTTACATATTGCTACAGACTGTTCTGTTTTTGACAGATTCTGTTTTTCGTGTGTTGTTTGCTTATTTCAATGCATCTATGGCTAGTAAATTAGTCTATGAACCATAAAGAAGTTGGAATACAGTAGGTTTAACACCAATATAAATAAAGAATGAGTTCATTGCAGTACCCTATGTGGTGGTTTTCTTTTCTTTCACTAACGGAGCTTATAAGATTTCCTGTTGAGTTTTGTGTTGTGAAGTTTTCAAGTTTTGGGTAAAGCCTTTATGGACTATGGAATAAAGGGTGGCAAGAGCCTAAGCTTGGGGATGCCCATGGCACCCCAAGATATTCAAGAATAGCCAAAAGCCTAAGCTTGGGGATGCCCCGGGAAGGAATCCCCTCTTTCATCTTCGTTCATTGGTAACTTTACTTGGAGCTATATTTTTATTTGCTACATGATATGTGTTTTGCTTGGAGCATCGTGTATTATATTAGTCTTTGCTTTTTAGTTTACCACAATCATTCTTGCTTTACACACCTTTTGGGAGAAGCCTATTTGATTAGAATTTGCTAGAATACTCTATGTGCTTCACTTATATCTTTTGAGCTTGATAGTTTCTGCTCTAGTGCTTAACTTATATCTTTTAGAGCACGGTGGTGTCTTAATTTTGAAGAAATTACTAGTCTCTCATGATTCACTTATATTATTTTGAGAGTCTTTTAGAACAGCATGGTATTTTCTATGGTCATAAAGTTGGTCCTAGAATGATGAAGCATCCAAGTTGGGTATAATAAAAACTATCATAGAAAAGTGAATTGGATGCCATGATCAACTTGATACTTGATAATTATTTTGAGATATGGAGGTAGTGATATTAAAGTCATGCTAGTTGGGTGATTATGAATTCAAAGAATGCTTGTGTTGAAGTTAGCAAATCCCATAGCATGCACGTATGGTTAAAGTTGTGTAACAAATTTGAAACATGAAGTGTACTTGGCTTGTGCATCCTTATGAGTGGCGGTCGGGGACGAGCGATGGTCTTTTCCTACCAATCTATCCCCCTAGGAGCATGCACGTAGTACTTTATTTTTGATGACTTCTAAATTTTTGCAATAAGTATATGAGTTCTTTTGACTAATGTTGAGTCCATGGATTATACGCACTTCTACCTTTCCACCCTTGCTAGCTTGTTCGGTATCGTGCATTGCCCTTTCTCACCTTGAGAGTTGGTGCAAACTTCGCCGGTGCATCCAAACCCCGTGATATGATACGCTCTATCACACATAAACCACCTTATATCTTCCTCAAAACAGCCACCATACCTACCTATTATGGCATTTCCATAGCCATTCCGAGATATATTACCATGCAACTTTCCACCGTTCCGTTCATCATTTTCATGACATACTTTACTTTTGTCATATTGCCATTGCATGATCATGTAGTTGACATCGTATTTGTGGCAAAGCCACCAAGCATTATTTTTCATACATGTCACTCTTGATTCATTGCACCATCCGATGAGATCACGGAGGCATTCATATAGAGTCATATCTTGTTCTAGTTTCGAGTTGTAATTCTTATGTTGTAATCAATAGAAGTGTGATGATCATCATTATTAGAACATTGCCCAAAGAAAAAAGAAAAAAAAAGAAAGGCCAAAAAAAAGAAAGGCCCAAAAAAAAGAAAAAAAAGAAAAAGAGAAAAAAAGAAAATAAATAAAAAGGGCAATGTTACTATCTCTTTTTTCCACACTTGTGCTTCAAAGTAGCACCTTGTTCTTCATGTAGAGAGTCTCATATATTGTGCTTCAAAGTAGCACCATGTTTTTCATATAGTGAGTCTCATAAGTTGTCTTTTTCATACTAGTGGGAATTTTTCATTATAGAACTTGACTTGTATATTCCTACGATGGGCTTCCTCAAATGCCCTAGGTCTTCGTGAGCAAGCAAGTTGGATGCACACCCACTAGTTTTCTTTTGTTGAGCATTCATTTATAGCTCTAGTGCATCCGTTGCATGGTAATCCCTACTCCTCATGTTGACATCAATTGATGGGCATCTCCATAGCCCGTTGATTATCCTCGTCAATGTGAGACTTTCTCATTTTTTGTCTTCTCCACACAATCCCCATCATCATATTCTATTCCACCTATAGTGCTATATCCATGGCTCATGCTCATGTATTGCGTGAAGGTTGAAAAAGTTTGAGATTATTTAAGTATGAAACAATTGCTTGGCTTGTCATCAGGGGTATAGAAGTTGGGAACATCTTTGTGTGACGAAAATGAAGCATAGCCTAACTATATGATTTTGTAGGGATGAACTTTCTTTTGCCATGATATTTTGAGAAGACATGATTACTTTGATTAGTATGCTTGAAGTGTTACTATTTCTTATGTCAATATGAACTTTTATTTTGTATTCATTTTGGACTGAACATTCATGCCACAATAAAGAGAATTACATTATGAATTATGCTAGGTAGCATTCCACATCAAAAATTCTCTTTTTATCATTTACCTACTCGAGGACGAGCAGGAATTAAGCTTGGGGATGCTTGATACGTCTCCAACGTATCTATAATTTTTTATTGTTCCATGCTATTATATTACCCCTTTTGGATGTTTATGGGCTTTATTTTACACATTTATATCATTTTTGGGACTAACCTACTAACCGGAGGCCCAGCCCATATTGCTGCTTTTTTGCCTATTTCAGTATTTTGAAGAAAAGGAATATCAAACGGAGTCCAAACGGAATGAAACCTTCGGGAGCGTGATTTTTGGAACAAACGTGATCTGGAGAGCTTGGAGTGCAAGTCAAGAAGCCTCCGAGGGCCCCACAAGATAGGAGGGCGCGCCCCCTGTAGGGCGCGCCCCTGTCTCGTGGGCCCCTTGGGTGGTCACCGACGTACTTCTTCCTCCTATATATACATACGTACCCCGAAAACATCCAGGAGCACCACGAAACACAATTTCCACCGCCGTAACCTTCTGTATCCGCAAGATCCCATCTTGGAGCCCTTGCCGGCACTCTGCTGGAGGGGGAAGCAACCACGGAGGGCCTCTACATCAACATCCTTGCCCCTCCGATGAGTTGTGAGTAGTTTACCACAGACCTACGGGTCCATAGTTATTAGCTAGATGGCTTCTTCTCTCTTTTTGGATCTCAATATAATCTTCTCCCCCTCTCTTGTGGAGATCTATTCAATGTAAACTCTTTTTGCGGTGTGTTTGTCGAGATCCGATGAATTGTGGGTTTATGATCAAGTTTATTAATGAATAATATTTGAATCTTCTCTGAATTCTTTTATGTATGATTGAGTTATCTTTGCAAGTCTCTTCGAATTATCGGTTTGGTTTGGCCTACTAGATTAGTCTTTCTTGCCATGGGAGAAGTGCTTAGCTTTGGGTTCAATCTTGCGGTGTTCTTACCCAGTGACAGAAAGGGTTGCAAGACACGTATTATATTGTTGCCATCGAGGATAACAAGATGGGGTTTATATCATATTGCATGTGTTTATCCCTCTACGTTATGTCATCTTGCTTAATGCGTTACTCTATTCTTATGAACTTAATATTCTAGATGCAGGCAGGAGTCGGTCGATGTGTGGAGTAGTAGTAGATGCAGGCAGGAGTCGGTCTACTTGTTATGGACGTGATGCCTATATACATGATCATGCCTAGATAATCTCATACCTATGCGCTTTTCTATCAATTGCTCGACAGTAATTTGTTCACCCACCGTAATACTTATGCTATCTTGAGAGAAGCCTCTAGTGAAACCTATGGCCCCCGGGTCTATCTCTTATCATATTTGCTTTCAATCTACTTTTATTTGCATCTTTACTTTTTGCATCTATATTATAAAATACCAAAAATATATTTATCTTATCATACTATCTTTATTAGATCTCACTTTGCAAGTGGCCGTGAAGGATTGACAACCCCTTTATTGTGTTGGTTGCGAGTTCTCAGTTTGTTTATGTAGGTGCGTGGGACTTTTGAGGAGCCTCCTACTGGATTGATACCTTGGTTCTCAAAACTGAGGGAAATACTTATGCTACACTTTGCTGCATCACCCTCTCCTCTTTGAGGAAAACCAACGCAAGCTCAAGACGTAGCAGGGGTCCACAATCACATGTCCTTTCCATGCCTACATTGAAATTTCCTAAAATGATCTTTGAGTAGGCATTAATTCAATGATTTATATGTTGCTATTAATTACCAAAACCACCCGGGGATTAGTTGCACTTTCAATCATGTTCTGTTACTTGACGGGTCATTATTCTCCTTGTATCAAACTTATTTGTCATGTGTTATCGTGAATGGTCAACAAAATATGATCTGATATGAGGGCTTGTGATGTGCACCCGGAAGAAGTATATCGTAAGGTTCCACTACATCCACAAAGCTCAAAACTGACCCAATTAATCCCACTGGATAGAAAAAAGTCCATTTTACTACCCTGAACAAAGTTGGTGGTTCACATTACCCCCTGGTCTAATTTTTTGGTTCCATTAACCCCCTAAACAATCTCATACTGGACAAAAAAACACCCTAAGTGGTTTACCCAGACCAGATGGTGACATGGACACGGTCAAAGGTGGGTTTTGAACTACTAGTGGGTTCAACTCGTCAGTTTTTTAAAAACAAATAAATAGTAGAAAAGGGCGCCCCTCGCAGATAGCAGCCGGTCTTGTGTGAGTCGGCAGCGGTCGGGCGGCCGAGGCGGGGAGACAAGGCGCACCGAGGGGAGGTCGACGCGCCAGCAAAGCAGCGACGCGGGTGCGACCAAGTGCAGAGCAGCGAGGAGCGGCACGGGGCACAAACGGTTTCGCACACGTGAGGCCAGAGCAACGCGGAGCGGCTTGGGCGTGGGTGGGGCCGCGCGCGAGGGCGGAGTGGGTGTTGTCGAAGCCGGTGGGCGGCCGGGGACAACGACGCGAGCAATGCGCGAGGGCGCCCGGGGACGATGACACAAGCTCGGGGAGGAGGCAGGGTGGCCCAGGTGTGCAGCCGGAGCGGCAACGGGACGGACGGCGGCGGAGCCAACACCGCGGAGGAGTGAGGCGAGGCCGAGCGGGGTGCGGCAACCGGGGTGAGCTTCTTTGGGGGCGGCGGATCTGACCCAGAGAGAGAGAGAGAGAGAGAGAGAGAGAGAGAGAGAGATCAATATCAAACAGAGTAAACGTAACGCAACTCCTCGAGGAATTTTTTTGGGCCAGAAGAAAGCAATGGGCCAAGGAGGCACCCACCAGGGCACGCCAGGAGGCCCAGGCGTGCCCTGGTGGGTTATGCCCACCTCGGGTGCCCCTCGAACCGCCTCTTTGCTCTATAAATACCACAATATTCCAGAGACCCTAGGGGAGTCGACGAAATATTGATCCAGCCGCCGCAGAGTCCAGAACCACCAGATCCAATCTAGACACCGTCATGGAGGGGTTCACCACTTCCATTGGTGCCTCTCCTATAATGTGTGAGTAGTTCTTTGTAGACCTACGGGTCTGTAGTTAGTAGCTATATGGCTTCCTGTCTCTCTCTCTCTTGATTATCAGTACAATGGTCTCTTGGAGATCCATATGATGTAAGTCTTTTGGCGGTGTATTTATTGGGATCTGATGAACTTTGAGTTTATGATCAGATCTATGTTTTTATTCATGAAAGTTATTTGAGTCTTCTTTGATCTCTTATATGCATGATTTCTTATAGCCTCGTATTTCTTTTCCGATATTTGGGTTTTGTTTGGCCAACTTTATCTATTTATCTTGCAATGGGAAGAGGTGCTTTGAAGTGGGTTCGATCTTATGGTGCTTGATCCCAGTGACAGAAGGGGAACCGACACGTATGTATCGTTGCTACTAAGGATAACAAGATGAGATCTATATCTGCCACAATAGATAAACAGGTCTCGTCTACATCATGCCATCGTTCTTATTGCATTACTCCGTTTTTTGATGAACTTAATACACTAGATGCATGCTGGATAGCGGTCGATGTGTGGAGTAATAGTAGTAGATGCAGGCAGGATTCGATCTACTAATCTTGGACGTGATGCCTATATAATGATCATTGCCTAGATATCATCACGATTATTTGACGTTCTATCAATTACCCAACAGTAATTGTTTTCCCACCGTTTGTTATTTTTCTCGAGAGAAGCCACTAGTGAAACCTACAACCCTCGGGTCTCCTTTCATCATATTTGCCTTTGCGATCTATTTTCTCTTGCATTTATTTTCACATATATTAAACCAAAAATACAAAGATACCTTGCTACAATTTATTTGTTCCGCGATCTATTTATCCTATCTACCACTTTTTACCTCACGTTATTTGCCTAGTTGAGGCACCGTACCTGAAATGGATTGACAACCCCTTTGTCACGTCGGGTTGATAGTATTTGTTTTTGTGTGCTGTTTACGTGGTGTGAGGAGGTTCTCCTACTGGTTCGATAACCTTGGTCTCATCAGTGAGGGAAATACCTACCGTTGCTATACTGCATCATCCCTTCCTCTTTGGGGAAATACCAACGTAGTTCTAGCAGACATCAAATGGAATTTCTGGCGCCATTGCTAGGGAGGATCTTCAACATCAACCAGGTTCCTGATCACAAATCTCATCTCCTCACAATTTACATTATTTGCCATTTGCCTCTCATTTTCCTCTCCCCCACTTCACAAAAATTTGTCGTTTTATTCGCCCTTTTTCCGTCGTCTTTTCATTTGCCCTTTATGTCTTACTTGGCTTGTCTGCTTGCTTGCTTGGCATAATTGTGTGTTTATTGAAAATCAAGAACCAAAGAGTTTATGGATCCTCATTCACTAGCTAATCTTTTTAAGAGATCCAATTACGATGAACCAATTGCTAGTGAGTTGTGTGCACTAGATTATCTTTATGAAGTTTTGCTTGAAATTCGTGAATATGAAAATTGTGATGAAGAAATTTATGAAGTGATTCATGATAGCTCTTTGAATGAAAAGCATGATTGCAATTATTTTACCGTGAATTCTATTAATGTCAGTTGTGCTAATAATATTCAAAACCCCAAGCTTTGGGATGCTAATTTTTCTATGTCCACTACTTATTGCAATGATCATGATTGGGGTGACTCTTCTTATGATCTTGAAAATTTATTTAAGCCCCGTGATGAATATGAGATTGATAATAGTGTTTGCAATAATATTGAAAGTGGGATTGGAAGAGTGTCAACTTTAGATCCCACTACTTTGGACAATGTTCAATCTTATGAATTTTTTGATAAAAGTGGGTTTGGAGAGGTCATGACTTTAGTTAGTGTTAATCCCACTATTTTGGAAGAGTGTCAACTTTGCATGCATGTGGATCATGTAGAAATATGTTATGTTATAGCTATATTATTGAATTTCAATATGATCCCACATATAATTATTATGAGAGAGGGAAGTATGGTTGTGGAAATCTTCATGTCACTAAGTTACTTCTTCATGTTGAGATTGCTATTGTTTCTTTCTTCTTCCTTGCATATGCTAGATCTTGCTTGTCTTGCTAATTTGTTTTACTATAAAATTCCTATGCATAGGAAGTATGTTAGACTTAAATTTGTTTGCCATATGCTACATGATGCTCTCTTCGTATTTCAGTTACTATCTTTTATGTGAGCATCATTGAAATATTATGCCTAGCTAGGGGCATAAAACGATAGCGCTTGTTGGGAGGAACCCAATGAATAAATTTCTTTTTTGCTTTTTGCTTTCTATTCTTGAGTGTTAGCACAATTATGCTACTGTTATGATTGCGTTTTTTGTGTTTTAATTAGTGTTTGTGCCAAGCAATGCCTTTGGGAAGACAAGGGTGAAAGTTTATTTGATCTTGCTGAAAACATAAACTTTTCGCTCACCAGATTCGTTGTCATTTTTTACAAAAGAGTGCTTTTAAGTTGATTATTTTGACAGAGGATTAATACACAAATTCCTCACGTACAAGAATTTATTTCATAATTTTTGGAGTTATAGAAGTATTCGAAATTTTCAGATTGCTACAGACTGTTCTGTTTTTGACATATTCTGTTTTCTTTGCGTTGTGTGCTTGTTTTGATGATTCTATAGTTTTCTTTGATGAGTTTTTGCCATAGAAAAGTTGGAATACAGTATATATAATGAAAAAATAATAATAATAGGTTTGCTACAGTACTTATAGTAGTGGTTTGGTTTCTTATACTAACGGATCTCACAAAGGTTTTGTTTGAGTTTTGTGTGATTGAAGTTTTCAAGTTTTGGGTTATCTTACGATGGATGAAGGAATAAGGATAAGAAAAAGGCTAAGCTTGGGGATGCCCGAGGCACCCCAAGATAATATTCAAAGAAGTAGCAAGCAACTAAGCTTGGGGATGCCCCCGAGTGGCATCCCCGTTTTCTTCTAACGACCATTGGTTTTTTACTTGAAACTATATTTTTATTTGTCACATGATATGAGTTTTGCTTGGAGCGTCTTGTATGATATGAGTCTTTGCATGTTTTGCTTTGTGTTTCAAGTGTTGAATCCTTGCTGGATACACCCTTTTAAAAGAGCCAAAAATTTATGCTATGCTTGCTCCTATGCTTCACTTAAATTTTTAGAGCCATGGACTTGCTCTAGTACTTCACTTATATCTTTTTTAGCACGGTGTGATTTGTTAATTTTAAAGAAATGCTCTCATGCTTCACTTAGATTTATTTGGGATTTAGTAAATTTTTAAGAAATTCTCTCTTGCTTCACTTAGATTATTTTGAGAGAAAGAATTTTTTTATGCTCATGATCTTCACTTATATTTGTTTGAGCTTATCAAAAGCGACATATGAAATAGTCCCAAGGTGATAGATATCCGAGGAGGATATAATAAAAACTTTCATGAAGATCATTGGACAAAATAAACTTGATTCTTAGTAATGGTTTTGAGATATGAGGATATAATATGTGTGTCATGTTGATGAGTAATTGTTCTTTAGTAAGAATATTGATGTTAAGGTTTGTGATTCCCTATGGAAGCACCAAAGTCAATAGTTATGCAATGAAATTTATATCCTACTTATGGTGCATTATTCGGTGTTACTTATGCTTAATGCTTGGGTACGAGATTTTTCGCTTTTTGGTTGGTCGCTTCTCAATCTTTTTGCTAGCCTTCATTTTGCACTAAGTATGACCACTACTTGTGCATCCAAAACCCTTTAAACCAGTCTTGCCATATGAGTCCACTATACCTACCTATATGTGGTGTTTCCATGCCATTCTAAGCAAATTTGCATGCGTCATCTCTAATGTTCAAAATAAATTTCTCTTTTGTATGCTCTACTACTCGCGAGGCGGTAAAGGGTAGCCAATATTTTCCATGCTAGATGTGTTCTTCTCACGATGAGTGTTTATTCACTTGTCATTGCACGAGAGTACGGCAAAGGTACTAGGGATGCCCAGCCCCGAAATGAATAAATGAATTTACTTTATGTTGTCAAATAATAAATTCCTTAGAAAGTGTTAGTATGGAGGGCACCCGTGGATACGACTAGCCATGGAAAGTGAAAGTTATGGTGGAAAAAGGAATAACTATATTTTCTGTTTGGGAACCGCCTATGATGTATCTAGCATGGAAAGTGTTGGGATGCTCCAAGTCATTTTCGTTGGTAGGAAAAGTATGCCTCTCAAAAATAATTTTATCTCTCAATTTAAGCTTTGAGCTCTGACACCTCTAAATATCACTACTTCCCTTCGCAAAGGGCCTTTCTTTTACTTATGCAATTTTTATTTTGAATTTGAGTCTCCATCTTCTCTTATAAAGCACCAAATAAGGGGCACTGTGATCGTATTTGAGCATTGGGTGTAGCTAATATTTTATTGTGTTTCATGAATGGATCAATGATGGAGCATGATGGGCTAGGTATAACTTGCTTTAGTGTTGATATTCTGAAAGACATGGTTGCTTGTTGGTATGCTTGAGTATTAAAGTCTTCATGTCAAAACTAGACTATTGCTTTGAATCATACAAAAGTCCATATGTCCATACTATAAAGAAAAGAATGTGATGAACATGTTAGGCAGCATTCCACATCAAAAATTCTGTTTTTATCATTTACTTACTCGAGGACGAGCAGGAACTAAGCTTGGGGATGCTGATACGTCTCCAACGTATCTATATTTTTTGATTGTTCCATGATGTTATATTATCATTCTTGGATGTTTTACAATCATTTTATAGTCATTTTATATCATTTTTTGGTACTAACCTATTGACATAGTGCCCAGTGCCAGTTGCTGTTTTCTGCATGTTTTTTACATGCATGAAATCAATATCAAACGGAGTCCAAACGCAATGCAACTCCTCGAGGAATTTTTCTGGGCCAGAAGAAAGCCAATGGGCCAAGGAAGCACCTGAGGGGCTGCTCGAGGGGAGCAGCACCCACCAGGGCGCGCCAGAGGCCTAGGTGCGCCCTAGTGGGTTGTGCCCACCTCGGGTGCCCCCCGAACCGCCTCTTTGCTCTATAAATACCAGAATATTCCAGAAACCCTAGGGGGGTCAACGAAATAATTATCCAGCCGCCGCAGAGTCCATAACCACCAGATCCAATCTAGACACGTCATGGAGGGGTTCACCACTTCCATTGGTGCCTCTCCTATGATGCGTGAGTAGTTCTTTGTAGACCTACGAGTCCGTAGTTAGACGCTAGATGGCTTCCTCTCTCTCTCTCTCTCTCTCTCTCTCTCTCTCTCTTATCAATACAATGGTCTCTTGGAGATCCATATGATGTATGTCTTTTGGCGGTGTGTTTGTTGGGATCCGATGAGCTTTGAGTTTATGATAAGATCTATGTTTTTATCCATGAAAGTTATTTGAGTCTTCTTTGATCTCTTATATGCATGGTTGCTTATAGCCTCATATTTCTTCTCCGATATTTGGGTTTTGTTTGGCCAACTTGATCTATTTATCTTGCAATAGGAAGAGGTGCTTTGTAGTGGGTTCGATCTTATGGTGCTTGATCCCAGTGACAGAAGGGGAACCGACACGTATGTATCGTTGCTACTAAGGATAACAAGATGAGATCTATATCTGTCGTAATAGATAAATGGATATCGTCTACATCATGTCATCGTTCTTATTGCATTACTCCGTTTTCTCATGAACTTAATACACTAGATGCATGCTGGATAGCGGTCGATGTGTGGAGTAATAGTAGTAGATGCAGGCAGGAGTCGGTCTACTAATCTTGGACGTGATGCCTATATAATGATCATTGCCTAGATATCGTCATGATTATTTGAAGTTCTATCAGTTGTCCAACAGTAATTGTTTTCCCACCGTTTGCTATTTTTTCTCGAGAGAAGCCACTAGTAAAACCTACGGCCCCCGGGGTCTCTTTTCATCATATTTGCCTTTGCGATCTATTTTCTCTTGCATTTATTTTCAGATCTATTAAACCAAAAATACAAAAATACCTTGCTGCAATTTATTTGTTCCGCGATCTATTTATCCTATCTACCACTTTTTACCTCACATTATTTGCCTACTTGAGGCGCCGTACCCGAAAGGGATTGACAACCCCTTTGACACGTAGGGTTGCGAGTATTTGTTTATTTGTGTGCAGGTGTTGTTTACGTGGTGTGAGGAGGTTCTCCTACTGGTTCAATAACCTTGGTCTCATCACTGAGGGGAATACCTACCGTCGCTATACTGCATCATCCCTTCCTCTTGGGGAAAATACCGACGTAGTTCTAGCAGACATTAGCTTCCCACCCCCACTCCCCCCCGACACAGCCGCGACCACGACCAAGAAGCCGCCTCGTCGCCCCGACCAGATCCTCACTGGCACGCTCGTCGGACGCCGGCACGCTCGTCGGATGCCCAGCAGGACAGCTAGTTGGTCCGTGCGCGCCGCGACTCCCTTCACCGGCCGTCTCCTTCGTCGATGCCCACAAACTGTTCGACAGTTTGCCAAGGTACAAAAATGGACTCCGCCAACGAGTTCATTTTTCACAATTTCCTTTGCGACTCCGACGATTCGTCGTCCGATGACGAGGAGGAGACACTGGCTGCCATTTTGGCCCATCACCACCTCAATAGCCAGTGACCGTTGTTCTGTGGCTCCATTCCGGGCCACCTTCTGGTGTTGAATCGCAACTGAGAGAGCGGACATTTCCTTCTTTGGAAGGACTACTTTGATACAACAAATCCGTTGTTCAAACATCAGAAATTCCGCCGCTGTTTCCGTATGAGTAGGCATCTTTTCAACCGTATTAGAGTAGGAGTGGTCGGCTATGATGACTATTTTGAGTGCAAAGAGGATGCCGTTGGAAAGATTGGTTTCTCCTCTTATCAAAAATGCACTACCGCCATCTGAATGCTTGCATACGGAGTGCCTGGTGATCTCATTGATGAGTACATCCGTATGAGCGAGTCTAAATGCCTAGACTCCATGTATAAGTTCTGCAAGGCTGTTATTGCTGTGTTTGGCACTGAGTACTTGAGAGAGTCGACTCCTAAAGATACAACCCGTTTGTTGGCGATGAATGCCAGCAGGGGCTTCCCAGGGATGCTTGGCAGCATAGACTGCATGCACTGGGAGTGGAAGAACGGCCCTTCTGCTTGGCAAGGGCAGTATAAAGGCCATGTCATGGCTTGCACTGTCATACTAGAGGCCGTGGCGTCTCAAGATCTCTTGATCTGGTACTCTTTCTTTGGCATGGCCGGATCACACAATGATATCAACGTGCTTCAGCGCTCGCCAGTGTTTGCTAGGCTTGCAGAAGGCAACAACCCACCGGTGAACTTTACTATCAACGGCCACAACTACAACAAAGGATACTACCTGGGTGACGGTATCTATCCTTAGTGGACCACTATTGTGAAGACAATCCCCAACCCTGTCGGGGAC
Source organism: Aegilops speltoides (assembly GCA_021437245.1). NCBI lineage: Eukaryota > Viridiplantae > Streptophyta > Magnoliopsida > Poales > Poaceae > Aegilops > Aegilops speltoides. Next base: position 314,908,049 of record CM038141.1, read on the forward strand.
AAGAGGAAAAGAGTTGCCCAAGAGCAAGAGAGTGTTAGGAAGGACGTCGAGCGTGCCTTTGGTGTTTTGCAATCTCTACGGGGCATCGTTCGGTATCCTACTAATACTTGGAGCACGCAGAAACTGTGGGAGGTGATGACTGCTTGTGAGATCATGCACAATATGATCATAGAAAATGAGCGCCCGGAACGTGATGTTGTCTCTATTGTATACCTTTTTTGAAAAATGGGGAGTGACCCAAAGGTCACAAAAAGTTGGCTTAGTTGTGGAAAATTGATACAACACCACACAAAGGACCCCCAAAGAAAACGGCAACCCGGTCATTCATTTTTACACATAGGACCCTGGAAAAACATATAAAACACAATCTAGTCGTTTGGCACCCAACGACCTCACCGGGGATGCATTAGGCACCATTTTTACCATAGACTGTCAACTCTAGGCAAGCAGAAGGGCCTCCCTTATTGGAGGTTGAAGCTCCAAGAAGAGGTGATTGATACCAATAGCCGAGAATCAACCCTAGCAATCCAGGAAGTGCACCTGAGACATCTTATGGTTGGATCACTAGCACCGACAAGAGAGGTCGATGCGGTGATCAAATGAAGAACATCCCAACCATCTCTTGTACCCCAAAAACAAAGATCGAATGGGCCGAGCTTGGATCTGAACCCATCTCTCCTCTGTCCCATGATGACGAAGACAAAGGGAAAGGGATGTTGGCCCAACCTGACCTAGCATATACCATCGATCTTTTTAGGGGAGCTCTCACAGGATCCATCACTGATAATAGCCATCTACCATGGAAGACAACCAGGGGAAGGAAACAACCACCTGGCGCAACTCCCGAGCATCAAAGTGAAGCTCTAAAATGACACAAGCCGTTCACCTTAAGGAAACCCAAACCTAGGCTTGACATATACATAGTCAACTTGCCTCCTCCCTCATCCTCATTCTAGTCGGCGACACCGCGAAAGAAGAAGGGAGGAGGAGTTGATGGAGGCATGCGACTTTCAAAGTCGATTTGCGAACGCTACAATAGAATCTCTCCTTAGAGTGCAAAAAATAGAAAAATGTAACCTAAGCATTGTATCTCTAGTGTACGGTCTAAATTTTCCATGTGGTAGATGGTGGAAAGACCGACTTTTAATATAGGTGTTAGCCAGGGATTTTCCGAGAAAATGACCAAAGCTCCCCCGTAGCTCCTATGCGTGAATTCGGCACATCCATCCAAGATCAGACGGTCCATGTTAAAAAATATATTTCACACCTCTAATTCTATTAGCACCCTGATCCGGCATGAAATTCGTGCAACCAGACGAACCTGCGACACATCATCAACTGGCTGGTTAATCCACCGTACATTGCGTCGAGCCAACCCTTGTCCAGCACCCACTGGATCAGACGGCCAGCGACACGTCGCGCTACTGGCAGTGGCGGAGCTACAAACTAAGACCAAAGCGGGCCCATCTAAAGAATATCACCTTTTTTTGAAATGGCCTAGCCACACTCATACTTTGCCTTGTCTTCATTCTAAGCTGGGCGGGCCATGGCACAGTTTTGCTCTACTGTTGGGTTTCACCGCACTATTGTAGATGCCCAAAGCGAGTTACTCCACAGTTGTAATGTACCCGGACGGGCTACCAGGTTTAAGGCCCCTACACCTCACATCTAAAGTACCCCCTCATATCAACAATATTCTCTTTTTTCACACTTCGCGGTTCCTCGCGTACGGTCCTCCGAAAAGGAAGAAAATCCTCCTCTTCCTCCTCCTCATCATTATTATTATGCGGGAAAATCCTTATTGATATGATGACTATCAAGTTTTTGCGGGAAAGAAAACCATGAATCATCTGATGATCGATTGCCTTTTTGCAAAGCAAGTTTGGCACTGCTTTAGTGTCGTCGCCGGTAGACTGGAGTTTGAGACCCGTGACAATGTAACCTTGGGAGAGTGGTGCATTAGACATGACCGGAGATGTGATCACCAACGATCGACAAGAAATGTCTTCTCGGCATGTGGATGTTATGGAAGCATCGGAACTACATTGTCTTCAACGCAAAATCCTCATCCTTTGCGCGGATCATGCAGCGCAATGAGGAAGAGGGTAAGCTAGGGAGATCGGCAGGGCTAATTAAAGGCAATGATGAAGGCTTTGTTGTGGATGGGCGGGTAGATAGGGAGTAGTCGCACTAGGGGGTGTATGGTGGTGGTGGGCATACGCGTGCTTGTAACATAATGTAAAACTGCGGAGTTTCAGGAATCTTCTCCCCTCCTTCTACAATGAATGATACACATACTCGTGCGTATTCGAGAAAAATACTCTATCAATCCTATTAAGCCGAGTATCATAGGGTGATGTACGTGTAACAAATTTACTAAGTACAAGATTCTTCTCAACAAAACAACGCGAAATAGATTGTTCATGTCCAACGAGCATGCTGCATGATACGGGGAGAGACATATGCCTCTCTCGTCCAGTACACAAGTTTGCACGTCAAGACACGTGCACTGCAGATACCCAGAGTACACTACATGCATGCGATCGATCAACGTCACGAGGGACTGGCCAGGAAGCCGTACTGTCCATCAGCAGCGCCAGCGCCGTTGGCCGTGGCGGTCCTTGGCATGGCCGCCGGCTCGAACCCGAGCACCCTCGCGCGCTCCACGTAGGCACGCTTCACGCTGGTCCGCTGGTAAACGAGCAACCCCGCCACGCTGCGACTCGCGTCGGCGCGGAACGGCCGGCCGGAGCCCATGAACCCGTCCAGCAGGTGCAGGTAGGCCTCCAGGTCGTGGCAGCAGGCCGGGCCGGCGTCCGGGCGCAGGCACGGCGAGTCGCGGCTGTCCAGCGTCAGCTCCGCGCCACCCGCGTGCACGTATCCTTCGGCCATCGTCGTCGGTGTCACGAGCCCGGGGACGCGCGTCACCACGTCGCCGGCGTTCACCACGCGCAGCACGTTCACGCCCCGCTCGTGCTGTAGCCGGTCCGCGAACGCGCGGTTGCCGGTCTTCGGGCCGCCGAAGGAAACCACGGAGACGGGCGGCGGCTGATGATCATCTGCAGCGGTGCTGTTACTCGCCGCATCGGCGGCCAGGCACGCGCTTAGCTCGTCGGCGGCGAGGAGGGCCAAAGATGCGCCGAGGCTGTGGCCAACCACCGTGATGCTGAGCTCCTCGCCCTTGTACACCTCGATCAGCCTCCTCACCTCTTCCACAATGGCGTCCGACAGGCTGGGCACGTGGTCGCCGGCCGTCTTGTACAGGCTGAGGAACCCCTTCGCCACCTTGGGCACGTTCTGCGACGCCGTCGCGTCGTCGCTGTCATCGTCGTCCGACACCGGCACGAGGCCGGTGCGGAGGTTCTCTGCCCACTCAGGGCACGTGGCGGTGCCGCGCAGCACAATGACGATGTCGCGACGGCCCATGCGCCGAACCTCGCGCTCGTTGTCGCAGACGGCGACGTAGCCGGCGAAGCTGGTGCGCTGTGTCAGCCACTTGGGCGCCGACCGCCGCTGCGCCCACGGCGGGATGGACAGGGAAGATGTGGCAAACAGGCTGCGAGTCGGCCGGTACGACCGGTCCGGTAGCACGAGCGTGCGATGCTGGCCGTGGCCGTGCGACGGCGACGACGGCATGGAGTGGAACGCCGTGTATGCGGCCTGCACGAAGTCACCGTATCGCAAAACCTCGCGGCGGAGGTTCTGGTCGAGCGGGTCGACCAGGCCCTTCCACGCGCCCTCGCCGTGGTAACGTCGCCATTCGGCGGCGATGGAGCCCCTGGGCGAGGGCCGCGGCGAGAGCGTGAGGAGCCGCTGCATTTGTGCCAGGCTACGCGGGGACATCTCGTCCGTGGCGGGCCTCCCTGTGAACGGCAGGAACGTCGACAGGTTCAGCGCGTTGAGGAGACCGCCCCGGCGGCCTTTGCGTTCGTCGGAGTCGGGGGTGGTCTCCTCCCTGTCGCCCCCGCCGGACTCGTCGGCGAGCGCCTTCTTAGGCCTGACCGGGAGCGGGAGCGGCGGCGGGCGGAGGAGGATGCGATCGAGGTTGGCGAGGTGCGTCTTTGTACAGACGGCGTTAGGTTTGGTGGTGCTGGCCATCGCCGTTGCATTTGGGTTGAGAGGCGACGGCCGGCTGTGTCGCGGCGGTGCCGCGATAGCTGCCGCGGCGGACATGGCCGGAAAAGCACAAAAGCGCGCGGGCGCGGTGCGCCAAATTCGTAGACGTGGAGTGGTTCGAAGGTGGCAATCGCTAGCGTGTGCACAAGCATGGCAAGTGCAAGTGCGGTGGTTTATAGCTAGGCAGGCGCGCGCAAAATGTGCATCACGTGTAGTCGTCACGCGTTGTGCTTTCTTTCGGGTCTGAATCAGGTTACCGAAATCAAGTGCAGTTGTGAACTAAGCATAGCTCAGATGATCAGATTTTTTGTGGTGAAATTTGTGTTCATATAGGTAAAATGTGCATGCGTGCGCTCATAGAATTGAATGTATGTGAGCATTTGCGTTTATATAGTGTGAAAAAAGTGAATTACAGTTATTATTCTAAAACAAAATCAATTACAGTTCCTAAAACAAACGGTCAACTTGGTAAAAAAAGAAATCAATTGTGGTTACCCAAAATTCCATTACTAATAAAAGGCGTGAGGCAAAACTAAATGGGGGTCGATCTCTTGTCGGCCCTTTCTACTTGCTCTGGTCCTGAATTCTTGATTTAATTTTCTAACACAAGTCTAAGCAGATGTCTTGCATGACTGAAATCCAAGTAAGAGTCTTAGTCTATACTCTAAAACGAAGTGGCATCGTTATTCTTCTCCTTTTTCTTCTTACAGGTCGGTCAAAAAAAAAAGATTGCACTGTACATCTTTTATTTTGCGAGAAAGATTGCACTCTACATCAGTAGTTCAGCACTATTAGTACGTTCTAGTACGAAGAACTAGCTGGCGCACGTGCAGAAATAAGCTGCTTCCACCGGCCAGGCCGCAATTCAGTGAACCTGACTGAACTGTTCACACAAGGGAATGATGCATCAACTCAAACTCATGGTGCACGTGTCAGGTAGAGCACGGATGTTCTTTCTCTGGGGATACAAGCAGAGCCGGACACCACTTTTTTTCTAGGACGCGTTTCATTCATATGCACTTGTTGACTTGTACTTTGTGGCCCAATGATAATAAATTTACATCTAAAAAGACTGTTGGGTGATTGTGCAAGAACAGCAGCGGCGTCTCATCTATTCAGAAGAAAAAGAACGATGTTTGATTTACACTCCCTTCGTTTCAAAATAGATGACTCAACTTTGTACTAACTTTATACGATTTAAGAGATGAACAATGTTTAGTTGAGAGAAACAAAGTCAATACAAGCCACCGGTAAGGTTGCAAGAGGCATTATTAAAGGACTTCACATCTTCAATATTTTTAGAAAGAGTTATTTATTTAGTTATTATGGGCAAAAACTCATATTACTCAAGCATCAACCTTACAATCCTCCATACACAAAGCAATTACTTCTGGGAGGCTAGAGCCCAACCAGACTACAGTTCTACTTTCAGTTCTTGCACAATTTGCTATGAAATCACTAAATAAATATTGATCACGGTTGATATCAGCAATACAACTCATACGAAGAGACTTTAGATGCTTGTTCTCTGCCACCAAAGACGTAAGGACCGACCTGTCTGTTCCATTCTCGTTCAACATGTTCATCGTTGAGGAGATCCGTTCGCTGAATAGCTAGCGAGAACCCCTCCATGCATGCACAGATTTCTGCTTCAAGGGCATCTTAGCAAGCAAAGAGTTCCCTGCAAGATGAATAAATGATGTTGTTGAGGTCATCACGAAGCACCACATGCCAGCTCCGACCTTCCCATCCTAAGTATATCAGGTTTATGACATATCTTACTCCATCTAGCAAAAATTCTCAATTTATACCCCGTTTAGGTGAACTTTGTGCCACATAAGTTTTACTTGGGTACACCCCTTTGAAAGTTTGCACGAATGTTGAAGTTACTTAAAAAAATTCATCACCATATTATCCTCCAAATCAATTGAATACATAGATTTACTATATTATCCTTTTTTATTGAAGGGATACCTTCTAACACTTGTGCAGAGACGTCCTATACAAGCATTTTTACCCCCTTTCCGCGATGGAGTTTTAAACCGTCGCCTTGCTGTGTGTGCGATAGGGGGGCTCATTCCAACACGATCCAGAAACCGCCGGTGATAGGCCCTCCAGTCACACACGCGAGGCAGAAAGAGCTCGTGTGCGATCAGGCGAGCCATCACAGACCATTACAGAGGCCCAATCATTTCCACTGGTATGTATCCCACGCAGTGAATCCCACACAAATGTTTTCACTCGTATGTACATCGCACACAATTTTTATGCGGAAACGTTTGTGCAAGGGGGGCTAACGCAAACATTTGTCGGGAGGAAGTCGTGTGTGGTTATTCATTGATCCAACACAGTTACTTTCTAGAAACTGTGTGGGTTGTTTGAGTTCATCGCCCACAGTGTTGTCTGAGAAACCGTCTGCAATAGAAAGGCCCGATAAGCAGGCTAATTGACCAATTATTGATAATCCACGTCGTAATCAAATTGACATTTCATATCAAACACACCATATATTTCATATCCGTATTACGGCAACCAAGATTTCGTAATTGAATTACATCAGAGTACAACATCAGATAGCTTCAGTACTGAGTTACACCATATAGGCTTATAGCTAGCAACATCATTACACAACATCACCAAGTTTCACATGCAACATCTAAAACCTTTGGAAAGTAGCACCATACACGGTAAATGGATAGATGAATCTCAACTGGAAAACTACTGAAGTGGAAGGCGATTGAGACTTTAGTGATGTTGAATGTCCTTGCAACTTTAGGCCAGTGACTGTGGATAATTGCCCGCCCAACCTTCGTCCTCTTGAGCAAGACTTCAATATTGTACCGTGGTTGCTGAATGAAGACCTTCCTTGCCTTTTGACCATGCATGTGGTCTGAGAGGTAATCATCGGTGAACTGCTTTGGAAAGGACTGAAAACAAAGATATGCATAAATATATGTTCAAAATTTTGAAATGGCGCAAAGGAAAAAAACAAGGCAAAAGAGTTAGTACCATCCTATAGTTGACTGATGTCTTCTTCATTGTGCAAATAAAGATCTTGTTGTTATTCGTTGCTAGTTTCTTTATCCTAATAATCTTTGTGAGTTTCTTGACTTGAGTGATATTCATGGACATCTCATTTCCCCATATGCAAAATGGGTCGAAAAGTGGGTCTAAACCTCTGACAGCAGGACCTACATGTGGAAGACGAAATTGTTAAAAATCTAAATATTAGAATGGTTCCTACAATTGCACAATAATGTGTTGTTAGCCGAAGGACCATGCATGTGCAAACCTCAATGGTAAACCTAAGTGCCTCCCATTGTTTCCCTGCAACACATATATGGTGGATATCGATCAGGTTAAGTGAGAGTTGGCACACTATTAGTAGAATATGTTAATGAAAAAATAAACAAATTGCAGATTCAGTAGATTAGTTCGAGGAGCATGGACAAGCCAGTTAACCAAACCAAGCATGTTAAATGATGACTACTATGCAACCTTCTTCTTGTAGACTCGTGTTGAGCCTCCAAGCGCAGAGTTTGTAGGACAGTAGCAAATTTCCCTAAAGTGGATGACCTAAGGTTTATCAGTCCGTGGGAGGCGTAGGATGAAGATGGTCTCTCTCAAACAACCCTGCAACCAAATAACAAAGAGTCTCTAGTGTCCCCAACACACCCAATACAATGGTAAATTGTATAGGTGCACTAGTTCGGTGAAGAGATGATGATACAAGCGTAATATGGATAGTAGATATGGGTTTTTGTAATCTGAAAATATAAAAACAGCAAGGTATCAAGTAACAAAAGTGAGCAAAAACGGTATTGCAATGCTTCGAAACAAGGCCTAGGGTTCATACTTTCACTAGTGCAAGTTTTCTCAACAATGATAACATAATTAGATCACATAACAGTCCCTCAACATGCAACAAAGAGTCACTCCAAAGTCACTAATAGCGGAGAACAAACAAAGAGATTATTGTAGGGTACAAAACCACCTCAAAGTTATTCTTTCCGATCAATCCATTGGGCTATTCCTATAAGTGTCACAAACAGCCCTAGAGTTCGTAGTAAAATAACACCTTAAGACACACATCAACCAAAACCCTAATGTCACCTACATACTCCAATGTCACCTCAAGTATCCGCGGGCTTGATTATACGATATGCATCACACAATCTCAGGTTCATCTATCCAAACCAACACAAAGAACATCAAAGAGTGCCCCAAAGTTTCTACCGGAGAGTCAAGACGTAAACGTGTGCCAACCCCTATGCATAAGTTCACAAGGTCACAAAACCCGCAAGTTGGTCACCAAAACATACATCAAGTGCATCACGTGAATATCCCATTGTCACCATAGATAAGCACATGCAAGACATACATCAAGTGTTCTCAAATCCTTAAAGACTCAATCCGATAAGATAATTTCAAAGGGAAAACTCAATCCATTACAAGAAGGTAGAGGGGGAGAAATATCATAAGATCCAACTATAATAGCAAAGCTCGTGGTCCATCAAGATCATGCCATATCAAGAACATGAGAGAGAGCGAGAGATCAAACACATAGCTACTAGTACATACCCTCATCCCCGAGGGTGAATGAGGGAGTCCTGGACTAGGGGGTGTCCGGATAGCCGAACTATCATCATCGGCCGGACTCCAAGACTATGAAGATGCAAGATTGAAGACTTCGTCCCGTGTCCGGATGGGACTTTCCTTGGCGTGGAAGGCAAGCTTGGCAATACGGATATGTAGATCTCCTACCATTGTAACCGACTCTGTGTAACCCTAGACCTCTCCGGTGTCTATATAAACCGGAGGGTTTTCGTCTATAGGACGAATAACAATCATACCATAAGCTAGCTTCTAGGGTTTAGCCTCCTTGATCTCGTGGTAGATCCACTCTTGTACTACCCATATCATCAATATCAATCAAGCAGGAGTAGGGTTTTACCTCCATCGAGAGGGCCCGAACCTGGGTAAAAACATTGTGTCCCTTGTCTCCTGTTACCATCCGCCTAGATGCAGAGTTCGGGACCCCCTACCCGAGATCCGCCGATTTTGACACCGACATTGGTGCTTTCATTGAGAGTTCCTCTGTGTCGTCACCAATAGGCTTGATGGCTCCTTCGATCATCAACAACAACGCGGTCCAGGGTCAGACTTTTCTCCCCGGACAGATTTTCGTATTCGGCGGCTTTGCACTGCGGGCCAATTCGCTTGGCCATCTGGAGCAGATCGACACCGCGCCCGCCATCAGTCGATTTGAAGTCTAAACTTCACGGCTAACATCCGCGGAGACTTGATCTTCGATGGATTTGAGCCACAGCCGAGCGCGCCGCACTGTCTCGATGGGCATGATTTAGCACTGCTGCCGGACAGTGCCCTGGAGGCCGCACATGAGTCCGCCCCGACCCCTAATTTGGAGCTGATTGCGCAGATCGAGGATGGGTGGCTAGACACCGCCTCGGGGACTGCTGCCTCTACGGCGATGGAGCCGAATACTGACCTTGTCCCTTGTAAAGCTCGTGACTCCGAGGTGCCGGACTCCTCGCCGGACTCCGAACCTCCCGCGCCCCCTCCAATCGAATCCGATCGGGCGCCGATCATGGAGTTCACCGCTGCGGACATCTTTCAACACTCACCTTTTGGCGACGTCCTGAATTCACTAAAACATCTCTCGTTATCGGGAGAGCCCTGGCCGAACTGCGGTCAGGACGGTTGGGATGCGGACGATGAAGAAATTCAAAACCCACCCACCACCCACTTTATAGCCACTGTCGACGATCTAACCGACATGCTAGACTACGACTCCGAAGACATCGACGGTATGGACGACGATGCCGGAGACGACCAAGAACCAGCGCCTACTGGGCACTGGAAAGCCACCTCAACTCATGACATATACATCGTGGATACACCAAAAGGAAGCGATAACGAGGAACAACGGGACGCGGCGAAGGATAATTCCCCCGAAAAATAACCAAAGCGGCGACGCAAGCGCCGCCCAAGTCCCGCCGATAACAATCGCACCCATAATGACCCAGCCAGAGCGGGTGAACCCGATGGGCGGCGAACATGCAACCAAGCAACCATCCGAACAGGATGAATTGGACAAGCAATCCATCCCGGCAAAAACAACAGTCCGCACGATCTCACGCCGGACACATCACGAGCATAAGAACCTTCACAAAAGGCTCTGCCGCCATCGCAAGAAGTTTGAAGAAGCGTAAACGAAGCTCAAAACAGCGGAAGACGTACTCAGAATGAGATGGAGCAAAGTACTCAAGACCGCAGACAAATACGGCAATAGTTACCAAGCAAAGATCGAGCTACCCGAAGCGCAAGCTGTTGCCCGAATTCGACGAGGAGGCCGTAGAGCCACCACAATCAAAAAGCAAAGAGGCCGCCTGGCCGGATAGACGACCAGATGACAGGCTAAGAGCGGCAAGCGGCGCCGCACACAAGCCGACACATGATACCCTTAAAGATCCTCGCAAAAAGGATGGCTCGGTCAGGTCCATTTATGGGCCAAAAAAGAGGGCTCCAGGAAGCAACACAGCACACCAAGTGTTCGAAGACAACGGCACACCTAAATACAGGGGCGCTGCACACCCACTATGTTTCACCGATGAGGTACTAGATCATGAATTTCCAGCGGGTTTTAAGCCCGTAAACATAGAGGCATACGACGGAACAACAGACCCCGGAGTCTGGATTGAGGATTACATCCTACACATACATATGGCTAGAGGAGACGATCTCCACGCCATAAAATATCTACCCCTCAAGCTCAAAGGGCCAGCTCGGCATTGGCTCAAAAGCCTCCCAGAAAATACCATTGGAAGTTGGGAAGAGCTCAAGGATGCGTTTAGAGAAAATTTTCAGGGGACTTATGTCCGCCCTCCGGATGCGGACGATTTAAGTCACATAACTCAACAGCCCGGAGAGTCAGCACGCAAATTTTGGAACATGTTCCTCACCAAAAAAATCAAATAGTCGACTGTCCGGACGCCAAAGCCTTATCAGCTTTTAAACATAACGTCCGAGACGAATGGCTCGCCAGACACCTCGGCCAGGAAAAACCAAGAACAATGGCCGCGCTAACGAGCCTCATGACCCGCTTTTGCGCGGGAGAAGATAGCTGGCTGGCAAGATGCAGCACCAGCGACCCAAGTACATCCGAGGTCAGAGATGGAAATGGGAAATCATGACGCAGAAAAGGTCAGCGCCGAAATAAAGAAAATGGCCCAAAGAACACGGCGGTCAACGCCGGATCCAAAAGCTCTCGGCCAAACAACAAAACACTGCCTCTTAAGGACAACAGTGACGAGCTATCCAACCTAAACAAAATTCTGGATCGGATATGTCAAATCCACAGTACCCCCGGGAAGCCTACAAACCACACCCACCGAGATTGTTGGGTCTTCAAGCAGTCCGTCCGACTCAACGCCGAACACAAGGGGCTCGACACGCCAAGCGAAGACGTTGACGAACCCCACAGGCAGAGCGCCGGAAAACAAAAGACTTTCCCACAACAAGTCAAAACAGTAAACCCACTTCATGTGATAATACGGAACAGTAGTGAGGCACCTGCTAAAGTACGTGTCGCACAGTCCACCCCAGCGGAATCCCGTGATTGGATGTCACAACCAATTACTTTCGACCACCTGGATTACTCCAGAAGTATTCGAAACGCAGGATGCACTGCTTTGATATTAGATCCTATAATCAACGGACTACAATTTACACAAGTCCTAATGGATGGCGGCAGCGATTTAAACCTGCTATATCCGGACACAATCCGCAAGTTGGGGATAGACCCTACTAAAATTCGCCATAGCAGCACTTCCTTCAAAGGAGTGATGCCAGGCCTTTATGCCAATTGTACAGGATCTGCACTACTAGAGGTTGTGTTCGGTTCACCCAACAACTTCCGTCGTGAAAAGCTAATCTTCCATATCGTCCCATTTAAAAGTAGCCATCAAGAATTATTGGGACGCGAAGCTTTCTCCCGCTTTAACGCCATACCGCATTACGCGTCTCTTACACTTAAAATGCCCGGCCCACGCGTCATCATCTCATTAAAAGGTAACTTCGAGTGTTCCTCGACCACGGAAGAACGTGAGACTGCCTTGATAGCCACACACTAATCCGGCCTTGCTAATCAAGGCCCCTACAAAACAGGTCGTTCAGACCCCGGACACGGTTAGGCGAGTCCGGCATACATAAACTAGGGGCTTACTAGCCGCATACCCCTTTATAAGGGGCTGTGAGCACGGATAATGAGAGCCAATAAAGCTCAACCTTATTCATTTTTTAAATCATACTCTGTTTTAAATACATTTTTTGCATGATATCTTTTCAAACTAAGTTCTCCTCTTTTACAGATGAACATCGTGCTACACCCGTCCCAGATACAAAGACAACAGAGACACAAAGCAGACGCAAAGCAGGACCCGTTGGAAGGATTCTTTTCAGATTAAGACCTGCGTAAACCTTTCTTCTGTCTCTTGTTGATACACATCCCCGGTTTCTTACCATAACCGAGGAGGAGGTGGCGTTTGGCATCGGCGCGTCGAAGTTCTCGCCTGCACTGACACTAGGGGCTTAGGGCATTGTTCTGCCTGTTATCATAAAGACCGAACACCTCAGGGAGTGTTTGGCGTCTCGAGTTAGGCCTTATATGCATCAACTCCGAATCATGTCTTTGGTCAAATGTTGGGTTTGCCCGGCTCCTGTGTTTTGCTGCCTTATGTTCCGTATCATCGGCTAACGCAGCACCAGGAGAACTACTGCGATTGTGCCCCGGTTCGGCCTGGCAAGCATCTCAGTAGAGAAAGCCGAAAACTGACTGTCATGATATAGCGAGAGACTAGTCAACCACTCGATTGACTACCGGAATGTCTAGAATTCCTCCGCTTTGACGAAGGACCATTTCCCGGTCAGGCACATACGCGCCCCGAATTCAGAGAGCGCGGTGCCCCTAGGGGCTATATCGTAGCCCCACCTTCGAACTCCTATGGTTAAGTGAAAGTGATAAAGCACTATAGTCCGATTGCCTAGTTTGCTACGCTACCACCTCCTTCACAGGACCAAGACGTTGGATTAAGTGTGAAAATGCGCCCTTTTGCAAACACCCCCGCACCATGTGCGTAATAAGTCAAGACTGCCATCTTTCAGGTTATATACACATATACATTAACGGCCGCACAGGAGATATTTCAATACTTGAACGCACAAGCATAAAAAGCCGTCACATTATAAATATGGTTTCACAAAATCATACATGTCATTTGAACATAACATTTTTCGAGCACTGCGACTCTACTAAACGAGCGCCCCGCAGGACTTCCTCAAAATAGTGCTCGGCGGGTAATCGGCTTCTACCCGAATCCCGGGACGCAACGTCGGTGGCATCCATCTCTGCCCAGTATGTTTTGACATGGGCGAGAGCCATCCGTGCGCCCTCTATGCATGCCGACCGCTTCATCGCCTTGATATGCGGTACAACATCAAGGAATTGCTGCATTAAGCCAAAATAACTCTTCGGCTTGGGCCTTTCCGGCCACAGATGGGACACGACATCCTTCATGGCAAGTCCGGACAGCCTATTCAGCTCAGCCCACTCAGCCAACCGATCGGTTAATGGAAGGGAACGCTCCGGACTATGGAATTGAGACCAAAAAAGCTCTTCCATCTCGTGATCCTTCTGGCTTCGGAAGTGCATGACTGCGTCCGCCGCACTTGCCGCCAAATCCAGATAGGGATCCTCCGCACCCCACAGTTGGCCTAACTGAGCATACTTTTGATCCGTGAACCTCCTACGCAGCAGGAAGGGCTTTCCAGCCGCGATCTCTCCGGCCTGACGCAGTTCCTCCTTTATAGCCCGCATTGCAGAACGGACATCCTTGGCTTTGGCGGTGGCCTTCTTCAGGTCTTCTTGCTCCGCCTGGCGTTCTCTTTCAAGAACCTCACAGCGGTCGGTAGCATCTTTCAGCTTTATGGCCATTTCGGCCATCTCCTCCTCGCGGCGCAAAGGAGCCTTTTTCGGCTTTTAGCTCTTCGGCTGCCTTCGCGGCAGCCGCATCACTCCTTCTGGCTTGCTCCTTGGCTCGAACAAGCTCTGCCCGAAGGTTTTCCACAGCAGCGGTGCCATCTGCATCAGGCATACATGTTGTAAGGCGTGGGCACCAGCTCCCTTACCAGGTGACCATGGAAAAACCACTCACCTTGTGACTCGTCGAGTTGCCTATTGACCAGCGCGATATCCGCATCCGCAACGTCCAGCTGCCACTTCAGTTCGGCAACTCTATCAGTCCGGCTGGCCACCGAACGCTCCGCCCCCTGAATAGGAATGGCGACATATTAAAACCGGGATTACGATCCTCGGCACGCTGTCACTTCCGATAACGTACCGAGTCCCAGGGGCTACTATCTATACAGGGCGCACTCTATGTGCAAAACTGTCAAAAGGCATGTCATTTTTACGTACCTCAAACCCCGCCAGTAAACTTCTGACGGCATCATGCAACCCGCTCTCAGCGGATGAAATTCTTTCAATCATCGTACTCATTAATGTATGGTGATCTTCTGAGATAGACGCCCTCTCGAGCAGTTCCTTCACCTCCCCCGGCCGTACACCAGTTGGTGCCGAACTCTCCGGCCCTGCCGGACTCGGGGAGACCCTCCACGACGACACCTCAGGGTCGTCCGCCCCGCCTGACGGTGCGGCAGATGGAGGCGTCTCGCTCTCCATCATCTCCGGACGAAGGTCCCCCGAAGATGAGCTCAGCTGAGAAGGGCGGAGATCCGAACTACAAGGTAAAAAACTTCGGTTATCCTCAGAAGCAAAAATAGGGATGTCCCTTATTACAAAACTCGCCTTTTTCTACTTACGGCTCGCTGGAGGGATGATTCCTTTGAGGAGATAGTGCGGCCGAGGCCTCTCCTGGCACAGGACCCTCTGGCGAAGATTTCTTCCCCCGCTTTGAGGCCTTAGCCTCCGGATCTTCGGAAGCGGTCCTCTTCTCGCCCTGGAAGGAGGGATTCTCGATCCCCCCTTTCTCGAAAGCCTCCTTAGTGGAGGCGGTAGCTTCTCTGTTTCCCCCTTCGCCCTCTTCTGAAGGCGCAACCTCCAGCATCTTGACCAACACGGGATCCGGCGTGGTCTCAGGGAGGGGGCCCGGACACCGTATCAGTTTTGCTTGTGCTATCCACTCCTGTCCAAGGGATAGCTGGTTAAAAGGCAAATCCATAATAAATAAATGGACGATATGTCCGGACACAGGGCTACTTACTTGAGTATCCGGGCGATTGCAGCTTAGGCCGGCGTCCTCGGTCAAGTCCGGACACATTTCTTGTGATCCGAAGAACAGTTTGTACATCTCCACGGGTGTCGTACCCATGAAGTGTTGGAGAGCTCATGGTCCCTCCGGATTGAATTCCCACAGGCGGAGAGGGCGACGTTTGCAGGGCAGAAGACGCCTAATCAGCATAACCTGCGTCACCACGACCAGATTGATCTCCCTCTCTTGGAGGTCTCGAATCCGGCCCTGCGGTAGGGGTACGCCCTGGACGGCCCCAGTCAAGCCCTTTGGCGACCCATGACGTCGGCCGTTAGGAGGACCCGGCGAAGATTTGGCGGCGACCTCTGCTTGCTGCCCCTGGGAGCGGTAATATAGAACCACTCCTGTTGCCACAAACCGAGCTCCTCCTGAAAAGACCCCTCGGGCCATGGAGCATCGGCCCTCTTGTTTATAATCGCCCGCCAAGACTCTGCTCGACGCCTCAATCATCTTCGGCTCCACGTTGAAGGTTTTGAGCCACAAACCGAAGTGAGGGGTAGTGCGGAGGAAGGCTTCGCAGACGACAATAAATGATGAGATATGGAGGATGGACTCCGGAGCCAAGTCATGGAATTCCAGCCCATAGTAAAACATGAGCCCTCTCACAAAAGGATCCATCGGGAAGCCTAAACCCCAACGGAGGTGAGACACGAACATGACGCTCTCGCCTAGCTCAGGAGTATGAATGACTTGCCCTGGGGCAGGCAACCTATGCGAAATCTCGTAGGTTAAGTACCTGGCTTCTCTCAGCTTTAGCACGTCCTCTTCCATGACGGAGGAGGGCATCCACCGGCCCTGTAGGTCGGAGCCGTACATTGTCGAAGGTCCGAAGCGCTCGAATCTGGAGCCCTGAGTGCTGGAACTTGGGGCAAGAGGTAGATTCGATTGAGGATTGAAGAAAAGAAACGAGCCTTGGTCTCATTATAAAGAGGGAGAATACCAAGAGCCGTCCCCGTGACCGTTTGGAACTTGCCCTCGATGGAGGGGGCGTGGCAACGGGTGCGGTTGGGTTACCCACGTCCGTATTGATGGGAATCCCGGAATAAGGGGAACACGATCTCTGCTTCGACAAGACGTGCCAAGGAAACCACTTCGCTAAACGCGCTGAGCTGGTATAATAAAAACGATTCAAGTAAAGGCTTGGTAGTGGTGTGACGTCATGCCACAAAATACATCAGCAGATTGAACTTGTGTACATATTATTCTCTCTACGGTGGTATGTGGAATTTATTTTACAGAGCCGGACACTATCCTGGCGTTCACAATCTTCTATGAATTATCTGGAGGAGGAACCCACCTTCCAATGCCGAAGACAATATGCACGCCGGACTCGTCATCATTGAAGCCTGGTTCAGGGGCTACTGAGGGAGTCCTGGACTAGGGGGTGTCCAGATATCCGAACTATCATCATCGGCCGGACTCCAAGACTATGAAGATGCAAGATTGAAGACTTCGTCCCGTGTCCGGATGGGACTTTCCTTGGCGTGGAAGGCAAGCTTGGCAATACGGATATGTAGATCTCCTACCATTGTAACCGACTCTGTGTAACCCTAGCCCTCTCCGGTGTCTATATAAACTGGAGGGTTTTCGTCTATAGGACGAATAACAATCATACCATAAGCTAGCTTCTAGGGTTTAGCCTCCTTGACCTCGTGGTAGATCCACTCTTGTACTACCCATATCATCAATATCAATCAAGCAGGAGTAGGGTTTTACCTCCATCGAGAGGGCCCGAACCTGGGTAAAAACATCGTGTCCCTTGTCTCCTGTTACCATCCGCCTAGACGCACAGTTCGGGACCCCCTACCCGAGATCCGCCGGTTTTGACACCGACAGTGAACTACTCCCTCCTCGTCATGGAGAGCGTCGGGATGATGAAGATGGCCACTGGTGATGGTTCTCCCTCCGGCAGGGTGCCGGAACAAGGCCCCGATTGGTTTTTGGTGGCTATAGAGGCTTGCGGTGGCGGAACTCCCGATCTAGGTTCTGTTCTGGAAGTTTGGGGATATATAAGAGGTGTTGGCATGGGGAACAAGTCAGGGGGTCCACGAGGCAGCCACGAGGTGGTAGGGCGTGCCTAGGGGGTAGGGCGCGCCCTCAACCCTCGTGGTGGCCTTGGGACTCTTCCTGTCCATCTTTGTTCCGTGGGTTTCTTCTGGTCCAAAAACAATCTCTGTAAATTTTCAAGTCAACTGGACTCCGTTTGGTATTCCTTTTCTGTAAAATTCAAATATAAGGAAAAAACAGAAACCGGCAATGGGCTCTAGGTTAATAGGTTAGTCCCAAAAATCTTATAAAATAGCATATAAATGCATATAAAATATCCAAGATGGATAATATAATAGCATAGAACAATAAAAAAATTATAGATACGTTGGAGACGTATCAAGCATCCCCAAGCTTAATTCCTGCTCGTCCTCAAGTAGGTAAATGATAACAACAGAATGTCGTGGTACTAAGTCTGATAGTAAGAGTAGGGGGTACATATGAGGAGGCAAGGCCCTAGCTACGGCGAGGTTGTACACACGAGTTTACGAGTTCAGGCCCCACTCGGAGGAGGTAAAACCCCTACGTCTCGGTGCTCTGAGGCGGTCGACTGGAATATGGCTGTGTGTTACAAGGGGTGCAAACCCTTGTCCCAGAGGAGGGGGTGGCTTATATAGAGTGCGCCAGGACCCCAGCCATCCCCCGTTACAGGGTTTAATGTACATTAAGACAAGGCGTTACTGGTAACGCCAACTATAAAGTGCTATTAATGATTTTTAAGACTACGGAGTGAACGCCTGACCGTTGCCATCCTAAGTGACTCTAGGTCTTTTGTACTTCGAGTGGTTTCCTGTATGGTCGAATGACTTCATCCAGGTTGAATGAAATTGGGGGTATCCGAGTGAGGTGACTGGTCGAGTGGATTGCACTCGATGGCTTCAGACGGTACTTCTTGCTATACTTTGAATGTCCTTGACTCTAGGGTAGTGACCTTGGGTAGGGCATATAGGTCAGGCCTATGACCCTACCCTAGGTTCATGGCATCGTCATTAGCCCCCGAATGGATTGAGGTCCGAGTGAAGTTGAAGTTGACCCTGTCTTGACTCTTTATGCTTCATAATCATTCTTGTTGAGATCAAGGTTCATGCTGAAACTTCGACTTCATTTCAGTCGCCTTGATCTATTAAGAGGTCGTCGAGTGAACTTATGCTGGCAATCTTTGAGTGTTGATATGGTGCGAACTCTTCGGTGCGATTGGTTACTGCGGTTCTTGGATCTCACGGGATTCGAAAATTTGGGGAAGCGCGCGAGGCAGAGCGCGCCGCAGTAAACGGGACGGATAGATAGGGCTGCCTCGATTTCCACGCCACCTTTTTTGCCACGTAACCGGTGCGTGACTGTTGTGGGATTTGACAGGATCGCTCGGCCCACGCGTCAGCCACTCGGAAGCAGGCTCGTAAAAGGCGTCGAGACTGACGCATTTGCACAGTGTGCTCCCATTCTCCCGCTTCTGCTGCTTCTCCATCGCCTCTTCTTCCACTCTCGACACCGCCGCCCCGCCCGTGCGTAGTCCGCCACAATGGTGAAGGACAAGATGGCAGGTCTGGAGCGCACGAAGAAAGCGACGGCGACGATGAAGGGCAAGAAAATGAGTCGGGAATCATTGTCGAGGTCCGGGTTGCAGCCTGGCTGGATCCAGGGGGACTGGATTTGATCCACGATCCGGCAAGTGGATCTGGAGGATCTGTCTGCCGTGGGCTTGATCGCCGATGGGACTTGGATGCTGCCGGGGGACGAGATCGAGCCACAGCCGCGGGCGGGTGAGTGCATCCTCCTGCCTCTGCCTCTGCATGCACGTCGACCGTGGTTTCTCCCTGCCTCTGCATCCTTTCTTCTGGGGTTTTCTGAACTTTTTTCTGTGCTCACCTTCACCATTTCTCTCCCAACACCATCACATACCTTGCCGCATTCGTTTCTCTGTGCGAAAACTTCTTGGGCTGTAGACCGCACTGGGGTCTCTTCAAACATATCTTCAATTTCCGCTCTCAGTCGATGAAGAGGGCAAATCTGACTGACGAGAGGACACACATGATTCAGATGTGCGGGGGTTTAGGGATTCAGATGAGGAAGAGGAGAACTTTTCCTCCTATGACACTTCCTTAGTCGGTTAGAGGGTGGCAGTCGACCTGGTTCTACTGCCAAGACATTCCAACCCCCGGTCAGTCGACTGGTCTTCCTCCCTTTACCCTAGGCCGAGTCCAGCAACCTTCTTCACTGATCGTGTGTGTAGCAGAAAAAGTAGAGACGAACATGCTAATCGAGCGGGTGGTCCAGTTGGTCCATCAAGGTGTTACTGGCAAGGATTTATTGGAAGTGTTTCTCAGTCGACGCATCCAGCCGCTCCAAACCCATGATCACTCGATGTGGTTGTATTCGGGCTCCAATGACACCGTTTAGGTCCACCCAGGGGAGGTCACCAATGAGACGGCGGCCCAGTGGCTGAAGGGTATTACTGGAAACAAAGACAACCCCAGGGGGGCCAGGAGAGTCAATCCATTCGACGCCAAAAACCAGCCGGACAAGGTCTGATCCTTATTACCGAGTGTATTTCATTCTGTCTTGCAACCTTCTTTGAATCTGACTGATGTTTGTTTAACTTCTTGCCTTGCAGATTTATACCGAGATGTATTTGATGCCGAATAGAGAGCAAGCCTAGGAGGGAGTGGAGAGCACGGACGAGAGCGCCGACTAGCAATCTCCTAATGATGATGATGAGGAGGAGGAAGAGAGTGATGAGTCGGACGACAGAGAAGAGGAGGTCGACTCACCACCCCGCACGGAGCACTGATCCAAGCAGTCTCATGATCCAGCGGGCGGGCGCAACAAGGCTGTGGCTCCGAGCACGCAAGTGCATGAGCACACTCGGACTTCGACTCCTGAGCCGTCAGGAAAGTTTGCCAAGAAGCTCAAGGTTGCCCCTTCAAAGCCTCAGAAGACCTTGCCCAGGATTAAGATGGACGTTCCTGTCGCTTCTGCGTGAGTGTTCTATCTTTCTGTGTTTTACTGCCGACTCATACTTCTGCTCTGACTGAGTGGGTTATGAATATTTTAGTGTTGCAACTTCTGGGACCTCCATGGACATTGACAAGGCTCAGGATGATGAAGAGACTAAAGATGCAACTACTTCCAAAGCTGGTACGATCCTTCAATCTTGTGCTTGTTTTGTCGATTGAATTGTCGGTCGATTGAGCCCCTATGGTTGCTTTTTGTGCAGCCCCACGAGACGTCATTGCACTTCCAGACGATGATGAAGAGGCGCCTCAGAAGAATACGGGAAGGAGGGGTAGGGCTTCGAGCAGGAGGACGACTGTAGGCCAGGAACCTCAGTCGACATCAGCACCGGAGACGGTGGTCCAGCGGTCTGGAGATCCGACTCGGGCCACTATTTCTTTTGCCAATCCTGTGTCGGCTGACCGTCCTTCGGCATCGATTGCTCAAGTCCCTACTTCGCCTGCGCAGATCCATGCTTCAGATCCTGTGATTGCTCTGACTGTACTACCATCATCGCTCTTTGCTGCTCATCATACTCCAGATGACCCGACGGGTGCAACCAAGGAAGCCATACTCCAAGCAAACCTTATGATGGAGCAGATGAAGGTAGTGCACGAGGCCAGCCAGGCTTCCTACAATGCCAGCTCTGCTCTGCATGTTAATGTCAAGGTCAGTTGATTTCTGACTGATCTCCCAATTTGATTTTTGCCTTGCTACAATATAATAGTTGTAAGCTGCTGCTTCATTGTCCGTAAGATGTCCCTGGATGAGTGTTTTGGAACCTTTTATGTGCATCTATCACGAGTCTGCATTTTCATCCAATCACCCACTGGATGCTTTAACTTAGTGTTGAATAGCTCTTCTACTTGAGTCGACCAAGTTGTGTCGAGTGTATCTCTGAACCTGTGGGGGCACGCAAAGTGCACCCACTGGGTGTAGTCCCGAGACCGCCGTCGAATGTTTGATTCGGCGTGGGTCTTTGTCAAATGTCACTTCATTGTTCTTTCACTTGGTGCAATAAGTTTGACCTGAGTGGAATCCAAACCAGGGGGACACGCAGAGTGCATCCACTGGGTGTAGTCCCCAAGACCACGGTCGACTGCGGGCAGTCGGCTGGGGTCTGAGAATCTCTCTCCTTCTCTTTTTTTGCATACTCACGCTAGGCAAACCATGATGAGTGGTAAATTGGACCAATGGGGGTACGCCAAGTGCACCCATTGGGTGTAGTCCCTGAGACTACTGTTGAATGTTTTGATTCAGCAGTAGTCTTAGAACACTTTTTTTGCTAAGAAACTTTTGTTTCTGTTGACTGACGTGTCTTGTTTGCTGATCCCAGAAATCTTGTGAGCTCGGGGCCTGGTTTGGTGAGTTGCAGAAGAAGCAGATCAGCCTTAACCTTGACCTGGAGCTGGCCAAGAAGAATCTTCAGAAGGCCAAGGAAGATGCTGCTGCTATGGGAGGTAATAACTCGCCGACTGTCCACCTATAGTTCTTCCTTTTTAGTCTTTTGAGCCGAGTGACTCCACTCGAAAAGACGTGCATAGTGAAAACCGTCAACTCCAAGGTCGTCTGAAGAATGTTATTTTTTAGTCAAAATGAAGCAGGCTCTAGAGCAGAACGACAATGACCTTCCCATGAAGATGTAAAGAAGCGGCGAAAACAAAGCTTCAGCGACACGAAGCGGCCCGATCGACAAGTTAGAAGAGGAGAATGCCAAGATGAAGACTGTTGTTACTGAAGCCAACAAGGAGGTTGCGTAGCTGAAGAAGGACAAGGAGACCCTGACTGACATGGTTGGAGATCTCACGGCGAGGAAGGGTGAACTAAAGGCTTATCTGGGAAGACTTGCTGAGAAGCTGGTCCTGAATCTTGAAGGTACTTCCTCTCATCTGAATGATTTGTGATTGTCGACTCATTATATAACTGTCAACTCACCACTTTTCCGACTGTGCAGAATTCTATCAAGACTTCGAAGCAGAGACTGGGCGGATCGAGACAGATCTTGATCCCATAAACTCTCCCGTCGAGGACGACATCGCGATGAACGTGCTACGGCTGGAGTCTCGTCTTGACAGTGCTGTGGATTATCTTGCTCGTCTGGAAGCGGCGATGTCGCGGATTAACACTGAGCTCTGGCCCCGAGCGGAGTTCCAGAATGATCTCGAGTCTCTGATGACTCAAATCAGAGAAATTTCTGGTCGAGTGCAAGAATGGAAGAAGTCATTTGCTTGCTGCGGTGCTGATGTGGCTCTGTCCTTGGTCCGAGTCCATTTCAAGGAGATCAGGGAAGACAAGTTGGCGGCCATCAAGGTTGCCAACACCAAGAAGCTCAAATTCCAATCCTTCATGGAGACCTTCATCGACGCAGCCACTCACATTGCAGACGGCATTGACCTTGACAGCTTCGTCAAACCAGCAAGCCTTCCTGCCGAAGAGTGAACAAATTTTATGCCCCACCTTATTTGCCTCGGAATGCCGAGTGATTTTGTAACCGTTACTCTTTCAGGCCTGATGCCTGAGTACTTCTGCCCGCCGCGGTTCTGAACTTTGCAGGGTTTATCTGAACTTGGTTTTCCTTGAATATGGTGGCTTTGCCTTTACCACTTTCGGATCTTTTTCAATTTCGAGTGGAACTTGACTTCCCACTCGGAATAGATGTTGTACTTGTGATGCAGCTCTGACGATGTGTTCGATCGGCACCTTGTCATCCTTGCGAATCGGGATGGAGCATACATTGTACTTATGACGCAGCTCCGACGACTTGCTCTATTGGCACCTCGTCGTCCTTGCGGGTCGGGATGGAGCGTGCGTTGTACTTGTGACGCAGCTTAGAGGATTTTTGTTACTTAGGCGAGTATGGGGCCGCAGCTAAGTCTCCCGAGTGGGAGGATTGCTCTCCACTCGGAGTAGTTTTTTTTAACTTAGGCGAGTAAAGGTCATAGCTAAGCCCCCGAGTGGTCTCCACTCGGAGTAGTTTTTTAACTTAGGCGAGTACGGGGTCGCAGCTAAGCCCCCGAGTGGGAGGATTGCTCTCCCCTCGGAGTAGTTTTTTAACTTAGGCGAGTACGGGGTCGCAGCTAAGCCCCCAAGTGGGAGGATTGCTCTCCACCCGGAGTAGTTTTTTAACTTACACGAGTATGGGGTCGCAGCTAAGCCCCCGAGTGGGAGGATTGTTCTCCTCTCGGAGTAGTTTTTAAACATAGGTGAGTACGGGGTCGCAGCTAAGCCCCCGAGTGGGAGGATTGCTCCACTCGGAGTAGTTTCTTAACTTAGGCGAGTACGGGGTCGCAACTAAGCCCTCGAGTGGGAGGATTGCTCTCCACTCAGAGTAGTTTTTAACTTAGGCGAGTACAGGGTCGCAGCTAAGCCCCCGAGTGGGAGGATTGCTCTCCACTCGGAGTAGTTTTTTTACTTAGGCGAGTACGGGGTCCCAGCTAAGCCCTCGAGTGGGAGGATTGCTCTCCACTCGGAGTAGTTTTTTAACTTAGGCGAGTACGAGGTCGCAGCTAAGCCCCCGAGTGGGAGGATTGCTCTCCACTCGTAGTAGGCTTTTAAGTTAGGCGAGTACGGGGTCGCAGCTAAGCCCCCGAGTGGGAGGATTGCTCTCCACTCGGAGTAGTTTTTTAACTTAGGTGAATCGGGTTCGCAGCTAAGCCTCCGAGTGGGAGGATTGCTCTCCACTCGGAAAAGGTTTTGAAACTTAGGCTAATCAGGTTCGCGGCTAAGCCACCCACTGAGGGATTTGAACACATATGTTTTATGAGAAGGTAATCATTAAGATACTGCAAAAATCTTGTCTTTGATAAGAAAACTGAAAGACTCTTATTACAACTCATCGATCCGAGTGGTTTAGGTATAGAAATGGCGAAGCAACTCTGCGTTCCATGCGCGTGGCTCGTCCACTTTCTTGGCTACGTTGTAAAGGTGGTATGCTCCATTGTGGAGCACCTTGGTGATGATGAAGGACCTTCCCAGGCCAGAGCGAGCTTGTGAGGTCGTTTCTGATCCACTCGGAGCACCAGGTCTCCTTCCTAGAACGCTCGACCTCTGACATTATGGGCATGGAATCGACAAAGATCTTGGTGGTAGATGGTTGATCGGATCAGAGCCATCCCACGTTCCTCCAGGAGATCGACTGCGTCCTGGCGTGCCTGTTCTGCTTCAGCTTCTGAGAAGAGTTCCACTTGGGGAGCGTTGTGCAACAAGTCACTCGGAAGTACAGCTTCAGCGCCATACACCATGAAGAAAGGCGTTCGGTCAGTCGACCGGTTCGAGTTGTTCTCAGTCCCCATAAGACGGACGACAACTCCGTCACCAAGCTCCAGCAACGTGTTTGAGGTCGCGCATCAGTCGGGGTTTCAGCCCTTGAAGGATCAAACCATTCGTCCTTTTTGCTTGCCCATTCGATTGTGGGTGCGCAACAGATGCGTAGTCGACCCGAGTGCCTTGGGAAGCATAGAATGCCTTGAACTCATTAGAATCAAAGTTGGATCCATTATTTGTGATAATGCTGTGAGGGACTCCATATTTGAATGTCAACTCCTTGAAGAAACTGACGCGGTGCTTGAGTCAAGGTTTTTGATAGGCTTGGCTTCGATCCATTTGGTGAATTTGTCGACTACTACGAGCAAATGGGTGAAACCACTTCTGTCGGTCTTGAAGGGTCCAACCATATCCAACCCCCAGACTGCAAACGGCCAGGCGAGTGGAATAGTCTTCAAGGCAGACGCAGGCTTGTGAGACATGTTGAAGTAGAACTGACAACCTGCGCACTTGTTGACTATATCCTTTGCCATCTCATTTACACGAGGCTCATAGAATCCCGCTCGGTATGCTTTGGCCACGATGGTCCGAGAGGACGCATGGTGACCACAGGTCCCCGAGTGGATCTCGTTTAAAATCATTCGACCTTCTTCTGGGGTGATACAGCGTTGAACCACTCCTGTGACACTTTCTCTGTAAAGCTGCCCTTTTATCATGGTGAAAGCTTTCGATTGATGGACTATCCAGTGGGCCTCATCCTCGTCTCTGGGAGTTCCTGCCTAAGATGGTACGCGATGTACGACACCGTCCACTTGGGTGTGATCACTAAGACTTCCATGATCAAGTCGACCATAGCTAGGACTTCAACCTCAGTCGGATTGGTTGAACTTATCGGTTGGGGGGCTCTTCCTTGAAGGGATCTTCTTGTACTAACGGGGTGTGGAGATGTTACAAGAACACATTACCGGGGATAGGCTTCCGAGTGGAACCTATCTTCGCCAGATCATCAACAACTGGATTCTTGATTCGGGGTATGTGGTGGAGCTCTAACCCCTCAAACTTCTTCTCTTGCTTTCTTACTGCATTGCAATAACCGGTCATTGCTGGACTCCTGATGTCCCATTCCTTCATCAATTGATTAACCACTAAGTCTGAGTCGTCGTAGACCATCAAGCGTCGGATGCCGAGTGAAATGGCCGGATGCAACCCATACAACAGTGCCTCATACTCAACTTCATTGTTTGAAGAATCAAAGTGAATCTAGAGGACATAGCTGAGCTTGTCTCCTCTTGGGGATACTAAAACCACTCCTGCACTAGAGCCAATCAACATCTTGGATCCATCAAAGAACATAGTCCAATATTCTGATTGACTCTGAGTCGGTTGCTGCTGTTCAATCCACTCTGCGAGGAAATCTGCTATTGCTTGAGATTTGATGGCTTTCTTTGCCTCAAACTTGATATCCAAAGGAAGGAGTTCAATCGCCCACTTTGCCACTTGACCCATTGCATCTCTATTATTCAGAATTTCTGACAATGGAGCATGCTGACGACTGAAACCGAGTGGTGTGAGAAGTAGTTTGCAACTTTCTTCATGGTGAAGTAAATTCCATAAACAAGCTTCTGATAATGAGGATATCTCTGCTTGGACGGAGTCAAGATTTCCAAAATATAATACACAGGGCAATGAACTTTGAAGGCTTTGCCTTCTTCTTCCTGCTCGACCAGCAGCACTATGCTGACAACCTGTCTGGTGGCTGCGATGTAAAGCAGTAAAGGCTCCTTGCTGACTGGAGCGGCAAGCACTGGCTGGGTGGAAAGCAGGGCTTTGAGCTCTTCAAACGCTGCTTCAGCTTCGTCATTCCACTCGAACTTGTCAGACTTCTTCATCAGTCGGTAAAGACGTAATGCCTTTTCACTGAGGTGTGAGATGAATTGACTCAATGCATCCAAACAACCAGTAAGCTTCTGAACATCGTGCACATGCATGGGGCGTTTCATTCGGAGGATTGTGCCAATCTTCTCTGGGTTTGCATCGATCCCCCGTTCAAAAACGAGAAAACTGAGTAACTTTCTACCTGGGACTCCGAATGTGCACTTTGATGGATTGAGCTTGATATCATATCTTCTTAAGTTGGCAAAGGTTTCAGCGAGGTCAGTCAGTAGGTCGTAACCTCTGCGTGACTTGACCACTATGTCATCCATGTATGCTTCCACATTCCAACTGATTTGAGTGAGTAGGCACTTCTGGATCATGTGCATGAATATGGCACCAGCATTCTTGAGGCCAAAGGGCATAGTAACATAGCAAAAACAGCCGAACGGGATGATGAAAGTTGTCTTTATCTCGTCGGGTCCATACAATCGGATCTGATGGTACCCGGAATAAGCGTCCAAAAAGGACAATCGCTCACATCCCGCAGTCGAGTCGACAATCTGGTCGATGTGGGGCAGTGGAAAATGATCTTTCAGGCAGGCCTGATTGATATGCTTGAAATCAATACACATTCGAAGTGACTTATCTTTCTTGGGGACCATGCCAACATTGGCGAGCCACTCGGAGTGGTAAATCTCGCGGATGAACTCAGCAGCCAGAAGCCGGGCCACCTCCTTGCCAATGGCCTTCCTCTTCTCCGCGACGGACCGACGGAGATGCTCTTTAACGGGTTTTGCTTTTGGTTCAACTCACAAACGGTGCTCAACCAGTCCCCTGGGTACACCTGGCATGTCAGATGGCTTCCATGCAAATATGTCCCAGTTCTCACGGAGGAACTGGATGAGCGCTTCTTCCTATTTGCTGTCGAGTGTTGTTGAGATATGAGTCGGAGCAGCATTGGGATCAGTCGGATGAATGTGAACCGGTTTTGTTTTGACGGCCGACTGAAATGCGGACTCCGAGGAAGGCCTCTTGGCATGCAACAAATCACTCGGATCTGCATTCTTCTGGTATTCCTAAAACTCTACTGCTGACATCTGTTCATCGGCGATCTTTGAACCGTTCTGGAGACAATCTTCTACTCCCTGTCGATTTCCAGTGATCATGCCTCTGGGGCCAGGCATCTTCAACTTAAGGTACACATAGCACGGTCAAGCCATGAAACTAGCATAAGCAGGTCTACCTAGAATGGCATGATAGGCACTGTCAAAATCCAGTACCTCAAACCTCAACTTTTCCTTGCGGTAATTCTTGGAATCACCAAAAATCACATCAAGAGTGATCTGATCGAGTGAATCATCTTTCTTTCCTGGGATGATACCATGTAATCTCATGTTGCTCTCATTGAGCTTGGACATCGGAATGCCCATCCCTCGAAGGGTCTCAACATACAATATATTCAATCCACTGCCACCATCCATCAAAACCTTAGTCAGTTGGATGCCCCCAACGACTGGGTCGACCACCAATGCTTGCCGCCCAGGGGTAGCAATGTGTGGCGGATGGTCGGACTGGTCGAATGTAATAGGGGGTTTTAACCACTTCAAATATCTTAGTGTTGCCGGAGCAACCATGTTTACCTTTCTGTTAATAACTTTCAGTCGACTTTTGCTCTCGAGGTCAGCAAAAATCACCAAAGTGGCATTAACATTGGGGTAACCACCATCTTCCTCTTTGTCTTCTTCCTTATCAGACTCTTTGTCCTTTTCATTGGGCTGGCTCTCTTGGAAGCTCTGAACCAGGAGTCGACACTATCGAGTGGTATGCTCTGGAAGGATCAGAGTCCCCTCTTCATCCTTTTTGATGTGTATATGACGCGGTAAATCATGCACACCATTTCCCGCTTGATCTTTCACTTTTTTAGGGGTCCAAGGACCTTTAGGCTTCCCTTTGAACTTCCCTTGATTCAAAACTGCTGCCTCGGTAGGGCCCGCAGCCTCAACTTTTTGTTTCTGCTTCCGACTGGAGTTTCCTCCTCCGGTGTCCTGGGCGACTGGTCTATTCTTGCCGCTCCGGAGTCGGTCCTGTTCTTCACCATTAGCGTACCGAGTGGCAATCTCCATCATCCGAGTCAGAGTCATGTCTCCGGTCCGACCGAACTTCAGATTGAGCTCTCTGTAGTGAACACCTTCTTTAAAGGCACAAACTGCTTGGTGATCTGATACATTCTCCATCGTGTGGTGAAGAGGAGTCCATCTCTAGATATAGCCTCTCAAAGTCTCATTCTGTTTCTGAACACAGTGCTGCAATTCTATCAAACCAGCAGGCCGCTTGCAAGTGCCCTCAAATGTTTTGGTAAACACTCGGGCTAATTCTTCCCAATTGAAAATGCTCCCAGGGGCCAACTGATTCAGCCAGGCTCTGGCAGAACCTTCAAGCATCAAAGGGAGGTGCTTCATGGCCACCTCGTTGTTGCCTCCACCAATATGCACAGCCACTCGATAATCCTCGAACCAAGTGTCAGGCTTTAACTCTCCTGTCAACTTACTGACGCCAGTCGCCAATCTAAAGTTGTGAGGGATCTCAGCGGCTCGGATGGCTCTTCCGAAACACTCAGGGCTGGAAACGTGCACCCTGCTTCCACTGGGTCTATCTCTATCCAACCCTTCTCTATATGCTCTGTTCCAGTCGACCAAACCTTGTACAAGGACTGACCTCGCGTTGAACCCATGTTCTCTTGGGTCGACTGGAACTCTACGGTCATTGCCGTACGCGCGCCTATCGTCATACCACCGGGGCGCGTATGACCCGTCCCTCGAAGGGGGCGAAGGCACTCGACGGTGGTTGTCACGGGCGTACCCACGATCAAACTCTCCATGAGCTCTTCCCAGATGCCAATCTTGATGGTGATCACAATCTTCACGTTGCAAAGGCGACCCAGGATTGTGTGCCAACTGAACTATATCCGCCCTTACTGACCAGCTGTGGATCCTGTTCTATGACTAGGAAACGGTGGAGTTCAGCTCTCCTACTGCCCGGAGCAGCGCTCGGATCTGTTCCAAGCCTCTTCCAGCTTCTGAACAGGACGGCTGAATAGACTCTGCTATACATGCAACAGCTGTAAGATTCTGGATCGGAGTGCGGTATACCTGAGGTTCAGGCAGAAACAACTATCATTGACGTCGACTGGATTCGGGGATACGTATCGGTGAGGTTGTACACATGAGTAGGGGGTACATATGAGGAGGCAAGGCCCTAGCTACAGCGAGGTTGTACACACGAGTTTACGAGTCCAGGCCCCTCTCGGAGGAGGTAAAAGCCCTACGTCTCGGTGCCCTGAGGCGGTCGACTAGAATATGGGTGTGTGTTACAAGGGGTGCGAACCCTTGTCCCAGAGGAGGGGGGTGGCTTATATAGAGTGCGCCAGGACCCCAGCCGTCCCCCGTTACAGGGTTCAATGTACATTAAGATAGGGTGTTACTGGTAACGCCAACTATAAAGTGCTATTAATGAAGACTACGGAGTGAACGCCTGACCGTTGCC
This sequence comes from Aegilops speltoides, assembly GCA_021437245.1. Lineage (NCBI taxonomy): Eukaryota > Viridiplantae > Streptophyta > Magnoliopsida > Poales > Poaceae > Aegilops > Aegilops speltoides. The sequence continues at coordinate 314,938,231 of CM038141.1, forward strand.
ATCCTGAGTGACTCTAGGTCTTCTGTACTCCAAGTGGTTTCATGTATGGTCGAATGACTTCATCCAGGTCGAATGAAATTGGGGGTATCCGAGTGAGGTGACTGGTCGAGTGGATTGCACTCGATGGCTTCAGTTGGTACTTCTTGCTATACTTTGAATGTCCTTGACTCTAGGGTAGTGACCTTGGGTAGGGCGTATAGGTCAGGCCTATGACCCTACCCTAGGTTCATGGCATCGTCACAGAATTTTTGATGTGGAATGCCACCTAACATATTTATCCATGTAATTCTCTTTGTTGTGGCAAGAATATTCAGATCCATAGGATTCAAAACAAAAGTCTAATATTGACATAAAAACAATAATACTTCAAGCATACTAATAAAGCAACCATGTCTTCTCAAAATAACATGGCCAAAGAAAGCTTATCCCTACAAAATCATATAGTCTGGCTATGCTCCATCTTCATCACACAAAATACTCAAATCATGCACAACCATGATGACAAGCCAAGCAATACATGAGTGTGAACCATGGATATAGCACTATGGTGGAGGAGAATATGGTGGTTGTGGAGAAGTCAAAAAGAGGGAGATAGTCTCATATCAACTAGGTGTATCAACGGGCTATGGAGACGCCCATCAATAGATATCAATGTGAGTGAGTAGGGATTGCCATGCAACGGATGCACTAGAGCTATAAGTGTATGAAAGCTCAAAAATAAACTAAGTGGGTGAGCATCCAACTTGCTTGCTCATGAAGACCTAGGGCAATTTGAGGAAGCCCATCGTTGGAATATACAAGCCAAGTTCTATAATGAAAAACTCCCACTAGTATATAAAAGTGACAAAATAAGAGACTCTCTGTCACAAAGATCATGGTGCTACTTTGAAGCACAAGTGTGGAAAAAGGATAGTAACATTGCCCCTTCTCTCTTTTTCTCTCATTTTTTCTTTTTCTTTTTTCTTCTTTTTTTCTTGGCTTCTTTGGCCTTTTTTTCATTTTGGCTTCTTTGGCCTCTCTTTTTTTCCTCACATGGGACAATGCTCTAATAATGATGATCATCACACTTCTATTTACTTACAACTCAAAAAATTACAACTCAATGCTTAGAACAAAATATGACTCTATGTGAATGCCTCCGGTGGTGTACTGGGATGTGCAACAAATCAAAAGTGACATGTATGAAAGAATTATGAAAGGTGGCTTTGCCACAAATACGATGTCAACTACATGATCATGCGAAGCAATATGACAATGATGAAGCGTGTCACAATAAACGGAATGGTGGAAAGTTGCATGGCAATATATCTCAGAATGGCGATGGAAATGCCATAATAGGTAGGTATGATGGCTGTTTTGAGGAAGGTATATGGTGGGTGTAAGGTGCCGACGAAGGTTGTGAAGCACTAGAGAGGCTAGGAATGGTGGAAGGGTGAGGGTGCGTATAATCCATGGACTCAACATTAGTCATAAATAACTCACATACTTAATGCAAAAATCTATTAGTCATCAAAACAAAAGTACTACGTGCATGCTCCTAGGGGAATAGATTGGTAGGAAAAGACCATCGCTTGTTCCTGACCGCCACTCATAAGGAAGACAATCAAAAAAAATTCTCATGCTCCAACTTCGTTACATAACGCTTCACCATACGTGCATGCTACGGGACTCACAAACCTTAACACAAGTATTTCTCAAATTCACAACTACTTACTAGCACGACTCTAATATCACCATCTTTATATCTCAAAACAATCAGAAGGAATCAAACTTCTCATAGTATTCAATGCACTTTATATGAAAGTTTTTATTATATCCCTCTTGGATGCCCATCGTATTAGGACTAAATTCATAACCTAAGCAAATTACCATGATGTTTAAGACTCTCAAAATAATATAAGTGAAGCATGAGAGTTCATCAAAATAAAACCACCACCATGCTTTAAAAAGATATAAGTGAAGCACTAGAGCAAATGACAAACTACTCCAAAAGATATAAGTGAAGATCAATGAGTAGTCGAATAATTATGTAACTATGTGAAGACTCTCTAAAATTTAAGAATTTATGATCTTTGGATATTATTTAAACATGAAGCAAAACAAAATAAAATGATATTGCAAGAATATCACATATCATGTGAAGAAGGAAAACTTAGGCTCAACCAAAACTGACCGATCAGTGTTGAAGAATAAAGGTGGGATGCCAACCGGGGCATCCCCAAGCTTAGATGCTTGAAACTTCTTGAAATATTAATTAGGGATGCCTTGGGCATCCCCAAACTTCAGCTTTTGTGTCTCCTTAATTCCTTTTATATAACAGTTTCCCTAAATCTTAAAAAACTCCATTCACACAAAACTCAACAAGAACTCATGAGATAAGTTAGTATAAATCAACGCAAAACCTTATCATTCTCTACTGTAGGAAATCACTGAAATTATTATTTGATATTGCCTACTAAATGCCTCTGCATATTTAACACTCCTATCCTCAAATAGAATCATTAATCAGGCAAACATATGCAAACAATGCAAACATAACAGCAATTTGGCTAAACATGCACTACAAAAAAAAAACACATCCGTGACATTTTGGGTCGAACGAATTTTTTTCCTGTCAGGCTTATGACACTTCTATGACGATAATTGTGAAAAAACCCGGTATCATGATAGATGTGGTGGGCTCCTACTTTTATGACAAAAAATCATGACAGAAAATGGGCTTTTCGTCCTGGGCGGGTCGGAGACGCAGCTGCATGACATTCTTTGGGTCGTCCATGACGGAAAAAATCATGGTAGAAGCGAGGACAAGGAAAATATCAGGGAGTTCCTGGTTACGGTGGGTGGTCGGGGGCCGAGTGATGCGCATTTCTGTCGTACATGTACGCGCGTGGGTGCGAGGCGTTGGGCTCTAACTAAACCCGAGCGAGGTGTTTCCTAACTGAACCCGAGCGATTGCACCGCAGACTACACGTTACTGAACCCGAGTGATCGAGCGATTCCTTTGCTACTGCTGCTAACTAAAGCCGATCGATGCTGCCTCTGGATGAACGGTGAGCCTTGTTGGGGGGGGGGGGTTGGATGAACAGTTCCCGGTGCGGGGTTGGATGAACTGGACCCCGTGGTAGTAGAGGTCGTTGCCGCTAGATGAACAGGACCCCAATCGATCAAGCCGGTTGGGGGGTGGATGAACAGGACCCCATAGAGGGCTGGATGAATAGGACCCCGTGGAGGGCTGGTTGAACAGTAGCCGGTGGAGGGCTGGATGAACAGTAGCCCGTGGAGGGGTGGTTGAACAGGACCCTGTCAGGACCCCGACTCAATGCCACATCGATCTAGAATGTAACACCTCATATCACTTTGCGGCCTCACGCACGGTATTCCCACGGGTGTCGCCTTACCTTTGCCCGGGACCGTTTAGCCTTTTGGCTGCGTATATGATAGTGTCGCTAGCATCCATATGATAAGGAGCCCGGGTGACATGGCTAGTCGTAAACCCAAAGTGGCACGAACTTACGAGGACAGCATCCATGACCCAACATCAAGCGTGTCGGTCATCACGAGTGAATCAAGCTGTAGCACTGGGCTAGCAGGACTCGGTGAACCGGGCAGAAGCGGCTAACAGACTCCGGTATTCGATCGTGACATTTCCCGAAGGACAGACACGAGAACAAAGAAGGACACATGCCGGCCAGCCTAAGTGTTCGGAGCAGTAGCAAGCTACCATGGCTCGGTGGAAACACTAGGAGACATTTCGATGAGAGAGGCTACTAAAGATAAACAACTAGATAGTCAGATCCCACACATACCAAGCATTTCAACAACATACACACAATATGCTCGATATGTGCAAATACAACATGGCATCACAACATGACTCTACGACTCAAGTATTTATTCATTAGGCTCCAAGGAGCGAGATATTACAAACATAGGTCTCATGACCCAACATTCAGAGCATACGGATCAAGCACATGCGGAAGCTTATCATGTCTGAGTACAGACATCTACAAATGAAAAAGGATGAGAAGCCTACCTATCTACCAGATCCTGCCGAGGGCACAAGATCGTAGCTGAGGTAACAAGCTAAACGTCGAAGTCCACGCGGAACTACTAGCGAGACTGAAGTCTCTCTGCAAAAACGTAAAATAGGCAAACGTGAGTACAAATGTACCCAGGAAGACTTACATCAGAACTAACTACATATGCATCATTATCAACAAAGGGGTGGTGGAGTTTAACTGCAGCAAGCCAGCTTTGACTCGGTGGCTAACCTGAACTACGACTGCAAGTAACTCTTTTGAGGTGGCGCACACGAGTCCACATATTCACCATATCAATACACCACTATGGATCCGAACCCGTCTCCCTACGAGAACGCCATCCATAGCACTCACGCTTATCTTGCGTATTTTAGAGTATCCACTTTCACTTGTCTATGAACTATGCAAGGGGTCCAAGTTTCCATATCCGAGGAATCCGGCTATTCGAATAGATAATGATAACCCTGCAGGTGTGTACTTCTTCACACACGCTCTCGCCACTTACCGCCATGTACACCACGTGTATCTCAGCAACCTTCAAGCGGAAGCCTGGCGAGGGAGTCGGCCACGACCTACCTAAACACTCAAGTATCTCGTCCAGGTTTATCGCCTATTCGGGTTCCATCCGCAAGGAGATCCGGCCGGGGTGTCGCCACGGCCCCAAGCGATGTGTGCGGGGTTCCCGAGCCCACCATCCAGTGCCACTCGGTACACCAGGCCACGTGTGCCTAGTGTCCCAAGCCCACCTGCGGGTGCCACTTGGTAGAAAAATAGCACTACCTACAAACACCAGAAACTAGTTGCAACTCCTGGACAGAGAACAAGGGTGATTAAGAAGCCGAGAGGGGCACTTAAGCATTCCAATGCGTTGTAGTAACTGTTCATGGATCACAAACATAGAACTCAGTTCCTGAGGACGGCTGCAATGAGACAACCCACCATGTACTCCTACATGGCCTCTCACCGCTACCTTTACCAAATCGTATTCACACACTTAGCTCTCAACAGTAGGACATGTTCACTCACCTCTGACCCATCCTCGATGAATCAGACCCGACTCAACTCTAAGCAGTAGCAGGCATGACAAACAAGCATGTATGAGTAGGCACAACAGGGCTCAAACAACTCCTACTCATGCTAGTGGGTTTCATCTATTTACTGTGGAATGACATGTCATGCAAAGGATAAAGGGGTTCAGCTACCGCAGCATGTAACAGTTGAATCGTTGTTGTCCTAATGCAGTAAAAGAGAGCAGAAGCGAGAGAGTAGGATTGTATCGGAGTGAAGAACGGGGTTTTGCTTGCCTGGCACTTCTGAAGATAATATAGTTCTTCATCGGTGTCATCGAACTCGTCGTCGGAACCACGTCTATCGAGAGGCGACAAACACCGGCAACTGAGAAAGAACACAATCAATGCAATGCTACAATATGATGCATGATCATGACATGGCGATATGCTGTGATTTGAGCTAATGCACCTAGCTATGATTTAAATGAAGTTGGTTTGAATACATGATTCAAATTCCAACTCCATATATGATTATTTAAATGCCCTTTATTTGTTTTGTCCAAAACAGAGGACACTCATTGTTCAAACATGCATGAAAATGGTACAGATGGATTCCTTGAATTTTTCTGATAATTTTTCATATATAATTTATTTCATTTGGAGTTACGGTTGATTTTATATGAATTTTAGAAGTTTGGAATATTTTCTGGAATTTCCTGATTTAATTTAAATCCAGAAAATGAATAACTGCATCAGCATGACGACAGCACGACATCAGCAGGTCAACCGGGGCTGACCAGGGTCAAACCTGACGTGTGGGGTCCACGTCGATGTCCTGATTAGTTAACGGGGGTTATTTCTAATCTAACTTAGATTAGTGGCGCTGGGGCCCACTGCCAGTGTCTCAAGGTTAACTAAGTGGTGATTAGCTTAAGCTAATCACCTAGCAGGTCGGGCCCACACGTCAGGCCGGCGAGGTTAACGCCGGCGACCTCTGGACGCGGCGGCGTCCGCGATTCAGGCCACGGGGACGGCGTCGGAGAGCACCGGGGCGTAGCCCGGGCTCTCGCGCATCTGGTGGAGCAGTTAGGGGGAGCTGGGGTGGCCGGAGCTCGCCGGAGCGGAGCTCGGGGCGGCGGCCGGGCACGGCCGGGCGCGAGAGGGGCTAGAGGGCGTCGGAAGAGCAGGGAGAGGGGGTTCGACGGCGGGGCTCACAGCGGACTTGCGGGCTGCTCGTTGTGGCGGGACGCTACTGGAGACGCAGCAAGCGGCGATGGCGATCTGCGGCGGCCGGAGGCGAAGACGATGGCGATGGCGGCGCTCCAGGGCTTCCTGTGTCACGTGGCTCGATGGGGAGGTAGCAGACGGTGGCGCGGAACTTGCAGACACAGAGAGAGAGCGAGGAGGGGGCGGTGGCCGCGGCAACGGCGAGTGGTGGCGTCGGCTGCGCTCGGGTGCGTGCGAGAGAGGGTGACAGAGGAGAGGAGGAGCACGGGGGAGAGTGAGAGGGGGTCGGGGTGGCTGTGTGGCGTCTCCAGGGGTCGACGAAGCGAGCAGGGAGGCAGGAGGAGGTGGAAGCAGGAGGTGGTCGCGGAGTGCTTGAAGAGCGACACGCACAAAGGTCTGATGATGAGGCACGAGGAAGAAGACAGAGGAGGCCAGGTGGGCTGGGCTGGCCAACTGGGCCGGCCAGGCCGCACAGGAACGGGCTGCACAGGGAGGTAGGCGCTAGGTAGGTTCCCTTTTCCTATTTCTTTTTCTATTTTCTTACATTTGTTTTTGACTTAAAATAAATACTAGCACAATTATAAAAATGTTGAGATTCCTTGTGAACACTGGTTATAATATACCAGAGGCCCTCACCAACTTCCAACATTTTTGGAGCCTAAAAAATATTTATATTATTTTAAACAGCTCCAATTCAAATACATATGGGTTCATTCAAAAATCCAAAATGTTTAGCAAAAATGTGCATCACCTCTGGTTGTTGTTTGCAACATTTTCCAAAGACCATGGACATTTTTGAAAAGCATTTTGGGTTAATTGAAATTCCATTTTTAATTTGCACCTATTTGAATTTGCTTTGGTGCTAGGGTTTGAAACATTCCCCATTTCAAATTCATTTGGAACTTAAACATGATGCACAAAGCAAGCCTAGATCATACGAGAACTAGGGATGTGACAACTCGCCCCACTAAACAAGAATCTCGCCCCGAGATTCAAGCGTAGGGTAAGATGAAGGGGAGCATAAACTAACACAATTTCCATGATCCAACTTGCACTTCTTGAAGATGTTGATTCATTGCTTCAAATTGATCTTGACGTCTTTGCTCGCGAAGTCTTCATCCAACTCGATGATGTCGGAAAGAAACTCTATCAGAACAGATCATTGAAACTCTCCATACCAGGCTAAGGCAATTCACAGTCGATCATTTGAAGGAGTCCGAGAGAATGACATTCTCGGGCCAGAATGGATGATGTGGATTACCTTGTTGAAAACAACACAAGGGGTGATTTTAGTAACTAGGGAGAAGCTCAAAAGTAGAGGGTGAGTCCACTGTTTGAAAAGTTATAGCATAACCGAGGAAATTAAGAGCAATCCAAGTTAGTGCCGATGATAACACCTAGCGCTTGTGAGTGCTCTCAGGAACTTGAGCATTTCCATAATCATCGAGGTTTTACCAATATCCGTGTCAAGGATCCTGGCAACACAACATACTACCATGATGAATGGTAATGGACGATGCAGATGCAAAAGGAGATAACACCTTCTCAGATTTCACCTTAGCGAGGCCAAGGAATCAAAATCCAGATGATCGACCGAGAGACATTTAGCACTCCGCTTCTAATGTTCTCCTTGATGTGCTAGCGTAACCCATTCATAGATATGGTTTGATATCTAGAACATCAAGTAAAAGGTCGGACTTCGGGAGCACAACAATCCATAAGGAACAACTACTGGAATAAGTTCTATGAGATCCTTATGGGGAGGTGGCCAAGTTCCTCAAACAAGATACTACAATAATAGGTCTTCCGGTTGGGTGTGTTGGCCACGACATCCATTTTACCGGGTTACAGAGAGACCACTATTATAGTTCTTGGGAAAACATTCCAACCATCATATCTGCCTGAGATTCAGATCTGGTTGGTGTTAGAATAGTCCAGACTCATCGAGTCTAGAAAGAAAGATGAAAGTTTACAACACAAACCGACGAGAAGACGTTGCGTGATTCTCAGGAAATGAACTACGATAGCAAGCTCCAAAACATGAGCTGGTTCTGCTACAAACATGTGAACACGTTGTCCTAGACAGACATGAACCCATGGTAGTCTTACAATAAAACACTACCGAGCTCCGGTAGGGGACCATCATCGAGGATATCGAAGTCCTTGCATAGGGTATACCCTTAAGAAGGAGCTTCTTCTCCTTGAACAAATCAATCAGTGGCTTGGTGTACTAGGAGATACATGTGGAATGGAGGTAGCGAGCCTGTCAAACCATAGAATACTTCGCACGTATGCATGACTAATTTGGGATGATTCCAAAGGAAGCAACATTGACTTTCTCAAATCCACGGCGGCAACTTACACCAAGTACCGTGAGTTAGAGGAAGTCACTTCTTACATCCGAACATAAGCTTCATGAGCTAGCATGAACAAATGCTTTCAAAAGTTTCCAATACTAGCTTAATGTTTAACAAAATTATGGAGAAGACAAGGATGTTGTCGATGGGCTCAACAACAATTCATCCAGATTCCCATGGAGATGGAATTCCACAACTATGTGAACAAGGTGATAGTATTGGTCAGACCAAAAGATGTAATGGTGTATGCTCGACGAATCAACCACGAGTAAGACAACATTATGAATATCGTTGGTTCTGATTTGATTTGACGATAACCCACACTCAAATCAAGGCTTTGATAAGACAATAGATCCAATCAACTGACCACGAGGATCAATCGATGAATATATCATCTTTCTTCAACACTCACAAACGTAAAGATATCCCTTTGGAATGAACTAAACATGGCAAAGCTTTTATCTTCCAACTCTCCAAGTTGTTGTTTAACTTAACCAACTAGCTCAGGGGTATCCAACACGGACTCTTGGAGAAGGGGTGGTTTATAGGAATAAACCAACTTGATCACGAGCTCAACATAGCGGTCAGGTGACAACCTCGTAATACTTCCGAGAAGATATTCGGAACAGCACGAACCACCGGTAGGTCACTAAACTCGAGAACAATCTTGCTTCCGAGGCAAGATGATATGATCAAATGAGCAAGGATTGGCACTATCCTAACTCATTGATCGAAGAGTGCACCGAAAATAAGGACTAGGTAGCACAATCAACCTTAGGGTGACGATTCAATAATCAACACGCTAAGAATGAGATTATTGTCCTTTAGCTACCAAGCAACAAGGTTGCTAGGAGTATTGATTTTACACATCACGATTCACTTGTCGACATTCCGGTTGCAACAACATGGGAACCGAGGAATGAATAATGATGTCGAGAAGTATCACTGTATCAAGAGTTCATAGGATGGTGTGCATTCCCCATGATATTCCTGACATAAAGATGGTAATACTTCAAGGTAGAACAGAATAGAAGCTGGATTACCAATTTGATCTGCGGAATACAACTGCTTTGACCCAATCCCAGAGATGGACGAGGTACTGGAGTTTGTTTCTCCTAGTCATTCCGGAGTAGAATGGCTTGGCGGACCACAAAATAATAGGCATCAATAACACGAATGCATAACTACTCCTGACTATCAGTTGATAGACGAGGGCCAGAAAACAACTAAAGAGGGACAACCCAAAGGAACATATGTTTTTCTGAGTTGTGGATGCATGGATTAGTATGCCGAACGAGTTCAACATATTTCTTCCGGATAACCCATGCAGAAAAGGTAGAACTGGCAGAGTAACAACATAGAATCGAGAACTCGTCAAGAGCACTCTGGTTGTGATATTTTGGTTCAAGAACTTCTGCCATAAATGGTTCATAGTATTTGGAAGAAGGAAATACCACGAACATCGAGGACTACTGCAAAGGTTACTAATATCCTAAAGGAACTAGCAAACACTATCAACATGAGGTAAGTAGGGTGAATCTCGGGTTCAAAACCCAGGAGTAGAATACCTATTAACTAAATGGCATCACGGGATGCTTTCGAGAATGATGGCCAGAATGATCACACTGGGAACATAATACATGGCTAGATTACTAGATGATCCCCTAAGACACCTAGGGTCATAATAATAGTTCCAACATATATGTCGAGGCAATAGAATACCTCAACTCAGCATTTAGTGTGATTAATCTGGCCCAAAGGAACATCAAAACCAGAGGGAAAGGATTTGCAAGTGCATCGATTGTTTAGAAACACAGGATGACTCGGACTGACATAGCGGTGTAAATGCTCAAAATGATTGGAGACATGCTACAAAAATGGTGGCATAGCCACTCCGAGGCATAATATCAAGGTTTCAAGATCAACAGTTATGAACATACGGAAGTAGTAAAACAGAGCTGAGATTTGAAACTAACAATTCTATAAGTCTATGGATTAGTACACGTCATCCTGATAGATAGATGAGAAGGCCTAGTTCTTAATCCCCGTAGAAGAGAAGAGGATGACTCAGATCGAAGGCCATGAGGTATAAGAAGTAAAAAGAGCCTTACGTTCCTTCCCACAATCAATTCCCTACATATAACTAAAGCATTTCTAGACTCAACTTGACCAGTTTGGCTTGGTAATCCTCTGACAGGTCAAGCTCGATACCAAAGCTGTCGGGACCCGACTCAATGCCACATCGATCTAGCATGTAACACCTCATATCACTTTGCGGCCTCACGCGACGGTATTCCCACGGTGTCGCCTTACCTTTGCGGGACCGTTTAGCCTTTTGGCACACGATATGATAGTGTCGCTAGCATCCATATGATAAGGAGCCGGGCTGACATGGCTAGTCGTAAACCCAAAGTGGCATGAACTTACAGGACAGCATCCATGACCCAAACATCGAGCGTGTCGGTCATCGGCGAGTGAATCTAGGCTGTAGCCTGGGCTAGCAGACTCGGTGAACCGGCTGTGAAGGGCTAACAGGACTCCGGTATTCAGCGCGTGACATTTCCCGAAGGACAGACCACGAGAACGAAGAAGGACACATGCCGGCTAGCCTAAGTGTTCGGAGCGGTAGCAAGCTACCATGGCTCGGTGGAAACACTAGGAGACATTTCCCGGTAAGAGAGGCTACTAAAGATAAACAACTAGATAGTCAGATCCCACACATACCAAGCATTTCAACAACATACACACAATATGCTCGATATGTGCAAATACAACATGGCATCACAACATGACTCTACGACCCAAGTATTTATTCATTAGGCTCCAAGGAGCGAGATATTACAAACATAGGTCTCATGACCCAACATTCAGAGCATACGGATCAAGCACATGCGGAAGCTTATCATGTCTGAGTACAGACATCTACAAATGAAAAAGGCTGAGAAGCCTGCCTATCTACCAGATCCTGCCGAGGGCACAAGATCGTAGCTGAGGTAACAAGCTACACGTCGAAGTCCACGCGGAACTACTAGCGAGACTGAAGTCTCTCTGCAAAAACGTAAAATAGGCAAACGTGAGTACAAATGTACCCAGCAAGACTTACATCAGAACTAACTACATATGCATCATTATCAACAAAGGGGGTGGTGGAGTTTAACTGCAGCAAGCCAGCTTTGACTCGGTGGCTAACCTGAACTACGACTGCAAGTAACTCTTTTGAGGTGGCGCACACGAGTCCACATATTCACCATATCAATACACCACTATGGATCCGAACCCGTCTCCCTATGAGAACGCCATCCATAGCACTCACGCTTATCTTGCGTATTTTAGAGTATCCACTTTCACTTGTCTATGAACTATGCAAGGGGTCCAAGTTTCCATATCCGAGGAATCCGGCTATTCGAATAGATAATGATAACCCTGCAGTGTGTACTTCTTCACACACTCTCGCCACTTACCGCCATGTACACCACGTGTATCTCGGCAACCTTCAAGCGGAAGCCTGGCGAGGGAGTCGGCCACGACCTACCTAAACACTCAAGTCTCTCGTCCAGGTTTATCGCCTATTCGGGTTCCATCCGCAAGGAGATCCGGCCGGGGTGTCGCTCACGGCCCCAAACGATGTGTGAGGTTCCCGAACCCACCATCCAGTGCCACTCGGTACACCAGGCCACGTGTGCCTAGTCATCCCAAGCCCACCTGCGGGTGCCACTTGGTAGAAAAATAGCACTACCTACAAACACCGAAACTAGTTGCAACTCACGGACAGAGAACAAGGGTGATTAAGAAGCCGAGAGGGCACTTAAGCATTCCAATGCGTGGTAGTAACTGTTCATGGATCACAAACACAGAACTCAGTTCACGAGGGCGGCTGCAATGAGACAACCCACCATGTACTCCTACATGGCCTCTCACCGCTACCTTTACCAAATCGTATTCACACACTTAGCTCTCAGCAGTGGGACATGTTCACTCACCTCGACTCATCCTCGATGAATCGGACCCGACTCAACTCTAAGCGAGCAGGCATGACAAACAAGCATGTATGAGTAGGCACAACAGGCTCAAACAACTCCTACTCATGCTAGTGGGTTTCATCTATTCTTGTGGAATGACATGTCATGCAAAGGATAAAGGGGTTCAGCTACCGCAGCATGTAACAGTTGAATCGTTGTTGTCCTAATGCAGTAAAAGAGAGCAGAAGCGAGAGAGTAGGATTGTATCGGAGTGAACAAGGGGGTTTTGCTTGCCTGGCACTTCTGAAGATAATATAGTTCTTCATCGGTGTCATCGAACTCGTCGTCGGAACCACGTCTATCGAGAGGCGACAAACACCGGCAACTGAGAAAGAACACAATCAATGCAATGCTACAATATGATGCATGATCATGACATGGCGATATGCTGTGATTTGAGCTAATGCACCTAGCTATGATTTAAATGAAGTTGGTTTGAATACATGATTCAAATTCCAACTCCATATATGATTATTTAAATGCCCTTTATTTGTTTTGTCCAAAACAGAGGACAATCATTGTTCAAACATGCATGAAAATGGTACAGATGGATTCCTTGAATTTTTCTGATAATTTTTCATATATAATTTATTTCATTTGGAGTTACGGTTGATTTTATATGAATTTTAGAAGTTTGGAATATTTTCTGGAATTTCCTGATTTAATTTAAATCCAGAAAATGAATAACTGCATCAGCATGACGACAGCACGACATCAGCAGGTCAACCGGGGCTGACCAGGGTCAAACCTGACGTGTGGGGTCCACACGTCAGTGTCACAGTTAGTTAACAGGGGGGGTTATTTAATCTAACTTAGATTAGTGGCGCTGGGGCCCACTGCCAGTGTCTCAAGGTTAACTAAGTGGTGATTAGCTTAAGCTAATCACCTGGCAGGTCGGGCCCACACGTCAGGCCGGCGACGTTAACGCCGGCGACCTCTGGACGCGGCGGCGTCCGCGATTCGAGCCATGGGGCGGCGTCGGAGAGCACCGGGCGTAGCCGAGCTCGTGCATCTGATGGAGCGATTAGGGGAGCTGGGTGGCGGAGCTCGCGGAGCGGAGCTTAGGCGGCCGCCGGGCACGGCCGGCGGCAGAGGGGCTAGAGGGCGCCCGAAGAGCAGGAGAGGGGGTTGACGGCGGGGCTCACAGCCGGACTTGCAGGGCTACTCGTTGTGGCTGCGGACGCGCTGGAGATGACGAAGCGGCGATGGCGATCTGCGGCGGCCGGAGGCGAAGACGATGGCGATGGCGGCGCTCCAGGGCTTCCTGTGTCACGTGGCTCGGACGGGAGGTAGCGACGGCGGGCTGGAACTTGTGAACCAGAGAGAGAGCGAGGAGGCGGTGGCAGCTGGCAACGGCAGCGGTGGCGTCTGGCTGCGCTTCGAGTGCGTCACGAGAGGATGACAGAGGAGAGGAGGAGCACGGGAAAGAGTGAGAGGGGGTCGGGGTGGCTGCGTGGCGTCTCGAAGTCGGCGAAGCGAGCAGGGAGGCAGGAGGAGGTGGAAGCAGGAGGTGGCATGGTGTGCTTGAGCGGCGACACCTGATGCCGTGAAGGCACGAGGAAGAAAACAGAGGAGGCCGGTGGGCTGGCTGGCTAGCCCAGGCGGCCAGCCGCCTGAGAACAGGCTGCACAGGGAGGTAGGCGCTAGGTAGGTTCCCTTTTCCTATTTCTTTTTCTATTTTCTTACATTTGTTTTTGACTTAAAATAAATACTAGCACAATTATAAAAATGTTGAGATTCCTTGTGAACACTGGTTATAATATACCAGAGGCCCTCACCAACTTCCAACATTTTTGGAGCCTAAAAAATATTTATATTATTTTAAACAGCTCCAATTCAAATACATATGGGTTCATTCAAAAATCCAAAATGTTTAGCAAAAATGTGCATCACCTCTGGTTGTTGTTTGCAACATTTTCCAAAGACCATGGACATTTTTGAAAAGCATTTTGGGTTAATTGAAATTCCATTTTTAATTTGCACCTATTTGAATTTGCTTTGGTGCTAGGGTTTGAAACATTCCCCATTTCAAATTCATTTGGAACTTAAACATGATGCACAAAGCAAGCCTAGATCATACCAGAACTAGGGATGTGACAGACCCCGTGGAGAGGGCTGGTTGAACAGTAGCCAGTGAAGGAGCGCGCGGTGGAGGCTGGATGAACAGGAGCCCGTGGATGAAGAGTCACAGGTGGAGGCTGGAGGAGGTCGACGGTGGATGAACAGCAGCCCATGGAGTCTTATTTTGTGGTACGCCACACCCCTCCTGATGAACAGGACCCTCGTTTCAACCGTAGCGCTCCAACACAAGTCCGTTTCCTCCGTTTTGCGGTACGCCACACCCCTCCCAATCAACAGGACCCCGTTTTGACCGTAGGAGGTCCAACAGAAGTCCTTTTCCTCCGTTTTGTGATACGCCAGACCCCTCCCGATGAACAGGATCTCGTTTTGACTGTGGCCGGTCGAACACAAGGCCGTTTCCTCCATTCCGCAGTACGCCAGGCCTCGTTTCCATAGGCTGTTCCATCCAAGCCGGCTGGCTCCCGATGAACACGATGTATTCCATTGCCTCCCCATGAACACGAAGCATTCCGTTGCCTCCCCGTGAACACGACAACGATGGAGTTTCTCTGTTCCGACCCAGCCATGTACACGAGCCCTGGCCGTACGTATGAGCGAATAGGCATTCGAGACCCCGCCCGTATGTACGAACGTGGCCGTATTTTCTTTCTTGCACCCTGGCCGTTGTACATACATGTACATGCTATGTGTGCGTCTCTACTACGACACGTGCACGCCTCTACATCGACCAGTATGTACGTACACGTTGGCGACCAGAATGACAACGCTATGTACGCTTTGACCAGGTGGGTCCCGACTGTCAGGCACTTCCTTGCGTGCAAAGATGTAGCTGGTGGGTCCCAGCAGTCAGGGGGCGAATCATTTTTTCTGCCCGTAATATGGACACACTTCCTTGCGTGCGAAGATGTAGCTAGTGGATCCCAGCAGTTAGGGGGGAAACGTATATTTTGTGAAATACGGTGGCCCGTCCGGTGGGTTCCTGCTGTCAGGTGGAGGAATAATTATTTTGCGCGTAATAAGGAGGCACTTCCTTGCTGCGGCCGTGGACCCAGCTGTCAGCCTCTCCACGTGTAGTACTCTTCTGATGGAAGTCATTCCTTGACCACGTTTACCACGCCGCGCCGAGAGCACCAGGGCGGTGGACGACGGTGAGGCCTAGGAAGGGGACAACGCGGAGCCGGGGAAGACACGGCACTGGAAGCCCACACAAAGAGGAGTATGAGAGTTCACTGGTTCGACTGCGGTGTGAGGCTGCCATCGCTGCAGAATAACAGGGGTGTGGGTGAGTAGAGGGATGGCCTGGCCAGCGGTGGGAGTAGTAGGGGGCGGTGAGGCCTCTGCGGCATCATAGCCGACCACGGGAGGTAGGAGCACGCGGCACGACCGGCGCTGGTTTGGGCGGCTGGAGCAAGAAGACCAGAGGTTGAAGAAGCACTTCGGTCGTTGGATGGACATTGTATGGTCACTGGAGCTAGAATCGTTTATATTGACTAAGTTGACAAAGCCCTTGGTACGCGTCAACTTAGTAGGCCCATAGGTCTGCCTCCAACTATGGTGGGCCCCAGCTAGCAGGGGTATTCATTTTTTGTGTAATAAGGAGGCACTTCCTTGCATGCGAAGATATAGCTGGTGGGTCCGACCTGTCAGCGGGGGGAACATTTTTTCACGAAATACAAAGGCCCTTCCGGTGGGTCCCAGCTGTCAGGTGGAGGAATCATTATTTTGCGCGGAATAAGGAGGCATTTCCTTGCGTGCAGCCGTGGACCAGCTGTCAGCCTCTCCACGCACAATCTACTTCTGATGGATGTTGTTCGTTGACCATGTTGACCACTCCGTGCCGAGCGCATCCAAGGTGGTAGATGACAGCGAGGCCCCGGACAGCAATGAGCCGGAGATGGGAAGTGCTACCTCTTGAGCACTGCGTTGGTTTTCCCTTGAAGAGGAAAGGATGATGCGGCAAAGTAGCGTAAGTATTTCCCTCAGTTTTTGAGAACCAATGTATCAATCCAGTCGGAGGCTCCTCAAAAGTCCCACGCACCTACACAAACAAACAAGAACCTCGCAACCAACATGATAAAGGGGTTGTCAATCCCTTCACGGTAACTTGCAAAAGTGACATCTGATAGAGATAATAAGATAAGATAAATATTTTTGGTATTTTTATGATATAGATTGGAAAGTAAAGATGCAAATAAAAGTAGATGGGAAACTTATGATAAAGGATAGACCCCGGGGCCATAGGTTTCACTAGTGGCTTCTCTCAAGATAGCATAAGTATTACAGTGGGTGAACAAATTACTGTTGTGCAATTGATAGAATAGTGCGTAGTTATGAGATTATCTAGGCATGATCATGTATATAGGCATCACGTCCATGACAAGTAGATCAAAACGATTCTGCATCTACTACTATTACTCCACACATCGACCGACTCCTGCCTGCATCTAGAGTATTAAGTTCATAAGAACAGAGTAACGCATTAAGAAAGATGACATGATGTAGAGGGATAAACTCATGCAATATGATATAAACCCCATCTTTTTTATCCTTGATGGCAACAATACAATACGTGCCTTGCTTCCCCTGCTGTCCCTGGGAAAGGACACTGCAAGATTGAACCCAAAGCTAAGCACTTCTCCTATTGCAAGAAAGATCAATCTAGTAGGCCAAACCAAATTGATAATTCGAGGAGACTTGCAAAGATAACCAATCACACATAAAAGAATTCAGAGGAGATTCAAATATTTCTCATAGATAAACTTGATCATAAACCCACAATTCATCGGATCTCGACAAACACACCGCAAAAAGAGTTACATCGAATAGATCTCCAAGAAGATCGAGGAGAACTTTGTATTGAGAATCAAAGAGAGAGAAGAAGCCATCTAGCTAATAACTATGGACCCGAAGGTCTATGGTAAACTACTCAGAACTCATCGGAGAGGCCTTGGAGATGATGTAGATGCCCTCCGTGGTCGATTCCCCCTCCGGTGGAGCGCCGGTGAAGGCTCCAAGATGGGATCTCGCGGATACAGAAGGTTGCGGCAGTGGAAATAGTTTTTCGTGGTGCTCCTGGATGTTTTTGGGGTACATATATATATATATATATATATATATATATATATATATATCGCGAAGGAGGTAGGTCAGGGGAGCCACGAGGGGCCCATGAGGGTGGGGGCACGCCGGGCACCCTCGTGGCCGCCTCGTTTACTTCTTGACATCCACTCCAAGTCTCCTGGATTGTGTTTGTTCCAAAAAGATCGCTCCCGAAGGTTTGATTCCGTTTGGTCTCCGTTTGATATTCCTTTTCTTCGAAACACTGAAATAGGCAAAAAACAGCAATTCGGGTTGGGCCTCCGGTTAGTAGGTTAGTCCCGAAAACGATATAAAAGTGTAGAGTAAAGCCCATAAACATCCAAAATGGGTAATATAATAGCATGGAACAATAAAAAATTATAGATACGTTCGAGATGTATCAAGCATCCCCAAGCTTAATTCCTGCTCGTCCTCGAGTAGGTAAATGATAAAAACAGAATTTTTGATGTGGAATGCTACCTAGCATAATTCTCAGTGTAACTTTCGTTATTGTGGCATGATTGTTCAGATCCAAATGATTCAAGATAAAAGCTTATAAAACATAAAAATAGTAACACTTCAAGCATACTAACAAGTAATCATGTCTTATCAAAATAGCATAGCCAAAGAAAGCTCATCCCTACAAAATCATATAGTTAGGCCATGCTTCATTTTCATCACACAAAATACTCCCATCATGCACAACCCCGGTTTCAGCCAAGCAATTGGTTCATACTTTTTAACGCGCTTCAGCTTTTTCAACTCTTACGCAATACATGAGTGGAAGCCATGGACATAGCACTATATGTGGAATAAGGGAGAAGATAGTCTCACATCAACTAGGCGTATCAACAGGCTATGGAGATGCCCATTAATAGATATCAATGTGAGTGAGTAGGGATTGCCATGCAACGGATGCACTAGAGCTATAAATATATGAAAGCTCAACAAAAGAAACTAAGTGGGTGTGCATCCAACTTGCTTGCTCACGAGGACCTAGGGCATTTTAAGGAAGCCCATCATTGGAATATACAAGCCAAGTTTTATAATGAAAAATTCCCACTAGTATATGAAAGTGACAACATAGGAGACTCTCTATCATGAAGATAATGGTGCTACTTTGAAGCACAAGTGTGGAAAAAAAAGATAGTAGCATTGTCCCTTCTCTCATTTCTCTCATTTCTTCTTCTTTTTTTCTTCTTTTTTCTGTTTTTTTATTTGGTGGGCTTCTTTGGCCTCTTTTTTTATGGGCTTCTTTGGCCTATTTTATTTTTATAAAGTCTGAAGTCTCATCCCGACTTGTGGGGGAATCATAGTCTTCATCATCCTTTCCTCACTTGGGACAATGCTCTAATAATGAAGATCATCACACTTCTATTGATTTACAACTCAAGAATTGCAACTCAATACTTAGAACAAAATATGACTCTATGTGAATGCCTCCGGCGGTGTACCGGGATATGCAATGAACCAAGAGTGACATGTATAAAAAATTATGGAGGTGGCCTTGCCACAAATACAATGTCAACTACATGATCATGCAAAGAGCAATATGACAATGATGGGGCGTGTCATAATAAACGGAATGGTGGAAAGTTGCATGGCAATATATCTCGGAATGGCTATGGAAATGCCATAATAGGTAGGTATGGTGGCTGTTTTGAGGAAGGTAAACAATGGGTGCATGATACCGGCGAAAGTTGCGCGGCATAATAAAGGCTAGCAATGGTGGAAGGGTGAGAGTGCGTATAATCCATGGACTAACATTAGTCATAAAGAACTCATATACTTACTGCAAAAGTCTACTTGCCCTCGAAGAAAAGTACTATTACGCATGCTCCTAGGGGAAGGGTTGGTAGGAGTTAACCATCGCGCGATCCCGACCTCCACACATAAGGAAGACAATTAAAAGAGCACCCCATGCAACAAATTTGTCACACAACTTTTACCATACTGTCGGATTTCAGGTTCCGGCAGACCCTTGAGGTTCGAACACTGGGGTGCGCGCGGAGATTCAACCCTCTGCCGGCTCGCTCCTCGCCGAATCGCTAAGATCTAAACTACTAAACTGAACAGCACAAGGGACACAAGATTTATACTGGTTCAGGCCACCATTGTGGTGTAATACCCTACTCCAGTGTGTGGTGTGGTGGATTGCCTCTTGGGCTTGATGATGAACAATACAAAGGGAGAACAGCCTCGCGAGGGTCTGTTCTCGGCTGGCACGACGAACTGCTAGGGGGAGTTCAGTCGCCTCTCTCTCTCTCTGTGTGTGTCTTCCTATCCTTGTTCTCTTGATCAGGTCAAGCTGCCTCTACCCCGGGGGTGGCTAGTCCTATTTATAGGCATAGGCCCTGGGCCTCTTCCCAAATATTTAGCGGGAAGGGTGCCAACAATTGGCCATTTTGAAGGGGAACATCTGGTACACTTATCCTGACTAATGTTGGTCGCCTGTCAAAGGCTCTGGTGATGACGCCGGCTTGGGCTCCACCATGACTTCCGTCCGGCCGTTGGGCTGGTCTTGGTCTTGTTGCACCGAAATGGACGCCTTTGCTTGATGCTCTCGCCTGCGCTTGCTCCCTTTGCACCAAAGAGGAAAGGAGGACACTGTGCGGGCTGGCGCCCGACTGGCATCCTTGGTCGTCATGGCTTGCGTCATGGGCACCTCACGAGGTATCCCGCCTTGAACTCTCCGCCTCCTCATGAGCCAGCCTGACGAGGCCGTGCCTGAGGAAGCTCCTTGTCGTCTGCCTCGCGAGGGTCTAGAGCTTGTGTTGCTGAAGATGGGATGTGCTGGGCCTCCTTTGAGCCACGCTGCAGGCCGCAGGCAGGCAAGTCTGGGGACCCCCGTTCCCAGAATGCCGACAGTAGCCCTCGGGCGCACGGCGCGCCCGAACTTGGCCGGGCGGAGAGGCGAAAGGGCAAGTGCGAAGCGTCGCGGGCCCTAACAGCCCGCGGCTGTGGGCGCCGCGTGGCAGTTGATTGGACGTGGGCGCCACTGCTTCCCCACGGCGCCTCGGTAACCGCTCGGATTTGACAAGTCCCTGCATGCAAAGCGGGTCATGATTGCCTGTGATCGTGGAGGCCGACGGTTGGCCTTCGCCCGGCTAGGTACGGATGCGGCGGCGCCCTTCGATCTATCATACGCTTCTCCTCCTTCCTGGGCCTTGCTCCGTCTTGCTGCATTGGCTCCGATCCGCCGGTTCTTCGTGGAAGAGAAGGGAAAGGCTCCCCAAGAGGATCCTGACCCGCTTCCCCCGAAGAAGCGGCTTGCCCTCTGGTGCCCGGGCGAGGGCACTCGCCAGGAAGCGTCAAGACCATGGTGTGAGCGGCCGCCACCAGGGTTCCCTCTTCCTTTGTACACGCACATTGGCGGCTGTGAAGGAGTCGATGCCGAATGCCACGAGCGGCGCCGATGCCGGCGGGTTACGAAGGTGTGCATCTTCCCCCCTGGAGTCCACGCCGAGGGCTCCTGCCGAGAGTTCGTGCTTCACGCTGCCACGCCTCCTAAGTCTTGGATTCGTCTCCCTTCTTTCTTCGCCTCCGTCGTCCGGCAGGGGGAACCCCTGGGGATCTGGCTGCAGCACGCCGGCTGCGGCACCCTCGCGACCGGGGCAGAGGTCGCGGTCGTTGCCCAGGGAGAGGTCTTCATGACTCGAGGCTGGGGCGAGGTCGCCCGGGTCTGCAGGGCGCGGCGCCCTCACGATCCATCCGGAGTACGACGGTGCTTCGGTGATGTCCTTCAAGGTCTTTGATGCGGAGGGTCGTCGTCTGGAGTGCTGCCCCGGGAGAGGCGGTCGGGACCCTGCTGCGGCGAGACAGAGGCCGGCCGTCCGCTCCCTTGGCTGTTCCTCAGGCGATGGAGGCGGCGGAGGATCCAGTGACTCCGCCGAGTTCTTCGTGACGCCGGAGACGAGCGACGACAGCTACGAGCCCCCGAGCCTGCGTCGTTCCCGGAGCAGGGCGGGCTCGTCAGGTCGTCGCCGCCCTGATCTGGATGGGGTTGGCGTCGGTGCTGGGCGGCCCACTGTTGATGATGGCATCTGCCGCGATGCCCCATGTAGTTAGGACTCCTTAGGATTCGCGCCTTTTGTTCTTGCGAGGAGCCAAGAATGTACCCCGCGGGGGCTTGTAAGATGTTTGTAGCTTCGTTTGTCAATATGATCCTTATTGTGAAGCAGTGCGATATGCTTATTCCGTCTTAGCTTAGTTTCCTCCTGTCAGACCTTGCGAGGGCTTGATGCTCTGCGCCGACAGGTCCCAGTCCCAAGGCGGCTTCAGCCGTTGCTGGTATGCCAGGTCGCGATGCCGTGGTCAAGGCCAGGAGGTGGCGGCCGAGGTCCGTAAGAGCCCCTGAGTCGCGATGCTCAGGGGGTCCCCCTTAGCACTCAAGCAGCCATCATTCGGTGAGAAAGGAGAGCGACGTTGCTAACACGGGATTGCATTGAGTGCGGGGATGGTGCTGCGATAACTTAGTGTGTCCGGAGGGTGACTTATCTCGAGAGTCAGGGAACGCTTCATGGAGCGGCGCTAGGTCCGTGCCTTGGCCGGCGAGGGATTGCTTGGCGAGATCCTCGCGTGCTCCTCCCCTCTCGCCTTCGCTCCCCTTTCTGCCCTACGTCCTCGGGTCCTGGCCCTCGGGCGAGTCTCAGCCGTCGCTGGCAGGCCAGGTCGCGATGCCGCGGACAAGACTAGAGGGTGAGGGTCGGAGAGCCAGTAGGAGCCCTGAGTCGCGATGCTCAGGCACCCCCCCTTTAACGTGCAAGCGGGTTGCGCGGACGAGAGTGAAGAAGGCACCGTGAGGGCTTCGCCTGGCGGTGCTCCTTGGAGGGACCCTGCAGGCTCATCACAAAAGGAACGAGAATTCGCCGTGGCAATCGACAGTTAGCCGTTAGTTGCTTGGGAGAGGCGTGAAACGCCTGGCGAGGTGCATCTGGGCACCCGTGAGCCAGCGCGGGACTCACGGGGCCCTACCTCAAGGCGGGTGGCGCCTGGCCTTGGGCCTGACCTTGGAGTGTGTTCGTGCAAATTTGGCCAGATGCCGGTGCTCTACGTCTTCGGGTCTCGGCTCTCGGGCTAGTCTCAGCCGTCGCTGGCATGCCAGGTCGTGATGCCATGGACAAGACCAGAGGGTGAGGGCCGGAGAGCCGGTAGGAGCCCTGAGTCGCGATGCTCAGGCACCCCCCTAACTTGAGCTGGGTTAGATGATGAAACTCGTCCTCGGGTCCCGGCTCTCGGGCTGGTCTCATCCGTCGCTGGCTTGCCAGGTCGCGATGCCATGGACAAGACCAGAGGGTGAGGGCCGGAGAGCCGGTAGGAGCCCTGAGTCGCGATGCTCAGGAACCCCCCTTTAACGTGCAAGATTCCGACACCCAGGAGAAAAAGGCACCAAATAACAAGTTTGGTGGATCGAAAGCATAGTCCTAAGATAAATGCAAGAAGGATACATGCCGCTGGGACAGGCCCGAGCGGCTTCGGGATGATGCAGCCCGAGGGCGCCCCCAATAAGATAAGCTAAGGACATGAAGTAAAAGGGGTACATGCCGCAGGGACGGACCCACGCGGCCTGGGAATAATGCGGCCCTGAAGGCGCTCCCAGCCAGAAACGAAACTTAAAAGATGTCACCAGATGATGTTGGGGACGAAGGGGTGTTGGTGTAGCAGACTCGGTGGGCTGCGGGAGCCGATCCTCACGAGCCCCCAGGCCCAGGGTCCTCTGGAGGCTTCGGAGGCGCTGGCGGCTCCTCGCGGGCCATCTCCATCTCCGCCAGGGCTGCGGCGCGCCTGACCTCTTGAGCCTCCAAGATGGCCCTCATGAGACGCTAATGCGCAGCAGCCGCGTTCGGCAGGCCGTAAGGCATGCACACGTAGCTGTGGGCGGACCCTCGCAACGTCCCACTCTCGAGGGCGAGAGGCGCTCTTGAGACGCGGCTCGGTTGAGCCCTGGTATGTCAATCAGACAAGCAGCCCACCATCCTCGCTGGATGGGGGCCACAGTGAGGTGGCGGCGCGCCTCTCATGACCCTTGACTCCTGTAACTCCTGAATGGCCTTGCTAACGAACTCCTGAGGGTTTGGCCCTCCTTGCCTTGTTCCTTCTTGAGGAAAACATGCTTCGAAGCACGCCTACACGTGGTGCCCAAGCGCCTCCCTCGTGACCTTGGCGAGGTCAGCGGCCCTCCTGGGAGAGCCCCCGAGCCTTGCCTGAGGAGGGCGCCGGGCGCGCTTCCCTATGTGATGGAAGGAGGCTCCTCCTGGCCAGGCACGGGCCCTAAGGGGCGTGCCTCCTAAGGGGCCGGGCCGGTTGATGTCTTCTTCTTCTTGGGGGCGGCCTCGGGAAGCCTCCTGCCTCCGCGGTCTGGGTCTTCCAGTGATGCGGCCTGAAAGGCTCGCTCCAGGGAGCACACTGCGTCTCTCTCTTCGCAGGGCACCGTGATGACCCCGCCGCTTCCTGGCATCTTGAGGATGTTGTAGCTGTGGTGGGTTACGACCATGAACTTGGCCAACGCCAGGTACCCGAGGATGGCGTTGTACGGCAGGAGAATGTGGGCGACGTCGAAGTCGATGAGCTCGGTGCGGTAGTTGTCGCGAGCCCCGAAGGTGACAGGAAGGTGGACCTGCCCTATTGGGACCGTGGAGCCGTTGGTGACTCCGGAGAAGGGCTTGGTTGGCTGAAGCTGACTGTAAGGCACTTGAAGATTGTTGAATGTATCCATGGACAGGACGTTGAGCCCTGCCCCGCCGTCGATGAGGGTCCTGGTGACTAGCACGTTGCTGATGATTGGGGAACAAAGCATCAGGAGGATTCTGGCTGTGGCCGCGCACTTGAGCTGATCCGCTGAGCTGAACGTGATGGCGCCGCCTGACCACGAGAGGCGCGTGGACTTGAGCTTGGGAGGACTGCATTCGCTTCATGGGCGAACGCTTGAAGATCTTGTTGAGAGGCGGGGCTTGAGCTCCGCCCGGGATGCGGCGATTACACGCGGTTCTGAAGCCCCAGCCCCTCGCCCCGATTCGGTCTTCATTTCTCCTTGGCTGCGGCGGCAGTGGAGGGAGGCCTGCATTCCCTTGCAGGCGATCCTCGCGAGGCTGATCCTCGGCCTCCCTCGCGAGGCGGGTCTGCCAGCCAGTCCTCGCGAGGTTGGTCGCGCCACCCTTGGCGCGGGCCGCGGTCTTCCCAGTGTCCTGCATTCCTTCCTCCTCCTTGGCCGTAGCCCCGGTCACTGCGGTCGGGACGTCTGCCGACCCTTCCTTCACGCATGGCCCGGAGCTCTTGGCATTCATTGTGTTGTGGGTGTGGAGGTCGTGGTACACGCAGTACCGACTGCCCTTGGAGGATTCGGGATGATCTCCGCCCCGCTTGGGTCTGGCTCGGCCGCGAGCACGGCAGCCCCCTTGCGCTTGACGTCCTTGGCCTTGGGCTTCTTCTCTTCGGGGTCCACGGCAGGCAGCTTGAGGAGGGAGAGGCGCCCCTCCTCAGCCCTGGCACACTTGGTCGCCAAGTTGAACAGCTCCAAGGAGGTGCACAGGTCTTCATGCATCACCAGCTCCTCCTTCATCTTGACGTCGCGCACCGTCGGAGAAGGCAGAGATGATGGCCTCCTCCATTACCCAGGGATCTTGTAGCGTTGTTGAGCGTTGTATTTACTTCTGCAGGTTAGCCCTAGTTCTTTGCTTGATCTGGCGCATGTCGCTCATGGCGGGTGGCAGTCACGAGTACCACGGAAGTTGGCGATGAAGTGGGTGCGCATCTCGCCCCAGAGGAGATCGTGCACGGGCGGATTCGGGGAGCAGTGCGGGCTCCGTCCTCGAGCGCCATGGGAAACCAGTTCGCCATGACCTTTTCGTCTCCGTTGGCAGCCTCGATGCCCAACTCGTAGAGTTGGAGGAACTCTGCAGGGTCAGCCATGCCGTCGTAGCGAGGGGGCAGGTCTGGCTTGAACTTGCTGGGCCACGCGACGCTGCGCATCTTGGAGGTGAAGGCGCGGCAGCCCTCCGTGGCCACGGGGGTCTTGGGCGACGGAGAGCTTGGTCCTGCAGGTCCCCATGCGCCGTGGGTGGGGGCAGCGCAGGGTCTTAACGTGCTGGAGCAGGGAGCGCCCGGGCAGCTTCTCGTGGGCGAGGGACTTCTTGGCAGCTCTGCTCTTGCCGCGCTGGCGCCTGGCGGATCGGGTTCCGCGCAGGTGCCGCGCGCCTTGGGGCCAGGGCGCCTTCTTGAGGAGGAGGCGGCTGAGGCGCCCCAGGAGCTTCATCGCCCGCGCAGGGCGGGGTGCGGTGCAGCGAGAAGGATGGTGCGGGGGCGCCCCCAGCGGCGCGGACGAGCTCGGCAACTCGATTGAGCCATTCTTCGTAGACGTCGTCGACGGGGCGGTAGCGCAGGAGCTCGTTTGCCGCGATGAGCGCAGCTCGGGCCTCCATGGCAGCTTGAAGCGCGCGTGGCGAAAACCAGCGGGGTGGCGAGGCGTGGCGGTGCGGCCGTCCCGCCTCATGGGCGGATCTTTGTGACGATGCTTGCTGCTTGTTTCCCGTCGGGCGGTGGCGGCGTTGACAGCGCGGTGACGGGAACAGCGAGGGCGCCCGCCGACGGAGCCGTCTGGCGATATGGAGGCGAGACGGCTCGGCGCTTCAGCGAGCCCGACAGCGTCGAACATGGTTGCGGTGGTCGGGGAAGAACAAGACGGCGCAAGGCAAATTCCGGTGCACCCCTACCTGGCGTGCCAAATGTCAGATTTCGGGTTTCGGCAGACCCTTGAGGTTCGAACACTGGGGTGCGCACGGAGATTCAACCCTCTGCCGGCTCGCTCCTCGCCGAATCGCTAAGATCTAAACTACTAAACTGAACAGCACAAGGGACACAAGATTTATACTGGTTCAGGCCACCATTGTGGTGTAATACCCTACTCCAGTGTGTGGTGTGGTGGATTGCCTCTTGGGCTTGATGATGAACAATACAAAGGGAGAACAGCCTCGGAGGTTCTGTTCTCGGCTGGCACGACGAACTGCTAGGGGGAGTTCAGTCGCCTCTCTCTCTCTCTCTCTGTGTGTGTGTTTGTGTCTTCCTATCCTTGTTCTCTTGATCAGGTCAAGCTGCCTCTACCCCGGGGGTGGCTAGTCCTATTTATAGGCATAGGCCCTGGGCCTCTTCCCAAATATTGAGCAAGAAGAGCGCCAACAATTGGCCATTTTGAAGGGGAACATCTGGTACACTTATCCTGACTAAAGTTGGTCCTCGCCCGTCAAAGGCTTTGGTGATGACGCCGGCTTGGGCTCCACAATGACTTTCGTCCAGCCGTTGGGCTGGTCTTGGTCTTGTTGCACCGAAATGGATGCCTTTGCTTGATTCTCTCGCCTGTGCTTGCTCCCTTTGCACCAAAGAGGAAAGGAGGACACTGCGCGGGTTGGCGCCCGACTGGCATCCTTGGTCGTCATGGCTTGCGTCATGGGCACCTCGCGAGGTATCTCGCCTTGAACTCTCCGCCTCCTCATGAGACAGCCTGACGAGGCCGTGCCTGAGGAAGCTCCTTGTCGTCTGCCCCGCGAGGCTTGGCCCCTCGCGAGGGTCTTGAGCTTGCATTGCTGAAGATGGGCTGTGCTGGGCCTCCTTTGAGCCACGCTGCAGGCCGCAGGCAGGCAAGTCTGGGGACCCCCGTTCCCAGAATGCCGACACATACGTGGAAGCTACGGGACTTGCCAACTTCAACACAAGTATTTCTAAATTTCATAATTACCCAACTAGCATGACTCTAACATTACCACCTTTATATCTCAAAGAAATTATCAAGCATCAAATTGATCATAGTGTTTAATGCACTTTCTATGATAGTTTTTATTATACCCAACTTGGATGCCCATCATTCTAAGACCAAATTTATAACCATAGCAAATACCATGCTGTTTTTAAAGACTCTCAAAATAATATAAGTGAAGCATGAGAGATCAACAATTTCTACAAAATCAAGCCACCGCCGTGCTCTAAAAAGTATAAGTGAAGCACATAGAGCAAAACTATCTAGTTCAAAAGATATAAGTGAAGCACATAGAGTATTATAATAAATTCCAAATCATGTGTGTCTCTCTCAAAAGGTGTGTACAGCAAGGATGATTGTGGTAAACTAAAAATCAAAGACTCTTATCATACAAGACGCTCCAAGCAAATCATATATCATGTGGCGAATAAAAATATAGCTCCAAGTAAAGTTACCGATAGACAAAGACGAAAGAGGGGATGCCTTCCGGGGCATCCCCAAGCTTAGGCTTTTGGTTGTACTTGAATATCTTGGGGTTCCATGGGAATCTCCAAGCTTAGGCTCTTTCCACTCCTTATTCCATAGTCCATCAAATCTTTACCCAAAACTTGAAAACTTCACAACACAAAACTCAACAGGAAATCTCATGAGCTCCCTTAGTGCAAGAAAGAAAAACCACCACATAAGGTACTGTAATGAACTCATGCTTTATTTATATTGGTTTTAAACCTACTGTATTCCAACTTCTCTATGGTTCATACCCCCTGATACTAGCCATAGATGCATCAAAATAAGCAAACAACACACGAAAAACAGAATCTGTCAAAAACAGAACAGTCTATAACAATCTGTAACTTTCGAATACTTCTGGAACTCTAAAAATTCTACCAAAATAGGAAGTCCTGGTAAATTTGTATATTGATTTACTGAAAAAATAATCAACGCAAAATCACGTTTCTGTGATTTATTAAAATTATTCTCGTGTGCGCAAAAGTTTCTGTTTTCAGCAGAATCAAATTAACTATCACCGTAGGTTATCCTATAGGTTCTAGTTGGCATAAACACTAATTAAAACATAAAACCACATCAAAACAGAAGCTAGATGAAATAGTATTACTAAACAGAAGCAAAAAGCAAGAAACAAAAATAAAATTGGGTTGCCTCCCAACAAGCGCTATCGTTTAACGCCCCTAGCAAGGCATAAAAGCGAGAATAGATCTACGTATTGCCAGTATAATAAGATAGATCACGAAAACTCATCTCATATTCTCTATGTTCAGCAGCAAGTTTTCTTTGAGGCAAGAAAAATTAATCAAAAGGGCTAAATTTAATGGGACAAAAGTCCCCAAGATCAATCTCTGGAGGTATGGTTCCTCCTTTGGCCCTTCATATTGCACAACCAATTCATCATTATAAGCATTCTTTTGGCAGAACTTCATGAGTCTATACTCAAGAGAATATCCTAACTAATTATTTCGAATAGCAAAATCATTATTAAGTTCGGAAATTCTATCAACTAGAACAGTGGTAGGAACCTTTTTTCTAAGGTTTTCATTAAAAACAACATAGTCCAAAGATTGGAAACGCATTATTTCCTCTTGATCGAAGAGGATCGCCTCTATGGGAGGACGGACAGCGTCCACCCTATAGTGCGCAAAAAATTTCTTTGGCTTCTTTTATTATAAATCTAAACTCATGTGCCAAAAATATAGTAGTTGCACGCTTAACAGAAGAATGCTCAGTATTAGAAAATTCTAGGAAAATCCTTTGTATGCAAGGATGCATGTGCATAAAATGTCTTTCAAGTTCAACTATAAGCATGGTGATAGCATCCGCAAGACTACTAGTTCTATGAAGAATAGAACTACCCATAGAAGGTAAAGCACCAACACAAGTAAAGAAATATTGAATAACCCCTTTTCCAATAATATTACCACTACCGATTCGAAACTTTTTAGTATGAAAGATAGGGGGTTCTTCAGCAGGAGCATCAGAATCTTCCAAGTTATTATTATTGTCCATATCGACGATAATCTCCCCCAATTTCCGGCATAATAGCAGAAAAATGCGAGGAAAAAGTGAAAGAGGAAGGCGAACGGGAAAGAGAGGGTGAATAAAACGGCAAGGGTGAAGTGGGGGAGAGGAAAACGAGAGGCAAATGGCAAATAATATAATGTGAGGGAGATGAGTTTGTGATGGGTACCTGGTATGTCTTGACTTGAGCGAAGACCTCCCGGCAACGGTGCCAGAAATCTTTCTTGATACCTCTTGAGCACTGCGTTGGTTTTCCCTTGAAGAGGAAAGGGTGATGCAGCAAAGTAGCGTAAGTATTTCCCTCAGTTTTTGAGAACCAAGGTATCAATCCAGTAGGAGGCTCCTCAAAAGTCCCACGCACCTACACAAACAAACAAGAACCTCGCAACCAACGCGATAAAGGGGTTGTCAATCCCTTCATGGTAACTTGCAAAAGTGAGATCTGATAGAGATAATAAGATAAGATAAATATTTTTGGTATTTTTATGATATAGATTGGAAAGTAAAGATGCAAATAAAAGTAGGTGGGAAACTTATATGATAAAAGATATACCCGGGGGCCATAGGTTTCACTAGTGTCTTCTCTCAAGATAGCATAAGTATTACGGTGGGTGAACAAATTACTGTCGAGCAATTGATAGAATAGTGCATAGTTATGAGATTATCTAGGCATGATCATGTATATAGGCATCACGTCCGTGACAAGTAGATCGAAATGATTCTGCATCTACTACTATTACTCCACACATCGACCGAGTCCTGCCTGCATCTAGAGTATTAAGTTCATAAGAACAGAGTAACACATTAAGAAAGGTGACATGATGTAGAGGGATAAACTCATGCAATATGATATAAACCCCATCTTTTTATCCTCGATGGCAACAATACAATACGTGCCTTGCTGCCCCTACTGTCACTTGGAAATGACACCACAAGATTTAACCCAAAGCTAAGCACATCTCCTAT
Organism: Aegilops speltoides; assembly: GCA_021437245.1. Classification (NCBI taxonomy): domain Eukaryota; kingdom Viridiplantae; phylum Streptophyta; class Magnoliopsida; order Poales; family Poaceae; genus Aegilops; species Aegilops speltoides. The sequence goes on from CM038141.1 coordinate 314,968,789, forward strand.
TGCAAGAAAGATCAATGTAGTAGGCCAAACCAAACTGATAATTCGAAGAGTCTTGCAAAGATAACCAATCACACATAAAAGAATTTAGAGGAGATTCAAATATTTCTCATAGATAAACTTGATCATAAACCCACAATTCATTGGATCTCGACGAACACACCGCAAAAAGAGTTACATCAAATAGATCTCTAAGAAGATCGAGGAGAACTTTGTATTGAGAATCAACGAGAGAGAAGAAGCCATCTAGATAATAACTATGGACCCGAAGGTCTGTGGTAAACTACTCACAACTCATCGGAGAGGCCATGAAGATGATGTAGAGGCCCTCCATGGTCGATTACCCCTCCGGCGGAGCGCCGGTGAAGGTTCCAAGATGGGATCTCACGGATACAGAAGGTTACGGCGGTGGAAATAGTTTTTCGTGGTGTTCCTGGATGTTTTTGGGGTACGTAGATATATATAGGCAAAGGAGGTAGGTCAGGGGAGCCACGAGGGGTCCACGAGGGTGGGGGGCATGCTGGGCACCCTCGTGGCCACCTCGTTTACTTCTTGACGTCCACTCCAAGTCTCCTGGATTGCGTTTGTTCCAAAAATATCGCTCCCGAAGGTTTCATTCCGCTTGGACTCCGTTTGATATTCCTTTTCTTCGAAACACTGAAATAGGCAAAAAAACAACAATTCGAGCTAGGCCTCCGGTTCATAGGTTAGTCCCAAAAGTGATATAAAAGTGTAGAGTAAATCCCATAAACATCCAAAATGGTTAATATAATAGCATGGAACAATCAAAAATTATAATACGTTGGAGACGTATCAGGAAGACGCGGGAGTAGAGTCGCAGACGGAGAGGTGTACGATGGTTAACTGGTTCTTGTGCGGTGTGGTTTGGCAGTCGGTGAGAAGAAAATGAGGTGTGGAGGGGTGGAGGGATGGCCTAGCCAACGGTGGGGTAGTGCTTCACAACAAAGCATGCTAAGCAGAGCTGCTAGCAGCAGGAGACAGGAGCAGGTGGTCCCGGCGGCGTTGGAGGAAGAAGACGAGAGATTGAAGATGGATGCCGGTTGTTGGATGTAAATCCAACGGCTAACGATGTCAGAATCATTTGTTGACGAAGTTGACAATGACTTGCGTTGGCTTTGACCTATTGGCCCACATTTCAGCCTCCAAAAATGTGGCACGTATTCAACCCATTTTTCAGAATTTACAGTCATTTTGATCTTTTTTTAGAATTACAGTCCATTAGCTGGGTTGGGTGAACAAATAATGTAGCCTCCATGTGGCCCATTTATTTTTTCCTAAAGAATTACAGGCCATTTGCACTTTATCGAAATACATGATTTTGCTGGGCTGATTCTAATTATAATGTTGGGTTGGGCACAACAATGTTATCAAAAAATAAATAGGGGCTGAGCATTTTGTTATAAATATATTTAAATAATAAGTGATTTATTATTACATTGGTCCTTAAATCTTAACAAGCTTTTGTACACAATCACCAGGATTTTCGTTGCCAGAAAATCCAGGATTTTATTGTTAAGAAATTATTTTTATAAGTTAATAAGATGTGGGATATTGTTTTCTTACATATGTAAGTATTTGTTAAATATATGATGACAATAACAATAATATATAATAACATATAAAATAATTTAAATATATATAATATAGTTAGAAGGGAAACATAAGTTGGACCAGGCATTCCTATTCTTATATAGAAAAGTAGAACAGACCTCTGCGTTTTCTTCAAAAAAAAACATAAATTGGGATGCCGATGTTTCAGGAAAAATAAAACCTCGGATGGGAGGTTGATACGTCTCCGTTGTATCTACTTTTCCAAACACTTTTGCCCTTGTTTTGGACTCTAACTAGCAAAATTTGAACGGAACTAACCCGGACTGACGCTGTTTTCAGCAGAACTGCCATGATGTTATTTTTGTGCAGAAATAGAAGTTCTCATAATGACCTGAAAATCCATGGAGCAACTTTTCAGAATTAATAAAAAATATTGGCAAAAGAATCAGCACCAGGGGGCCAAAACCCTGTCCACGAGGGTGGAGGGCGCCCCCCTAGGGCGCGCCGCCCTGCCTCGTGGGCCCCCTGGACTTCCACCGACGTCAACTCCAACTCTATATATTCACTTTCGTGGAGAAAAGAATCAGAGAGAAAGATTCATTGTGTTTTACGATAAGGAGCCGCCGCCAAGCCCTAATCTCTCTCGGGAGGGCTGTTCTGGAGTCCGTTCGGGGCTTCGGAGAGGGGGATTCGACGCCGTCGTCATCATCAACCATCCTCCATCACCAATTTCATGATGCTTACCGCCATGCGTGAGTAATTCCATCATAAGCTTGTTGGACGGTGATGGGCTGGATGAGATTTACCATGTAATCAAGTTAGTTTTGTTAGGGTTTGATCCCTAGTATCCACTATGTTCTGAGATTGATGTTGCTATGACTTTGCTATGCTTAATGCTTGTCACTAGGGCCCGAGTGCCATGATTTCAAATATGAACCTATTATGTTTTCATGAATATATGTGAGTTCTTGATCCTATCTTGCAAAGTCTATAGTCACCTATTATGTGTTATGATCCGACAACCCCGAAGTGACAATAATCGGGATACTTCTTGGTGATGACCGTACTTTGAGGAGTTCATGTATTCACTATGTGTTAATGCTTTGGTCTGGTACTCTATTAAAAGGAGGCCTTAATATCCCTTAGTTTCCACTAGGGTCCCGCTGCCACGGGAGGGTAGGACAAAAGATGTCATGCAAGTTCTTTTCCATAAACACGTATGACTATATTCGGAATACATGCCTACATTACATTGATGAACTGGAGCTAGTTCTGTGTCACCCTATGTTATAACTATTACATGAGGAATCGCATCCGACATAATTATCCATCACTGATCCAATGCCTATGAGCTTTTCACATATTGCTCTTTGCTTAATTACTTTACCGCTACCGTTGTTACAATTATTACAAAACTGCTACTGTTACTTTTGCTACTGTTGCTGTTACTTTCATACTACTTTGCTACTAAATACTTTGCTGCAGATACTAAGTTATCTAGGTGTGGTTGAACTAACAACTCAACTGCTAATACTTGAGAATATTCTTTGGCTCTCCTTGTGTTGAATCAATAAATTTGGGTTGAATACTCTACCCTCGAAAACTGTTGCGATCCCCTATATTTGTGGGTTATCAAGACTATTTTCTGGCGCCGTTGCCGGGGAGCATAGCTCTATTCTTTGATTCACTTGGGATTTATATCTGATGATCACTATGAGGAACTTGAAAGTTGAAAGAATTAAGATTTATCTCTCAACTACGAGGGGAGGTAAGGAACTACCATCTAGTTCTGCACTTGATTCACCTTCTGTTATGAGTAAGCTTGCGACTGATACGTCTCCAATGTATCTACTTTTACAAACACTTTTGCCCTTGTTTTGAACTCTAACTTGCATGATTTGAAAGAAACTAACCCGAACTGACGCTGTTTTCAGCAGAACTGCCATGATGTTGTTTTATGTGTAGAAAACAAAAGTTCTCGGAATGTCCTAAAAATCCACGGAGGCACTTTTTGGAAAAAATAAAAAATACTAGCGAAAGAATCAAGACCAGGGGCCCACACCCTGTCCACGAGGGTGGGGGCGTGCCCACCCCCCTTGGTGCGCCCCCTGTCTCGTGGGCCCCCTGAGGCTCCGCCGACCTCAACTCCAACTCCATATATTCCGTCTCGCAGAGAAAAGAATAAGAGAGAAAGTTTGATCGCGTTTTACGATACGGAGCCGCCGCCAAGCCCTAATCTCTCTTGGGAGGGCTGATCTGGAGTCCGTTCGGGGCTCCAGAGAGGGGGATTCGTCGCCGTCGTCATCATCAACCATCCTCCATCACCAAATTCATGATGCCCACCTCCGTGCGTGAGTAATTCCATCGTAGGCTTGTTGGACGGTGATGGGCTGGATGAGATTTACCATGTAATCAAGTTAGTTTTGTTAGGGTTTGATCCCTAGTATCCACTATGTTCTGAGATTGATGTTGCTATGACTTTGCTATGCTTAATGCTTGTCACTAGGGCCCGAGTGCCATGATTTCAAATATGAACCTATTATGTTTTCATGAATATATGTGAGTTCTTGATCCTATCTTGCAAAGTCTATAGTCACCTATTATGTGTTATGATCCGACAACCCCGAAGTGACAATAATCGGGATACTTCTTGGTGATGACCGTACTTTGAGGAGTTCATGTATTCACTATGTGTTAATGCTTTGGTCTGGTACTCTATTAAAAGGAGGCCTTAATATCCCTTAGTTTCCACTAGGGTCCCGCTGCCACGGGAGGGTAGGACAAAAGATGTCATGCAAGTTCTTTTCCATAAGCACGTATGACTATATTCGGAATACATGCCTATATTACATTGATGAACTGGAGCTAGTTCTGTGTCACCCTATGTTATAGCTATTACATGAGGAATCGCATTTGACATAATTATCCATCACTGATCCAATGCCTACGAGCTTTTCACATCTTGTGTTTCGCTTATTTACTTTTCCGTTGCTATTGTTACAATCACTACAAAACCCAAAAACATTACTTTTGCTACCCTTACCTTTATTATCATACTACTTTGCTACTAAATAATTTGCTGCAGATACTAAGTTATCTACGTGTGGTTGAATTGACAACTCAACTGCTAATACCCAATAATATTCTTTGGCTCCCCTTGTGTCGAATCAATAAATTTGGGTTGAATACTTTACCCTCGAAAGCTGTTGTGATCCCCTACACTTGTGGGTTATCAAGACCAATTTCTGGCTCCGTTGCTGGGGAGCATAGCTCTATTCTCTGAATCACTTGGGATTTATATCTGTTGATCACTATGAGGAACTTGAAAGACGAAAGAACCAAGATTTTCCCGTCAACTACGAGGGGAGGTAAGGAACTGCCATCTAGCTCCGCACTAGATTCTCCTTCTGTTATGAGTAAGCTTGCGACACCTAAACCTGCTACTGCTATGAATTCTGATATGTCGCATGCTATTGATCATGCCACTTCTGCTATGCATGATACTTATGATGAAACTACTTCTGTGCATGATACTACTTTGCCATTAGGTGAATTTCTTGATGAACAACTTGCTAGGGCTAGAGAGAATGAAATTATTGAAGAAGCTACTATTGATGATAGTGATGATGAAAGTTCTCCCAATGATTATGAACTGCCCATTGTTCTTGAGGGTTATGTTATGAATGAAGAAGCTGCTAGAGCTATCTTTGCTTGCAATGATAGATATGATCTTAAGAAATTATTAGCTAAATGGAAGCAGCAGTCTCTTAATGCTAGAATGAAACTTGACCCTACTTTGTCTACTTCACCTATCTGTGTTACTGATGAGGATTATGAATTCTCTGTTGATCCTGAGATTATTACTTTAGTTGAATCTGATCCTTTTTATGGCCTTGAATCTGAAACTGTTGTGGCACATCTTACCAAGTTGAATGATATAGCCACCCTGTTTACTAATGATGAGAAGTCTTGCTATTATTATATCCTTAAGTTATTTCCGTTCTCATTAAAGGGTGATGCTAAGACTTGGTTTAATTCTCTTGCTCCTGGTTGTGTGCGTAGTCCCCAGGATATGATTTATTACTTCTCTGCTAAGTATTTCCCTGCTCATAATAAACAAGCTGCCTTGCGGGAAATATATAATTTTGTGCAAATCGAAGAAGAGAGTCTCCCACAAGCTTGGGGGAGGCTTCTCCGATTACTTAATGCTTTGCCTGATCATCCTCTTAAGAAAAACATGGTCTTAATATACCGCCTGTTGAAGAACCACATTGTCTTGATAACCCGACACAGGTAGTAATGATAAAGTTGAAATTCCCTCTACTAAATTTCATAGCCCATGCTTAGATGAATTTCATGACTTTATGGCTAGACAAGAAAGTTTTAATGCTTATGTTGTAGAGAATTAAAGAATAATGCTTTCGAGATAGGACGCGTGAGTGATTATATGGCTAGAGTTAAAGGTGAACTTAAACTCATTAGCAAATATGCTTCTATGGTTGCTACTCAAGCTGAGCAAGTTCTTAAAGCTCAAAATGATTTGCTTGATGAATTAAATAATAAACCTGACTTTGCTATTAGAGTGGCTACTAGAACTGTTAGAATGACTCAGGAACCTTTGTATCCTGAAGGCCACCCTAAGAGAATCGAGCAAGATTTTCAGAGAAATAATTTAGAGGCACCAAGTTCTTCTAAAAAGAAGAAAAATAAAAACGATAGAACTTTGCATGCTTCTAGTGAACCTGTTGTAGACACACCTGAGAATCCCAATGATATTTCTATCTCTGATGCTGAAACACAATCAGGTGATGAACATGAACCTAGTGATAATGTTAATGATAATGTTCATGTTGATGCTCAACCTAGCAAAAACAATGATCTAGAGATTGAACCTGATGTTGATCTTGATAACCCACAATCAAAGAATCAACGTTATGATAAGAGAGATTCTGTTACTAGGAAGCACGGTAGAGAAAGAGAACCATGGGTTCAGAAACCCATGCCCTTTCCTCCTAAACCATCCATGACAAAGGATGATGAGGATTTTGAGCGCTTTGCTGAAATGATTAGACCTATTTTCTTACGTATGCGCTTAACTGATATGCTTAAAGTAAATCCTTATGCTAAGTATATGAAGGATATCATTACAAACAAAAGAAAGATACCGGAAGCTGAAATTTCCACCATGCTTGCTAATTACACTTTTAAGGGTGGAATACCAAAGAAACTTGGAGATCCGGGGGTACCAACTATACCATGCTCCATTAAAATAAATTATGTTAGTAATGCTTTATGTGATCTTGGAGCCGGTGTTAGTGTTATGCCTCTCTCTTTATATCGTAGACTTGAATTGAATAAGTTGACACCTACTGAAATATGTTTGCAAATGGCTGACAAATCAACTGCTATACCTGTCGGTATTTGTGAGGATGTGCCTGTTGTGGTTGCAAATGTCACTATCTTAACGGACTTTGTTATTCTTGATATTCCCGAGGATGATAGTATGTCGATTATCCTTGGTAGACCCTTTTTGAATACTGCAGGGGCTATTATTGATTGCAACAAAAGCAATATCACTTTTCATGTTAATGGTAATGAGCATGTGGTACACTTTCCGAGGAACAATCTCAAGTTCATAGCATCAATTCTATTGGAAAAGTTCCAACTATCATTATTGGAGGTTTTTAATTTCCTCTTCCTACTGTCAAGAAAAAATATGATATTCTTATTGTTGGGGATGTTCATATCTCCGTTGAGGTAACTTAGTGTTATTCGAAATTTTTCCGGTTCCATGTTATTCGGAATGAGTTTGTTAATAAGACTTGATCAACCTTGTTAGTGGATTCATTTTGATGATCACGAGATGGATGAAACTAGAAGGCACAACCTACTGTACCATCTTTTTACTTTCTGTTATTTAGATTAAATAAAGCAAAAATAGTATTATCCGTCTGTTTTCTGTATTGTCCGTGCAATAAAAAAATATCCCGAAAATAAAAGTGCTCCAAATGCCCTGCAAATTTAGTATGATTTTTATGGAATATTTGAGGATTTTAGGCACTGAAATCACTGCAGGAGGGGCAAGCACCAGGCCACGAGAGTGGAGGGCGCGCCCACCTTCCCTGGGTGCTCCCCCTGTCTCGTGGGCCCCTGGTGGCCCCCCTCCACTTATGCCAGCACCCACACACTCCATCTTCTTCCCAAAAAAATCCCCATCCAGCTCAAGCACGAGTTCTAGCTCATTTTGTTGCAATTTTCGATCTCCTTGCTCAAAGCTCCATTCACAAAACTGCTTTGGGAGATTGTTGCTTGGTATGCGACTCCTCCATTGGCCCAATTAGTTTTTGTTCTAGTGCTTTATTCATTGCAAATTTTTGCTGCTTATGTGACCATGTTCTTGAGCTTGCATGTTAAATTTATGAGGTCCAAAGTAATTCTAATGCATGATATAGGCTCTAGGCACTTGTAGGAGTAGTTGCTACCAATCTTGTTTAGTGTTATTCACTTTTATTTTGAAGTTACTAAAATTTCAGAAATTTTCAGAAAATGTTAAGGAGACTTTTGAGGGGCTCTTCTAGGCAAGGCTCCCAGGAAAAACAAGCTAAAGAGAAGGAAAAAGCCAAGTACAATCTTCCTCGCATAGCGGAAGTACGGCTGTGTGAATGGCCATGCGGTAATTTCTTGAAAGAAGCTGGAATATGAAGATTTTTATTCTTTGATCGAGAATGCAGGCCTCACCGATTTCCTCCACGACCGGATCGATCAGTATCTCTTACTCACCAATACTTTTGTGCAAAACTTTTATTATTATCCTAAGAAGTCACCGCCTTCAGTATCATTTAATTTATATGATGAATTCAGGGAAATGTATTTACGTAATTTTTGCGCGGTATGTAGGATACCCTTTGAGGAAAAATTAGAACCTCATCGTAAAGATGTGGATGGCTTTGTTAACCCTATCACTATAGAGGATCCAAAGAAGGGTTCCGATGCAAAAATCTCTAGCATACACTTTCCTGTTTTACGCTAATTTGCCATATTTGCTAGTAGATGCTTGATTGGTCGTGGAAATAGTGGGAACTTCAATGCTCCTGATATTATCATTCTTCACCATGCCTTGTTTGGAGATAATAGTTTTAGTATGGTTGCCGTCATTGCTAAACGGCTAAGTCTGAATCGTACAAAAGGCCCCATCTTTGGAGGTATCTATGCTTCACGTCTTGCTAGACATTTTGAGATATCTATTAGGCACCATGAGAAAGAGGAGACAAAATTACCTCCTTACATTTTAGATTACAAGAGCATGGTAGCACATGAGTTCATTGTTGACAACAAAGAAAAGATGCTCTTATATAACCTGAGATTTAATAAGAAACACAATGAGACTATTATTTTGCCTGTGCCTCTGTTGTTTGATTTGATTGCAGATAATTTTCTTGTCACACCGGAAGCGGTGTACGCTCATCGAGGCCAAGCATCCACTTCAGAACCTGAGCCTGAGCCGGAACCTGAACTGGATCCTTATCGTGCATCATCTTATCAGTGGGATCCGGAGATGACCAGCCAGTGGTATCCTGATTACACTTCCCAGTACACCGGGGAGAGTAGCAGCGGTCCTTGGCATTAGACCAACTTAGGCCAAATGCCTAAGCTTGGGGGACTACATATTTCCCACTGACTTTACATTCATGTTCACACACTATTCTAGTCGTGGGTGCTCATACTCTTTCATTGTATTATCCATGCTAGTTTAATTTTCTTTTTCTCGCGTTCTTCTTGTGTGTTTGATAAACCTTAAGAAAAACCAAAAAAATTAGTTAGTTTAATTTCCATGCTTGTAGTAGTAATTAAAATGAAAACCCAAAAAGATTTCTCGTTCTTCTTCTTACTTGTTGGGAGCTTTCCCGTGTAAATAGTTTTATTTTCTTTTCTTTTCTTTGGGGGTCGAGAGTAGAAGACCATATTGAAAATGTTTAGTGGCTCTCATATGCATGATTGTTTATTTAACTTATAGCCCATATTACTTTGTCTTCTCTCTTGAGTTGAGTGCTTGCAGATTCCAGCTTAGTCCAATGCATGTGCACTATTATTATTATACACATCGTTCGGTCGTGCAAGTGAAAAGCAATAATGACGATATATGATGGACTGATCGAGATGAGAGAAGCTGGTATGAACTCGACCTCTCTTGTTTTTGTAAATATGATGAGTTCATCGTTCCTGATTCAGCTTATAATGAAGTAAACATATTTGCAATGACATTTAGAGATTATAGTTGCTTGTGCCATGCTTGATTAGCTATGAGTTATAATGGTTTACCTTGCGTGCCAACATGCTATTAGAATGATTATGATGTGGTATGATGGTATGGTATCCTCCTTTGAATGAATTGAGTGACTCGACTTGGCACATGTTCACGCATGTAGTTGAAACAAATCAACATAGCCATCATGATATTTATGTTCATGGTAGATTATATCCTACTCATGCTTGTACTCCGTGTAAATTAATTTTAATGCATGTTTATGACTGTTGTCGCTCTCTCAGTTGGTCGCTTCCTAGTCTTTTGCTAGCCTTCACCTGTACTAAGTAGGAATACTAGTTGTGCATCCAAACTCCTTAAACCCCAAAGTTGTTCCATATGAGTCCACCATACCTTCCTATATGCGGTATCTACCTGCCATTCCAAGTAAATTTGTATGTGCCAAACTCCAAACCTTCAAATGAAATTCTGTTTTGTATGCTCGAGCAGCTCATGTTTCAACTAGGGTTGCCTATATCTTCCATGCTAGGTGGGTTATTCTCAAGAGGAGTGGACTCCGTTCCTCATTCACGAGAAAGGGTCGGTAACCGGGATGCCTAGTCCCATGATCCAAAAAGATCAAAGCCAATCAATATAATTAAACAAAACTCCCCCAGGACTGTTGTTAATTGGAGGCACTCGTTGTTTCGAGCAAGCCATGGATTGATGCTTGTTGGTGGTTGGGGGAGTATAAACCTTTACCATTCTGTTTGGAACTGCCTATAATGCATGTAGTATGGAAGATACAACCATCTCATAGTTGTTGCGTTGACAGTGAAAGTATGCCGCTCAAAATGTTATTCAATCTCTATTTTAAAATCGAGCTATGGCACCTCTACAAATCCCTGCTTCCCTCTACGAAGGGCCTATCTATTTACTTTTATGTTGAGTCATCACCCTTCTTATTAAAAAGCACCCGCTGGAGAGCACACTATCATTTGCATTCATTACTATTGGTTTATATTGGGTATGACTTGACTGGATCTCTTTCAACATGAATTACAATGTTTAGTCAGTCCTTGATCTTTAAAGGTGCTCTGCATTTATGTTTTGCGGTATCAAAAAGGGCTAGCGAGATACCATTTTGTTATATCGTGTTATGATTGTTTTGAGAAAGTGTTGTCATCCGAGTTTTATTATTATGGCTCGCTAGCTGATTATGCTATTGATATGAGTAATTGTGAGACCTAGGTGTAATTGTGAGTATGGTTAGTTCATAATATTTGCTGAAACCTGAATGCTGGCTTTGCATGTTTACAACAATAAGAGCAAACAGTGTTTGTAAAAGTTTTTCTTTATCACTTTTAGTTTATCAACTGAATTGCTTGAGGACAAGCAAAGGTTTAAGCTTGGGGGAGTTGATACGTCTCCAACGTATCTAATTTTCCAAACACTTTTGCCCTTGTTTTGGACTCTAACTTGCATGATTTGAATGAAACTAACCCGGACTGACGCTGTTTTCAGCAGAACTGCCATGATGTTGTTTTATGTGTAGAAAACAAAAGTTCTCGGAATGTCCTGAAAATCCACGGAGGCACTTTTTGGAAAATATAAAAATACTGGCGAAAGAATCAAGACCAGGGGGCCCACACCCTGTCCATGAGGGTGGGGCGCGCCCACCCCCTGGGCGTGCCCCCCTGTCTCGTGGGCCCCCTGAGGCTCCGCCGACCTCAACTCCAACTCCATATATTCCGTCTCGCGGAGAAAAAAATCAGAGAGAAAGTTTCATCGCGTTTTACAATACGGAGCTGCCGCCAAGCCCTAATCTCTCTCGGGAGGGCTGATCTGGAGTCCGTTCGGGGCTCCGGAGAGGGGGATTAGTCGCCGTCGTCATCATCAACCATCCTCCATCACCAATTTCACGATGCTCACCGCCGTGCGTGAGTAATTCCATCGTAGGCTTGCTGGACGGTGATGGGTTGGATGAGATTTACCATGTAATCAAGTTAGTTTTTGTTAGGGTTTGATCCCTAGTATCCACTATGTTTTGAGATTGATGTTGCTATGACTTTGCTATGCTTAATGCTTGTCACTAGGGCCCGAGTGCCATTGAGGGAGTCCCGGACTAGGGGTGTCTGGATAGCCGAACTATCATCTTCAACCGGACTCCTGGACTATGAAGATACAAGATTGAAGACTTCGTCCCGTGTCCGGATGGGACTTTCCTTGGCGTGGAAGGCAAGCTTGGCGATACGGATATGTAGATCTCCTACCATTGTAACCGACTCCGTGTAACCCTAACCCTCTTTGGTGCCTATATAAACCAGAGGGTCTTAGTCCATAGGACGAACAACAATCATACCATAGGCTAGCTTCTAGGGTTTAGCCTCTCTGATCTCGTGGTAGATCTACTCTTGTACTACCCATATCATCAATATCAATCAAGTAGGAGTAGGGTTTTACCTCCATCGAGAGGGCCCGAACCTGGGTAAAAACGTCGTGTCCCTTGTCTCCTGTTACCATCCGCCTAGACACACAGTTCGGGACGCCCTACCCGAGATCCGCCGGTTTTGACACTGACATTGGTGCTTTCATTGAGAGTTCCTCTGTGTCGTCATCTTTAGGCCCGATGGCTCCTTCGATCATCAACAACGATGCGATCCAAGGTGAGACTTTCCCCCCGGATAGATCTTCGTATTCGGCGGCTTTGCACTGCAGGCCAATTCACTTGGCCATCTGGAGCAGATCGAAAGCTATGCCCCTGGCCATCAGGTCAGATTTGGAAGTTTGAACTATACAGCTGACGTCCGCAGAGACTTGATCTTTGACGGGTTCGAGCCACAGCCAAGCGCGCCGCACTCTCACGAGGGGCATGATTTAGCTCTGCCGCCGAACAGTGCCCTGGAGGCCGCACAAGTATCCGCTCCGACCCTTAGCTCGGACCCGACGGCGCCGATCGAGGACTGGTGGCTGGACACCGCCTCGGGGGCTGCGATCTCTACGGCGATTGAGCCCAACACCAACTCTGTCCATTGCGAAGCTCGTGACTCCAAGGTGCCAGACTCCTCTCCGGACTTCGAACCCCCCGCACCCCTGCCAATCGAATCCGATTGGGCGCCGGTTATGGAGTTCACCGCCGCGGACATCTTTCAGCACTCGCCCTTTGGCGACATCCTGAATTCACTAAAGTCTCTCTCTTTATCAGGAGAGCCCTGGCTGGACTATGGTTAGGAAGGTTGGGATGCGAACAACAAACAAATTCAAAACCCACCCACCACCCACTTCGTAGCCACTGTCGATTATTTAACCGACATGCTCGACTTCGACTCCAAAGACATCGACGGTATGGACGACGATGCAGGAGACGACCAAGACCCAGCGCTAACAGGGCACTGGAAGGCCACCTCGTCATACGACATTTACATGGTGGACATCCCAAAAGATGGGAATGGCGATGGAACAACGGAGGATGACCCCTCCAAGAAACAGCCTAAGCGCCGGCGTCAGCGGTGCCGCTCTAAATCCCGCCACAGCAAATTTGGTGCGGGAGACAATAACACCCCGAACAATGCCGGAGAGAACTCCCTCCAGCAGGATTCAGTGCGGGAGGATGGAGAAGCCAGCCCTCATGAGTGAGAGAGGCAGGCAGAGAGGTAGAGGACGATAATTACATGCCTCCCTCCGAAGACGAGGCAAGCCTCGACGATGATGAATTTGTCGTGCCTGAGGATCCCGTCGAACAAGAGTGTTTCAAACGCAAGCTCATGGCCACGGCAAGCAGCCTCAAGAAAAAGCAGCAACAGCTTAGAGCTGACCAAGACCTGCTAGCCGACAGATGGACTGAAGTCCTTGCGGCTGAAGAATATGAACTCGAACGCCCCTCCAAGAGCTACCCAAAACGCAGGCTGCTACCCCGATTAGAGTAGGAAGCACCTAAACCTACATCACCAGCGCATGATACAGCCGACCGGCCACCTCGTGGCCGCGATCGGGAGGCCTTTCGGCCCTCCACTCAAGCTGCACCCCGGCGCCGCTCAAAAAATACCAAGACGCGGGAAAACGCGCCAGACCTACGGGATATACTGGAGGACAAGGCAAGGCAAACAAGATCGATCTACGGATCGCGTGGGCGCCCCACGATACGTGATGATATCCGTCACGCCAGATATGGCAATTCCGGCCGGGACGAACACAGTAGACAAAGCTCATTTGAGCTGCGTCGTGATATAATATCTGAGGCGCCGACACCCACTATGCTTCACGCATTTAAGTGATGGATCATCAAATCCCTGAGGGTTTCAAACCCGTAAACATTGAATCATACGATGGCACAACAGATCCTGCCATCTAGATCGAGGACTATCTCCTCCATATCCACATGGCCCGCGGTGATGATCTACACGCCATCAAATACCTCCCACTCAAGCTTAAAGGACCAGCTCGGCATTGGCTTAACATCTTGCCAGCGGAGTCAATTGGCTATTGGGAAGATCTGGAAGCCGCATTCCTCGACAACTTCCAGGGCACCTATGTGCGACCACCACACGCCGGTGACCTAAGCCACATAATTCAGCAGCCAGAAGAATTGGCCAGACAATTCTGGACACGGTTCCTAACCAAGAAAAATCAAATCGTCGACTGTCCGGATGCAAAGGCCCTTGCAGCCTTCAAACATAACATTCGCGACGAGTGGCTTGCCCGGCACCTAGGACAGGAAAAGCCAAAATCCATGGCAGCTCTCACAACACTCATGACCCACTTCTGCGCGGGAGAGGGTAGCTGGCTAGCTCGTAGTAACAACATGACCAAGAGCCCTGGTAATTCGGATACCAAGGACAGCAACGGCAGGTCACGTCGCAACAAGCACAAGCGCCGCATTAACGGCGATAGTGTTGAGGATACGGTAGTAAATGCCGGATTCATAGGCTCCAAACCCGGTCAGCGGAAAAAGGCATTCAAAAGAAATACTCCGGGCCCGTCCAATTTGGACCAAATACTCGATCGCTCGTGCCAGCTACACGGCACCCCCGAAAAACTAGCCAACCACACCAACAGGGATTGTTGGGTGTTCAAGCAGGCAGGCAACTTAGTTGCCGAAAACAATGACAAGGGGCTGCATAGCGATGACGAGGAGGAGCCCCGGCCGCCGAACAATAGAGGACAGAAGGGCTTCCCCCCACCAGTGCGGACGGTGAACATGATATACGCAACCCACATACCCAAAAGGGAGCGGAAGCGTGCACTAAGGGATGTATATGCGATGGAGCCAATCGCCCCAAAGTTCAATCCGTGGTCCTCCTGCCCGATCACTTTTGATCGAAGGGACCACCCCACTAGCATCCGCCATGGCGGATTCGCCGCATTGGTCCTAGACCCAATCGTTGACGGATTTCACCTCACGAGAGTCCTAATGGACGGCGGCAGTAGCCTGAACCTGCTTTATCAGGATACAGTGTGCAAAATGGGCATAGACCCCTCAAGGCTTAAACTCACAAAGACGACCTTTAAAGGCGTCATACCAGTGTAGAGGCCAAGCTATGACAGGCTCGATTACACTTGAAGTGGTCTTGGATCCCGGATAACTTCCGGGCGAGGAGATAATCTTGACATAGTCCCGTTCATGGCGGCTATCACGCCTTTGCTCGGACAAACCGCATTGCAAAGTTCAATGTGGTGCCGCACTCACGCATACCTCAAGCTCAAAATGCCAGCCCTCGAGGAGTCATTACGGTCAGCGGAAACACGAGCGCTCTCCGAGCGGAGGAGCATCTGGCGACCCTCATGGCGAAGTACAAAGCAGCCTCTTAAGGAAATTCTCGAGTCCGGCTATTAAACGGCCAGACACCATCAAGCGCGCCCTGAGTAACCAACAACAAGACCGCCTGGCACGTTCCGAGCATGCGTAGCAATGCGGCCCCAACCCCAGCCCTCGCGAAATTGCAAAACTAGTACTACGCGTACATAATTACGCTCTGGAAATACCACGGGCATAGGGGGAGGGGCACGACCACAGCAGGCCCAGAATGCGGCTCAACCGCACCAGGGGCTCCAAATTCTGTCATTACTCTTTTTTCTCTTACTTTCAGGACTCCTTTCTCAAGAAGCCCTGTTCAGCAGTAGAATTGCCGAACACACGACGCAACAGCCAGGGAAGCAGAAAGCTACGTCGAGTGTCTAGGTGGTCTCTATAACGAGTAGTATACTTGTTTTACACATCATCCCGCAGCTCGTTCCTAGAGGGCGACATGTCAAATAGTCCCGTCCCTTGCTTATCGCACTATTTGTATCGTTCTGCTTTTACCGCAGCTTTTTTGAATAAACAATGCATAGCTTTTTGCCTATTATTGCATTCCTTTTTCTATCTATATATGTTCACTTATGACATGGTGCACCCGTACGCGTTGGTACGGCCAAATACACCAGGGGCTTAAGTACCCCAAAATATGGTGTGATAAGTCCGAATAGTTTCACAAGTGCGGCACCCCGAACTTATAGCATTATATGAATCGGCTCCGAATCATGTCTTAGGTCAATAGTTGGGTTTGCCCGGCTCCCATGTTTTGGTACCTTACGTTCCGTTATATCGGCTAAGGTAGCGCTGGGAGAACCACTGCGATTGTGCCTCGGTTGAGCTGGGTTGAGCACCTCAGTGGAGAAAGCTAAAACTGACTGTCATGATAGGGCGAGAGCCGGTCGCTGTTCGAGAGGTTTCTTCGAGTCCCTAAAGACTTATGCCGCTTAGAGCGAGGAGTCGGTTTTGTCTGGCCCAGGCGTGGATAGCGCCCCGAACTCGGTCTTCCGAATACTAGGGGCTTCGCCGAAATTTAAAATTATAGAATTCTATGGCTAAGTGAGAGTGTTCAAGCATTATAGTCCGGTTGCCTTGTTCGTTGCGTTGAGCGCCTCCCTCGAAGGACCCAAGAATGGGAAAAAGAGCGCTCAAGTTTATCCCAAACACCCCAACACTCGTGGCATGGGGGCAGAAGCCGACGGCTCGCCATCTCTCAAATTTAATAAACGGCCGCACAGAAGGTAATATTTTAAATTCACAAGCGTTGCTTAGCACATATGAACAAGTTTTCACGCGTACAGGATAACACATGTGAGTTTACTCAAAAATTACATCTTTGGAGCATTCACCCGCGATAAGGTGGGCACCCTTCAGGACGCCCTGATAATACATCTCGGGCTTGCGATACTCCCTGCCTGGCTGTGGAGCGTCCGTCACAAGCTTCTCAGCGTCCATCTTACCACAGTGCACTTTAGCACGGGCAAGGGCCCTATGGTGAAAGTGCAACTAATCCCCGGGTGGTTTTGGTAATTAATAACAACATATATATCATTGAACTAATTATTTCTTGAGAATATTTCAGAAAGTTCAGTGATATGGGTATGGCAATGACTGATGATGTGGACCCCTCAAAATGCTAAGGAAAACATTGGCAAAAGCTCAAGACTCTATTTTTGATTTAGTGATCCAAGATCACATTGAGTCCTTAGGAAAGCCAATACTATTAAAAGGGGATGGGGTTATGATGATGATCTGGTTGCTCAAAGTGCTTAGTGATTTATCTCTCAAACTATCAGCAATCTTTCATTCCAACATAAACCTATAAGTAATCTCGGTCCCACCGATTCCATAAACTCAGTCACACCAAGATGAACCACCTCAGCCATATACCCAAACCCTAATAATTTCGGATTTTCCGATTCCAAACTCGGTCTTACGAAATTGGTGTTGCCAAGCTTCAGAACATACGTACTCAAATCGGTGTCACCGAGATGAGAAAGTCGGTCCCACCGAGATTGGCAAACCCTAGACTTTGGAAGAATCGGACTAACCGAGATTGTATTTTCGGTCCCACGAAAATCCCAACGTTCACAAGATTTGAACTTTCGGTCTCACCGAGTTGTCAACTCGGTCCGACCGAGATTGGTCAAATGTGTGTAGCAGTTGGATTTTGTGTGGAGGCTATAAATACCCTACACCTCCTCTTCATTCGTGGAGAGAGCCATCGAAAGAACTACCACTCCTACCTTACATTTCGAGAAGAAAACTACCTACCCTTGTGTTGAGATCAAGTTGCTCCACTCCCACCATATGAAACTTGATTTCTAGCCTTCCCAAGTTGCTTTCCACTCAATCCTTTCTTCCACCACAGCCAAATCGGTGAGGAGAGTTGAGTGTTGGGGAGATTATCATTTGAAGCACAAGAGCAAGGAGTTCATCATCACCAACACCATCTATTACCTTTTGGAGGGTGGTGCCTCCTAGATTGGTTAGGTGTCGCTTGGGAGCCTCCGTCAAGATGTGGAGTTGAACCAAGAAGTTTGTAAGGGCATGGAGATCGCCTACTTCGTGAAGATCTACCCAGTAAGGCTAGTCCTCCGTGGGCGTAGGCCATGATGGCATAGACAAGGTTGCTTCTTCGTGGACCCTTCGTGGGTGGAGCCCTCCGTGGACTCTCACAGCCGTTACCCTCCGTGGGTTGAAGTCTCCATCAACGTGGATTGACGATAGCACCACCTATCGGAACCACGAGAAAAATCTCCGTGTCTCCAAATTGCGTTTGCTCTTCTCCACCTCTTATTTACTACATGTGCAATTTACTTTCCGCTGCCATAACTCTAGAATTGCATGTGTAGGGTGATACTTGACTTGCTCATCATTGTGAACTTGCTAAAACTTGCCCTAATCAAAAGGCTAAACTTTTAAGTTGTCAAGTAGTCTAATCACCCCCTCTAGACATACTTCCGATCCTACAAGTGGTATCGAGCTTTGGTCTCCATTGGATTGGTTTTCATTGCATTGGATTCCATAAGCTTGGTTTCACAACCTAGGAGAGTATGGCGTCTAGTGAGGGTAACTTTCGAGAGGTCCTTACTTTGATGGTTCAAACTTTGCTAGTTGGAAGCATAAAATGAAAATGCATATTCTTGGACATAACCCCGCCGCATGGGGCATTATTTGTGTTGGCTTGCAAGGTGAGTTCTTGAGGAAGGAAAAGTTCGGATCGCGAAGCTACAGCGGATGAGTTGCGGATGTTCTGAGAACAATGCTCAAGCTTGTGACATTCTCTTCAATGCTTTGTGTCGAGGAGTTCAACAAGATCAGCCGTCTTGAGAATGCAAAAGAGATTTGGGATACTTTGGTGAAATGCACGAAGGTACCGAGTCCGTGAAGGAATCAAAGCTAGATGTTCTTCAAGGTCGACTTGACAAGTTCAAGATGAAGGAAGGTGAAGGAGTCGCTGAAATGTACTCTAGGCTTGCTCTCATCACCAATGAGATGGCAGGCTTAGGAAGCGAAGAAATGACCGAACGATTCATCATCAAGAAGATTCTCAGAGCTTTGGATGGAAAGTATGACACCGTGTGCACTTTGATCCAAATGATGCCAAACTACAAGGATCTCAAGCCTACCGAAGTCATTGGAAGGATTGTTGCTCATGAGATGACACTTAAAGACAAGGAAGAGCTTCACAACAAGTCAAGTGGTGCTTACAAAGCTGCAGTTGAAGCTCCCACAACCTCTAGTGACAAGCTAGTTTCAAATGAAGAGATAAGCCTAATGGTGAAGAACTTCAACAAATTCTACAAGAGTAGAAGCAAGGAAAGAAGCTCAAAGTCTAGATCATATGATGAAAAGAGATCTTCTAGTCGTGATCGAAGCTGCTACAATTGTGGAAGACCGGACACTACTCAAATGAGTGTTCAACTCCCCACAAGAGAAGAGAAGAATCTCCAAGAAGAAGAAGCTCAAGAGAAGAGTCGCCGAAAAGAGAGAAGGAGTAGAGATGATCGTTATGAGCGAAGATCCTCTCGGAGAAGCAAGGATTAGGAAAGGAAAGACAAGTCATCAAGGAGCTACACAAGAAGAAAACATCAAGCTCATGTTGGTGAATGGGTTTCGGCTCCGACTCGACAATCACTCGAGCGAAGCTATCACTCCAACTCGAATCTGATCAAGATGAAGGTGTTGCGGTCTTGCTCTCGTGTCCTCCAACTCCAACTCCTATGACATATTTGATTCACCAAATGAGGGAATTGGAAGATGCTTCATGGCAAAAGGCCCCAAGGTATCACACCCTGAATTTATTGACTTTGATAGTGATGAGGATGACTTGCTTGGTGAAGATGAGCTTTTACATGATAAATCTAGTGAGCTTAGTAATGATGAACATGCTAGTAGTCTTTATAGTCGAGAAGAGTCGAATGACAATGCTATGAAGGAGATTGAGCGTCTAACTAAAGAACTAAACACTCTTAAGTTAGCTCATGAAACAACTCAAGAAGATCATAGAGAGCTCCTAAGATCTCATGAGAAGCTACGCGAGAAGCTCAATCTAGAGCAAGAACATGAGTTTCTAAAAGCTATCAATGACGATCTTGAAAGAAGAGTTCTTCATATCTTGCCAAACGACTTCTCTTGTCTAATTTCTTGCCACCTATTAAAACTAAGCATGACAAGCATAAGAAAATTCTTCATCTAGTAGTAACAATAATCATGCTAAATCAAATGTTGTTACTTCTAGTAATTCTCTTGATTCCACTAACAATGTTTCAAGCCAAGTTTCACTTGAGCAAGAAAATAGTCTATTGAAAGGGATTATAGAGAAAGGTGTCTACAAGAGCCTTGCGGAAGCAAGAGCTTTGAGAAATTGTTCGCAAGCAAGGAAGACACGGAAGAATCAAGGTATTGGATTTGAGCGAAAGTTCAACGCCGAGGGTGTTGAATGGGAAGAAGGTCAATATCCCACTCCAAAGTTTGTTTCTCAAAAGGAGAAGTATGATCCTACTTCTTCCAATGTGGAACAAGCTCAAGATGACCTTCCACCACAAGACCACAAGCTAAAAGGCAAGGACAAGCTTCAAGAGGAGATTGATGCATTCATTGAAGCACCCAAGGCCATGGTCAAGTGGGTTCCCAAGGCAACTTCAAGTTCTACTTGACAAGCTCAACTACTACCCCAAGGATTCCCATCAAGATGATGTGGATCGAAGAAGAAGAACTAGAGAGTTCTTGAGGTGACCCGCCAACATACTTCACTCACATTCATTTTGGCAAAGAACTTGTGCAATCAACTTCCACATCTTGCACTAGTTCATGGAGTCACAAACCCTCATGTTGGTAAGTCAAGGGACAAGGTAATCATTGCTTTCATGGACATCATCTATTGTGTACTTCAATCTATGTCCATGGATATCCTTGTTTGTTCCTTGTGGGACTAACCCATGTAGGTATTGAAAGTGCCCGAATCCAAAGGATTGCTCCCAACTCTTGATGATCTTCATCAACATTGAGCATCCACATCTTCAACATCTACATGAAGTCTTCAACGACAACCCAAGGTTAGTTTGACCCTTTAAAAGGGGTTCTCACATCAAGGGGGAGCTTTGCTCTAAAGAAATGAGCTAAAGCATCTTCAAATGATGTGAACACATTGATGCTTTATGTAAAAGTGGTAACCCCACTTGTGCTTAAACGATGAGTATGACCTATGATCAAATGTTCTCATTTGACTCCTAAGTCAATATACTCATATATAGATGACCTAGTCATCGCCAAATTGTGTGCTAGCACCTAGTGTTTTGTTTGTGCATGTTTGACACATATTTTATTTGCTATCTTATTGTGTGAGCATGTTGGATGCATGATTTTATCCATTCGAGGACATCCATTTGTTGCTTTGGTCTTTTGGATTTTTCTTTTTGACCAAATGGATGGACAAGAATGCCTAAGTTCCTCCCCTAGCTATCTATGCTTTCTTGTCTCAAACTCTATTCATGCTTATATCACAAACTTTGAACAAGACTTTTTCGGACAGACCGAGTGAGGAGCACTCGGAGCCACCGATCCGTCAAAAAGCCTAAATTCCAAAACCTTCTAAGTACTTTCGGTCAAACCAATATACTCAAATCGAACAGACCGAAATCACTTGGATTGATCTAGGTTTTCACCTCGGTGAAACCAAGTTGCAAATTTCGGCGTGACCGATGTGTGTAAGCGCTTGCGATTAACCATCTCGGTCCCACCGAAGTTTTCAACTTCGGTCCCACCGACAACCGAAGGGTATATATACCCGAGGGCAGCGCGCGTTGATTACTCCTTCAAAACGCCTCGCCCCCAAACCCTTCGCTGCCGTCGCCGTGGTCTTCGGATCGTCTCCGCCGTTGCCTGTGCGCCCTCGCCGCGGGTCTCCATCGCCGTCAACGGACAATCTCATCGCGCCGTTGCCGCCGTAGTGAAGCTCCACCAGATTGGGTGAGTTTCATCCCTCTCGTGCTTCAACCTCTGATTCAATGCACGATAGGTGTTGCCTAGCTTCTTGCCAAGATTGAAATCTTCCTATCCAGCAGATTAGATCTTAGAACAAAATTCGAGTGAAAATTTTAGGGTTAGGTTTCCGCCGAACACATCTCGGTGTGACCGATTCTACATTCTCGGATGACCGATTTGGCTTCGGCCATTGCCCGCACTTTTCGGTTAAACCGAAGTTGTGCAAATCGGTAAGACCAAGTGAGGATTTAGTGAAACCCTAGTGCTCTCGGCTAGACCGAAACCCATTTCGGTCCAACCGAAAGTGGTGTGCATGGTTAGGTTTAGACACTTCGGATTCACCGAATTTTTAGACTCGGTCAGACCGAAATGCATTCTGTGAAAACCTAAAACTGAAATTTGAACTCATTCTGTTTGCAAAATCCTCTGCAGTTTGTGATAACTCTTCTATTCTGCCTATACCTATTCTTTTCACAGTTGCCGGTCATATACGATGCAAGTGACAGCGAACAGGTTTGTATCACCGGTTGAGATTCGAGGCGATTACAAGTCTGAAGCAAGCAGTTTTTCAGATGATGGAGAGAAGCACTCCAAGTGGTTTGCCTCTGCTGCCACGGGCCGGAAGAAGAGGAATTCGATGAGGAAGACTCGACTTTGTTGCGAGATGAGGAGATTACTTCCAAGCCTAAGAGGAAAGTGGTTGCCAAGGGATATCAAGGGCAACAAGCAAAGAAAGGCACCAGCAAAGAGAAGAAATC
Source organism: Aegilops speltoides (assembly GCA_021437245.1). Lineage (NCBI taxonomy): Eukaryota > Viridiplantae > Streptophyta > Magnoliopsida > Poales > Poaceae > Aegilops > Aegilops speltoides. The sequence continues at coordinate 314,991,638 of CM038141.1, forward strand.
CACAGTTGCAAAGAAGCTGAGCATGGAAGAAGAAACCTCCAGCAAGATCAAGAAAACTTCCAAGAGGAAGAGGCTAGTTCATGAAGAAGCTGATGATGATGATTCTGATGAGGAAGCACCCCAGCCTCCTCAGAAGCAAAAGTTGATGGGAGATGCCATCGAGGCAGGAGCACCCACAAAATCTAAGCCATCAGCTCCAGCAAAGAAAGGCAGCCCAAGCCAAACCTGCTGCCAAGCCAAAGAAAAGCTGTGAGAAATATACCGCTTCAGAGAAGAAGAAGGACAATGTGCCACTGCTGAATCGATGAAGAGGCACATGTTTCTTTGAAGCTCGCAGCGAAATTGCCGATTCATAATGATGCTCATCCTCGAGCTGAAAATATGAAGGAAAGGAAGGACAAAGGACTCAAAGCTATGGAGGCAAGTTGATCCATATGCCACCGGAGAAGAACATTTGTTGACTCTAGGTTCCACACCGAGAGCAACAAGATTTCTATGAGGCAGTGCTCATGGACAAGAAACCAATTATTCTTGACACAGATATGTAGACCGGAAATACATCGACGGTGAAGAGCACAGAGACTACTTCCCACATGTGCATGAGAGCTTCACCGCATGTGGAGTTCTGAGTTTGTTGGTCGGCTGATCGCTTGGAATGATGAAATGATCATGCAGTTCTATGCCACCGCACACTTCTATCCAGATGGCGAATTGTATGGATGATGTAAGGACGAGATTCTCCTCAAGCTGTTGAGGAATGGAGAGCGTTCTTGAATGCACCAAAGTATCAAGGGACGATGATGTAGATGTCTATGGCATTCCCAAGAAGAATCACGAGTCTATGAAGAACATGTACAATGAGGTACCGACAAGGATGTTGAGATATGGAAGCTTGGATCAGTTTATCATCTTGAGCAGGTCTCCCAACCACTAACACCATTACGAGGCATACTTTGATGCCCAAGTCAGAGACCACCGCATGATAAGAGGCTATTCTATCAACATGCTGCACATTCGGATCGAAGACACCTTTTAAGGTGATGGACACGATAGTAGAGACTATCAAGAGGACATGAGCAGACGAGAAGAGGTCGTGTGGGTTTGCTCCGCACATTGGATGCTCATCAATGCCAAGTTTGGCACGGACACCTACCTGTTGGATAGACCCCACTTGCCTTTGCAGCCTGAACATGAAGATAATGAAGTTGTGATGACCGAGGATGCTCCCACATCTGTTGAAGGACACGCTAAGTCCTGAAGCTGCCAAACAAGCTAAAGCTGAGAAGGAAGCGGCAACAAAGCCCAAGAGCGTTGGAGAACAACTTCTTGAAGCCACTCGAGAGAATTGAACTACGCTTGGCCAGCATAGTGCAGTCTCGGGAGAGCCTTGAGAGGATACTTGAAGATAAGTTCCATGCTCGGATGTCAAGTGGTGAAGTGCAGTCACCGTCAACAAGCTTGAGGCGAGACATTGAGGAAGCGAAGAGGAGAAGGCAGAGCTCATGAAGGAGATGGAAGGTGATCTAGTCCAGGATGACTATGAGCAGCCTGCTGCAGTGCCCACAAAGCCCAGATCAGCTGCTATTCCAGTGTCAGATCCCAGGGCTACTACATCAGCACCTCCTACAGCTCCGTCAGTTCCAGCACCAGCTCCAGTATCCACTCCTCCAGCTCCACAGACTTGGCGAAGCTTTGCAGATGCAGCTATCTCCACTCCATCGACGCAGACAGGAGCCGCCAGCAGAGTCCCTAGTGACGATTAGCTCTATACTTTTCGAACTTTTTGGTAACTTGTTGCCAAAGGGGGAGAAATTGTATAGATCATAGGACTTCGAGAGAGAGTGCTCGTTTTTGCTCTTTCGTTTGCGGTTTTCCTTGAGATACTTTTGAGTTCTTGAGACATTCCGTGTGTTTGATACTCGTTTGCTCTATCTTTGATGAGTGCTTGATCATACTATGCTTAATGTGTGCTTAATGCTTATCATATTCCATTCATATCTTGTATGATCACTTACTCATGTCTTGGTGATTGGGTGCATGCTATTCATTCTTATCATTTTGTGCGCTCCACCAAGATGTATGTGACATGGAAGAGTGACCCATGATCCTAATCGATTGTGCATTTGCATTCAAGCGCAAATCTTAAATAATGCACAAATTTAGGGGAGCTCTTGCTTATCACATACTTCTCAAAGCGACGATGTTATTCATTGATTATATCATTTGTCGAAGCTTTGATCTATATGTTGTCATCAATTACCAAAAAGGGGGAGATTGAAAGTGCAACTAATCCCCGGGTGGTTTTGGTAATTAATAACAACATATATATCATTGAACTAATTATTTCTTGAGAATATTTCAGAAAGTTCAGTGATATGGGTATGGCAATGACTGATGATGTGGACCCCTCAAAATGCTAAGGAAAACATTGGCAAAAGCTCAAGACTCTATTTTTGGTTTAGTGATCCAAGATCACATTGAGTCCTTTGGAAAGCCAATACTATTAAAAGGGGATGAGGTTATGATGATGATCTGGTTGCTCAAAGTGCTTAGTGATTTATCTCTCAAACTATCAGCAATCTTTCATTCCAACATAAACCCATAAGTAATCTCGGTCCCACCGATTCCATAAACTCAGTCACACCGAGATGAACCACCTCAGCCATATACCCAAACCCTAATAATTTCGGATTTTCCGATTCCAAACTCGGTCTTACCGAAATTGGTGTTGCCAAGCTTCTGTAACCTTCTGTACTCAAATCGGTGTCACCGAGATGAGAAAGTCGGTCCCACCGAGATTGGCAAACCCTAGACTTTGGAAGAATCGGACTAACCGAGATTGTATTTTGGTCCCACCGAAAATCCCAACGTTCACAAGATTTGAACTTTCGGTCTCACCGAGTTGTCAACTTCGGTCGACCGAGATTGGTCAAATGTGTGTAGCAGTTGGATTTTGTGTGGAGGCTATAAATACCCTCCACCTCCTCTTCATTCGTGGAGAGAGCCATCGAAAGAACTACCACTCCTACCTTACATTTCGAGAAGAAAACTACCTACCCTTGTGTTGAGATCAAGTTGCTCCACTCCCACCATATGAAACTTGATTTCTAGCCTTCCCAAGTTGCTTTCCACTCAATCCTTTCTTCCACCACAGCCAAATCGGTGAGGAGAGTTGAGTGTTGGGGAGATTATCATTTGAAGCACAAGAGCAAGGAGTTCATCATCACCAACACCATCTATTACCTTTTGGAGGGTGGTGCCTCCTAGATTGGTTAGGTGTCGCTTGGGAGCCTCCGTCAAGATGTGGAGTTGAACCAAGAAGTTTGTAAGGGCAAGGAGATCGCCTACTCGTGAAGATCTACCCCGAGTAAGGCTAGTCCTCCGTGGGCGTGAGGCCATGATGGCATAGACAAGGTTGCTTCTTCGTGGACCCTTCGTGGGTGGAGCCCTCCGTGGACTCTCATGGCCGTTACCCTCCGTGGGTTGAAGTCTCCATCAGCGTGGATTGGCGATAGCACCACCTATCGGAACCACGAGAAAAATCTCCGTGTCTCCAAATTGCGTTTGCTCTTCTCCACCTCTTATTTACTACATGTGCAATTTACTTTCCGCTGCCATAACTCTAGAATTGCATGTGTAGGGTGATACTTGACTTGCTCATCATTGTGAACTTGCTAAAAACTTGCCCTAATCAAAAGGCTAAACTTTTAAGTTGTCAAGTAGTCTAATCACCCCCCCTCTAGACATACTTCCGATCCTACATATGGGCACCTTCGATGCAGACGGAGCGCTTGACGACTTCAATCCACGAACAAGCGTCCACCAGCCGCCTCACCAGCCCGAAGTAGCTCTCAGGCATGGCTTGCTTAGGCCACAGCCGAACTATGAGGCCCTTCATGGCCTGTTCGTCCACCTTATGGAGCTCGACCAACTGCTTCAGCTGGTCGCTCAAGGGCACCGGGTGTCCGGCCTCAGCATACTAAGACCAGAACACCTACTTCGTCGAGCTCCCCTCCTCGGCCTGGTAGAAGGCGACAGCGTCGGACACACTGCAGGGTAGATCTGCGAATGCTCCTGAAGAGCTCTGGATTTGGGTAAGTAACAAGTAATTCACTTTAACGTGCTTGCTTTGCATGAAGAATGCCTTACCCGCCGCTATCTTCTTTATTGCCTCAATTTCCTGGAGGGCTTTTTGGGCTTCGGCCTTAGCGGCTTTGGCGCTCTCAAGAGCCGAGGCGAGCTCGGACTCTCAAGTCTTCGAGTCACGCTCCGAACTCTCGTGTTTTTCCATGAGAGCCTGGAGCTCTTACCGTACCTCCGCTACCTGCGCCTCCTGCTTCTCTCGCTCGGTGTGTTCTGCGGCCGCATTGCTTTTGGCCTTGGACACCGCTTCCTTCAGGGTCGCCACCTCATTTGTGGCCCCTGCAATTCTCACGTTATTCCTGTTATTTTTTGCAACCACATTTTTTATATATTCCCATAAGGTATTACTTACCTTCCTTGTCCTCGAGATGATTCTTGGCAAGGCCGAGCTCGTTCTTGGACCGCTCGAGGCTCTGCTTCAATGCATTGACCTCTGCAGTCAGTGCGGCAGAGGTCAGCAGCGCAGCCTGCATTCCCATATTGACATACTTATGTTAGACTCCTGCGTACATCTTTTTAGATCCTCAATTCGGCTTTTCTTTCCGAACACCACACTGAGCATCAAGGGCTACTGTCTATGCGGTAATATTTTTACATATCTTAAATACATACCTCAAAGCCTGTTAGAGGGTTGGCGCAGGCTTTAGTCAGCCTGCTCTTGGCGGACTGAACTTTCTGGATCACCACACTCATAACAGTGCGGTGCTCCTCGTCGATGGAGGCGCCGTTAAGCGCCTCCAGCAAATTATTCGGTGCCTCCGGTTGGACGGAGGTCACCGGTGTCATAGTCTCGCCCTTCTTATGAAGGGGTCGCCTGCCGGACTCCGGAACCACTGAAGGTTCTGGTGCGGAGTCCGGCCCAGGGCCGGACTCAGAACCCTTCGGGGTTTGATCCCCCTTGTGCCCAAAGTCCGGGAGGTTGCCTTGCGGCACCTCAGGGACCTCCTCCTAGCTGGGCCCCTTTTGGGACCCCACCTCGGCGTCGTCCACAGCGCGAGGAGAGGAGGCCAAAAGTGAAGTGCTATTCACGTCCGACGGAGCCAGGGAGCCGCTCGTCGAAGTGTCGAGCCCGTCCTTGGGCGGGCTGCAGGGTTATATTCGGCGTTAGGAGATTCTGTATGACAAACGAAATGCCATGAGTTATTCTAGTATCCGGACACTTACGATGTCGCCAGGGGCTTAGTCCTCGGTGGCCACTCCTCTTCGCCATCGTCGGCGCTGGTTGAGTAGTCCGGAGGGAGGGTCCTTCTCTTCTTGGACCCTTCGGCCTCCCCCGTTGGGGCGGCCTTCCTTTTATTCTCTCCCCCCGCTGGGGGAGAGGCTTCTTTTTCCTCCTCCTCGCCTTCGCGGGAGGAGTCCGCCTCGGAGTCATCGAACGATGAGTCCGACAACACCTGGCGTCGGGAAGTCTTTCGGGTTCCCGTGGCCTTCTTCTTGGCCTTCTTCTCTGGCACCACGTAAGGTGCCGGAACCAGCAGCCCCGTCAATCGGGCTTTCGCTGGGTATTCTGGCAAGGGAGCTGGACAGTTAACCTGCCTGGACTTCTTTTGCCAGGCCTGTCAAAGGTAAGGGAGTTTAGAAATCCTGCATAGAGTCAAACTATGGAAAATAAGTGTCCTGTAAAGGGTAAAATAGCTTACCTCGCCGGCTTGACGCTGCGAGCTGAATCCATGATCTTCGGTAGCGGATGCGGGAGCCTCGGCTCCCTTGAACAGCACCTTCCAGGCATCTTTGTACGTAGTGTCGAAGAGCCTGCTCAAGGTTTGGTGTTGTGCCGGATCAAACTCCCACAAGCTGGAGGCCCGTTGTTGGCACAGGAGGATCCGGCGGATGAGCATGACCTGGACTACATTGACGAGCTTGATCTTCTTGTTCAAAAGGTTTTGGACGCAGGTTTGGAGTCCGGTCAGCTCTTCCGAATTACCCCATGTCAGGCCCTTCTCTTTCCAAGAAGTGAGCCGTGTAGGGAAGCCAGATCGGAATTCGAGGGCCGCTACCCATTTAGGGTCATGCGGCTCGGTGATGTAGAACCACTCCGATTGCCACCCCTTTATGGTCTCCACGAAGGAGCCCTCGAGCCATAGGACGTTGGGCATCTTGCCCACCATGGCACCTCTGCACTCCGCTTGGCGGCCGCCCACTACCTTGACTTGACATTGAAGGTCTTGACCATAAGCGAAGTGGGGCTGGATGCAGAGGAAGGCCTCGCACACGACGATGAACGCCGAGATTTTGAGGATGAAATTCGGGGCTAGATCATGGAAATCCAGGCCGTAGTAGAACATGAGCCCCCGGACAAATGGGTGAAGTGGAAAACCTAGTCCGCGAAGGAAGTGGGTGAGAAACACCACCCTCTCATGGGGCCCGGGGGTGGGGATGAGCTGCCCCTTGTCGGGGAGCCGATGCGCGATGTTGCTGGACAAATCTCCGGCCTCCCGGAGCCTCTTGATGTGCCCCTCCGTGACGGAGGAGGCCATCCAGTTGCCTCCCGCTCCGGACATAGCTGGGGAAGGCTGAGGCGAGATGTACGGACTTGGGCGCTGGAGCTCGAGTGCGCGGAAATGGATAACCAAAGGAGGAAGAAGGCGTAGGTAAAAAGGTGGATCCTTATCCCCTTATATGGACGGACGAAACTATGCGTCCCCACCAGCCTGGTAAAACTTGCTTATCTCCCAAGCGCCATAATCAAAGGCGTGGTTGGGTTACCCATGCCCGTATTGATGAGAATCCCGGAATAAGGGGACGCGATCTCTGCTTTGACAAGACGTGCCAAGGAAACCGCCTCGCTAAACGCGCTAAGGTGGGACAGTAAAAACGATTCGAATAAAGGATTGGCCATGGTGTGATGTCACGCCACGGAATACATCAGCAGTTGAATTTGTGTAAATATTATTCTCTCTACGGTGGTATGTGGAACTTATTTTGCAGAGCCGGACATTATCCTTGTGTTCAAAATCTTCTATGATGTATTCGGAGGAGGAACCCGCCTTGCAATGCCGAAGACAATATGCGCGCCGGACTCGTCGTCATTGAAGCCTGGTTCAGGCTCTTGAGGAGTCCCGAGACTAGGGGTGTCCGAATAGCGAACTATCATCTTGGCCGAACTCTGGACTATGAAGATACAAGATTGAAGACTTCATCCCGTGTCGGATGGGACTTTCCTTGGCGTGGAAGGCAAGCTTGGCGTCTGGATATGTAGATCTCCTACCATTGTAACCGACTCTGTGTAACCCTAACCCTCTTCGGTGCCTATATAAACCGGAGGGTTTTAGTCTGTAGGACGAACAACAATCATACCATAGGCTAGCTTCTAGGGTTTAGCCTCTCTGATCTTGTGGTAGATCTACTCTTGTACTACCCATATCATCAATATCAATCAAGCAGGAGTAGGGTTTTACCTCCATCGAGAGGGCCTGAACCTGGGTAAAAATGTCATGTCCCTTGTCTCCTGTTACCATCCGCCTAGACGCACAGTTTGGGACCCCCTACCCGAGATCCGCCGGTTTTGAGACCGACAGCCATGATTTCATATCTGAACCTATTATGTTTTCATGAATATATGTGTGTTCTCGATCCTATCTTGCAAGTCTATAGTCACCTATTATGTGTTTTGATCTGACAACCCCGAAGTGATAATAATCGGGATACTTCTCGGTGATGACCGTAGTTTGAGGAGTTCATGTATTCACTATGTGCTAATGCTTTATTCCGATTCTCTATTAAAAGGAGGCCTTAATATCCCTTAGTTTTCGCTAGGACCCCGCTGCCACGGGAGGGTAGGACAAAAGATGTCATGCAAGTTCTTTTCCATAAGCATGTATGACTATATTCGGAATAAATGCCTACATTACATTGATGAACTGGAACTAGTTCTGTGTCACCCTATGTTATAGCTATTACACGAGGAATCGCATCTGACGTAATTATCCATCACTGATCCATTGCCTATGAGTTTTTCACATCTTGTGTTTCGCTTATTTACTTTTTCGTTGCTACTGTTACAATTACTACAAAACTATTATCTTTACCTTTGCCACTGTTACCTTTACTATCATACTACTTTGCTACTAAATACTTTGCTGCAGATACTAAGGTATCCAGGTGTGGTTGAATTGACAACTCAACTGATAATACTCAATAATATTCTTTGGCTTCCCTTGTGTCGAATCAATAAATTTGGGTTGAATACCCTACCCTCGAAAGCTATTGCGATCCCCTACACCTGTGGGTTATCACCGTCCAAGCTAGACTTGTTGGGGAACGTAGTAATTTCAAAAAAATTCCTACGCACACGCAAGATCATGGTGATGGCATAGCAACGAGAGGGGAGAGTATTGTCCACGTACCCTCGTGAGACCGTGGCGGAGCGTTATGACAACGCGCTGTTGATGTAGTCGTACGTCTTCACGATCCGACCGATCCAAGTACCGAACGTACGGCACCTCCGAGTTCAGCACACGTTCAGCTCGATGACGATCCCTGGGCTCCGATCCAGCGTCGGGGATGAGTTCCGTCGGCACGACGGCATGGTGACGATGATGATGTTCTACCGGCGCAGGGCTTCGCCTAAACTCCGCGATGATATGACCGAGGTGGAATATGGTGGAAGGGGGCACCGCACATGGCTAAGGAACGATCCGTAGATCAACTTGTGTGTCTATGGGGTGCCCCCTGCCCCCGTATATAAAGGAGTGGAGGAGGGGAGGGCCGGCCCTCTCTATGGCGCGCCCTAGGGGAGTCGTACTCCCGGGAGTAGGATTCCCCTTTCCTAGTCAACCAGAGTCCTTCCAAGTAGTAGGAGTAGGAGACAAGGAAGGGGAAGAGGGAGGGAAGGAAGGAGGGTGCGGCCCTCCCCTAGTCAATTCAGACTAGGCCTTGGGGCGCGCAGCTTGCCCTAGGCAGCCCTCTCTCTTTCCCGTATGGCCCAATAAGGCCCAATACTTCTCCCGGCGAATTCCCGTAACTCTCTGGTACTCCGAAAAATACCCGAATCACTCGGAACCTTTCCGAAGTCCGAATATAGTTGTCCAATATATCGATCTTTACGTCTCGACCATTTTGAGACTCCTCGTCATGTCCCCGATCTCATACGGGACTCCGAACTCATTCGGTACATCGAAACTCATAAACTCATAATATAACTGTCATCGTAACGTTAAGCGTGCGGACCCTACGGGTTCGAGAACTATGTAGACATGACCTAGAACTATTTCTGGTCAATAACCAATAGTGGAACCTGGATGTTCATATTGGCTCCTACATATTCTATGAAGATCTTTATCGGTCAAACCGCATAACAACATACGTTGTTCCCTTTGTCATCGGTATGTTACTTGCCCGAGATTCGATCGTCGGTATCCAATACCTAGTTCAATCTCGTTATCGGCAAGTCTCTTTACTCGTTCCGTAATACATCATTCCGTAACTAACTCATTAGTTACAATGCTTGCAAGGCTTAAGTGATGTGTATTACCGAGAGGGACCAGAGATACCTCTCCGACAATCGGAGTGACAAAACCTAATCTCGAAATACGCCAACCCAACATGTACCTTGAGAGACACCTGAGAGCACCTTTATAATCACCCGATTCGTTGTGACGTTTGGTAGCACACAAAGTGTTCCTCCGCAAGCGGAGTTGCATAATCTCATAGTCATAGGAACATGTATAAGTCATGAAGAAAGCAATAGCAACATACTAAACGATCGAGTGCTAAGCTAACAGAATGGGTCAAGTCAATCACATCATTCTCCTAATGATGTGATCCCGTTAATCAAATGACAACTCTTTTGTCCATGGCTAGGAAACATAACCATCTTTGATAAACGAGCTAGTCAAGTAGAGGCATACTAGTGACACTATGTTTGTCTATGTATTCACACATGTATTATGTTTCCGGTTAATACAATTCTAGCATGAATAATAAACATTTATCATGATTTAAGGAAATAAATAATAACTTTATTATTGCCTCTAGGGCATATTTCCTTCAAGACTGCCCCACCCTCTATCCTTTAAAAAAGTATACTTTTGTACAGTAGTAGTATCGATGGATTGCACCATGGAGCAAAACTAACAAGATGAAATTAAAGAAAAAAGGTGGTACATATAGAGAGCGTTCGTCGCCAAATTATGCATATAATACTATTATAAAAGCTAGTACGTGCTTAAATGGGGTGCTAAATTCTATTAAATAAATTAGCATACCTATTTTTTTGACTATATTAGCATACCTATTTCATTCTTGGGTTCTTATTTTTTATGCCACTAGTTGTGTATGACTACTCTGTTTTTCCACTAGAAGTTACTACTCAAAATTGCCATCGATCCGTGAGATGCGTGCTCAAAAATGCAATTAGATATCTAAAAAATGCCATCGTTAAGTTAGATGTTTGCTCAAAAATACCATTAGACATTGTAATTTTCACGTCAAACCCGCTGACCATGTTACATGACAAAAATAAGCCGATTCTCACAATGATAAGTGTGACCCCGCTTGTCAGGAGTAACCAAGCGAATAATTTTATAGGAAAATAAGAACACAGTTGGGATCAAGTAGGCCCCATACTTTATTTTACTGTAGTGAGATAGAGGGAGAGCTGGCATGTTGGTCCATTGGTATTTATGTCATTATAACATGGAAAAAGAGATTTGAGTCACAATAATGGTGTCCAGCACAACACACCCCTCAAATAAAACTAAGCACCCTGAAATTCTTTGACAAAACTAAGCACCCTGAAATTCTTTGACAACTAAACTGCTGGCTATATGATGTTGGCCATATATATTGTACGTATATAATGTGAAGAAAGACTGGTAGTACTATACCAACTAAAAGATGAACTGTAAGAAATACTAGTATGTACGTACTGAAGAGTTAAAGTAATGAGAAGAAACATAACATAGTTCTGCTGGGGGCTCAGCACAACACACACCTCAAATAAAACTAAGTACACCTGAAATTAAACTAAGCAACTAATCCGGTAGACACTGCATTAGAACCACCATGAGCAACGACATTGTCACCTTACTCGAAGTCCTCGTCCACGTCCTCGACTTCATCCTTGTCCATCTTCCTCTTGGCCGATACTTCTTTGCTTGAACCGCACACTTGGCTCTTGCTCTTCGTCCAACCCTTGTAGATATTGAAACAAAGGTAGCCATCCATTGCAGTATAGTGGATGTGGTCTATCCACTGCCATGCACGATGAAACGTGTGCGGAGGTTTCTTCAATTTACCGTACGAAGGATGAATCATGGCTCCTACTAGGGTCAGCATTGAAGGTTGATCACCGGAGGGCACCAGCCCATTCTTCTGGAGGTCGAAGGGGTTGCCTACAACGAGGCCTGTCCGATCCATGACTCTTCTGTCGTTCGTAAAGTCTATAATAACGAATTTGACTCGGCCTCCCTTGAGGAAGTTCTTAAATTCCTCGCACTCAACGTCGGCATGGCATATGTGGTAGACCAAGCACAAGTTATGCACGCAAACCTGGATCACGGCGGGCTTCTTCTTCTCTTCCTCCTTTAGATTCTTCTCTTTTCCCAGGACTGGGGTGTACTCAACATCTAGCCCAGCGACCCACTCATCATTTGAGTTTCCAAACAGGCGTCTGAAGCAAGCAAGGCATCCTTTCACCGTCGCGGAAGAACGGGTGTAGATGACGTCGAACTCATCGCCGGTGATGGTTCTAACCTTGTACTCGCCGCTGATCATGGAGATTTGGGACGCCATGGATTTGGGAGGAGGGTTAGGATTAGTGGAACTGCCGTAATGTGAAAGGACGGGACGACTAGGAGCAAACGGTCATAATGTTAAAGGACGTCCGAAGACGAGTAGGAGAGAACTGCCAGCAGTTTTTTGATTGTAAAAATGCTGAGTGGGGCGTGCGAACGGCAGGGTAGTGGTTTGCCTGGTGGATAAATGGATTCATGCACAGTACAATGGGGGCCCAATTAGATGTCATGTCTACTCGATGCCCAATTAAATGGCTTTTGATGTCATGTCAAGCATCGGGAAAATTACAGGTGATACGAAGCTTTCCATTCTCCCATGATACGGGCTTCCGAGAGCTCTTGGATCTGAGATCGAACGGTTGCATGGCATGATTCTAGATCTATGGGTGAATATCCTATCCGGGAGGGTTATTCTGCAAATTTTCAGCAACTTAGCATGTGACTGTTCGATCTCAGATCCAAGGGCTGCCAGCAGCCCGTATCATGGTCGCGCCTACCACGACCGTCGCCTCGCTCACACGGTCGCGCCCTTGGAGATTTAACACGGTGCTATAGGCTATCTGATGTTGGCATGTTATACATAGTCATCACTTAGTCACTATCAAGGTTAGCTATAAGGTTGGCTATAAGAGTATTTTTTTACTTCTCTCTATCTCTTTCTTCGTAGTATTTATTGCATTTGCCAGGGAGTGACCTCTTCCAATGAAATGGTGCTTAGATGAGGTGCTAAGGGCATTAAATGGCTTAGCAACTCAAGTCCCCAATGCATAGGTGCTTAGTTTTTTGTTGCTAAGTTTACTTCATTTAATTAGCTATAGACTCAAAATTGTCTTTTCACCTAGGTACATGCGCTTAGCACCCTTTCTTCCTGGGGTCACCAAACTAGTCTCTCTCTTCTTAATTAACTTGCCACATCAGACTTTATGCCTATGTGGCAGGCTTAGCACCTGTAGGAGCAAGTACAATAGTGGGCTATAAGCCCACTTTACATGCCATTTTGCATATGTGGAGGAAAGAGGCAAGGAAAAAGTGGAGGAGTGGGCTCTCATGCAAGAGCCTGCCTCTACATGGTGGAGCATTGGGAGAAGCACCTGTATGGAGGTGGTCAGGAATCGGGAGACTCACGCCAGTCGTAGTGCTGCAATTAAAATGATAATGGCAAGTCAAATCACGGGGCCCCACCTGTCCAGCAGCAACTCGCTGTCAAATCACACAGCCCTACGTTTGCAGCAGCCTACTCCCTCATCTTCTCACGTTTCTGTCGAACTGACTTGGCGGAACTGCCCCGCCTACCACGCGGGAAAAGCCCCACCCTCGACTTTTAAATAGTACAGTATACTAATTTTGTATCCATGGATTGCGCCATGGAGCAAAGCCTCAAGAAAACGACGGTACACATGTATGGAGTATACGGCACGTCCGTCGCCTTTGCGTTGCACCCCAAATGGTCGGTCGGTTTGGCACGCCGCTCTCCGAATGGAACGCGCATCATATTGCATTTGCACACACATGTGGGACCGCAATTAAGAACAGACCATAGGCACACTCCCCGACCCCACAAGTCGGGTGAGTTAATAGAAGAGAGAGACGAGCAATAGTACTAGAGAAGTGATGTATAGACGTTGGTGCCTAGACGATCCTTGCAAGACACGGAAGATCAGTTCGTCCATGCATGTGACCAGACTCCAGCAGACATGCCTGGATTGGCTATCGTCTACATATCATGCAGGCTGTGTTGTACAGGGCTGTAGTTCTGGTGAGAAATCTAAAAAAAGGTTTCTTGTAATCTCGCAAAATTAGGTGTCATGTGCTTCGGATCACTGAGGGTTAAACAGCGACAACTGAGTTCCTCCAAGGGGCTAGTCGTTGGGGACACATGCACGAAGACTACTCGGCTACCATCTAGGTCAAGCCAGCTATGTTAATTAAGACATCTATCGATGGACCCCTTTTCTACGAGTTTATCTTTAATTTGAGCTTTGATACTCATCTAGTTTGTCCGTCGGGATTCATGTTGTCTCCTTTGGGCAGTGAGGTTATGGTTTTTTGTCATATGGCATTTTTCGTGTTATATGTTATAGTCTGGTGCTTCAGATCAAAATGACGACAACTGCGCCTCCGGGGCTCGTGCATGAAGACTTCTCGACAGTCATTGATGAGGTCAAGACGACTCCGGTGGAAAAAAGAAAACTAGTACTCCACTATATAGGCAGGAGCCTCCGCGCTTGCTTGGTAGTGTTGCTCTCTTCACACTGTCTTGTCCTCTCCAGATCTAAACACGAAAGCGGTGGCCACACTCTCTCTTTGCTCAGCGCTGGTCACAGATCCAGCCGGATCCTCTCCGCCGGGGAAGGTGAGAAGGTGCAATGTTCACGTGGTGGTCCTCGGAGATGGATCTTACCCACTGCCGGAGTGTCCCAAAGCGTGCCTTCCTGTTCTCTCCCAAGCACCGCTGGCTAGGGAGGGCCTCCGAGCCCTTCTTCCTCGCTACCGTAGGGTGGGCAGATTCGGCCTCCTACCACCCACCTAGCGACATCCTGGCGACCCTCAGGTATAACTTCCTTCGAAACCGGCCTTGCTCTACTTCCCGAGCTCCTCATGTCGCTGCATTTGTATCTTTTACTATTTCTTAGGCCCCCTCATAGATAGGATTGACCGGCTGTTCGAAAGCCACCTAAATTTTTACTGTTAAGAGGTAAAACTAGTTCATGCACTCGAATCTAGTACTACTTGGTTAGAACAAGGAAGAAAGGGGTGGGGGTGGGGGAAGATTTGTTACCTGAATCTAGGACTTGGTCGAAAGAGGAAATAGTGGGGGCGAAAAGTAGCAGAGATTAGCTATCCAACTGGTCTCTAGGTCTAATAGGGAAATAAAAGGAAACACAGTACAAACTCAATATAAACTCGATCTATTGGTTGAAAAAGGAAAGAAAGTGGGGACTGCGGGACAAGTCAACAGAGTAAGTCCAGCACTAGGTTTGCTAGCCTCACACAGTATAAGGTGGCTATACCGAACAAAAATGGGATCAACCCAGATATCATGTTCTGATGTTTGTTGGCCCGATCTACTCTTATGTAATGCCACTGGTAAAATGTAGCAGTCGCACTATTAAAAGAAAAGACACGTTAAACCAATGTTGTTTCAATGTAATGCCTCCAGTAATATGAATCAATGGCACGTTTTTTCATGTCATGCTAAATTTCCCATTAAGATAAGTTGCTTCTTTTCGTTAGAAATGCAACTGTCCTGGTCCGCCTACTCTCCCGTGCCCAAATACCGTCTCTGTAGCAGCTGTTAATGTAATGTTGCTGGTAAAATGAAGCAATGACACCATTAAAGTAATGTCGTATTTAACAGTTGTCATAGTTAATCCTAATGCCCACACTAATATCTAGCAATGTTGCTGCTTTACAAATTGCCACTGTCCTTGTAGGATTGCCATTGAGATGAGGAACATGCTTCTTTTCATTTGATGTATGTTTCATCACTTGTTAGTCACCCCCCTTTCCACCTTTTATGTGCAAAAAGAGATATAAATTTCGCGCTTGATCTTAGTTGAACTGCACAAATGATATCCCAATTATAGTTGAACATTCCAGGAGCTTCACAACCAACCTTGATGTTGCTCAATTTTATTGCAACTAATGAAGAAGAAGCTCTGTGGCTTTCGTTTTCTGATGGAAATGGAACCGGGGCTGGAGCCCTTTTCTTGAAAGAAGAAGAAGAAGAAGAAGCTAGCTCATGGGACATTGCTTCATTTTAGTTGAACTGCACCAAAAGGTCCCATGAATTGAATCATCCATGTTGGTGACTGGTGTCATCCCTTCTATGATGGCATTGATTGCAGATATGGTTCCCATCACGAGGTATGTTCCTTTTTGGTCTGACCGTTTGCCAAAGATCCTGCATGTTGAGTCTGCTCTTGTGCTACTGTTTTGGTACTGCCATGATAAAGTAGTAATGTTACTATTTTGCACCTTAATCTAGTGGCACTATTAATTTGAGGCAATGTTTTGGCACCGCTAGTGCCACAGATTTTTCTTATATATCGAAAGAGGGGGTTTCCTCCGATTTCATTAAAGAAACCCGACCATAGAGAACCATTATCCGACAACATCTCACTGTAAACGGGCAGTTATGCAACTACTACTAGAACGGACTGAGTACTAGCAGGAGACAAGTTCGCCACATAAGCTAGGAGGGTAGGGGGACGCAACACCAGCTCGACCAAGTTTGGATTGCAACCCAAATGCTACCATAGAAACATCAGGGGGGAAGATAGGGACTGCAAGAGCCAGCTTCAGCATCCCAGTCTAAGCACCCCCAGCCTCCATCCTTGCGACGCACAATACACCTCATTTGCCAGCTGCTCGACCCTAGTGTCACTGATAAAATGAAGTAATAATATAGTTAAAATAGAGCGAGTGTCATGTCTATCATTTCATTTCCAATGTAGATAAAGAAAGTGCTTCTCTTTGTTAGTATATGTTTCATCAACTAGTCCCATTGTTAATGTTTAAGCGTTTCTGCAAACTGGGGTGCTTAATTTTAGTTGATCTGCACAAAAATAGAGATTGGAATTTCTCAAGGCCCCTCCTTGTACTACCGCTATACACTGATGTTCATCACTGGCAGAAGGTGTATCGGGGAGACTTGGGTCGATTTCCAGTATGAGGCGTACCGTATGAGGCATCACAGGGCCCATCTCGCCCTCGCAACATGGCATACTGATACGTCTCCAACGTATCTATAATTTATGAAGCATTCATGCTATTTTATTATCTGTTTTGAATGATTTCAGGCTTTATTGTACACTTTTATATTACTTTTGGGACTAACCTATTAACCGGAGGCCCAGCCCATATTGCTGTTTTATTGCCTATTTCAGTATTTCAGTATTACCTTTATCGTACACTAAAATATCTTTGCAAATGGCTGATAAATATAGAAGCTACCTTTACCAAATCGTGTTCTCACACTTAGCTCACACATAGTAGGACATGTTCACACACCTCTGATTCATCCCCGATGAATCAGACCTGACTCAACTCTAATCAATAGCAGGCATGACAAAAAAGTATGAATGAGTAGGCACATCAGGGCTCAAACAACTCCTACTCATGCTAGTGGGTTTCATCTATTTACTGTGGCAATGATAGGTCATGTAGAGGAAAAAGGGGTTCAACTACTGCAGCAAGTAACACATGAGTCGTTGTTGTCCTAGTGCAGTAAAATAGAGCAGGAGCGAGAGAGTGGGATTGTATCGGAATGAGCAAGGGGGTTTTGCTTGCCTGGCACTTCTGAAGATAGTATACTTCTTCATCGGTGTCATCGATCTCATCGTCGAAACCACGTCTATTGGGAGGGGACAAACACTGGCGAACAAGGAAGAACACAATCAATGCAATGCACAATATGATGCATGATCATGACATGGCAAAATGAGTGTGTTGGGCTAATGCAACTAAAACCAGATGGGTTTGAGTCATTTTGAACCAATGGTTCAACCCCAAACTCATCTTATGAATTTAAATATGCTTATCATATTTTGCACTGAACATCAAGGTTAAGTTGTTTAAACATGCATGAAACCAGTACAGATGGATAGATTGGATTTTTCTGATCATTTTTCATATATAACTTATTTGATTTGGAGTTACGGTTGAATTTCTATGAATTTAGGAAGTTTATAACATTTTCTGGAATTTCCTGGATTATTTAGAATTAAACTAATTCCAGAAAAGAGTTCACTGCGTCAGTATGACGTCACAATGACGTCAGCAAGTCAACACGGTCAAACCTGGTGCATGGGACCAGCATGTCATTGAGACAGTGATAAACTATGGTTTAACCCCGCGTTGACTCAGCTTTGACCCGTCGTAGGGCCCGCTGTCAATGTCAGTGAGGGGGGATTAGTTAGTGCTAGTGGTGGAGTTAACCAGCGGCTATCCGGCGCGGCGATGATCACCGGCCGGCCGTTTCCGGCCATGGCTGGACGCACCGAGGGCACGGGAGGCAGGCTTGTGGTCTCCCGCATCCAGGGAAGGTGTCAGAAGGTCGCGGGGTGGCCTTGTTCGCCGACGGCGAGCACTTGGGCGGCCGCCGGAGCTACGGGCTCGACCGGGACGAGGCTAGGGTGCACGGAAGGAGGCTTGGGTGGTGGCATTGGGTTTCTTGGGAGGTCCTGAGCACGTTCCAGTGCTTGGACGCAAGCGGTGGCGCCTGTGGCCACGACGGCATCGAGGCCAGCGGCGAGGAGCTCACGGCTCCGGCGGTTGGCATGGTTAGAGGAAGAAAAATAAGGCGGGGCTAGGGGGAGATGAGTCAGGAGCTCACAGGGAGGCGACGCAGTAGGTCAGTGGGCTCGGGGACGTCCTCGACGGCACGAATCGACGGCGAGGGGCTCGGGTGCCCGAGGTTGAAGATGCCCGCGATGGCGATGAAGCAGGGCCTCCTAGCGTCTCGTAGCTCGATTGGGAGGACGGGGAGGTTTCGGCGGTGCTTCTGGACTCGGCGGAAGGGTGAGGGCGGCATGATGGCCGCGGTGGTGCTCGTCGGCGCGACGACGGCGTTCTCAGGCGGCTGCGGGGAGAGAACCAGAGGGGGAGAGACGAGGGACAGACGAAGGGGGAGATTGAGGAGGTCAGGGGGTCCAGAGCAGCGCCGAGGAGGGGCTTCGAGGTGCCTCGGTGAGGCAGGCGAGCAGGGAGGAGGCGTGGCGCCTTGTGTGTGCGTGCGCTGTCTCCCTCCTCTGCCTACTGGCAGAGGTAAGTGATGACTGGCACGGGCTAGGTAGGCCGGCCCAGCCAGTTGAGTGGCCCGTGGCCTTCCTCTCTCTCTCTCTCTTTCTCTCTCTCTCTCTCTCTCTCTCTCTCTCTCTCTCTCTCTTCTAATAAAATTATGTTTTCTATTTTTCTGTAGTTGTTTGGGCTTTATTAAAAATACCGGAGCACTTCTAAAAATCCTGAAAATAATTGTGGGTACCTTCTGAAATATATGCAATGGCCCACATTTAGTTTCATAATTATTTGAGCATTTAAATTATTTATAGCATTGAAATGCCCAAATTCAAATATTTTATGAGTTAATTCAAAAATCCATAAATGGCCAAGAAATATGCTCATCATTTTTGGCAGGGGTTTTCACCTTTATCAAAAATCATGAACATTTCCAAAGGCATTTTGGGTTCACTGAAGATTATTTTAGGTTGAACCTATTTGATTTGATCTGGTGCTAGGGTTTGAACAATCCCCATTTCAGTTTTAAATGAAATTTAAACATGATGCAGCAACCAAGCTAGTCCAAGTGCATAGCAAGGCAAGGGACGTGACAACTCACCCCCACTAAACAAGAATCTCGACCCGAGATTCAAGACATGAGGTAAGAAGATAGAGGGGACACAAGGCTAACACGATCTTCACGATCCAACTGTCCTTCTCAAAGATGTTGATTCATTGCTTCATATTGATCTTGACGTCTTTGCTTTCGAGATCTTCATCCAACACGAGGACAGAGACACTCTACAAGGATGGATCATCCTAATGATCACAATATCAACTCACAGGATGAGACCTAGAAACATCTATTGAGCTGAGAGGCAAAACACACATCAGGAAGGGCGGAAGAAACAATTTGACGAGGGTTTCAAAGTAGCGAGGAAAATAGTTGCCATGATCCCATAACGGGGCACCTTAGAGGAGGTGACTCATAGAATCATCCATTAAGTGGCAACAAGAAGTACCTTTGACTCAGAGATCATTGAAACTCTTTATACCAGCTTAAGGGAAATCATAATCGATCATTTGGAGGAGTTCGGTACAATGACATACTCGGACTAGTACGGATGATGTGGATTAACTTGTTGAAGTCAATGCAAAGGGTGATTTGCTTATCACCGAAAATGGACGAAACCCATGGTAGGATGGCATAATGGTAGTGCAAGCTGGGAACAAAATGCAAATGCCAGAAATGATTGTAGTAACTGGGGAGGAACTCAACAGTGGGGAATAATTCCACTGTTGGAATGGTTATAGCATAACCGAAGAAAACTAGGAGCAATTCCAGTTAGTCCCTGTGATAATACCAAGTGCTTGTGCGTGCTCTCAAGAACTTGAGCATTTCCATATTCATCAAGGTTTTACCAATATCCGTGTCATGGATCCTGGCAACACAACATACTACCATGACAACTAGTGATGGACGATGCAGATGCAAAGGAAGATAACACCTTCTCAGATTTCACCTTAGCAAGGCCAAGGAAACAAAATCTTGATGATCGACCGAGAGACATTTAGCACTCCGCTTCTAATGTTCTCCTTGATGTGCTAGCGTATCCCATTCATTGAAATGGTTTGGTAACTAGACCATCAAGTAAAAGGTCGGACTTCGGGAGCACAGGAATCCATAAGGAACAATTAGAGAGTAATTCCTACGAAGTCCTTATGGGGAGGTGGCCAACTTCTTCAATCAAGATATTACAATAATGGGTCTTTCGGCTGGGTGTGTTGGCCACGACATCCACTTTACCGGTCATCGAGAGACCAATATTATAGTTCTTGGAAAATGCTCCAACCACCATATCTGCCTGAGATTCAGTTCTGGTTGGTGTCAGGATATTCTAGACTCATCAAGTCTAGAAAAGAAAGTTTGCAACACAAATCAACGGGATGACGTTGCAAGATTCTCGGGAAAAGAACTACGCTAGCAAGCTCCAAAACATGAGCTGGCTCTGCTGAACACATGTGGACACACTGTCGCAAACAATCATGACCACATAGTAGTCTTATAATAAAACACTACCGAGTTCAGGTGGGGAACCATCATTGAGGATATCGGATTCTTGTGCATGACCTAGGATAGCACAACAACTCCTTTTCCTTGAACAAATCAGTCAGTGGCTTGGTGTGCTACGGAATTCATATAGAACAAAGATGATCAGTCTAACAGACCACAGAATACTTTGCACATGCATAACCGACTTGGGATGGTTCCAAAGGAGGTAAAAACATGCTTCCTCGAATTCACGGTGGCAACTTGCATCAAATGCACATGAACTGGAGGGAGCCACTTCTAACATCCGAGCATATGCTTCATGAGCGGGTCATGAAGATAATACCTATAAAAGTTCTCAACACCGGCTTAATGTTCAACATAAATCATGGAGAGGATAAAATGCTACTGATGAGTTCAACAACAAGTCATCAAGATTCCCATGGTGATGGAATTCCACAGCTATGTGAACAAGGCGATAATATTGGTCAGACTCAAAAGATATAATGGTGTATGCTCGAGGAAACAACCACGAGTAAGACAACATTACAAATATCGTTGGTTCTGATTTGATTTGACGATAGCCCATACTCAAATCAAGGATTGGATAAGATAATAGATCCAGCAATTGACCACAAGGACCAATCAATGAAGATATCATCTTTATTCAACACACACGCACAAGGATATCCCTTGGAATGAACTGAGTCGGACAAGCTTTTATCTTCCAACTCTCCAAGTTGTTGTTTAGCTTAACCAACTAGCTCATGGTATCCAACACAGATTCTTGAAGAAAGGATGGTTTACAAGAAAACCAACTTGCTCACGAACTCAACAAAGCGGTCAGGTGACGACCCGGTGATACTTCCGAGAAGATATCCGGAAAATCACGAACCACTGATATGTTCCTAAGCTCGAGAACAATCTTGCTTTCGAGGCAAGACAATGTGATCAATTGAGCAAGGGTTGACTCAATCCTAACTCATTGATCGGAGAGTGCACCGGAAATAAGGACTAGGTGGCATGATTAGCCTTAGGGTGATGATTCAATAATCAACACGCTAAGAATGAGATTATCGTCCATTTAACTACCAAGCAACGGAGTTGCTAGAAGTATTAGTTTCACACATCATAGTTCACTTGTCGGCATTCCGGTTGCAACAACACGGGAACCGAGAAATGAAAATGATGGCGAGAAGTATCACTGCGTCAAGAATTCATAAGAGGTGGTGCAATTCTCATGACAATCCTGACATAAAGATGGTAATACTTCAAGGTAGAACAGACCAGAAGCTGGATTGCATCTTGATCTGCAGAACACAACTGCTTTGACCCAATCCTAGAAATGGATGAGGTTCTGGAGTTTGTTTCTCCTAGTCATTCCGGAATAGAATGGCTTGACGGACCACAAGAGTAGTGGGCATCGAGGAACACGAAAGCATAACTACTCCTGACTATCAATTGATAGACGAGGGCCAGAAAACAACTAAAGAGGGACAACTCAAAGAACATATAACTTTCTGAGTTGTGAATGCATAGGTTAGTATGTCGAGTCAAATTCAACATATTTCTTCTGGATAACCCATGCAGAAAGGTAGAACTGGCATAGTCACGATATAGAATGGAGAACTCATTGAGAGCACTCTTGTTGTGATCTCTTGGTTCAAGGAACTTCCACCATAAGCAGTTCATGGTATTTGGAAGAAGGAAATACCACGGACCTCGAGGACTATCGCAAAGGTTACTAATATCCTAAAGGAACTAGCAATCACTATCAACATGAAGTAAGTAGGGGAATCTCGAGTTCAGAAACCCAGGAGTAGAATACCTACCACTAGGTGGCATCAAGGGATGCTTTCGAGAATGATGGCCAGAATCATCACAACGGGAACATGAGGCATGGCGAGATTACTAGGTGATACTTTAGACACCTATGGTCATAATAATAGCTCCATCCTATATACCGAGGCAATAGGGTACCTCAACTTAGCAATTAGTGTGATTAACCTAGTGTAGAAGAACATCGAAACCAAAGGGAAAGGATTTTGCAAGTGCGTCAAATTGTTTAGAAACCTGGGACGACTCGGAAAGCATAACGGCTGTAAATGCTCAAAAAGATTTGAGACATCCTGCAAA
This sequence comes from Aegilops speltoides, assembly GCA_021437245.1. Taxonomy (NCBI): domain Eukaryota; kingdom Viridiplantae; phylum Streptophyta; class Magnoliopsida; order Poales; family Poaceae; genus Aegilops; species Aegilops speltoides. The sequence goes on from CM038141.1 coordinate 315,014,423, forward strand.
TTAGTGGCATGACCACTCAACATCATCATATCAAGGTTTCTAGACCAACTTTCAACATACAGAAGTAGTAGGAACTGAACAGAGACTTAAATCCATCAATCCTATAAGTCTACGGATTAGTAACACGTGATCCTGATAGAAAGAAGAGAAAGCCTAGTTCCTTAACCCCGTAGGAAAGATATGATGACTCAGATCAGAAGGGCATAAGGTAAAGGAGTAAAAAGAGCCTTACGTTCCATCCCAAAATCAATTCCCTTACATAACTAAAGAATTTCTAGACTCAACTTCGACCAGTTTGGCTTGGTAATCCTACAGGCAGTCAAGCTCTGATACCAAAGCTGTCAGGACCCCGACTCAATGCCACACCGATCTAGCATGTAACACCTCATATCACTTTGCAGCCTCACACACGGTATTCCCATGGGTGTCGCCTTACCAGGCCCGGGACCGTTTGCGCCTTTTGGCACATGTATATGATAATGTCGCTAGCATCCATATGACAAGGAGCCCGCGCTTACATGGCTAGTCGTGAACCCAAAATGGCACTAACTTACAGGGACACACATACATGACCCAGCAACGAATGTGTCAGTCAACAACGAGTGAATCTGGGCTGTAGCAACTGGGCTAGCAGGACTCTGGTAAACCAGGCTGTAGCAGGCTAACAGGACTCTGGTAGACACCGCGTGACATTTCCCGAAGAACAGACCGAGAGCGAAGAAGGACACATGCGGGCAGCCTAAGCTGTTAGGAGCGGTAGCAAGCTACCAAGGCTCGATGGAAGCACTAGGAGACATTTCCGGTAAGAGAGGCTACCAAGGATAAACAACTAGATAGTCGATCCCACACATACCAAGCATTTCAATAACATACACACAATATGCTCGATATGTGCAAATACAACATGGCATCACAACATGACTCTACAACTCAAGTATTTTATTCAATAGGCTCATGAGCGAGATATTACAAACATGGGTCTCATGACCCAACATTGAAACATACCGGTCAAGCACATGCGAAGCTTAACATGACCGAGTCTGAGACAACTACAAATGAAAAAGGTGAGAAGCGACTAACTACCAAATCTGCCGAGGGCACAAGATCGTGGTGAGGTAACAAGCTAAGCGTCGAAGTCCAAGAAAAACTACTAGCGACATCAAGTCTCTCTGCAAAAACATAAAATAGGCAAGCGTGAGTACAAATGTACCCAGCAAGACTTACATCGAACTAGCGCATATGCATCATTATCAACAAAGGGTTGATGGGGTTTAAGCCGCAGACAAGCCAGCTTTGACTCGGTAGCTATCACGAACTACATTTGCAAGTGACTCTTTTGAGGTGGCGCTACGAGTCCACATATTCACCATATCAATACACCACTATGGATCCGCTCCGTCTCCCTCACGAGCACGCCACCCATAGCACTCATGCTTATCTTGCGTATTTTAGAGTATCCACTTTCACTTGTCTATGGTATGCACAGCAACCTAGAAGTCCTTTACATGAACATGGCTATTGAATAGATAATGTTAACCTGCAGGGGTGTACTTCTTCACACACACTCTCGCCACTTACCGACATGTACACCTCGTGTATCTCAGCAACCTTCAAGCGGAAGCTTTGACGAGGAGTCGCCATGACCGACTAACCACACAAGTCTCTCGTCGGGTTTATCGCCTATTCGGTTCCATCCGCAAGGAGATCCAGTAGGGGTGTCGCTCACGGCCCCAAGCGATGTGTGCAGGGTTCCCAAGCCCACCTCGGCGGCTGGATCTCGCTTGGTACACCATGCCACGGTGCCTAGTCTGTCCCAAGCCCACTGCATGCGGGTGCCACTTGGTAGACTACTAACACTACCTACAAATACCGAAACTAGTTGCAACTCCCGGACAGAGATCATGTTGATTAATAAGTCAAGAGAGCTTGGAGTGCCGGAGCCCAATGTGTGGTAGTGGCTGTTCATGGATCACAAACACGAACTCAGTTCACGAGGGCGGCTTCAATGAGATAACCCACCATGTACTCCTACATGGCCTCTCACCGCTACCTTTACCAAATCATGTTAGGACACTTAGCTCACACATAGTAGGACATGTTCACACACCTCGATTCATCCCGATGAATCGGACGACTCAACTCTAAGCGATGGCAGGCATGACAAACAATTATGAATGAGTAGGCACATCGGGCTCAAACAACTCCTACTCATGCTAGTGGGTTTCATCTATTTACTGTGGCAATGACAGGTCAGGCAGAGGAAAAGGGGTTCAACTACTGCAGCAAGTAACACATGAGTCGTTGTTGTCCTAATGCAGTAAAAGAGAGCAGGAGCGAGAGAGTGGGATTGTATCGCGAATGAGCAAGGGGGTTTTGCTTGCCTGGCACTTCTGAAGATAGTATACTTCTTCATCGGTGTCATCGATCTCATCGTCGAAACCACGTCTATCGGGAGGGGACAAACACCGGCAAACAAGGAAGAACACAATCAATGCAATGCACAATATGATGCATGATCATGACATGACAAAATGAGTGTGTTGGGCTAATGCAACTAAAACCAGATGGGTTTGAGTCATTTTGAACCAATGGTTCAACCCCAAACTCATCTTATGAATTTAAATAGTTCTTATTATATTTTGCACTAAACAACAAGGTGAAGTTGTTTAAACATGCATGAAACTAGTACAGATGGATAGATTGGATTTTTCTGATCATTTTTCATATATAACTTATTTCATCTGGAGTTACGGTTGAATTTCTATGAATTTTGGAAGTTTATAACCGAATTTCCTGGATTATTTAGAATTAAACTAATTCCAGAAAGGAGTTCCCTGCGTCAGCATGACGTCACAATGACGTCAGCAAGTCAACACGGTCAAACCTGATGCGTGGGACTAGCATGTCATTGAGACAGTGATAAACTACAGTTTAACCCCGCGTTGACTCAGCTTTGACCCGTCCTGGGGCCCGCTGTCAATGTCAGTGAGGGGGGATTAGTTAGTGCTAGTGGTGGAGTTAACCAGCGGCTATCCGGCACGGCAACGATCGTCGGCCGGCCGTTTCCGGCCACGGCTGGACGCACCGAGGGCACGAGAGGCAAGCTTGTGGTCTCCCGCATCCAGGGGAGGTGTCAGAAGGTCGCGGGGTGGCCTTGTTCGCCGACGGCGAGCACTTGGGCGGCCGCCGGAGCTACGGGCTCGAGCGAGACAAGGCTAGGGTGCACGGAGGGAGACTTGGGTGGTGGCATTGGGTTTCTTGGGAGGTCCTGAGCACGTTCCAGTGCTTGGACGCAAGCGGCGGCGCCTGTGGCCACGACGGCATCGAGGCCAGCGGCGAGGAGCTCACGGCTCCGGCGGTTGGCGCGGTTAGAGGAAGAAAAATACAGCGGGGCTAGGGGGAGATGAGTCAGGAGCTCACAGGGAGGCGGTGCAGTAGGTCAGTGGGCTCGGGGACGTCCTTGACGGCATGAATCGACGGCGAGGGGCTCGGGTGCCCGAGGTTGAAGATGACCACGATGGCGATGAAGCAGGGCCTCCTGGCGTCTCGTAGCTCGATTGGGAGGACATGGAGGTTTTGGCGGTGCTTCTGGACTCGGCGGAAGGGTGAGGGTTGCACGATGGCCGCGGTGGTGCTCGTCGGTGCAACGACGGCGTTCTCGGGTGGCTGCGGGGAGAGAACCAGAGGGGGAGAGATGAGGGAGAGACGAAGGGGGAGAGTGAGGAGGTCAGGGGGTCCATAGCAGCGCCGAGGAGGGGCTTCGAGGCGCCTCGGTGAGGCAGGCGAGCAGGGAGGAGGCCTGGCGCCTTGTGCGTGCGTGCGCTGTCTCCCTCCTCTGCCTACTGGCAGAGGTAGGTGATGACTGGCACGGGCCAGGTAGGCCGGCCCAGCCAGGTGAGTGGCCCGTGGCCTTCCTCTCTCTCTCTCTCTCTCTTCTAATTAAATTATGTTTTCTTTTTTTCTGTAGTTGTTTGGGCTTCATTAAAAATACCAGAGCACTTCTAAAAATCCTGAAAATAATTGTGGGTACCTTCTGAAATATATGCAACGGCCCACATTTAGTTTTAGAATTATTTGAGCATTTAAATTATTTATAGCATTCAAATGCCCAAATTCAAAAACTTTATGAGTTAATTCAAAAATCCATAAATGGCCAAGAAATATGCTCATCATTTTTGGCAGGGGTTTTCACCTTTATCAAAAATCATGAACATTTCCAAAGGCATTTTGGGCATTGAAGATTATTTTAGGCTGAACCTATTTGATTTGATCTGGTGCTAGGGTTTGAACAATCCCCATTTCAAGTTTAAATGAAATTTAAACATGATGCAGCAGCCAAGCTAGTCCAAGTGCATAGCAAGGCTAGGGACGTGAAATTAGAGTCCAAAACAAGGGCAAAAGTGTTTGGAAAAGTAGATACAGCGGAGACGTATCAACTCCCCCAAGCTTAAACCTTTGCTTGTCCTCAAGCAATTCAGTTGACAAACTGAAAGTGATAAAGAAAAACTTTTACAAACTCTGTTTGCTCTTGTTGTTGCAAATATGTAAAGCCAGCATTCAAGTTTTTAGCAAAGATTACGAACTAACCATATTGACAATAACACTTGTGTCTCATGTTTATTCATATCGATGGCATAAGCAACTAGCGAGCAATAATAATAAATCTCGGATGACAACACTTTCTCAAAACAATCATAATATGATATAACAACATGGTATCTCGCTAGCCCTTTCTGAGACCGCAAAACATAAATGTGGAGCACCTTTAAAGATCAAGGACTGACTAAACATTGTAATTCATGGTAAAAGAGACCCAATCATAGTCATACCCAATATAAACTAATAGTAATGCATGCAAATGATAGTGGTGCTCTCCAGCGGGTGCTTTTTAATAAGAGGGTGATGACTCAACATAAAAGTAAATAGATAGGCCCTTCGTAGAGGGAAGCAGGGATTTGTAGAGGTGCTAGAGCTCGATTTTGAAATAGAGGTAAATAACATTTTGAGTGGTATACTTTCACTGTCAACATAAAAACCGAGAGATCTCGATATCTTCCATGCTACACACATTATAGGTGGTTCCCAAACTGAGTGGTAAAGTTTATACTCCCCCACCACCAACAAGCATCAATCCATGGCTTGCCCGAAACAACAGCTGCCTCCAACTAACAACAATCTTGGGGGAGTTTTGTTTAATTATTTTGATTTGATTTGAGCATGGGACTGGGCATCCCGGTGACCAGCCATTTTCTCATGAATGACGAGCAGAGTCCACTCCTCTTGAGAATAACCCGCCTAACATGGAAGATACAGACATCCCTAGTTGATACATGAGCTGCTCGAGCATACAAAACAGAATTTCATTTGAAGGTTTGGAGTTTGGAACATACAAATTTACTTGGAACGGCAGGTAGATACTGCATATAGGAAGGTATGGTGGACTCATATGGAATAACTTTGGGGTTTATGGAGTTTGGATGCACAAGCAGTATTCCCGCTTAGTACAGGTGAAGACTAGAAAGAGACAGGGAAGCGACCAACTAGAGAGTGACAACAGTCATGAACATGCATTAAAATTAATCAACACCGAGTGCAAGCATGAGTAGGATATAATCCACCATGAACATAAATATCGTGAAGGCTATGTTGATTTTGTTTCAACTACATGCGTGAACATGTGCCAAGTCAAGTCACTCAAAATCATTCAAAGGAGGATACCACCCTATCATACCACATCACAACCATTTTAATAGCATGTTGGCACGCAAGGTAAACCATTATAAACTCCTAGCTAATTAAGCATGGTATAAGTAACTATAATCTCTAATTGTAGTTGCAAACATGTTTATTCATAATAGGCTGAATCAGGAACGATGAACTAATCATATTTACAAAAACAAGAGAGGTCGAGTTCATACCAACTTCTCTCATCTCAATCAGTCCATCATATATCGTCATCATTGCCTTTCACTCGCACGACCGAACGGCGTGGATAATAATAATAGTGCATGTGCATTGGACTAAGCTGGAATCTGCAAGCATTCAACTCAAGGGAGAAGACAAGGTAATATGGGCTCTTGGTTAAATAAACAATAAAGCATATGAGAGCCACTTAACATTTTCATTATGGTCTTCTCCTCTCGACCCCTAAAGAAATAAATAAAACTATTTACACGAGAAAGCTCCCAACAAGCAGAAGAAGAACGAGAAATATTTTTGGGTTTTATTTTAATTACTAATACAATCATGGAAAGTAAACTAACTTTTTTTGGGGGTTTTCTTAAGGTTTATCAAACACACAAGAAGAAAGCTAGAAAAAGAAATTAAACTAGCATGGATTGTACAATGAAAAGGTATGATCATCGACAACTAGAATGAGTGTGTGACCATGAATGTAATGTAGGTGAGAAATACGTACTCCCCCAAGCTTAGGCTTTTGGCCTAAGTTGGTCTATGCCCATGGATGATGACTACTCTCTTTGGTGTACTGAGGAGTGTCGTCCTGGTACCACTGGCTAGCAATCTCCTCCGGATCCCAGTGATAACAGTATGGTCGATAAGGGCCAAGTGGTGGTTCCAGCTCAGGCTCTGGAGCTGATGTCTGGCCTCGGAACGCAATAACGGCCTCCGACAAGACGAGGTAAGGGCCTGCAGTTAAGTCAGACAAAGAGGGCGCATGCAAGATAATAGTCTCACTATGTTTCTCATGAAATCTCAAATTATACTTAAGCATATTCTCATCATTTTTAATAATAAACTCATGTGCTACCATCTTATAATCTAGAAAAGTAGGGGGCAACAATTTTTCCTCTTTCTCAAAATGCCTAATAGGTATCCTGAAGTGATTAGCAAGGCATGAAGCATAGATACCTCCAAAGATGGGGCCCTTTGTACGGTTCGGACTTAATCATTTAGCAATAATAGCGCCCATACTAACAAAGTTATCACGAAATAAAGCATGGAACAAAATAATAATATCAGGAACACTAAGGTTTCCATAGTTTCCACGACCAATTAAGCATCTACTAGCAAATATTGCAAAGTAACGTAAAACAAGAAAATGTATGCTAGTAATTCTTGCATCGGAAACATTCCTCGTTTCCCCTACAGTAGTAGTATCAATAAATCCATCCACATCTTTATGATGTGGTTCCTCTAAGCTGCCCTCGAAGGGTATCTTGCAAACCGCACAAAATTCATATAGTGACATCTCCCTAGCCACATCATATAAATGAAACTCTACTTAGGGAGGTGATTTCTTAGGATGAAAGTAAAAATTCTGCACAAAAGTATTGGTGAGTAAGAGATACTGATCGAGCTGGTCGTAGAGGAAGTCGGTGAGGCCTGCATTATCTGCCAAAGAATAAAAATCATCATGAACACTGGCTGCTCTCAAGACATCATCACAAGGCCATTCACACGACCGAACTTCCGCGACGCAAGGGAGATTATACTTGGGCTTTTTAATCTCCTTAGCTTGTTTCTCCTTTGAGATTTGTCTAGAAGAGCCCACAAAAATCTCTTCATCATTTTCTGAAAATTTCTGAAATTTTTAGTAACTCAAAATAAAAGTGAACCAAACTCAACAAGATTGATAGCAACTACTCCCACAAGTGCCTAGAGGCTATATTATGCATTAGAATGACTTAGGACCATATAAATTTGACATGCAAGCTCAAGAACAGGGTCACCTAAGCAACAAAAATTTGCAATGAATAAAGCACTAGAACAAAAACAAATTGGACCATTGGAGGAGTCACATACCAAAGAACAATCCCCCAAAGCAGTTTTGTGAATGGAGCTTTGAGCAAGGAGATCGAAAATGGCAGCAAGATGGGCTAGAACTCGTGCTTGAGCCAGATGGGGATTTTTTTGGGAGGAAGAAGAAGTGCATGGGTGCAAGAATAAGTGGAGGGGGCCACCGTGGGCCCATGAGGCAGATGAGCGCGCCCGGGGGGTAGGGCGCGCCCCTGACCCTCCTGGCCAGGCGCCAGCTCCCCCTGTTGTGTTCTCAGTGCCAGATATTCTCAAATATTCCAGAAAAAATCATACTAAATTTGCAGGGCATTTGGAGAACTTTTATTTTTGGGGTATTTTTTATTCCATGGATAATTCAGAAAATAGATAGAGAATACTATTTTTGCTTTATTTATTCTAAATAACATAAAGTAAAAAGAGGGTACAGAAGGTTGTTCCTTCTAACTTCATCCATCTCATGATCATCAAAAGGAATCCACTAACAAGGTTGATCAAGTCTTGTTAACGAACTCATTCCGAATAACATGGAACCGGAGAAATTTCGAATAACACTAGGTTACCTCAACGGGGATATGCACATCCCCAATAATAAGAATATCATATTTCTTCTTGACAGTAGGAAGAGGAAATTCAAACCTCCAATAATGATAGTTGGAATTTTTCCAATAGAATTGATGCTATGAACTTGAGGTTGTTTCCTCGGAAAGTGTACGGTATGCTCATTACCGTTAACATGAAAAGTGACATTGCCTTTGTTGCAATCAGTAACAACACCTGCAGTATTCAAAAAGGGTCTACCAAGGATAATCGACATACTATCATCCTCGGGAATATCAAGAATAACAAAGTCCGTTAAGATAGTAATGTTTGCAACCACAACTGGCACATCCTCACAAATGCCGACAAGTATAGCAGTTGATTTGTCAGCCATTTGCAAAGATATTTCAGTAGGTGTCAACTTATTCAATTCAAGTCTATGTTATAAAGAGAGAGGCATAACACTAACACCAGCTCCAAGATCACATAAAGCAGTTTTAACATAGTTTCTTTTAATGGAGCATGGTATAGTTGGTACCCCTGGATCTCCAAGTTTCTTAGGTATTCCACCGTTAAAAGTGTAATTATCAATCATGGTCGAAATTTCAGCTTCCGGTATCTTTCTTTTATTTGTAATAATATCCTTCATGTATTTAGCATAAGGATTAACTTTAAGCATATCAGTTAAGCGCATACGTAAAAGATAGGTCTAATCATTTCAGCAAAGCGCTCAAAATCCTCATCATCCTTTTTCTTGGATGGCTTAGGAGAAAAAGGCATGGGTTTCTGAACCCATGGTTCTATTTCTTTACCGTGCTTCCTAGCAACAAGGTCTCTTTTATCGTAACGTTGATTCTTTGATTGTGGGTTATCAAGATCAACAGCAGGTTCAATCTCTACATCATTACTATTGCTAGGTTGAGCATCAAAATGAACATTATCATTAACATTATCACTAGGTTCATGTTCATCACCTGATTGTGTCTCAGCATCAGAAATAGAAATATCATTGGGATTCTTAGGTGTTTCTACAACAAGTTCACTAGAAGCATGCAAAGTCCTATCATTTTTCTTTTTCTTCTTTTTAGAAGGACTAGGTGCATCTACATTATTTCTCTAAGAATCTTGCTCAATTCTCTTAGGGTGGCCTTCAGGATACAAAGGTTCCTGAGTCATTTTACCTGTTCTAGTAGCCACTCTAACAGCAAACTCATTTTTATTATTTAATTCATCAAGCAAAGCACTTTGAGCTTTAAGTACTTGCTCTGCTTGAGTGGTAACCATAGAAGCATATTTACTAATGAGTTTAAGTTCACCCTTAACTCTAGACATATAATCACTCAAGTGCCCAATAATATAAGCATTTTGTTTCAATTGTCTACCAACATAAGCATTGAAGTTTTCTTGTCTAGCCATAAAGTCATCAAATTCATCCAAGCATTGGCTAGCAAATTAGTAGACGAGATTTCATCTTTATCATATCTATAGAGAGAATTTACCTTCACTACCTGTGTCGGGTTATCAAGGCCATGTGTTTCTTCAATAGGTGGTATGTTAAGACCATGTATTTCCTCAACAGGAGGTAAATTCTTAACATCTTCAGCTTTAATACCTTTCTCTTTCATTGATTTCTTTGCCTATTGCATATCTTCAGGACTGAGGAATAGAACACCCCTTTTCTTCGGAATTGGTTTAGGAGTCGGCTCAGGAATTGGCTCAGGAGTTGGCTCTGGAAGTGTCCAATTATTTTCATTAGTCAACATATTATTCAATAGCAGTTCAGCTTGATCGACAGTTCTTTCCCTGAAAACACAACCAGCACAACTATCCAAGTGGTCCTTGGAAGCATCGATTAGTCCATTATAAAAGATATCAAGTATTTCATTTTTCTTAAGAGGATGATCAGGCAAAGCATTAAGTAACCGGAGAAGCCTCCCTCAAGCTTGTGGGAGACTCTCTTCTTCAATTGTCACAAAATTATATATTTCCCTTAAAGCAGCTTTTTTCTTATGAGCAGGGAAATATTTAGCAGAGAAGTAATAAATCATATCCTGGGGACTACGCACACAATCAGGATCAAGAGAATTAAACCAAGTTTTAGCATCACCCTTTAATGAGAATGGAAATATCTTAAGGATATAATAGTAGCGAGATTTCTCATCATTAGTGAACAGGGTGGCTATATCATTTAACTTAGTAAGATGTGCCACAATAGTTTTAGATTCATAGCCATAAAAAGGATCATATTCAACCAAAGTAATTATCTCAGGGTCGACAGAGAAATCATAATCCTTATCAGTAACAAAGATAGGTGAAGTAGCAAAAGCAGGGTCATATTTCATTCTAGCATTTAGAGATTTTTGTTTCAATTTAGCTAATAACTTCTTAAGATCAGATCTATCATTGCAAGCAAGAAAATCTCTAGCAGTTTCTTCATCCATAACATAACCGTCAGGAACAATAGGCAATTCATATTTAGGGGGAGAACCTTCATCATCACTATCATCAATAATATCAGTTTCAAGAATTTCATTCTCTCTAGCCCTATCAAGTTGTTCATCAAGATATTCACCTAATGGCATAGTAGTATCAAGCACAGAAGTAGTTTCATCATAAGTATCATGCATAGTAGAGGTGGCATCATCAATAACATGCGACATATTAGAATTAATAGCAGAAGCAGGTTTAGGTGTCGCTAATAGCCCACAAGTGTAGGGGATCACAACAGATTTCGAGGGTAGAGTATTCAACCCAAATTTATTGATTCGACACAAGGGGAGCCAAAGAATATTATTCAGTATTAGCAGTTGAGTTGTCAAGTCAACCACACCTGGATAACTTAGTATCTGCAGCAAAGTATTTCGTAGCATAGTAGTATGATAGTAAAGGTAATAGTGGCAAAGGTAAAGATAACAGTTTTGTAGTAACTGTAACAGTAGCAACAAAAAAGTAAATAAGCAAAACACAAGATGTGAAAAGCTCATAGGCAATGGATCAGTGATGGATAATTATGTCGGATGCGATTCCTCATGTAATAGCTATAACATAGGGTGACACGAAACTAGCTCCAGTTCATCAATGTAATGTAGGCATGTATTCCGAACATAGTCATACATGCTTATGGAAAAGAACTTGCATGACATCTTTTGTCCTACCCTCCCGTGGCAGCGGGGTCCTAGCAGAAACTAAGGGATATTAAGGCCTCCTTTTAATAGAGAACCGGAACAAAGCATTAGCACATAATGAATACATGAACTCCTCAAACTACGGTCATCACCGAGAAGTATCCCGATTATTGTCACTTCGGGGTTGTCGGATCATAACACATAATAGGTTACTACAGACTTGCAAGATAGGATCAAGAACACACATATATTCATGAAAACATAATAGGTTCTGATCTGAAATCATGGCACTCGGGCCCTAGTGACAAGCATTAAGCATAGCAAAGTCATAGCAACATCAATATCAGAACATAGTGGATACTAGGGATCAAACCCTAACAAAACTAGATTACATGGTAAATCTCATCCAACCCATCACCGTCCAGCAAGCCTACGATGGAAATACTCACGCACGACGGCGAGCATCATGAAATTGGTGATGGAGGATGGTTGATGATGACGACGACGACGAATCCCCCTCTCCGGAGCCCCGAACGGACTCCAGATCAGCCCTCCCGAGAGAGATTAGGGCTTGGCGGCGGCTCCGTATCGTAAAACGCGATGAAACTTTCTCTCTGATTTTTTTCTCCGCAAGATGAATATATGGAGTTGGAGTTGAGGTTGGTGGAGCCTCAGGGGGCCCACGAGACAGGGGGCGCGCCCAAGGGGGTGGGCGCGCCCCCCACCCTCGTGGATAGGGTGTGGGCCCCCTGGTCTTGATTCTTTCGCCAGTATTTTTTATATTTTCCAAAAAGTGCCTCCATGGATTTTCAGGACATTCCGAGAACTTTTGTTTTCTACACATAAAACAACATCATGGTAGTTCTGCTGAAAACTGCGTCAGTCCGGGTTAGTTTCATTCAAATCATGCAAGTTAGAGTCCAAAACAAGGGCAAAAGTGTTTGGAAAAGTAGATACATTGGAGACGTATCAGTCGGTATCAAAAGAGGCGAGGGCCTTTGTGATTTGACGGCTCATTACTGCTGGAAGGCGGGGCCTTGTGATTTGACTGCTCGTATATATGTGCCGACGACCTGAGGAGGAGCAAAGAACCATGTGGTATACTCAAGTTTTCCACTAGAGTAGTACTACGACGGAGGAGCACGAAACACGGCAGCCCAGTGCCATATGGTGATATAAAATGATCTAATTTGCTAGTCATCTCATTGTTAGCATTGTTCTATTCATGCCTTGCGGAGAACATGACACGTGCGGCGAAATGCCCGAAGCAAAAGAAGAAACACAAGAGCAAAAGAAGAAGGAAGATTATCACCCCAAAAAAGAAGTAAGACGCACACACAAGTCTGGGGCGCTGCTCTCACTACATGATGGGTTGCTGGCTGCGGAGTCGTAACTGCTTCTTCATCGCCTCCACGACCTCCATCTCCTTGCGCGTATCCTCCGCCATCTTCTTCATTCTGTCCATGGCACGGGATTTCTTGACATGAGCCTTCATCATCTGTTCCACGGCCACATTATGTACCTTGACCGAAGCCGGGTGCTAGATGCGGAGTTTCGCTAACTCCACCTTCTATTCCATGATGAGGGCCTCCAGCATCTTCATCGAGGAACTACTATTCTCATGTAGCTTCTTCCAGCCGGCGTTCTCCTCCTTCAGTAGGTCGAGCTCGCGGTAGAGCTCTGCCTTGTCCTCCTGAAGTTTCAGGATTTCACCGGTCGCCTTCTTCTTCGAGGCAATGCTCTTCTTCAGCAGCATCACCAAGCCGGCGGTCAACTCCCCTTGCTCATTGAGCTCAGCGGGCATGTCGTCGAGGCTCTCCTTCAGCAGCTCCACCAAGCTGTGGATGAACTCCTTCTGCTTATTGAGGTGCTTATTGAGCTGACCGGGCATGACGTCGAGGGACAACGACTCCAGCGTCGCCAGCTCGGCATGTTCGCCTCCGCGGCTAGGGCGCTCCTAGGAGTCATTGCCTGCCCGTGAGAGATCTTTCGAGGTCTCTGCATGGCAGCGAGCCCTCTCTTTTTTTCCGCAGCCTTGGTTGTCGCTCCCTTGTTACAAGTAGTTCTCGACCTAGAGCTCTGCACACCGGCCATGGAAAGGACGGAGGAAGAAGAAGGACTTATGAGGAGGAAGGTAGAGTAATTTTCGGTTAGGTAGTTCCCCTTTTTATAACCTAAGTACTAACACTAGTACTAAAACCTGCATAGTGGGAACACGTTCAGGTTTGGTATGTACTAGTAGGTGTGAGCAGGCTTGCACTTAATTGTAGCACTAGTACTTTCGAATGTGATGGGAACAAGGTAAAGATTAATTGATGGTTCTGGTCGAGGCCCGAAACGGCTCCCGGTGAGTTTAGTGGAACATAAATTTGAAGTACTCCCTCCATCTCGGTTTACAAGGCTTGCACGTGTATCTAGGTCGTCAATGTAACTTATATAAACTAAATTGTTTAACATAAAAAATATATCATTAAAAAATAGATTATTTGAAGTTTGTAATGATATATCATTAAAAATTCTGACCTAGGTACACGTGCAAGACTTGTAAACTGAGATAGATGGAGTACTACACTGCTCAAATGTGGTCGCACAAGTCAGTGATGTAACTTGTCGTACATGTCAGACCAAGCTGATGCATGTCCCTTCGGTGAGACGTGGGTCCGACCAACCGTGTGTTGGTGCGGCCGATTGTAAAGTATTACGCGATGGAGACTTTTGGTTGTGGCTTCGGTTGATTGTCACGACCAAGCATTCTAAAACTAGTGATAAATCAATTACCATCTTTTTCCAAATGACCAAGTATTTTCACAGGAATACAGTACATATAGATGGAGTGATTGTCAAGGTTGCAAAACGACATGGCGTTGCAAGTTCACTGCATCGCTGGCAGGGAAGAAGGGCAGCTCACCTTCGCCTACGATGCATGCCCAGCGGCGCCGCCGCAACTGGTCTCGGGATTTGGCTTCTCCTACCACCCATTTGAACAGTTGCACCGGCTGCTCATGCCATTACGCAGGCATGCGCATTCTTTCCTCCGCATTCGACTCCATGAATATGATCTCTGCCATTAGACCTAGCTCGAAATCAACGCGACACTGCCAGATGCTGACATCCCTCTGCATCTCTCCCCTGAGATCGACTTGCGCCTCCGCCTTGTGTTGCTCCAGGTGCAGCTCCTTGGAACTTCTCTCCAATCGATGTGACGCTTCCTCGATCTGATTTGCCCTTGCTGCCCACCACCTGAAACGCAGCCCTGGCATGTCCTCCGGCGCCACCGATCTGTGATTCCAAAGCAATGGACCCCCTCTAAAACACATGTGGGTTTCACTCAAAGGCGACAGTGCTGCGGGCCGCAGCGAGAGGGCAGCCCGTGGGATCCTGGGATCTAAGGGATTATCCATGGCGGGATCCGGTGGGCAAGGCGGGGAGGCGGGCCTAGGTGCTGGGAGAGCCCTACAAGGCTACGATAAAGATAGTACTACTCCACTGCGTCCATATTTAAATATAAAGGACACCAACAGTAGCCCTGGCAAAATTGATCATGCTGCCTGCGTCCTGGTTTACTGGCCCCTTTTTTTGTGCCACTTTTTATGACATGCAGAAATATTATGTTACTTATAAATATGGTCAAAAATTGGCACAAAATACGAAGGATACCAATGGAAGTACTAGCAACCCATGATTTAACTACTCGCATGCGCGCAGTGGAGTAGTAATGTCTTTCTTTCGCCCTCACGTCCACACAATTTGCATGCACTGTATTAATTGACCATCAATGAAGTGAAGGACTTTACACGCGTCAAATTATCACATGGGGTGGATCTTCATACAAAAATGCGTCCACCCGTGTGCCCGCGTGTGCATGCGAGGGAATGAGTGTGTGCGTGGTGTGCGTGCACATCTTCGCTTCATGCATGTATCGCCAGTGTGGCTCAAAGAGGACGAGTACATTCTTCTGGAACCAGCAACACGTCACTGTGAACAATCCACACAAGGAGGTCGCGACAACGCCTCCACATGTGCCACATGGCTTCATGAACTGTAAGGGAGACACTGTGTAGCATGCCATTGGAATTCTAATTTACGTGTTTTGCACATACTCTAAGTACTAGTAAGGTACACGTGCATTGCACGCATCAGATTTGGCAACCAAATTATGAATAAATACCACACTATAGCATATAAGCTTTGAGTCATATATGCCTGATGTAGACATTCATTTAATTCTAATAGTTCATCTCATTCAAAATCAATTAGTGTTTATAAAAAAGCTATGGCCTCTTTGATTCGTAGGATTTCCAAAATGCGGGAATAGGAAAAACATGGGATTAGAGTGGAATGTCGTCTTGAATCCTACAAGATTGTATGAGTGTTTGATTGTGCATAGAAAAAACACAAGATTCTTTCAAAGAGGTTTGAGTGGATGGGATGTTTCCTATGAAATCTAGTGCAAATGAATCCTATGGAAAAATTCCTATGATTTACAATCCTACGAATCAAACAACCAAGATAGGAAAAATTCCTAAGGATTATAATCCTAATTCCTTTGAGAATCCTTTGAATCAAAGAAGCCCTCATTCTATTTTATGATTCATGGAATTGTGCGTTGTAAAGCATAAAGTAAAAACAAATAATGGCAATTCAACTAGAAAAAAAGTTTGGGCAGTTATGATATGGAAGATTCTAGAATAAAGGAGAAGCACTTGTGTTTTGAGGTTTGTGCATTATGCTTAAGTTCAACCATGGAGTCTGCTAGATTGTACATGTGGCAAAATCCGGTGGGGGACTAGAAGATGGTGTGAGGGGCCAAGTGGAGGGAGACTATGAAGGAGTGCACAAGTGCAAGATTGATATTTAAAGAGAGGGGGCTAGAACGTGCGCCGTTGCGCGTAGTGGCGGAGCCATGAAAAATAAATGAGCTAGGGGGCCAAGCATTGCTAATCCTTTCCGAGGAGGGCCAATTCATCAACTTAACACCATTTTACCAGCAATTGTCTAATGATCACATTCATATTAGCCTCGGTATATAGTGATGTTAGGGGGGCAGGGCCCTTGCTGCCCCCTGTCTTCGCCACTGTGCGCGCGTCTGAGAGATGAAGCGGAAGGCATGGGTGATGAGAGGGGGACGTTGGATATATAATTAATGTGGGTGTATTAGCTATGTAATCCTATATAGAGAGGTATATATTGATCAATGTGGACGTGGGAAAGAGGGTGAGACCTCACTACATATATAGATTGATCAGTTTGTATGGAAAACTGTGGAAGACCTAGCTATATATACACACACATAGAGGAACATCGATCATTGCGCATGCATGTGAGAGATAAAGAATGCCCGGTATGATGGAGTGGGGGAGCTGTGTGTGTGTGTGCCTGCATGGGAGACCGACCTGAAGAAAAAGATTGCATGTGTGTGATCGATAATGCCGATTGGTAGTGTGTGTGCATGCATGCACGAGAGAAAGTTAGTGGTACAATTATAAAGAAAAGACGACTGTGTGGGTGTAAAAGACTAGGTGAGGTCATAATCAATGTAAAGTTGAATTCAAATATTTGAATAAGAGATCATGATATTTGCAACCCATGCATGCATGAATATAATGGAGATATGCGCGGTGTGGTTTGGAAACGAGCATGTTGTACTGTATATACATTGAACAAGGGCACACTGATTTGAATTTGAGATACCGATGGCACATATCTTTTGGCCACATTGCATATGTGCATGGACACACTATTCTAATTGGAGATGATGTGTGGCTTTAGCATCACATATCTATATCTATACCCCTATATATATATATATATATATATATTATATTTTATATTTTTTATATAGTGTGCGGATAACTTTAAATTTGAAAGACGGTCGTTAAATGAGGCCAATTCGACGGTGCAGAGATGGCAAATTTGAGCACTACTGGCCGTTGGATATCATCTAGATTCCACCAGATTTTGCCATATGTACAATCTAGAAGACTCCATGGTTGAACTTAAGCATAATGCACAAACCTCAAAACACAAGCACTTCTTCTTTGTTCTAGAATCTTCTGTATCAGAATTGCCCAAATGTTTTTCTACATGATTTGCCATTATTTGTTTTTACTATATGCCTTACAACGCACAATTCCATGAATCTTAAAATAGATTAGCTTTCTTATAAAAACTAGATGATTTTGAATGAAATGAACTATAAGAATTAAATGAACATCTACATCATGCATATATGACTCAAAGCTTACATGCTATAATGTGGTATTTATTCATAATTCGGTTGCCAAGTCTCATGCGTGCAATGCACGTGTACCTTACTAGTCTAAATGGTGTTTGTGTGTGTGTTGTGCGTGTTAAACACATTGTACGTAGTATATCATACATGGTTTAGTTTCCGAACATCTAGCTAGAGCATACATGTACTATGATTTGAATTCAACATAAAATTGATACACATATTTGAATTTCAGATCGTATGTACATGTAGTTCGTATTTATATAGGAATTTACTTCTCCAATATTCATGTCATGTGTTGTGAAGATAATATTTAGATGGTTGTATAACTAACCCGAGTACAATCCCATTCAAACAGGGAAAATGTACTCAAATTTAGTCCATATGCTAGACAACACACATTATTTTTTTATTGTTGAGGGAAGTGCAAATTGTTTTGGTACTATACACGTTATGTTTGTTGTCCCGATTTTTTTTAGTTTTTTGTTGTATTTGAATGCTTTTCTAGTAATATAGTAAAACGGGACATGGCTCTCTCTAGTGATGAGGTGTGAATTGTCTTTTTTGGTACATGTTAAGCTTGTTCTCCCGAAATTTCAAGTCGCGCCTTGCTATGCCGAAATTTCAAGCTAGCATCTTTGTCTATCGTGCTGCGAAACTCCCGCCTCTTCAACTCGCGCCTTATTACCCCAAAATATTTAAGATATATCTTTGTCTCGTTGTGCTCCGGCAACTCCCTCCATCTCAACCTGCGCCTTGCTATTCCAAAATTACAACACGCACGAAAACTCCCACCTCCTGGAAATCCCGACATGCGAAATGCCCGTGATACCCCTGAACCGAAAGAACCGCCTCAAATCGCTGGGGCTATTTTCATAACTTACCCCACATTTCGGACAAGCGCATCCCTAAGACATGGTTCCCCACTCCCATCGCATCGCCCACCCATTCATACACCGAGGCCGCGAAAACCCGCAAAGCCCCACACCCTCCTCCGTCCGCCACCCAGCCGGAGCCTCTTCCCCGACGACATCGTCCACAGCAACACCTCGACGTCCCTCATCCACCATACCAGATGATCCGTTGTTGATCTCGTCGTCCCGACTGTTCAGCCACCCTGTCCTCCACCTCCAAGGAGCTGCCCCGATGTTCCCCTCGTCTTTCGCGCCACCTCCATTCCCACACCACCATGTTCACCTGCACCACCGAAAGAGCAGCAGCATCATCGTTTCCTCAGATGAAGTTGCGGCCTAATCGGCGCCACCAAAGAGGTTGTACACTAATCGCCGCATTTTCTTCTTGATTCGATCTCACGGTGATGTCGGCGCTCGGTCCTGAGCTAACACGGCGCGGCTCCATCCACGGTGGCGTCACCGGCCATTTCCTCCATGGCGTCGCTCCCTCAGCGGCGATGTCCACATCTGCTTTAGCTCTCGCTCGCGTTGCTGCTCTGCTCTTGCTCTCGGTCCCCTGCCTAGTCTGCTCTTGCTATTGCTCTTGCTCTTTCTCGTGTTGCTGCTCTCCCTCTTGTTTTTGCTTGCAATGCTACTCCGATTTAGCTACACTTCAGTCGGCTGAATCAACTTTTGGGTCAGTCGATTTTCAGGGGGTGGGGGCTTGCCGGAGTTAAGGAAGAACCAGCCGCAGCAGGGAGGGGGGCTTGCCAGAGAGGTACCCCACTACCTATCTTAGGGTTCAGGGTGGGGCGATGGTCGCGGGCAGTGGTGGGGCGGTGGCGTGGGGATCGCAGGAGAAAAGCTCGGCATGGGGGGCTAGAGGGTGGTCGGGCGGCGGACCGGCGGTGGGCGGTGGTTTCGGGCGGAGGCGGCGGCGCGCGCCTTGCTGGCGGCGGGGAGGCTATTTGGCCGGTGGTGGCTGGCAGCTCAGGGGGGTGGAGGTTGAAGATGAACTGCAAGCCCTTAATTTCACATCCAATGGCTGGAAAATCGACTGACCAGAGATGAAAAAGTCAGCCGACTGACGTGTAGCCTCACCTGATGCTGCTACACGACCAGCTGCCTCAGCTCTCGCTCGTGTTGTTGTTGTTGCTACTGCTTTTCTGCTACTAGTGCGTTCAGTTTCGACAGTTAAATTCAGTTTCGACCGCAAAATTCAGTTTCGATAGTTAAATTCAGTTTCGACAGTTAAGTTTAGAGATGAGTGGCTGATGTATTTTACATCTAGCACTTTCTAGTTCTGTATTTTACGTCATCTATTGGAGATGCTATTAGAATTCCACTCAGGTTAACGTTGTCTCTTGTGTCCTGCTTCAGCCTCAACATCGTACAACTCACTGGAGCTGCTCCAACGACAAAACCCTCCATCACAGTGGAGCAGTACCTCGGGCTCCATCTCCAGGCGCCTAAGATCGTCTTCCCCTCCTCCTACAGCCAAGTCAGCCGGAGCATCCTCACCGACCAACCCAATCACACTGAGATCGACATGGCTTCGCCAAAGAGGTTGTACACTTATTGCATCTCTTTTTTACTCTACATGTTATATATATTGTCCACTAAGCACACGTAGTAACGTGAAATACGATTATTTTATCCTACTATATGACAAGCAGTGAGGTACCAGGCAACTTAGCTATCCGTGATGGACTCTCTTGAACACCATCATTATTTATCTCTGCGTGTTTGAGCTATGCATTTTTCGATGGTCCTCGGGCTTGAGCTAGTAGGGCAGTGGCCTGGGTCCAAAGTAATAGAAGTAGCACAAAAACATTTTTTAGTGTAGGCTTTTCCTTGCTCAAGCCTGCCTACTAGAATCGCTAGTGCTTGAAAGGAAAAGTGAAGAAAAATCATAGGAATTGGAAAGTTTCCTATGGTACTACTATTCATGAATTTGGTTGAAAGGAATGAAGCAAAGGAAAACTATAGGATTTGTTCCTTTAGTGTCTCCTTGAAAGAAAAACCGTAGGAATTTTAATTTTCACTTGTCCTCCTTTTCAAATTCCTATTCATGAAGCACAAGACTAAGAGATAGTAGCATAATATCATTATAACCGTACATTTTCTTGTGGTTTGACTTAATCTCACCATGCTTGTTTGTATCCCGTGATCTTCCAATTCTTGTGAATCAAACACCCAGATTGGCAGAAATCCTGTGTTTTTAAATTCTCTGTTTTGCACGTGCATTCCTATCCTATTCCTATCTATTTCCTATCCCTGCATTGTTAGAATCCTCAAATTCAAACAAGCCCTTACAAAATTACTTCTGTTACAGATATGTGTCAAAGAAAACCTTGTGTGCTTTGTCCTACTCCTGCTGGGATGTGTTCCACCCCAGCTTAGCTGCTCCAACGACCAAAGAGTTCACCATAGCAGGGATCCGCTCTCCAGACTGTCTTTCGCTGCCTCAAATCTTCTTCCCCGCCACCGGCAGCCACAAGAAATGCATTACCATCATCAACTGAGCAGATGACCTTGAGGACTACATGGGTCCACAAGAGAGGTCGCACTCTTCCGTGTCTGCTTACGTTATGCATCGCTTAATATGATGACATGCTAATTTATCATCGTGTTCACCTATTAGACTCTGAGTCAGGTCCAAACTAATGCTGAAACTTGAGTTTTTAAATGGTTGTGGGGTACATATTGGGGCAGCAATCAATACTATATGTCTACTATCTGGTTAATCTTGGGTGTCTACTATGAGTTTCATGTTGGGTGCAAACAAACAATAAAGGAGCCATTATCTGTATTTTTTAACTAAAGCTATTATCTGCCTGCTATCATTGGTTTTGAGTCTATCCACAGTTTGCTACCATCACTCTGGATTTGTGCATGCACTCCTTACATAATCTCACTATGTTTTATTCGTATGCATGTCAGTTATTGTACACAATGGAACTGAACATGTAGAGCAAAAGAGACGAGCCTTGCGTGGCAATAAAATTTCATGCAGACGTCGCTCCATGGTGGGCGCAAAGGCAGCCCCCCTCCACCCATTTCGGATCGTAATCAAGAGGAAGATAACTGTTCTGAGGGGGATTCAGAAGGAGAAGCCCACTCCTATTTACCCCATGAGGTCTTCGCTCTAACTTGGCATGTTGATGTTGGTAATATCATGCATATGGTGCCTTGCATTGCTTACTGTATACATCAAATATGTCATCTGCTAATTAGTTTAGACATGCTTTGTGTTAATGCCATCTGTTTAGTTTCTTTATCGTATATGTGAATCATGCAATGCCATCTTGTTTAGCCGGGCATCATATATGTGAATTTTGTAATGTCACCCTGGTTAGCCAGTCATCTTGTATGTGAATTATATCATGCCATCATTTTTTTATTACGTGTTAAATTTGCCAACAATTTTAGTATATTCAATTACTCTTCCTGTGCATCAGCCATTCGGCACGGTCATGGGAAAGTATGGAGTGGAAACAAGGTCTTCAGAGCAGACAATGCTATCCGACGAAGCGCATGTCTTTTTGGTTACGGATAGCTCCTCAGAGGAGGATTCAGAGACAGATGACCAGTCCTATTCCCCCCACCCCAAGGTGCATGCTCTAACTTGGCAAGGTTATGTTGCTCATATCGTGCGTATGGTATCTTGCATTGCTATGTCATTTGCTTAGTTTAGACATGCTTTGTGTGAATGCCACATGTTTAGTGTCTAATTACCATATATGTGAATTATGCAATGCCATTTTGTTGCAAGACATTATATATGTGAATTATGCAATGCTATCTTGTTGCAAGGCATTATATATGTGAATTATTCAATGCCATGCTATTTAGCCAAGCGTCATATATGTGAATTATATCATGCCATCCTTTTTTAATATTTCTCATTGCATTTGTCGACAATGTCTGTATATTCAACTGCTCTTCCTGTGCATCAGCCATTTGAATTGGTGATGGAGAAATCTGGAGTGAAAACAAGGTCTTCAGAGTAGACAATGCTACCTTTGAAGCATATATCTTGCTGATTCTGAGATAGCTCTTGAGAGGAGGATTCAGAGGCGGATGACCAGTCCTATTATCCCCGAGGTGTATGCTCAAACTTGGTAGGGTTATATTACTCATATCATGCATATGTTGTATTCCAATGCTTAGTTTTTACATCATATACACAATATTGAATGCCATCTCCTTAGTTGACACATCATATATGCGATTGCCCTTTGCTCACTTGCTTAGTATATAAATCATATATTTGAATTATATCATGCCACGATGTTTACATAGACAACATGTATCTGTATTATGGCATGCCAACCCGTTTTCTAAAGACATAATATAGTTATATCATCTCATCCTATTTACATAGTCATCATATTTTGAATTATGTCATTCTATCCGTGAATTACGTCATGCCATCATGTTTCCATCGACGGCATGTTTGTCATTTATGGCATGCCAACCACTTTAATAGACACATCGTATAGTTATATCATGTCATCCTATTTACATAGTTATCATATTTTGAAGTATGTCATTCTATCCTGTTTAGTTAGGCATCATACATGTGAAATTGTGTCATGCTATCCTGTTTAATTAGCCCTCATATATGTGAAATTATGTCCTGCTATTCTGTTTGGTTAGACAACATAAATGTGAATTATTTCATGCCCTGTTTTCTTCCCTACTATCCATTGCGCCTGTCTATCTTACAATGACTGCACATTCAATTACTTTTCTTGTTTAACAGCCATTTCACTTGGAGGGATTATGGAACTATCTGTGGGAGTAAAAACACGGTCTTCAGAAAAGATCGTGCTACCTGTTGATGTAGATAGAACCACGGTTGTACTTGCCCAAGAACCAGCCCCACCACACATAACCCAGACTCACACAGATTGTGCCCCTACCCAGTTGGACAGAGAACTAGCTACACCCCTTCTAACCCCAACCCCAGCACATAGTAACCCAGATCCAGTTGACACATCACCGTCTCCACCATAGAGCACCCAAACACGAGAAGTTAGTAAGGCAACTGCAGTGCCCAAAGCACGAGGACCACCACTCTGAACCCCAAGTCAACGCTTAAAGCAGAACAAGAATTGTTCTCAGGTTAGGTTCCGTAGCTATGGTTCATACTACTTCGCTCTTGCATCACTATATTTACTCATACCAACTAATTTCAAATTTGAAGGATGCAATTGAAACTCCAATGGCACAACATGTATGTTTTAAACCTGTTTCTTTAACGTGTTTGCTGTTGTAACTTGCTCTATGTTGATTTTAGTATCAATTGAATAAGCAGTTATGTTCTCATGCCATGCACATTACAAGTGTTGTTATTGCTGTGTAGTTTCCCACACTTATATTCTGTCTATGCTGCTTTGTCTTAAATAGATATGATTTGAACTGTATCTATCTTGATTTGGCAACATAAACTAGAATGATATAGACCATACAGTGACCATACTACATATGTTTGTTTCATGCAGTTATACTGTCCACCTTACTACTGAATTGGTTTACCAAAATGAGTTTCATATACTACATTGTAAACCTGTGATGTGTTTGTTTGTTTGTTTCACTTTTAGAATGCGAATAAAATATTGGAGAAGAGTACCCATGTTATGCAATGGTAAAGGAAGTAATGCAGATAAGGTTCAAGACAGTGAGACATCCATGTTGATCTCCAATAAAGCTGATAAAAACTATATTGAAGACACTGAGACAACCCTAAAGTCCTGTCTTGATGTAGTGTTCGAGTTACTGGCTACTACTGCTGGCACCAGCTCTTCGAACTCGCTGCCTGAATCAATTCGACTTCTTGAGTCTCAACTTCAAGTTGAAAGACATCGATCAGATGTTATGCGATAGGAAGCCAAAGGACCGAGGAAGTCCCTGCAGAATTCAGATGCATACTTTCTGGTGCAACAGCAAGTGCTGGAGGATTTAAGCGCCAAACAAGAGAAAGTTAATAAGCTTTATAAGCATCTTACCAGCATTATGGGTACCCAGAATATTATTTCTTGAGCTCTTCTGAAGTGGTTTTAGTTCTGGACTTGTTTTGCTGCGGCGTTTATTTGCACTGGTCACCAACTTTGACAACCAGTGTATATGATATGCTGCTTTGTTCCTTATATTTGCACTGGTGGCGAACTTTGATGCCCGGTGGATGTAATATGTGTAATAGCCGTGATAGCGTAGTGTAAGTTGCTTGCTTATTTATTTCCTTATTGTCTTGTTTATTTGTTTGCTTGCAGTCAGTGCAGTTCTTTTTCCGCGGTTTGCTAGTGGCCGCAATAACCTATTTTTTAAAAAACTAGGCCACAATAACTATGGGCTACATATTTACTGTAGTTACCATGGGCCTCCTATGGGCCGTAGAAACAATGGGCCTTCTAAGGGCTGTAGAAACAATGGGCCTTCTACGGGGCATAGAAACAATGGGCCTTCTACGGGTCGTAGACACAATGGGCCTTCTACAGGCCATATCATCAATGGGCCTTCTACAAGTCGTATTATCGATTGGCCAAACATGGGCGAATAACAGACCACATTATGGCCGTAAACGGGCTAGAGTTGGAATTGTCCATTCATGGGCCGACCATAATGGGCCGTCATTAATCGGTCATATTTGATGACGCTATGAAAAGCATTAGCGTATTAACAGGCCACAAGCAGGCGATGTAACCACGGTGCGAATTTGGCCCAAGCGAAAAAATGCGATAACGTACCATAAGTAAACGAATGCTGGAAATGAGCCCAGGAATAAATGGGCCCTGAGAAGGCCGAAAGATAACATGGGCTGGAAACGTCCCAATGGAATAATGGGTCGTTAATGGGTATAAAGTGATACACCGTTCATTACGGACCAGTTTCACCATGGGTCGTTAATGGGCCAAGAGTTACAAAGGGCCTCAAATGGGCCGAAAGACGTCATGGGCCATACATGGGCCGGAAGTTAAAACGGGCTAAAATCATATTGACGGCCCAGATGACGCTACTGGGCCTAATTCGGATAGGTCGTAACAGGCCCTGGGTTAGCGGGCTGTAAATGGGCTATATGCGAACAGGCCGTTAACAGGCTTTCCGTGGGCCGGTCCGCCACCTTTTGACCAAGTCAAACGGGCCGGCCTTTTCACAAGAATGGGCCTCTGTTGGGCCGTGCCATGTGTCGACATATCATAGGCGCATTCGGTCCAATGAGTGGATGACATTTGTCCCAACGGTGAGCCGACATGTGTTTCCTCCAGCCAATGATGATTTTACATGTGGAAAATCCCCATTGGTCGGGGCTGTTAACGGGTTATTGGGTCCAAAACCGGACCCAATAGCTTAATGGCGAGCCGTTACAATGGATGCCACGTGTCAGTCACCCTTGATGAAAGCACTTCTATGACGCGCCATTTATCGTCATGGAAGTGGAAACTTCCGTGATGATAATTTTGATAATGTCATGGAACACTTCTACGACAGCATAAGTATGACTATCTTGATTCTGTCATAAAATCGTCATGGATGTACATGCATGACAGAAAACGTGACCTACTATGACAAACACGTATCATCACAGAAGTGTATTTTTTTGGTAGTGTTTATCGGCGTTGGTTGCAAGGTTCTTGATTGTTTGTGCAGGTATTCGATGACTTGTGCGTCGTCTCCTACTGGATTGATACCTTGGTTCTCAAAACTGAGGGAAATACTTATGCTACTTTGCTGCATCACCCTTTCCTCTTCAAGGGAAAAACCAACGCAAGCTCAAGAGGTAGAAATAGCTCAAGCTAAGGAGGATCTTAATGCTGAGAATGCCAGGATGGCAACGGAGCGAGCCGCCTTGGAGGTGGAATCGCAGCGGATTTAGGCAGAGAATTTTCGCTTAAGCATGGATCAGAATGCGTCAAACATTGTTTTTCATATGATTTATTAGAGTTGTCTGCCTCACGTGTTTGTTGCAAGAAATCTTTTAAATACGCCTGGGGCAGGACCAAGTAACCCGCTCAGTGTGACCCGGGCCCCTGAAGCGCCTAGGACCGGGTGGCTCAACCCCATGTAGTGGATCCGGTTTGTGTTAATTTAACCCCGCCATAGTGAGTTTCCACACCTCCGGGTCACTTCTCTAACCTGTTAGACAACATAATCGCCCCGGCATCACGATTGGCGGCTCTCCCGGTGACAGGCAAGAGTCCTGAGGCGGTCGAGGCTCAGAAAGCCGTAGAACTTCTTCAGACGGTGATGGCTCAGCAGGCGGCTTACTCCTACAACCGTGATCGAATCCACTCAACTCCGCGTCAGAGTCGGAGCTATAGCCAGCACATGGAGTCACTCGCGGTTTCAAGCAGTGAGCGTCATCATAACCAGCCACGTGGGCATGACCCGCCACGGGTTGATAACCATGCTCAGTTGTTGGTAGATCAAGCACGGGCTCGCTGTCGGTGTCAAAACCGGCGGATCTCAGGTAGGGGGTCCCGAACTGTGCGTCTAGGTGGAAGGTAACAGGAGACATGGGACACGATGTGTTTACCCAGGTTCGGGCCCTCTCGATGGAGGTAAAACCCTACTCCTGCTTGATTGATATTGATGATATGGGTAGTACAAGAGTAGATCTACCACGAGATCAAGGAGGCTAAACCCTAGAAGCTAGCCTATGGTATGATTGTTGTTCGTCCTATGGACTAAAACCCTCCGGTTTATATAGACACCAGAGAGGGCTAGGGTTACATAGAGTCGGTTACAATGGTAGGAGATCTACATATCCGTATTGCCAGGCTTGCCTTCCACGCCAAGGAAAGTCCCATCCGGACACGGGACGAAGTCTTCAATCTCGTATCTTCATAGTCTTGGAGTCCGGCTGGTGATGATAGTTCAGCTATCCGGACACCCCCTAGTCCAGGACTCCCTCAGTAGCCCCCGAACCAGGATTCAATGACGATGAGTCCAGCGCGTACGTCGTCTTCGGTGTTGCAAGGCGGGTTCTCCTCCAAATTCCGTGTGTTTGCCGAATAGTGTCCGGCTTCCTTATAAATGTTGCGCTCCTTGGCTTCCACGCCCAATAATGGCCCTCTTCCACGTGTTGTACGAATGCAAAAGGCCAGGGTATTTTTACATTTTACCCCCTAGCTACGCGAATAAGCTGCCTATAAGAGAGGCAAGAATCCAAATCCAAATCACACCATCCTCCTTCCGCGAGTACTCATCGGAGCGCTTCTGACCAAAATCCACTCCATCATGGACCGTCGACGCGGCTCCTCCTCTCGCGCTCCCAGCCCTCAGCCAGGAGATTGGAGGAGATGTTCGGTCCCGCACAGCGAGCTGGTGACGCTCCAAGTGGAGGGATACCTTCCTCCGGCCTTTATGGTCCCGGTTCGAGCTGGGCTGGCCACCTACAAAGGTGGAAAGCAGGCCGACAACACCCCCAGTCCCTCCAAAGGAGAGCGGGTGTGTTTCGTCCCTTATCTAATAAGGGGGCTTGGCTTTCCCACACATCCGTTTCTCCCGGGGCTTCTGGAGTTCTACGGACTCTAGCTTCATCACCTTACGCCCGCCTCCATTCTGCACATTGCGGGCTTCGTAGCTCTTTGCGAGCTGTTCCTGGGCATCGAGCCCCATTTTGCGCTGTGGAAGAGAATGTTTTGCCTCGTACCCCGTTCTCACGAGGGGTCGATATATCAAGTGGGCAGAGCCGAAATATGGTGCATCGCGGTGCGGATATCTATCCGGAACCCGAAGAAGCGTCCAAGCGGCCCTCGGAATGGTTTTATGTGGAAGATGCTCCTTCTTTGGACCCGATTCGGATCGGCCTCCGGAGTTCAGCAATGCTCCTCTCAAGAAAGCGCTGAGTTGGCGCCATGAGCCCTCAACAGAGGATGACAGAGTGTCCATTATCGATGGGCGGATAAGGTTGCTAGCTCATTCCGGATTGACCATGATTGGAGTCATGGCCACGTGCATTATGCGAGGGTGCAGCCGCCCAATATAGGGGCCACCCATGTGGGATTTCAGCGGGAGAATGGCGCCACCCGTCATGGCGCAAAGGGCCGGGATCGGCCGCAGATCTGGTGAAGATCCTGTCCGGCTTGTACAAGGGGGAGAAGGAGGACTTCCTCCAAATGAGCCCATTGAACGGATTCTCCATGAATAACCCTAGGAGCTGGGTAAGCAGACGTTTTATTCATCCGATCCGTGCTTTCAAAGGTAAGTGTCTTACTTTATGATTTTGACGCAGGAACTGCGCCGGGATGTGGAGGGCATACATAGTCCGGCTCCACAACCCGAGGATCTGGGAAGATCCCTTGATCCGGCCTTCGAAGAGGATCCGGACATAAAGGTGGAGCTGTTTGACGGGGTGTTCCACCAACTTAGCATGGACAATGCTCTAGTCGCCATTACGGCTGACTACCCCGGTTTATCTCCGGCTTCCCAGGTAACTATGACCGGAGCCCTGACACCATTACTTCATCCTTGCTTATTTCTAACCGCCGTATACCGAGGTGTCTCGCAGGAGGTGCCTTCGAGGCGGGAAGCTGATCCCGCGGCGCCTGACCAACAAGGGTCAGTTCGGCCCAGCAGGCGGAAGAGGGGTGCGGTGCAAATTGAAACGTTGCCGCAACAGTATGGCACGCCACCGTTTTTAAGGAAAAGACCCCTGTAAAGTATATTGATGCTCATGACTTTTTCAGGAGAAAGAGCGCTCGCCGGACTGTGCCCGGAGAGGTTGCCAACCAAGCCTCCGCCATCCAGGCTCCAACACCTGGTCAGAGGGGAGGCGGCGCAAAGCGCGAGCGGATGCTCCTCAGCGGAGGATGCCGACAGCTGTCCGCCACCAGTGCGAGGTGGAGAGCGCCATGAATCACAGGTGCCGCCGGACAGTTCTTCGTGACGCGTGTTTCTCCCCGGAGGCATTGAATGCCTTTAACGAGGGAGACGCGCACCTCTGTGCCGCTCAAGATGGTTTAACCAGAGCCACGGAGCAGTATGTGAAAGACATACGGGTAAGGGATTTTAAATAACTGATTTAAGGATCATTTTATATGCAGGATCTTACAGAGAAGAATATCCAATTGTCTCAGGAGCTTCAAGAGTGCAAGGCCCAACTTTAGGCCGCACTAGCCGCCGCAGGAGGAGACACAGAGACCCCCTCCGGTAACACATATTAATAAAAGATAAACGGTGTGCGGCGTGCGTATCGTCGGCGATAATATTGCAGATGTTGCGGACTTGATCCGGACAAGCAACGACTCTGCGCCCGGTGAAGGCGGCGAGAGGTGCTTATGAAGGTGCAGCGAGGAGAGGAATAAGCTCAAGATGCCCACACCCAGTGGGAGAAGAGCTGAAGGGTGTTCGGGCCCGGTATGCAGCTCCGTGAAGGAGAATCGGTAACCGTCGCGGCATTTATAGTAAGTGCTTGAGCAAACTCTTTTGAAAAGAAGAGTTCGGCGAGGAAGTCGATTGACACAAATGTGTCTTTAGGTGTGCTCACAGGTCGCCCTGCGGAAGAAATGCCCGGTTCAACGGGTGACCAACTTCCCGAGCTACTACAACTGCACGAACTTGTTCGGCAGGCGATGAGTGGCGTCGCCCAGGCCTTATGGCCATACATCTCCCTACCCGAGGGTCTTGGAGGGCTTGCGGAGAAGCTTCAAGGAGCACGGCAGTACTTCCGTCTATGGAAGATATCGGCCTGTCGTCAAGGCGCCAGGGAGGCCTAGGCCATGGTGAAGACGCGGTACAAGAAGGCGGATCCGAACCACATGGCCGAGGTCGGACCTGTGGGGCCCAATGGGAAGGAGATCCCTGTGAGCTTAGTGTACGGCCAAGTAGAGTTGGCCGCTAAGTATTCCCAATGGGACTGTAAATTAGACAGCCTGTTAGATGGGATTAAAGAGGAGTACAATCAGTCAATATGATGATGTATTTTTTAAAATGACATGTATAATGCCTTCTAGCCGGATTGTAGATCGTTTGTCTTTGCGGACCTTTTCGCTTCAACCTCGGGACCCAACAGTCCGGAGTGTGTCCGAATACCCTCGCGGTTATGCAAAAACCGGGGCATGCATGGAGACCAGGCGTAGGGGTCATTAGTGCTTTATCAGACAAGTGCCCAACTAGTTATGTTATATTACATGGTTAGTAAGAAACATCTTCCAGGGAGAATAGTTCCGTTAGGGGTTCCTTTCCCTGGGAGGCATGCCCTAAAGTTCATGTCCGGACTGCGAAAAGAGCAGGAAAACATCTGGGAACTGATAAATAAATAAATGAAAAATCATCTTTCAAGTCACCGACCGAATATTCCCTTGAGAACGCTAGCTTTCGGCTTCACCCAGTTTGAGGTACACATCCGGCTGACCCGGCAGTAACAATCGCAGAGGTGCTCCCTTTACCTCCTAGCCGAACAATCGGGAACGTAGGGGTAAGCACAGGAGCCAGGCAACCCAGCTTGGCCAAAACTTAAGTCATATTGATGCATATAATGGTGAATAAAAGGTACATGCGGAAGTTTGACGCATGTGTTGGGCATAAAGCCCGTATAAATAAGCACATTAAAGAAGCCCCGTATAATGAGTGCGAGTAGCACGTCAAGTGTGTGCGAACAATGCGCAAATCAGCCCTCAAGGGCTTTATGAGAAAGGTGGGAGAAAAGAGAGAAACAAAAGACAACTGAAGTATAAAATGTGGATGGAGGAGGGAGACGAACTCTGAGTCCGGCGCTAAGCGTAGAATCTTCGGAGGCGGGCTGCATTCCATGGGTTCGGCTCGAGTTGGTTGTCCGATGCGTTTCACAGACGGTATGCTCCGCCAGTCAGGACTTGGTCGATGATGAAGGGACCTTCCCATTTGGGCATGAGTTTGTCCTTTTTCTTGTCCGGCAGGCGTAGAACTAGTTCGCCAACATTGTAAGTTTTAGCCCGTACTTCTCTGCTTTGATATCTTCGGGCCTGCTGCTGATAGAATGCGGAACGAGCCTTTACCACGTCGCGCTCCTCCTCCAATGCATCCAAGCTGTCTTGCCGATCCAACTCGGCTTCTCTTTCTTCGTACATGCGCACTCGACGTGAGTCATGAATTATATCGCAGGGCAAAACTGCCTCTGCGCCGTATACCATAAAGAATGGTGTGAATTCGGTAGTACGGTTTGGCGTGGTCCGCAGCCCCCAGAGTATGGAGTCGAGCTCCTCTACCCAGTGCGTGTTAGATTCCGTAAGGGACCGCACTAATCTGGGTTTGATGCCGCTCATGATTAGACCATTTGCTCGTTCAACTTGACCGTTGGTTTGAGGGTGATAGGCTGAGCGTAGTCGAGCTTAATGCCCATATTTTTGCACGAGTTTAATCTCGTCGGCCGTGAAGTTCGTGCCGTTATCGGTGATGATCTTGTGGGGATGCCATAACGATGTACTACCCGGATATGAAGTCTATCACTTGTCCGGATTGGCCGTTTTAAGCGGCTTGGCCTCTATCCATTTGGTGAATTTGTCCACCATGACCAATAGGTACTTTTGCTACGAGTTAAGCCCTTTAAGGGTCCAACCATATCAAGCCCCGGATCGCGACGGCCGGTGATGGGTATAGTTTTGAGGCGGTTGGCGGCATGTGGCTTTGATTAGCAAAAGCTCGCACCCGACGCATCATTGGACTAAGTCTGAGCATCTGCCGGGCCGTCGGCCAATAAAATCTGTCGGAAGGCCTTGCCTACAAGGGCCGGGCTGCAGCGTGGTGCCCGCCGAGTCGGCGTGAATTTCAGCCAGCAGATTTCGCCCTTCCTCTTGGAGATGCACCTTTGAAGGACTCCGGTTGTGCTTTTCTTATAAAGTTCTCCCTCATGGACCTTGTAGGCTTTAGATCGCCGAACTATGTAGCGGGCTTCATTTTGGTCTTCAGGAAGTTCCTGCCTAATTAAGTAGGCTAGGAGTGGTTCTGTCCATGGGGCAATTACTGCCATTATTTCGTGGGCCGACGGTGTTATTTCATTGACTGAGCCGCCGATTGTGTCAGATTGTTCTGTGTTGGGTGGTGCGGTTGCTTCCGGGTTGTTATTTCCGGACTCCTCTTCCCATAATACGGATGGCTTAAAGAGCCGCTCTAGGAAGATGTTTGGAGGGACGGCGTCGCGTTTTGCGCCGATGCATGCCAACACGTCGGCTACCTGGTTATTATCCAGGGCTACGTGGTGGAAGTCGAGTCCTTCGAACCGAGCTGAAATTTTTAAGACAGCGTTACGATAGGCTGCCATTTTCGGATCCTTGGCGTCAAAGTCTCCATTTACTTGGGATATTGCAAGGTTTGAATCCCCTCGCACCTCTAGGCGTTGAATACCCATGGAGATTGCCATCCGGAGACCATGTAGGAGGGCCTCATATTCGGCTGCATTGTTGGAGTCCGTGTACATTATCTGAAGTACGTATTGGACTGTGTCTCCGGTTGGGGACGTCAATACGACGCCAACCCCCAAGCCGGCCAACATTTTGGAGCCGTCGAAATGCATGATCCAATTGGAGTATGCGCCATACTCTTTAGGGAGTTCGGCTCCGGTCCATTCAGCGATGAAGTCAGCCAGGACTTGCGACTTTATAGCTCACCGTGGTTTATAGGTTATGTCGAATGGTAGGAGCTCGATGGCCTATTTTGCAATCCTGCCCGTCGCGTCACGGTTGTTTATAATGTCGTTGAGGGGTACTTCGGAGGCCACTATTATCGAGCACTCTTGAAAGTAGTGTCGCAGCTTCCGGGATGCCATGAACACCACGTACGCTATCTTTTGATAATGCGGGTACCGGGACTTCCATGGGGTTAAGACAGTGGATACGTAGTACACTGGTTTTTGAAGAGGGAGTTTATGCCCTTCTGTTTCTCGTTCGATGACGAGCACCGCGCTTACAACTTGATGTGTTGCCGCGATATATAACAACATTGGTTCGCCCAAGTTGGCGCGGCAGAGACGGTTGTTGCCAATATGGCCTTTATTTCTTGAGTCGGCCGAGGCAGCATTAAATCCACTCGAAGTGTTGATGCGCTGAGGAGGCGATAGAGGGCAATGCCTTTTCTCCTAAGCGGGAGATGAAGCGGCTTAGAGCCGCCACGCATCGATTAATTTTGTATTTGTTTGAGGTCTTTTGGGATATCCAAGCGTGTGAGCTCGGATCTTGGCTGGGTTTGCTTCAATTCCTCTACCGGATACAATGAAGCCCAGGAGCTTTCCGGCTGGTACACCGAAAAAGCATTTTTTCCGGGTTGAGCTTAATGTCATATGCTCGGAGGTTGTCGAATGTGAGCTTCAAGTCGTTTACTAGAGTTTAGACGTGTTTGGTCTTGACGACCACATCGTCTACGTATGCCTCCACTGTTTTGCCAATGTGGGTAGCCATACATGTCTGAATCATGCGCTAATATGTTGCGCCGGCGTTTTTGAGTCCGAAGGGCATTGTGTTGAAGCAGAATGGTCCGTATGGAGTAATGAATGCCGTTGCGGCTTGGTCTGCCTCCGCCATCTTGATTTGATGGTAGCCGGAGTATGCGTCGAGGAAGCACAATGAATCGTGTCCTGCGGTAGCATCGATGATTTGATCGATGCGGGGAAGGGGGAAAGGATCCTTTGGACAAGCCTTGTTAAGGTCTTTGAAATCGACACACAGGCGCCAGGATTTGTCCTTTTTTGGTACCATTACTAGGTTAGCTAGCTTGATCCGGATGTTTGATGTCTCGATGAATCCGGCTTCCAATAGTTTGGCTAGCTCCTCTCCCATTGCTGTCTTTTGGGTTGGAAAATCGCCGAAGAGCCTGTTTGGTGGCTTGAATCCTTTAGGATGTTTAGGCTGTGTTTCGCCAATCTCGTGGGATTCTTGGCATATCTGAAGGGTGCCAAGCAAAGATGTCCCAATTCTCGAAGGAATTCTCGAGTCTGGCGTCTACATCGGGGTTTAAGCGTGCCCCAATGGAGGCCGTCTTCATGGGGTCCGTTGGATGGACCTGGAATTTGACTATTTCGTCCGCTGGTTTAAAAGAGGTGGACTTGGATCTCTTATTGAGTATCACATAGTCCCTGTTCACCGTGAGAGCGCTTAACGATGAGTTCCTCTGCCGCTAGGGCTTGGATAGTGCCTCTAGGGCTAGTGCGGCTGTCTTGTTTTCGGCGCGGAGTGCTATGTCCGGATCACTGGCAAGAGTGATGGTTCCATTGGGCCCGGGCATTTTAAGCTTCATGTACCCGTAATGGGGTATGGCTTGGAAAAATGTGAATGCCTCTCGCCCTAATAAAGCATCATATCCGCTGCTGAACGGGGCCACATGGAACATGACTTCCTCGGACCTATAATTGTCCGGCGAGCCGAACACCACATCAAGTGTAATTTTTCTTGTGCAGCGTGCTTCCCGACTAGGGATTATTCCTCTAAAGGTTGTGCTGCTTCGCTCAATGCGGCTCCAGTCTATTTCCATTTTTCGAAGGGTTTCCTCATAGATGAGGTTTAATCATTGCCGCCATCCATGAGTACCTTGGTAAGGCGAAAGCTGTCCACTATTGGACCGAGGACCAATCGGTGGTGCTCGGGCTGTTGAATTTAGGTTCGTCGTTGGCGTTGAAGGTGATAGCCGTGTCGCTCCATGGATTTGTTGTTGCTACTTGGTAGACTTGGCGAGGCTCATGGATTATTCGTTTCCGCATATTATTTGATGCGAAAGTCTCGAAGGCTATTATCTTGTCTTTGTACTGTTGGGGTGGTTCTCCGGGGCTAGAAGCTCTTCGCCACTTTTGGCCACCTGCCGCAGTATCCAACATGCTTGAAGGCTATGTGTTGGAGTGGCGCCCTCTGTACTATGAATTTTACAGGGTCCGTTGAGCCATCCCTCCAGTACGGTTCCGTGCCCTCTATGGGGTTTTTGCTTTTTTGGTTTTTATCCCGGGTGCCTGAGCATGATGCACCCTTTTGTTTCGGACTGGGGTTGTATTCGGAGCCGGATTGTCCCAAAACCTAGTTTCGGTTTTCCGGACACTCTCCATCGCACAGTACTTTCGTACAATGGACGCCAGGTTGGCAAAGCGTGTAATTTCGCGATGGCTTACGGTGTTCAAGATTCCCTTGTCCGTGCAATTGTTGCAGAAAATTGAAATTGAGTTTTCCTCACGGCAGTCCTTTATCCTGTCCATAACCAGGAGGAATCTGGCCCAGTAATGATGTACTGTTTCAGCAGGCTCTTGCCAGATTTGAGATAGATCGCATATGTTTGGGTGGGTGGGTGGAATTGAGTCCGGAACCCTGCCCAACTTGAGGCTCAAGGGCCGAAGAGTTTCCGAATTAGGAAGCTTGGATTGCTGGACGTTGTCCAACGAGTCTGGTCCGTCGCCTGACTTTAGGTTCAGTACTTGATCGACGTCCGTCCCTCCGCAGGAATCCGGCATGGAGGGATCAGGAGTCCGGACATAACTGGTTTTTAGTACAGAAGAAGAGTCTCCGCGTTGTTCCTCTACCACCGCAATGTGGTGGGTAACCTAGGGGGAGTTAATCTCTCTCAGATCGGTTTTAAGCCCAATCTGATCGTAGTCTATAGAGACCCCCAGGGCGGCAATGCGATCCAAGAGCTCGTTTATAGAAGAGAGCTCAATCGGATCCAGCTGCTCGGTGAATTCCGAGCTGACGCGAAGATCGCTTTTGATGACCTGAGAGGTCCTCGTCAAAGCGGCGGCCGAACAGGCGGTCATAAGAAAACTACCCAGCTGATAGTTTGGCCGGCAGCCTAAGCTCCTTCGGCAATGGTACCGTCTTTAAAGATGGGAACAGGCATCCTTCCTGATCGTGACGGCACAGAGGAACTCTCAATGAAAGCACCAATGTCGGTGTCAAAACCGGCGGATCTCGCGTAGGGGTCCCGAACTATGCGTCTAGGCGGATGGTAACAGGAGACAAGGGACACGATGTTTTTACCTGGTTGGGCCCTCTCGATGGAGGTAAAACCCTAGTCTGCTTGATTGATATTGATGATATGGGTAGTACAAGAGTAGATCTACCACGAGATCAAGGTGGCTAAACCCTAGAAGCTAGCCTATGGTATGATTGTTGTTCGTCCTATGGACTAAAACCCTCCGGTTTATATAGACACCGAAGAGGGCTAGGGTTACACAGAGTCGGTTACAATGGTAGGAGATCTACATATCTGTATTGCCAAGCTTTCCTTCCACGCCAAGGAAAGTCCCATCCGGACACGGGACAAAGTCTTCAATCTTGTATCTTCATAGTCTTGGAGTCCGGCCGGTGATGATAGTTCGGCTATCCGGACACCCCCTAGTCCAGGACTCCCTCACTCGCTGTGAGGCGGAACTCGCAGCTCAGTTGGCAGCTCAGCAGCCTCAGTTACACCCTTTGACGTCCATAGAAGACTTCTAGGACGGTGGGTGTGCCATGCTTAGTACCGGCTCTACGCAATGAGCGGTTAGCCAAGGACTTCAAGGGCTCTCAAAAGGTACCCAATTACACAGCGGATTAACCCCCGGAGGCTTGGATAGAGAGCTATGAGATGGCCATGGAGATGTTGGATGTCAATGACACTGCATGCGCTAAGTATTTCACCATGATGCTGGATTGGTCGGCTCATACCTGGTTAAAGGGTTTGCCCCCTAACTCTGTTAGATCATGGGATGAGTTGAAGGCGCGTTTTATTCAGAATTTCAAGGATACATGCAAACAGCCCATGTCAATTCTTGATTTATATACTTGTGTCCATAGTGAGGGTGAATCAACAACCCATTGGGTACGCCGGATCTCGGCCACTATCCACTCATCAGACAGCATCAATGTCGGCTCAGTAATCCTGATTCTGGAGAAAATTTGTCGTTTCTGTTGGGGAACATAGTAATTTCAAAAAAAATCCTACGCACACGAAAGATCATGGTGATGCATAGCAACGAGAGGGAGAGTGTATCTTCATACCCTTGAAGATCGCTAAGCGGAAGCGTTTATCAACGCGGTTGATGCAGTCGAACGTCTTCACGATCCGACCGATCCAAGTACCGAATGCACGGCACCTCCGAGTTCTGCACACGTTCATCTTGATGACGTCCTCGCCTTCTTGATCCAGCAAGACGGGCAAAGTAGTAGATGAGTTCCGGCAGCACGACGGCGTGGTGACGGTGTTGGTGAAGAACAATCTCCGCGGGGCTTCGCCTAAGCACTACGGAAACTATGACGAAGGATAAACTAGAGGGGACGGGGTTGCCGGCACATGGCTTGGTGTTTCTTGATGTGTCTTTGGTGCTAGCCCCGCCCCTCTATTTATATGTTGAGCCCTCGGGTCAAAACTTGGAGCAAAAGCCTCCTCAAAGTCGGTTTTGCCCGAAAGGCAAGAGTCCCACTCAGACTCCAGGACCAAATGCCACAATCCTTGGCGTCTGACCCACACGCCATAGGCCTCGGCGTCTGGCCCAAGGCCAGACGCCAGGGTCTCTAGCGTTTGGCCCCCTAGCCTCCGCAAAACTCCCTTTGCTCCTCGTCATGTCCGTGATCTCATCCGGGACTCCGAACAACATTCGGTCACCAACATACATAACTCATATAATACTATATCGTCAACGAACGTTAAGCATGCGGACCCTACGGGTTCGAGAACTATGTAGACATGACTGAGACACCTCTCTGGTCAATAACCAATAGCGGAACCTGGATGCCCATATTGGCTCCTACATATTCTACGAAGATCTTTATCGGTCGAACCGCATACCAACATACGTTGTTCCCTTTGTCATCGGTATGTTACTTTCCCGAGATTCGATCGCCTGTATCTCAATACCTAGTTCAATCTCGCTACCGGCAAGTCTCTTTACTCGTTATGTAATGCATCATCCCGCAACTAACTCATTAGTCACATTTCTTGCAAGGATTATAGTGATGTACATTACCGAGAGGGCCCAGAGATACCTCTCCGACAACCGGAGGGACAAATCCTAATCTCGAAATAACCCAACTCAACATGTACCTTCGGAGACACCTGTAGAGCTCCTTTATAATCACCCAGTTACGTTGTGACGTTTGGTAGCACACAAAGTGTTCCTCCGGTAAACGGGAGTTGCATAATCTCATAGTCATAGGAACATGTATAAGTCATGAAGAAAGCAATAGCAACATACTAAACGATCAAGTGCTAAGCTAATGGATGGGTCAAGTCAATCACATCATTCTCCTAATGATGTGATCCCGTTAATCAAATGACAACTTATGTCTATGGCTAGGAAACTCAACCATCTTTGATCAACAAGCTAGTCAAGTAGAGGCATACTAGTGACATTATGTTTGTCTATGTATTCCCACACATGTATTAAGTTTTCGGTTAATACAATTCTAGCATGAATAATAAACATTTATCATGAAATAAGGAAATAAATAATAACATTATTATTGCCTCTAGGGCATATTTCCTTCAGTCTCCCACTTGCACTAGAGCCAATAATCTAGTTCACATCACCATGTGATTTAACACCAATATTCACATCTGTATGTGATTAATACCCATAGTTCACATCGTCATGTGATCAACACCCAAAGGGTTTACTAGAGTCAATTATCTAGTTCACATTGCTATGTGATTAACACCCAAAGAGTACTAAGGTATGATCATGTTTTGATCGTGAGAGAAGTTTAGTCAACGGGTCTGTTACATTTAGGGCCGTATGTATTTTGCAAATATTCTATGCCTACAATGCTCTACACGGAGCTACTCTAGCTAATTGCTCCCACTTTCAATATGTATCCAGATTGAGACTTAGAGTCATCTAGATCGGTGTAAAAGCTTGCACCGATGTAACTCTTTACGACTGGCTCTTTTATCACCTCCATAATCGAGAAATATTTCCTTAGTCCTCACTAAGGATATTCTTGACCGCTGTCCAGTGATCTATTCTTAGATCAAAATTGTACTCCCTTGCCAAACTCAGAACAAAGTATGCAATAGGTTTGGTACACAACATGGCATACTTTATAGATCTATGACTGTGGCATAGGGAATGACTTTTCATTCTCTTTCTAATTTTCTGCCATGGTCGGGTTTTGAGTCTTACTCAACTTCACACCTTGCAACACAGGCAAGAACTCCTTCTTTGACTGTTCCATTTTGAACTACTTCAAAAACTTATCAAGGTATGTACTCATTGAAAAATCTTATCAAGCGTCTTGATCTATCTCTATAGATCTTGATGCTCAATGTGTAAGCAGCTTCACCGAGGTCTTTCATTGAAAAACTTTTACTCAAGTATCCTTTTATGCTATCCAGAAATTCTGTATCATTACCAGTTAACAATATGATTCCACATATAATATCAGAAATGCTACAGATCTCCCACTCACTTTCTTGTAATTACAGGCTTCTCCAGAAGTCTGTATAAAACCATATGCTTTGATTAAACTATCAAAGCGTTTATTCCAACTCCGAGAGGCTTGCACCAGTCCATAAATGGATTGTTGGAGCTTACACGCTTTGTTAGCACCTTTCGGATCAACAAAACCTTCTGGTTGCATCATATACAACTCTTCTTCCAGAAATCCATTCAGGAATGCAGTTTTGACATCCATTTTCCAAATTTCGTAATCATAAAATGCGACAATTGCTAACATGATTCGGACAGACTTAAGCATCGCTACGAGTGAGAAGGTCTCATCGTAGTCAACCCCTTGAACTTGTCGAAAACCTTTCGTAACAAGTCCAGCTTTGTATATAGTAACACTACTATCAGTGTCCGTCTTCCTCTTGAAGATCCATTTATTCTCTATGGCTTACCGATCATCGGGCAAGTCCACCAAAGTCCACACTTTATTCTCATACATGGATCCCATCTTAGATTTCATGGCCTCAAACCATTTCGCGGAATCTGGGCTCATCATTGCTTCCTCATAGTTCGTAGGTTTATCATGGTCTAGTACCATGACTTCCAGAATAGGATTACCATACCACTCTGGTGCAGACCATACTCTGGAAGACCTACGAGGTTCTGTAGTAACTTGATTTGAAGTTTCATGATCATCATCATTAGCTTCCCCACTAATTGGTGTAGGCATCACTGGAACTGATTTCAGTGATTGACTATTTTCCAATTCGGGAGAAGGTACTATTACCTCATCAAGTTCTACTTTTCTCCCACTCACTTCTTTCGCGAGAAGCTCCTTCTCTAGAAAGGATCCATTAGCAACAAATATTTTGCCTTCGGATATGTGATTAGAAGGTGTACCCAACAGTCTCCTTTGAGTATCCTATGAAGACGCATTTCTCCGATTTGGGTTCGAGCTTATCAGGTTGAAACTTTTTCACATAAGCATCGCAACTCCAAACTTTAAAAACGACAGCTTAGGTTTATTGCTAAACGATAGCTCATATGGTGTCATTTCAACAGATTTAGATGGTGCCCTATTTAACATGAATGCAGCTATCTCTAATGCATAACCCCAAAACGATATTGGTAAATCGGTAAGAGACATCATTGATCGCACCATATCAAAAGTGCAGTCATGACGTTCGGACACACCGTTACGCTGTGGTGTTCTAGGTGGCATGAGTTTGTGAAACTATTCCACATTATTTTAACTGAAGGACAAACTCGTAACTCAAATATTCATCTCCATGATCAGATCGCAGAAACTTTATTTTCTTGTTACCATGATTTTCCACTTCACTCTGAAATTATTTAAACTTTTCAACTATTTCAGACTTATGTTTCATCAAGTAGATATACCCATATCTGCTCAAATCATCTGTGAAGGTCAGAAAATAATAATACCCGCCACGAGCCTTAATACTCATTGGTCTGCATACATAAGTATGTATTATTCCCAACAAGTCAGTAGCTCATTCCATTGTTCCGGAGAATGGAGTTTTAGCCATCTTACCCAAAAGGCACGGTTCGCAAGCATCAAATGATTCATAACCAAGTGATTTTCGAAAATCCATCTTTTATGGAGTTTCTTCATGCACTTTACACCGATATGACCCAAACGGCAGTGCCACAAATAAGTTGCACTATCATTATTAATTTTGCATCTTTTGGCATCAATATTATGAATATGTGTATCACCATGATCGAGATCCAACAAACTATTTTATTCGGTGTATGACCATTGAAGGTTTTATTCATGTAAACAGAACAACAATTATTCTCTGACTTTAAATGAATAACCGTCTTGCAATAAACATGATCAAATCATATTCATGCTCAATGCAAGCGCCAAATAACATTTATTTAGGTTTAACACTAATCCCAAAAGTATAGGGAGTGTGTGATGATGATCATATCAATCTTGGAACTACTTCCAACACTCATCGTCACTT
This sequence comes from Aegilops speltoides, assembly GCA_021437245.1. Lineage (NCBI taxonomy): Eukaryota > Viridiplantae > Streptophyta > Magnoliopsida > Poales > Poaceae > Aegilops > Aegilops speltoides. The sequence continues at coordinate 315,056,278 of CM038141.1, forward strand.
CCCCCTCAACTAGTCTCTATTTATTCTGTAACTCCTGTTTCGAGTTAATAATCTTAGCAACCGAACAAGTATCAAATACTCAGGGGCTACTAAAAACACTAGTAAGGCACACATCAATAATCTGTATATCAAATATACCCTTGTTCACTTTGCCATCCTTCTTATCCACCAAATATTCATGGCATTTCGCTTCGGTGACCATTTCCTTTGCGGCAGTAAGCACTCGGCCAGAGCTTTGGCCCAGCTTTGGGCTTCTTCGCGGGAGTGACAACTTGCTTGTCATTCTACTTGAAGTTCCCTTTTTTTGAAACTAGTGGTCTTTTCAATCATCAACACTTGATGCTCTTTTCTTGATTCCTACCTTCGTCGATTGTAACATCACGAAGAGCTCGGGAATCGTTTTTGTAATCCCTTGCATACTATAGTTCATCACGAAGTTCTAGTAATTTGGTGATGGTGACTAGAGAACTCTGTCAATCACTATCTTATCTGGAAGATAAACTCCCACTTGATTCAAGCGATTGTAGTACCCAGACAATCTGAGCACATGCTCACTAGTTGAGCAATTCTCCTCCATCTTTTAGCTATAGAACTTGTTGCAGACTTCATATCTCTCAACTCGGGTATTTGCTTGTAATATTAACTTCAACTCCTGGAACATATCATATGGTCCACGACGTTCAAAACGTCTTTGAAGTACCGATTCTAAGCCGTTAAGCATGGTGCACGAAACTATCAAGTAGTCATCATATTGAGCTAGCCAAACATTCATAACGTCTGCATCTGCTCCTGCAATAAGTCTGTCACCTAGCGGTGCATCAAGGACATAATTCTTTTGTGCAGCAATGAGGATAAACCTCAGATCACGGATCTAATCCACATCATTGCTACTAACATCTTTCAACATAGTTTTTCTCTAGGAACATATAAAAAATAAACATAGGGAAGCAACAATGCGAGCTATTGATCTATAACATAATTTGCAAAATACTACCAGGACTAAGTTCATGATAAATTAAAGTTCAATTAATCATATTACTTAAGAACTCCCACTTAGATAGACATCCCTCTAATCATATAAGTGATCACGTGATCCGAATCAACTAAACCATGTCCGATCATCACGTGAGATGCAGTAGTTTTCAATGGTGAACATCACTATGTTGATCATATCTACTATATGATTCACGCTCGACCTTTCAGTCTCGGTGTTCCGAGGACATATCTCTATATGCTAGGCTCGTCAAGTTTAACCTGAGTATTCTGCGTGCGCAACTGTTTTTGCACCCGTTGTAGTTGAACATAGAGCCTATCACGCCCGATCATCACGTGGTGTCTCAGCACGAAGAACTTTCGCAACGGTACATACTCAGGGAGAACACTTATACCTCAAAATTTAGTGAGAGATCATCTTATAATTCTACCGTCAATCAAAGCAAAATAAGATGCATAAAGGATAAACATCACATGCAATCAATATAAGTGATATGATATGGCCATCATCATCTTGTGCTTGTGATCACCATCTCCGAAGCACCGTCATGATCACCATTGTCACCGGCGCGACACCTTGATCTTCATCGTAGCATCGTTGTCGTTTCGCCACCTATTGGTTCTACGACTATCGCTACCGCTTAGTGATAAAGTAAAGCAATTATAGGGCGATTGCACTGCATACAATAAAGCGATAACCATATGGCTCCTGCCGGTTGCCAATAACTTTGTTACAAAACATGATCATCTCATACAATAAAATTTAGCATCATGTCTTGACCATATCACATCACAACATGCCCTGCAAAAACAAGTTAGACGTCCTCTACTTTGTTGTTGCAAGTTTTACGTGGCTTCTACGGGCTGAGCAAGAACCGTTCTTACCTATGCATCAAAACCACAACGATATTCGTCAAGTTAGTGCTGTTTTAATCTTCTCAAGGACCAGGCGTAGCCACACTCGGTTCAACTAAAGTTGGAGAAACAGACACCCGCCAGCCACCTGTGTGTGAAGCACGTCGGTAGAACCAATCTCGCGTAAGCGTCCGCGTAATGTCGGTTCGGGCCGCTTCATCCAACAATACCGCCGAACCAAAGTATGACATGCTGGTAAGCAGTATGACTTGTATCGCCCACAACTCACTTGTGTTCTACTCGTGCATATAACATCTACGCATAAACCAGGCTTGGATGCCACTGTTGGGGAATGTAGTAATTTCAAAAAAATTCATACGCACACGAAAGATCATGGTGATGCATAACAACGAGAGGGAGAGTGTATCTTCATACCCTTGAAGATCTCTAAGCGGAAGCGTTCATCTACGCGATTGATGTAGTCGTACGTCTTCACGATCTGACCGATCCAAGTACCGAACGCACGGCACCTCCGAGTTCTGCACACGTTCAGCTCGATGACGTCCTCGCCTTCTTGATCCAGCAAGACGGGCGAAGTAGTAGATGAGTTCCGGTAGCACGACGACGTGGTGATGGTGTTGGTGAAGAACAATTTCCGCGGGGCTTCGCCTAAGCACTATGGAAACTATGACGAAGGATAAACTAGAGGGGACGGGGTTGCCGGCACACGGCTTGGTGTTTCTTGATGTGTCTTTGGTGCTAGCCCCGCCCCTCTATTTATATGTTGAGCCCTGGGGTCGAAACTTGGAGCAAAATCCTCCTCAAAGTCGGTTTTGCCCGAAAGACAAGAGTCCCACTAGGACTCCAGGACCAAACGCCACAATCCTTGGTGTCTAGCCCAGACGCCATGGGCCTCGGCGTCTGGCCAGGGCCAGACACCAGGGTCTCCGGCATTTGGCCCCTTGGCCTTCGCAAAACTCCTTTTGCACCGAATTATAGCCCCGTGGGCCTGACCCCTTGGCCTAACCATATCATCCAATATATGAATCTTTACCTCCAGATTCCGGAGCTCCTCATCATGTCAGTGATCTCATCCGGGACTCCGAACAACATTCGGTCACAAACATACATAACTCATATAATACTATATCGTCAACGAATGTTAAGCGTGCGGACCCTACGGGTTCGAGAACTATGTTGACATGACTGATACACCTCTCTGGTCAATAACCAATAGCGGAACCTAGATGCCCATATTGGCTCCTACATATTCTACAAAGATCTTTATCGGTCAAACCACATACAAACATACGTTGTTCCCTTTGTCATCGGTATGTTACTTACCCGAGATTCGATCATCGGTATCTCAATACCTAGTTCAATCTCGTTACCGGCAAGTCTCTTTACTCGTTATGTAATGCATCATTCCGCAACTAACTCATTAGTCACATTGCTTGCAAGTATTATAGTGATGTACATTACCGAGAGGGCCCAGAGATACCTCTCCGACAACCGGAGGGACAAATCCTAATCTCAAAATACGCCAACTCAACATGTACCTTCGGAGACACCTGTAGAGCTCCTTTATAATCACCCAGTTATGTTGTGACGTTTGGTAGCACACAAAGTGTTCCTCCGATAAACGGGAGTTGCATAATCTCATAGTCATAGGAACATGTATAAGTCATGAAGAAAGCAATAGCAACATACTAAACGATCAAGTGCTAAGCTAACGGAATGGGTCAAGTCAATCACATCATTCTCCTAATGATGTGATCCCGTTAATCAAATGACAACTCATGTCTATGGCTAGGAAACTCAACCATCTTTGATCAACAAGCTAGTCAAGTAGAGGCATACTAGTGACATTATGTTTGTCTATGTATTCCCACATGTATTATGTTTCCGGTTAATACAATTCTAGCATCAATAATAAACATTTATCATGAAATAAAGAAATAAATAATAACTTTATTATTGCCCCTAGGGCATATTTCCTTCAGTCTCCCACTTGCACTAGAGTCAATAACCTAGTTCACATCACCATGTGATTTAACACCAATATTCACATCTGTATGTGATTAATACCCATAGTTCACATCGTCATGTGATCAACACCCAAAGGGTTTACTAGAGTCAATAATCTAGTTCACACTGCTATGTGATTAACACCCAAATAGTACTAAGGTATGATCATGTTTTGCTTGTGAGAGAAGTTTAGTCAACAGGTCTGTTACATTCAGAGCCGTATGTATTTTGCAAATATTCTATGTCTACAATGCTCTGCACGGAGCTACTCTAGCTAATTGCTCCCACTTTAAATATGTATCCAGATTGAGACTTAGAGTCATTTGGATCGGTGTAAAAGCTTGCACTGATGTAAATCTTTACGATAGGCTCTTTTATCACCTCCATAATCGAGGAATATTTCCTTAGTCCTCACTAAGGATATTCCATACCGCTGTCCAGTGATCTATTCTTAGATCAAAATTCTACTCCTTTGCCAAACTCAGAACAAAGTATACAATAGGTTTGGTACACAGCATAGCATACTTTATAGATCATATGACTGTGTCATAGGGAATGACTTTTCATTCTCTTTCTCTTTTCTGCCATGGTCGGGTTTTGAGTCTTACTCAACTTCACACCTTGCAACACAGGCAAGAACTCCTTCTTTAACTGTTCCATTTTGAACTACTTCAAAAACTTATCAAGGTATGTACTCATTGAGAAATCTTATCAAGCGTCTTGATCTATCTCTATAGATCTTGATGCTCAATGTGTAAGTAGCTTCACTGAGGTCTTTCATTGATTTTTTTTTTCAAGTATCCTTTTATGCTATCCAGAAATTCTGTATCATTACCAATCAACAATATGATTCCACATATAATATAAAAAATGCTACAGAGCTAACACTCACTTTCTTGTAATTACAGGCATCTCTAGAAGTCTGTATAAAACCATATGCTTTGATTAAACTATCAAAGCGTTTATTCCAACTCCGAGAGGCTTGCACCAGTCCATAAATGGATTGTTGGAGCTTACACGCTTTGTTAGCACCTTTCGGATCAACAAAACCTTCTGGTTGCATCATATACAACTCTTCTTCCAGAAATCCATTCAGGAATGCAGTTTTGACATCCATTTTCCAAATTTCGTAATCATAAAATGCGACAATTGCTAACATGATTCGGACAGACTTAAGCATCGCTACGAGTGAGAAGGTCTCATCGTAGTCAACCCCTTGAACTTGTCGAAAACCTTTCGTAACAAGTCCAGCTTTGTATATAGTAACACTACTATCAGTGTCCGTCTTCCTCTTGAAGATCCATTTATTCTCTATGGCTTACCGATCATCGGGCAAGTCCACCAAAGTCCACACTTTATTCTCATACATGGATCCCATCTTAGATTTCATGGCCTCAAACCATTTCATGAATCTGGGCTCATCATTGCTTCCTCATAGTTCGTAGGTTTATCATGGTCTAGTACCATGACTTCCGTAATAGGATTACCATACCACTCAGTGCGAGACCATACTGGAAGACCTACGAGGTTCTGTAGTAACTTGATTTGAAGTTTCATGATCATCATCATTAGCTTCCCCACTAATTGGTGTAGGCATCACTGGAACTGATTTCAGTGATTGACTATTTTCCAATTCGGGAGAAGGTACTATTACCTCATCAAGTTCTACTTTTCTCCCACTCACTTCTTTCGCGAGAAACTCCTTCTCTAGAAAGGATCCATTAGCACCAAATATTTTGCCTACGGATCTATGATTATAAGGTGTACCCAACAGTCTCCTTTGGGTATCCTATGAAGAGGCATTTCTCTGATTTGGGTTCGAGCTTATCAGGTTGAAACTTTTCACATAAGCATCGCAACTCCAAACTTTAAAAACAACAGCTTAGGTTTATTGCTAAACCATAGTTCATACGGTGTCGTCTCAACAGATTTAGATGGCGCCCTATTTCACGTGAATGCAGCTAACTCTAATGCATAACCCCAAAACAATATTGGTAAATCGGTAAGTGACATCATTGATCACACCATATCAAATAAAGTGCAGTCATGACGTTCGGACACACCGTTACGCTGTGGTGTTCCAGGTGGCATGAGTTTGTGAAACTATTCCACATTATTTTAACTGAAGGCCAAACTCATAACTCAAATATTCATCTCCACGATCAAATCGCAGAAACTTTATTTTCTTGTTACGATGATTTTCCACTTCACTCTAAAATTCTTTGAACCTTTCAACTGTTTCAGACTTATATTTCATCAAGTAGATATACCCATATCTGCTCAAATGATCTGTGAAGGTCAGAAAATAACGATACCCGCCACGAGCCTTAATACTCATTGGTCTGCATACATCAGTATGTATTATTTCCAACAAGTCAGTAGCTCGTTCCATTGTTCCGGAGAACGGAGTTTTAGTCATTTTGCCCAAAAGGCACGGTTCGCCAAGTGATTTCCGAAAATCCATCTTTTATGGAGTTTCTTCATGCGCTTTACACCGATATGACCCAAACGGCAGTGCCACAAATAAGTTGCACTATCATTATTAACTTTGCATCTTTTGGCATCAATATTATGAATATGTGTATCACTACGATCGAGTTCCAACAAACTATTTTCATTGGGTGTATGACCATTGAAGGTTTTATTCATGTAAATAGAACAACAATTATTCTTTGACTTTAAATGAATAATCGTATTGCAATAAACATGATCAAATCATATTCATGCTCAATGCAAGCGCCAAATAACATTTATTTAGGTTTAACACTAATTCCAAAAGTATAGGGAGTCTGTGATGATGATCATATCAATCTTGGAACTACTTCCAACACTCATCGTCACTTCCCCCTCAACTAGTCTCTATTTATTCTGTAACTCCTGTTTCGAGTTAATAATCTTAGCAACCGAACAAGTATCAAATACTCATGGGCGACTATAAACACTAGTAAGGCACACATCAATAATCTGTATATCAAATATACCCTTGTTCACTTTGCCATCCTTCTTATCCACCAAATATTCAGGGCATTTCCGCGTCCAGTGACCATTTCCTTTGCAGTGTAAGCACTCAGTTTCAGGCTTTGGTCCAGCTTTGGGCTTCTTCGCAGGAGTGACAACTTGCTTGTCATTCTACTTGAAGTTCCCTTTCTTTCCCTTTGCCCTTTTCTTGAAACTAGTGGTCTTGTCAATCATCAACACTTAATGCTCTTTTCTTGATTTCTACCTTTGTCGAATTTAACATCACGAAGAGCTCGGGAATCGTTTTCGTCATCCCTTGCATACTATAGTTCATCATGAAGTTCTAGTAACTTGGTGATGGTGACTAGAGAACTTTGTCAATCACTATCTTATCTGGAAGATTAACTCCCACTTGATTCAAGCGATTGTAGTACCCAGACAATCTGAGCACATGCTCACTAGTTGAGCAATTCTCCTCCATCTTTTAGCTATAGAACTTGTTGGAGACTTCGTATCTCTCAACTCGGGTATTTGCTTGTAATATTAACTTCAACTCCTGGAACATCTCATATGGTCCATGACGTTCAAAACGTCTTTGAAGTACCGAATCTAAGCCATTAAGCATGGTGCACGAAACTATCAAGTAGTCATCATATTGAGCTAGCCAAACGTTCATAACGTCTGCATCTACTCCTGCAATAGGTCTGTCACCTAGCAGTGCATCAAGGACATAATTCTTCTGTGCAGCAATGAGGATAAACCTTAGATCACGGATCTAATCCACATCATTGCTACTAACATCTTTCAACATAGTTTTTCTCTAGGAACATATCAAAAATAATCATAGGGAAGCAACAACGCGAGCTATTGATCTACAACATAATTTGCAAAATACTATCAGGACTAAGTTCATGATAAATTAAAGTTCAATTAATCATATTACTTAAGAACTCCCACTTAGATAGACATCCCTCTAATCATCTAAGTGATCACGTGATCCAAATCAACTAAACCATGTCCGATCATGACGTGAGATGGAGTAGTTTTAAATGGTGAACATCGCCATGCTGATCATACCTACTATATGATTCACGCTTGAACTTTCGGTCTCAGTGTTTCGAGGCCATATCTGTATATGCTAGGCTCATCAAGTTTAACCTGAGTATTTGACGTGTGCAACTGTTTTTGCACCCGTTGTAGTTGAACATAGAGCCTATCACACCCGATCATCATGTGAGCACGAAGAACTTTCGCAACGGTGCATACTCAGGGAGAACACTTATACCTTGAAATTTAGTGAGAGATCAACTTATAATGCTACCGCCAATCAAATCAAAAAAAGATGCATAAAGGATAAACATCACATGCAATCAATATAAGTGATATGATATGGCCATCATCATCTTGTGCTTGTGATCACCATCTCCGAAGCACTGTCATGATCACCATCGTCACCGGCGTGACACCTTGATCTTCATCGTAGCATCGTTGTCGTTTCACCACCTATTGGTTCTACGACTATCACTACCACTTAGTGATAAAGTAAAGCAATTACAGGGTGATTGCATTGCATACAATAAAGCGACAACCATATGGCTCCTGCCAGTTGCCAATAACTTTGTTACAAAACATGATCATCTCATACAATAAAATTTAGCATCATGTCTTGACCATATCACATCACAACATGCCCTGCAGAAACAAGTTAGACGTCCTCTACTTTGTTGTTGCAAGTTTTACGTGGCTGCTACGGGCTGAGCAAGAACCGTTCTTACCTACGCATCAAAACCACAACGATATTTCGTCAAGTTAGTGTTGTTTTAACCTTCTCAAGGACCGGGCGTAGCCACACTCGGTTCAACTAAAGTTAGAGAAACTGACACCCGCCAGCCAGCCACCTAATGATGTGATCCCATTAATCAAATGACAACTCATGTCTATGGCAAGGAAACTCAACCATCTTTGATCAACGAGCTACTCAAGTAGAGGCATACTAGTGACATTATGTTTGTCTATGTATTCACACATGTATTATGTTTCCGGTTAATACAATTCTAGCATGAATAATAAACATTTATCATGAAATAAGGAAATAAATAACAACTTTATTATTGCCTCTAGGGCATATTTCCTTCAGTTTCCTTCCCCTCAAACAGAAGCTGGGGCAGCTTAAGCGCCATTGCAATGACATGGGGGAGCTCATGGCGGCTCTTGTAGAATATGATGATTCTGACAGCACTAAGGACCCTGAGTCTGATGAGTAAAAGGCTGGCAAGGGGAAGAAGAATGGCAATGCAAAGGGATAGCAGCATAACACAGCGGGTCACGACAATAATGGTAAGCGCAAGCAAACTGACGGTGGTTCAAATTTTGTGGCTAATACCAATGCGCAGAGTAATATTTAGCGTCGTAAGGGAAAGTCATCAGCACCCCGGTTTGGCGGGCCAGAATTGAACCTTGAGGCGATGATGAATCAGCCTTGCCCAAAGCACGGTGTTCTAGATAAGCCGACCACTCATCTCTGGAAAGATTGCTTCATCATGAGGGAGTACAGGAATTCCGATTTTTATCAGGGTAACCAGGGCCCGCACGGTGTGTCAGGGTCCGGCTCTCACGGATCCGGCTTTGGAGGTGGCGGCTCAAACTCTGGATTTCAGGGTCAAGGTAATCAAGGCGGTTTTAACCAGCAATCTAATCAAGGTAGTGAGCAACAGCAACAATCTGGTTATCAGAGTAATCCGAAACAGCTGAATTGTGATCAATGTCATGTGTTTACCACGAGTTTGTGCAAGCGAGATCAGAAGATTCACAAGCGGGCGGTGAACGCGGTTGAGTCGATGGTCCCCCGATATTTACGATGGTCAGAGCAGCCCTTTGTATGGAGCCGTGAAGATCACCCGCCCCTGGTTGATAATCCGGGTCGGTTGGCTGTGGTGGTGGCACCTCAGGTCAGAGAGTATAAGTTCACTAAAGTGCTCATGGATCGGGGCAACAGCATCAACATCCTCTATTATGACTTTTCGTTGTATGAATTTGACCGATAAAGATCTTAAGCAACCCTCTACGTTTTTTCATGGGGTGGTGCCCAGCAAGTCGGCATATCCAGTCGGCAAGATAACCTTGGAAGTGATTTTTGGTAACAATTATGATTATAGGGCTGAAAAATTGACTTTTGAAGTGGTCAAGATCAAGAGCCCTTATCATGCCCTGTTTGGAAGGCCGGTGAAAGGATCGATATGGTTGACAAGAGGGGGGTGAATAGGCAACTAACAATTTTTAACCTTTTCTTTACCAAATTACACTTTGCAACAAAATAGGTTGTCTAGATGTGCAACTAGGTGAGCAACCTATATGATGCAATAACAACTAGCACACAAGCAAGAAAGGGATGTAACAACAAGTAAGCTTGCAAGAGTAAAGGCACAAAATAACCAAGAGTGGAGCCGGTGGAGACGAGGATGTGTTACCGGAGTTCCTTCCTTTTAAGGGGAAGTACGTCTCAGTTAGAGCGGTGTGGAGGCACAATGCTCCCCAAGAAGCCACTAGGGCCACCGTATTCTCCTCACGCCCCACACAGTGCGAGATGTTGTGATTCCACTATTGGTGCCCTTGAAGGCGGCGACCGAACCTTTACAAGCAAGGTTGGGGCTATCTCCACAACAATCGGAGGCTCCCAACAACAACAACAACAACAACAACAACACGAAGCTTCACCATAATGGAGTATGGCTTCGAGGTGACCTCAACCGTCTAGGGTGCTCAACACCAAAGAGTAACAAGATCCGCAAGGGATAAGTGGGGGGAATCAAATTTCTCTTGGTGGAAGTGTAGATCTGGGCCTTCTCAACCAATCCCGAGCAAATCAACAAGTTTGATTGGCTAGGGAGAGAGATCGGGCGAAAATGGAGCTTTGAGCAACAATGGAGCTTTGGGGAAAGAGGTAGGTCAACTAGGAGGAAGAAGACCCTTTATATAGTGGGGAACACATCCAACCGTTACCCCATCGAGCACCTCAAGACAGAGCGGTACTACTGGGGCAGGTGGCGGTACTACTGCTGAGAGCGGTCTCGCTCCTGCTCAGCAGTACTACTGCATGTGGAAGGGGAAGCAGAGCCATCGCCCCAGAGCGGTACTACCGCGGGAGTAGGAGCGGTACTACCGCTCGGAGCGGTACTACCGCTTCTACTACCGCTTGTAGTGCCGCAAAACCCGACACGAGAAAACACCATCTCGAATCGAGGCGGTAGTAGGCGCGGTACTACTGCGGTACTACGGCCGAACCCTCGAGCGGTACTACCGCTCAACGGAGCGGTACTACCGTTGAGAGCGGTACTACCGCTCGGTGGAGCGGTACTACCGCTGGGGGGCTTTGGCGGTACTATCGTTTGTAGATCATGCAGTACTACCGCACCGCACGTAAGCGAAGGTAGTAGCGGAAGAAGTGCAGCTCAAAGATGCGAAGGGAAGACGACGGGTGTGATAGGGATGTGTACGTGTTGATTCCACCCTAGTCTTACCAAAGCGGATCCCCTCTTAATAGTACGGTGACTCCTACGAAACTAGTCCACCAACAACGAAACGCAGGAGTTACACCGTCTTGAATAAAACACCGAGGGGAGGAAATCGTCTCGTGCCAATGGATGATTCTCTGAAAGAACTTAACGCACACGATTAGTCCGCAAAAGCATTGTCATCAATCACCAAAACCACTGGGGAATAAATATGCCCTTACAGCCGGCTTATGCTAAATTTATGGCATGGCCTTGTTATGTTTATCTACAACTTAAGATGTCGGGTTATAAGGGTACCATCACGGTGCATGGAAACAGAAAGATAGCTTTGGAGTGTGAAGAGGGCGACGCTGCCTATGCTAAGTCAGCTTGTGCAACAGAGGAGCTGAAGTTCTATAAAGATAATATTGACCCGGCGAATGTGACCCCCTTGAAGAAGCCAACCATAGAGCAGGACTCGCTGTTCAAGTTTAAATCGGCGGATGACACTAAACCGGTTGACTTTGTCCCTGGCGACTCATCCAAGCAGTTCATCAACAGTGCCAACATGGATCCAAAATAGGAAAGCGCGCTCATCGAGTTCATCCGTGAGAACTTAGACATCTTCGTATGGAAGCCTTTTGACATGCCAGGTGTACCAAGGGAATTCGCTGAGCACACTCTTAATATTGATCCGAAGTTTAAGACGGTTAAGCAATTCCTTCATTGTTTTAATGAAGAAAGGCGCAAGGTCATTCATGAAGAAGTGGCCCAGCTCTTGGCGGCAGGGTTTATTATTGAAGTTTTTCATCCTGAATGGTTGGCTAACCCGGTGCCGGTGCTTAAGAAGAACGGCACTTGGCATATGTGTGTGGATTACATGGACCTTAACAAGGCCGGCTAATCCTTTTGCTCTCCCTCATATTGATCAGATCATTAATGCTACGATAGGTTGTAAGCGTTTGAGTTTTCTAGATGCCTATTCTGGTTATCATGTGATCAAGATGGCAGTTAATGACCAGGAGAAGACATCCGTCATCACTCCCTTTGGAGCCTTCTGGTACGTGTCTCCGCCCTTTGGGCTCAAGAGTGCCCAGGCGACTTATCAGTGTTTTGTTTAGAATTGTCTACACAGCTAGATTGGGTGCAATGCTCATGCTTATGTGGATGACATCGTTGTGAAATACAGAAAGAAGGAGACCTTGATAGATGATCCGAAAGAGACCTTTGACAATCTCCGGGTATACAAGATGATGCTTAACCCAGATAAATGTGCTTTTGGTGTGCCAGCAGGCAAGCTCCTGGGTGTCTGGTCTCTAAGAGAGGTATTGAAGCTAACCCGGAGAAGATCAAGGCTATCACTCCCTTGGCTAAGCCGACGTGTGTTAATGATGTTCAACGTTTGTCGGGTCGTATTGCGGCCTTCAGCCGGTTTATAAGCCATCTGGGTGAAAAGCTATTCCTCTTTACCAGATGATTAAGAAGACAGATCACTGCTACCTCTTGAGCACTGCGTTGGTTTACCCTTGAAGAGGAAAGCATGATGCAGCAAAGTAGCGTAAGTATTTCCCTCAGTTTTTGAGAACCAAGGTATCAATCCAGTAGGAGGCTCCTCAAAAGTCGCACGCACCTACACAAACAAACAAGAACCTCACAACCAACGCGATAAATGGGTTGTCAATCCCTTCACGGTAACTTGCAAAAGTGAGATCTGATAGAGATAAAAAGATAAGATAAATACTTTTGGTATTTTTATGATATAGATTGGAAAGTAAAAGATGTAAATAAAAGTAGATGGGAAACTTATATGGTAAAACATAGACCCAGGGGCCATAGGTTTCACTAGTGGCTTCTCTCAAGATAGCATAAGTATTACGGTGGGTGAACAAATTACTGTCAAGCAATTGATAGAAAAGTGCATAGTTATGAGAATATCTAGGCCTGATCATGTATATAGGCATCACGTCCGCAACAAGTAGACCGAAATGATTTTGCATTTACTACTATTACTCCACACATCGACCGACTCCTGCCTGCATCTAGAGTATTAAGTTCATAAGAACAGAGTAACGCATTAAGAAAGATGACATAATGTAGAGGGATAAACTCAAGCAATATGATATAAACCCCATCTTTTTATCCTCGATAGCAACAATACAATACGTGCCTTGCTGCCCCTGTTGTCACTGGGAAAGGACACTGCAAGATTGAACCCAAAGCTAAGCACCTCTCCCATTGCAAGAAAGATCAATCTAATAGGTGAAACCAAACTGATAATTCAAAGAGACTTGCAAAGATAACCAATCACACATAAAAGAATTCAGAGAAGATTCAATTATTTCTCACAGATAAACTTTATCATAAACCCACAATTCATCGGATCTCGACAAACACACCACAAAAAGAGTTACATCGAATAGATCTCCAAGAAGATCGAGGAGAACTTTGTATTGAGATTCAAAGAGAGAGAAGAAGCCATCTAGCTAATAACTATGGACCCGAAGGTCTATGGTAAACTACTCACAACTCATCGGAGAGGCCTTGGAGATGATGTAGAGGCCCTCCATGGTCGATTCCCCCTCCGGCGGAGCACCGACGAAGGCTCCAAGATGGGATCTCACGGATACAGAAGGTTGCGACGGTGGAAATAGTTTTTCGTGGTGCTCCTTGATGTTTTCAGGGTACGTGGATATATATAGGAGGAAGAAGTAGGTCGGTTGAGCCACGAGGGGCCCACAAGGGTGGGAGGCGTTCCCACCCCCTTAGGGCGCACCGGGCACCCTCCTGGCCGCCTCGTTTGCTGCTTGACATCCACTCCAAGTCTCCTGGCTTGTGTTTGTTCTGAAAAGATCGCTCCCTAAGGTTTCATTCCGTTTGGACTCCGTTTGATATTCCTTTTCTTCGAAACACTGAAATAGGCAAAAAAATCGGGATGGGCCTCCAGTTAGTACGTTAGTCCCAAAAATGATATAAAAGTGTAGAGTAAAGCCCATAAACATCCAAAACGGGTAATATAATAGCATGGAACAATCAAAAATTATAGATACGTTGGAGACGTATCAAGCATCCCCTAGCTTAATTCTTGCTCGTCCTCGAGTAGGTAAATGATAAAAAGAGAATTTTTGATGTGGAATGCTACCTAGCATAATTCTCAATGTAATTTTCTTTATTGTGGCATGAATGTTCAGATCCAAATGATTCAAAATAAAAGTTCATATTGACATAAGAAATAGTAATACTTCAAGCATACTAACAAAGTAATCATGTCTTCTCAAAATAACATGGCTAAAGAAATTTCATCCCTACAAAATCATATAGTTAGGCTATGCTTCATTTTCATTACACAAAATACTCCTATCAAGAACAGCCCCGATTTCAGCCAAGCAATTGGTTCATACTTTTTAACGCGCTTCCGCATTTTTGAACTCTCACGCAATACATGAGCGTGATCCATGGATATAGCACTATGGGTGGAATAGAATATGATGATGGAGGTTGTGTGGAGAAGACAAAAAAGAAGAAAGTCTCACATTGACGACGCTAATCAATGGGCTATGGATATGCCCATCAATTGATGTCAACATGAGGAGTAGGGATTGCCATGCAACAGATGCACTAGAGCTATAAATGTATGAAAGCTCAACAAAGGAAACTAGTGGGTGTGCATCCAACTTGCTTGCTCACGAAGACCTAGGGCATTTTGAGTAAGCCCATCGATGGAATATACTAGCCAAGTTCTATAATGAAAAATTCCCACTAGTATATGAAAGTGACAACATATGAGACTCTCTATATGAAGAACATGGTGCTACTTTGAAGCACAAGTGTGGAAAAGGATAGTAACATTATCCCCTTCTTATTTTCTTTTTTTTTGGGCCTTTTTTGGCCTTTTTCTTTTCTTTTTTCTTATTTTTCTTTGGCCTTTCTTTTTTTTGACCTTTCTTATTATTTTTCCTTTTTTATAAGGGACAATGCTCTAATAATGATGATCATCACACTTCTATTTATTTATAACTTATGAATTACAACTCAAAACTAGAACAAGATATGACTCTATATGAATGCCTCCGGCGGTGTACCGGGATGGGCAATGAATCTAGAGTGACATGTATGAAAAATTATGAACGTGGCTTTGCCACAAATACGATGTCAACTACATGATCATGCAAGGCAATATGATAATGATGATGCGTGTCATGATAAACGGAACGATGGAAAGTTGCATTGCAATATATCTCGGAATGGCTATGGAAATGCCATGATAGATAGGTATGGTGTCTGTTTTGAGGAAGATATAAGGAGGTTTATGAGTGATAGAGCGTATTGTATCACGGGGTTTGGATGCACTGGCAAAGTTTGCACCAACTCTCAAGGTGAGAAAGGGCATTGCACGGTACCGAAGAGGCTAGCAATGATGGAAAGGTAAGAGTGTGTATAATCCATGGACTCACATTAGTCATAAAGAACTCATATACTTATTGCAAAAGTTTTATTAGCCCTCGAAGCAAAGTACTACTACGCATGCTCCTAGGGGGAGGTTGGTAGGAGTTAACCATCGCGCGCCCCCGACCTCCACATAAGGGAAGGCAATCACAAGAGCACCCCATGCAATGAATTTGTTACACAAATTTCACCAAACCTGCATGCTACTGGACTTGCCAACTTCAACACAAGTATTCTTTAAATTCACAATTACCCAACTAGCATGACTCTAATATCACCACCTCTATATCTCAAAACAATTATCAAGCATCAAATTGATCATAGCATCCAATTCACTTCCTATGATAGTTTTTATTATACCCAACTTGGATGCCCATCATTCTAGGACCAATTTTTTAACCATAGCAAATACCATGCTGTTCTAAAAGACTCTCAAAATGATATAAGTGCAGCATGAGAGATCAACAATTTCTACAAAATTAAACCACCTCCGTCCTCTAAAAGATATAAGCGAAGCACTAGAGCAAAATTATCTAGCTCAAAAGATATAAGTGAAGCACATAGAGTATTCTAATAAATTCCAAATCATGTGGGTTTCTCCCAAAAGGTGTGTACAGCAAGGATGATTGTGTTAATCTAAAAAGCAAAGACTTATATCATACAAGACGCTCCAATCAAAACACATATCATGTGGCGAATAAAAATGTAGCTCCAAGTAAAGTTACCGATAGACGAAGACGAAAGAGGGGATGCCTTCCGGGGCATCCCCAAACTTAGGCTTTTGGTTATCCTTGGATTATCTTGGGGTGCCATGGGCATCCCCAAGCTTAGGCTCTTGCCACTCCTTATTCCATAGTCCATCAAATCTTTACCCAAAACTTGAAAACTTCACAACACAAAACTCAACAGGAAATCTCATAAGCTCCGTTAGTGCAAGAAAGAAAAACCACCACATAAGGTACTGTAATGAACTCATTATTTATTTATATTGGTGTTAAACCTACTGTATTCCAACTTCTCTATGGTTCATACCCCCGATACTAGCTATAGATGCATCAAAATAAGCAAACAACACACGAAAAACAGAATCTGTCAAAAACAGAACAGTCTGTAGCAATCTGTAACTTTTGAATACTTATGGAACTCTAAAAATCCTACAAAATAGGAAGTCCTGGGAAATTTATCTATTGATCTACTGCAAAAATAATCAATGCAAAATCATGTTCCTGTGATTTATTAAAATGATTCTCGTGCGCGCAAAAGTTTCTGTTTTTCAGCAGAATCAAATTAACTATCATCGTAGGTTATCCTATAGGTTCTACTTGGCCCAAACACTAATTAAAACATAAAACCACATCTAAACAGAAGCTAGATGAAATATTTATTACTAAATGGAAGAAAAAAGCAAGGAACTAAAATAAAATTGGGTTGCCTCCCAACAAGCGCTATCGTTTAACGCCCCTAGCTAGGCATAAAAGCGAGAATAGATCTAAGTGTTGCCATCTTTGGCATTCAATTCATAAGTGGAACGCATAATAGATTCATAAGGTAATTTAACTTTCTTTCTAGGGAAGTGTTCCATTCCCTTCCTTAATGGAAATTGGAATCTAATATTCCCTTCCTTCATATCAATAATTGCACCAATCGTTCTAAGGAAAGGTCTATCAAGAATAATAGGACATGAAAGATTGCAATCTATATCAAGAACGATAAAATCTACGGACACATAATTCCTATTTGCAACAACATGAACATCATTAATCCTTCCCATAGGTTTCTTAATAGTGGAATCCGCAAGGTGCAAGTTTAAAGAGCAATCATCAAAATCATGGAAACCTAGCACATCACATAAAGTTTTTGGAATCGTGGAAACACTAGCACCCAAATCAGACAAAGCATAGCATTCATGATCTTTAATTTTAATTTTAATAGTAGGTTCCCACTCATCATAAAGTTTTCTAGGTATAGAAACTTTCAATTCAAGTTTTTCCTCATAAGATTGCATCAAAGGATCAACAATATGTTTGGTAAAAGCTTTATTTTGACTATAAGCATGAGGAGAATTCAACACGGATTGCAACAAGGAAATACAATCTATTAAAGAACAATTATCATAATTAAATTCCTTGAAATCCATAATAGTGGGTTCAATGCTATGTAAAGTTTTGACCTCTCCAATCCCACTTTTACCAAATTTAGCATCAAGATATAAAAACTCCGAATAATTGGGACGCCTTTTAACTAAAGTTGAATTATCTCCATTCCCATCATTATCAAGATTCATATTGCAAAACAAAGATTTAATAGGAGACACATCAATCACTTTTAGATCTTCATCATTATTACATGAAAACTAGAAGAACACGCTCTTACAAAGCAATCTTTCTTAGCACGCATCCTAGCAGTTCTTTCTTTGCACTCATCAATGGAAATTCTCATGGCTTTGAGAGACTCATTGATATCATGCTTAGGTGGAATAGATCTAAGTTTCACAGAATCAACATCAAGAGAAAGTCTATCAACGTTCCTAGCCAATTCATCAACTTTAAGCAATTTTTCCTCAAGCAAAGCATTGAAATTCTTTTGAGAGATCATAAATTCTTTAACACTAATCTCAAAATTAGAGGGCATCTTTTTAAAATTTCCATAAGAATTGTTGTAGGAATTACCATAATTATTAGAGGAATTACTAGGAAACGGCCTAGGATTAAAGTTTCCTCTATATGTGTTGTTAGCAAAATTATTCCTACCAACAGAATTCACATCCATAGCTTCATTATTATTCTCAATCAAAGTAGACAAAGGCATATCATTAGGATCAATGGGAGCACTCTTAGTAGCAAACAATTTCATAAGTTCATCCATCTTTCCACTCAAAACATTAATTTCTTCTATAGCATGAACTTTTTTACTAGTAGATCTTTTGGTGTGCCATTGAGAATAATTAACCATAATGTTATCAAGGAGTTTAGTAGCTTCTCCTAAAGTAATTTCCATAAAAGTGCCTCTCGCGGCCGAATCTAAAAGATTTCTAGAAGCAAAATTCAATCCAGCATAAAAAAATTTGTATGATCATCCATAAATTCAAACCATGAGTAGGGCAATTGTGAATCATAAATTTCATTCTTTCCCAAGATTGGGCAACATGCTCATGATCAAGTTATTTAAAATTCATAATATCGTTTCTAAGAGAGATGATCTTAGCGGGAGGAAAATACTTCGAGATAAAAACATATTTTCACGTATTCCATGAATCAATACTATTTTTAGGCAAAGACGAAAGCCAAGTTTTAGCACGATCTCTAAGTGAAAACGGAAATAACTTCAATTTAACAATATCATTATCCATATCTTTCTTCTTTTGCATATCACACAAATCAACAAAGTTGTTTAGATGAGTAGCGGCATCTTCACTAGGAAGGGCGGAGAATTGATCTTTCATAACAAGATTCAACAAAGCAGCATTGATTTCACAAGATTCAGCATCATTAAGAGGAGCAATCGGAGTGCTAAGGAAATCATTATTATTGGTATTGGAAAAGTCACACAATTTGGTATTATCTTGAGCCATCGTGACAAGCAATCCAACACACAAGCACACAAAAGGCAGGCGAAGAAAAGAGGCGAATGGGAGAGAGAGGGCGAATAAAACAGCAAGGGTGAAGTGGGGGAGAGGAAAACGAGAGGCAAATGGCAAATAATGTAATCCGAGGGAGATAAGTTTGTGATGGGTACTTGGTATGTCTTGACTTGAGCAAAGACCTCCCCGGCAACAGCGCCAAAAATCCTTCTTGCTACCTCTTGAGCACTGCGTTGGTTTTCCCTTGAAGAGGAAAGGGTGATGCAGCAAAGTAGCGTAAGTATTTCCCTGAGTTTTTGAGAACCAAGGTATCAATCCAGTAGGAGGCTCCTCAAAAGTCCCACGCACCTACACAAACTAACAAGAACCTCACAACCAATGCGATAAAGGGATTATCAATCCCTTCACGGAACTTGCGAAAGTGAGATCTGATAGATATAATAAGATAAGATAAATATTTTTGGTATTTTTATGATATAGATAGGAAAGTAAAAGATGCAAATAAAAGTAGATGGAAACTTATATGATAAAAGATAGACCCAGGGGCCATAGGTTTCACTAGTGGCTTCTCTCAAGATAGCTTAAGTATTGCGGTGGGTGAACAAATTACGGTGATGCAGTTGATAGAAAAGTGCATAGTTATGAGAATATCTAGGCACGATCATGTATATAGGCATCACATTTGCAACAAGTAGATCGAAATGATTCTGCATCTACTACTATTATTCCACAGATCGACCGACTCCTGCCTGCATCTAGAGTATTAAGTTCATAAGAACAGAGTAACGCATTAAGAAAGATGACATAATGTAGAGGGATAAACTCAAGCAATATGATATAAAGCCCATCTTTTTATCCTCGATGGCAACAATACAATACGTGCCTTCCTGCCCCTGCTGTTACTGGGAAAGGACACCGTAAGATTGAACCCAAAGCTAAGCACTTCTGCCATTGCAGGAAAGATCAATCTAGTAGGCCAACCAAACTAATAATTCGAAGAGACTTGCAAAGATAACCAATCACACATAAAAGAATTCAAAGAAGATTCAATTATTTCTCATAGATAAACTTGATCATAAACCCACAATTCATCAGATCTCGACAAACAAACCGCAAAAAGAGTTACATCGAATAGATCTCCAAGAAGATCGAGGAGAACTTTTTATTGAGATTCAAAGAGAGAGAAGAAACCATCTAGCTAATAACTATGGACCCGAAGGTCTATGGTAAACTACTCACAACTCATCGGAGAGGCCTTGGAGATGATGTAGAAGCCCTCTGTGGTCGATTCCCCCTCCGGCGTGGCACCGGCGAAGGCTCCAAGATGGGATCTCGTGGATACAGAAGGTTGCGGCAGTGGAAATAGTTTTTCATGGTGCTCCTGGATGTTTTCAGGGTACGTGGATATATATAGGCGAAGGCGGTAGGTCGGTTGAGCCATGAGGGGCCCAGGAGGGTGGGGGCGCGCCCACCCCCTTAGGGCGCGCCGGGCACCCTCGTGGCCGCCTCATTTGCTGCTTGAGTCCACTCCAAGTCTGCTGGATTGCGTTTGTTCTGAAAAGATCGCTCCCAAAGGTTTCATTCCGTTTGGACTCTGTTTGATATTCCTTTTCTTTGAAACACTGAAATAGGCAAAAAAACAGCAAGTCGGGTTGAGCCTCCGGTTAGTAGGTTAGTCCCAAAAATGATATAAAAGTTTAGAGTAAAGCCCATAAACATCCAAAATGGGTAATATAATAGCATGGAACAATCAAAAATTATAGATACGTTGGAGACGTATCAATCACTTTGTTTGGAGTGATGCTGCCAATGAGGCGTTTGAGGCACTTAAGAAACAGTTGGTTGAGCCGCCGGTTCTTGCAGCTCCTATCGATAATGAGCCCTTGCTTTTATATGTGGTTGCTAACAACAGAGTCGTCAGTGTGGCAATTGTTGTGGAGAAGAAGGAGTCAGGCAAGGAATATCCGGTTCAAAGGCCGGTTTATTATGTCTGTGAGGTATTAATTGAGTCTAAGTAGAGACATCCACATTGGCAGAAGCTAGTCTATGGGGTATTCATGGCTGGTCGCAAGTTGAAGCATTATTTCTTTGGTCATCCCATCACTATGGTCAGCTCTGCTCCTTTTGGGGATATTATTCAAAACAGAGAAGCTACGGGCCGGGTGGCAAAGTGGGCCATTGAACTTGGACCCCATGGTTTGAAATAAGTGCCTCGAACAACCATTAAGTCTCAATCCCTTATTGATTTCATTAATTACTGGATAGAGTTGCAGATGCCCGAGGTTAAGCCGGATAATACATATTGGACTATTCATTTTGATGTATCCAGGCAATTGGAAGGCTCGGGGGCTGGAGTTATTTTGACTTCCCCATGAGGTGATAAGTTTTGTTATGTTTTGAGGCTGATGTTTCCTTGCACTAACAGTGCAGCTGAATATGAGGCTTTACTTCATGGTCTTTGGATGGCTAAGGAGATGAACCTAAGCCGGGTCAAGTGTTTTGGCAATTCAGATCTAGTGGCTCAGCAAGTTTCAAGAAGTTGGGATTCCAAAGACCCGCTCATGGTGGCTTATCGCCGGGCAGTTGATGATATTGCGGGCCATTTCAAGGGTTATCAGGTGGAACATATTGTTCGCAGGAAAAATGAGGTGGCTGATGCTTTAAGTCGGCCGGGGTCCTAGCGTAAACTGGTACCACCTAATGTTTTTCTTGATGTTCTGAATAATCCTTCAGTTAAATTGCCTACAAAAGAGGACCTTGCTATCCCTGACCCGGAGGCACAGTTGGTGGCGGCTCTTCATGCTATTCCTGACAGGACAGTTCCATATTTGGCTTACATGACCCGGGGTGAACTACCAGATGATGAAACTTTGGCCATGAAAATAACCCGGAGGTCTAAGTCAATGACCATTGTCAATGGTGAGTTACACCGATGCAGTGTTATAGGTGTGTTTCAACAATGTATCTCTCCTGAGGAGGGCCATGAGATTCTAAGTGAGATCCATGAAGAATATTGCGGCCATCATGCCGGCTCTAAGTCTCTCATTGCTAAGGATTTTTGTCACGGGTTTTATTGGCTGACGGCTCATGCTGACGCGGAAGATCTTGTTAGCAAATGCTAAGGCTGCCAGAAATTTTCAAAATGGGCTCATGTGCCGGCTCAAGAATTGAGGATGATTCCAATTACTTGGTCGTTCGCAGTCTGGGGGCTGGATATGGTTGGACTATTCAAAAGATCCATGGATAAAAGGCCCACCTTTGGGTGGTGATTGACAAGTTCACAAAGTGGGTTGAAGCAGAGCCAGTCAGCAAATGTGATGCGGCAATGTCGGTTCAATTCATCAAAAAGGTGATTTTCCGCTTTGGTTATCCTCATAGCATAATAACTGGCACTGAGGGAGTCCTGGACTAGGGGGTGTCCGGATAGCCGAACTATCACCATCGGCCGGACTCCAAGACTATGAAGATACAAGATTGAAGACTTTGTCCCGTGTCCGGATGGGACTTTCCTTGGCGTGGAAGGCAAGCTTGGCGATACGGATTTGTAGATCTCCTACCATTGTAACCGACTCTGTGTAACCCTAGCCCTCTCTGGTGTCTATAAACCGGAGGGTTTTAGTCCGTAGGATGGGCAACAATCATACCATAGGCTAGCTTCTAGGGTTTAGCCTCCTTGATCTCGTGGTAGATCTACTTTTGTACTACCCATATCATAAATATTAATAAAGCAGGAGTAGGGTTTTACCTCCACCGAGAGGGCCCAAACCTAGGTAAAAACATCGTGTCCCCTGTCTCCTGTTACCATCCGCCTAGACGCACGTTCGGGACCCCCTACCGAGATCCGCGGTTTGACACCGACATTGGTGCTTTCATTGAGAGTTCCTCGTGTCGTCACCTATAGTCCCGATGGCTCCTTCGATCATCAACAACAACGCGGTCAGGTGAGACTTTTCTCCCAGCAGACCTTCAGATTCGGTGGCCGCCTTTGCGGGCAATTCACTTGGCCATATGGAGCATATCAAAAGCTACGCCCCTGGCCATCAGGTCAGATTTGGGAGTTTGAACTACACGGCTGACATCCGCGGAGACTTGATCTTCGACGGATTCGAGCCACAGCCGGGCATGCCACACTGTCACGATGGGCATGATTTAGCTCTGCTGCCGGACAGTGCCCTGGAGGTCGCACAAGAGTCCGCTCCGACCCTTAGCTCGGAGCCGACGGTGCCAATCGAGGATGGGTGGCTGGACACCACCTCGGGGGCTGCTACCTCTAAGGTGATAGAGCCGAATACCGACCCTGTCCCTCGTGAAGCTCGTGACTCCAAGGTGCCGGACTCTTCTCCGGACCCCGAACCTTCCGCGCCCCTGCCAATCGAATTCGATTGGGCACCGATATTGGAGTTCACCGCTGCGGACATCTTTCAGCACTCGCCTTTTGGCGACATCCTGAATTCACTAAAGTGTCTCTCTTTATCAGGAGAGGCCTGGCCGGATTATGGTCAGAACGGTTGGGATGCGGACGACGAAGAAATTCAAAGCCCACCCACCACCCACTTCGTAGCCACTGTCGATGACCTAACCGACATGCTAGACTTCGACTCCGAAGATATCGACGGTATGGACGATGATGCCGGAGACGACCAAGAACCAGCACCTACCGGGCACTGGAAAGCCACCTCGTCATATGACATATACATGGTGGACACCCCAAAGGATGGGAATGGCGCTGGAATAGCGGAGGATGACCCCTCCAAAAAGCAGCCTAAGCGCCGGCGTCAGCGGCGCCGCTCCAAATCCCGCCACAGCAAGAATGGAGATTCCGGCACCGGAGATAATAACACCCGGACGGTCGAAGACAACCCCCCAAAGCAAGATTCAGACGGGAGGGCGGAGAAGCCAGCCCTCGTGAGAGCGGCGCAGCGAAGAGGTGGAGGGCGATAATTACAAGCCTCCTCCGGGAGACGAGGCAAGCCTCGGCGACGGCAATTTGTCGTGCGGAGGACCCCGTCGAACAAGAGCGTTTCAAACGCAGGCTTATGGCCACGGCAAGCAGCCTCAGGAAAAAGCAGCAACAGCTTAGAGCTGACCAAGACTTGCTAGCCGACAGATGGACTGAAGTCCTCGCGGCCGAAGAGTATGAACTCGAACGCCCCTCCAAAAGCTACCCCAAACGCAAGCTGCTACCCCGATTAGAGGAGGAAGCCAATAAACCTACATCACCAGCGCACAATACGGTCCACCGGCCACCTCGTGGCCGCGACAGAGAGGCCCCTAGGCCCTCCACTAAAGCTGCCCCCGGCGTCGCTCGAAAAGTACAAAGCCACGGGGGAACGTGCCGGACTTGGAGACATATTGGAGGATAAGGCGAGGCAAACAAGATCGATCTACGGATCGCGTGGACGCCCTATGATACGCGACAACAACCGTCACGCCGAATACCGCAATCCTGGCCGGGCCGAACACAGTAGACAAAGCTCGTTTGAGCTGCGTCGTGATATAGCCCAAAAACTCTGGTAGTTCGGATACCAAAGACAGCAACGGCAGGTCGCGTCGCAATAAGCACAAGCGCGCGTGCGGTGATATCTGAAGATCGGCGGTCAACGCCAATTCAGAGGCTCTAAACCGGACAGCGGAAAAAGCCATTCAAAAGAACTACTCGGGCCCGCCCAATTTGGACCGGATACTCGATCGCTCGTGCCAGATACACGGCACCCCCAAAAAGCCAGCTAATCACACCAACAGATATTGTTGGGTGTTCAAGCAGGCAGGCAAGTTAATCGCCGAAGGCAACGACAAGGGGCTGCATAGTGATGACGAGGAGAACACGCCACCGAACAATAAAGGACAGAAGGGTTTCCCCCCACAAGTGCGGATGGTGAACATGATATACGCAACCCACATACCCAAAAGGGAGCGGAAGCGTGCGCTCAGGGACGTATATGCGATGGAGCCAGTCGCCCCAAAGTTCAATCCATGGTCCTCCAGCCCGATCACCTTCGATTGAAGGGACCACCCCACCAGCATCCGCCATGGCGGATTTGCTGCATTGGTGTTAGACCCAATCGTCAACGGATTTCACCTCACTAGAGTCCTGATGGACGGCGGCAGCAGCCTGAACCTGCTTTACCAGGATACAGTGCGCAAGATGGGCATAGACCCCTCAAGGATTAAACCCACAAAGACGACCTTCAAAGGCGTCATGCCAGGTGTAGAGGCCAATTGTACAGGCTCAGTTACACTTGAAGTGGTCTTCGGATCGCCGGATAACTTCCAAAGCGAGGAGTTAAACTTCGACATAGTCCCGTTCCATAGCAGCTATCATGCACTGCTCGGACGAACCGCATTTGCAAAGTTCAATGCGGTGCCGCACTATGCATACCTCAAGCTCAAGATACCAGGCCCTCGAGGAGTCATCACGGTCAACGGAAACACCGAACGCTCTCTCCGAACGGAGGAGCATCTGGCAACTCTCGCGGTGAAGTGCGAGTAGCCTCTTAAGGCAATTCTCGAGTCCGGCTGTTAAGCGACCAGACACCGTCAAGCGCGCCCGGAGTAACCTACAACATGACCACTTGGCACTTTCCGAGCACGCGTAGCAATGCGGCCCCAACCCCAGCCCTCGCGAAATCGCGAGACCAGTGCCACGCATACATCACTACGCTCTGGAGATACCATGGGCATAGGGGGAGGGGCACGACCACGGCATGCCCAGAGTGCGGATCAACCACACCAGGGGCTCCCGAATTTGTCATTTTTCTTTTTTTTCTTATTCTCAGGACTCCGTTTTCCAGAAGCCATGTCCGGCAGTAGATCTGCCGCACTCACGATGCAACAGCCAGGGAAGCAGAAAGGTTGTGACGAGTATCCAGGTGGTCTCCATTATGAGCATTATACCTGTTTCACATACCATTCCGTAGCCTACCCCTGGAGGGGGACATGTTAAATAGTCCCACCCCTGGCTTATCGCACTATTTGTATCATTCTGCCTTTATTGCAGTATCTTTTGAATAAACAATGCATCGCTTTTTGCCTATCATTGCATTCCTTTCTATATATGTTCACTTATGACATGTTGCACCCGTACGCCTTGGTACGGCCAAATACACCAGGGGCTTAAGTTCCCCAAAGTATGGTGTGATAAGTCCGAACACTTTCACAAGTGCGGCACCCCGAACTTATAGCATTATATGCATCGGCTCCAAATCATGTCTTGGGTCAATAGTTGGGTTTGCCCGGCTCCCATGTTTTGGTACCTTACGTTCTGTTATATCGGCTAAGGTAGAACTGGGAGAACCACTGCGATTGTGCCCCAGTTGAGCTGGGTTGAGCACCTCAGTGGAGAAAGCTAAAACTGACCGTCATGATAAGGCGAGAGCTGGTCGCTGTTCGAGAGGTCTTTTCGAGTCCTTAAAGACTTATGCCGCTTAGAGCGAGGAGCCGGCTTTGTCCGGCCCCAAGTGGATAGCGCCCCGAATTCGGCCTTCCGAACACTAGGGGCTTCGCCGAAATTTAAAATTATAGAATTCTATGTCTAAGTGAGAGTGTTCAAGCATTATAAGTCCGGTTGCCTCGTTCGTTGTGTTGAGCGCCTCCCTAGAAGGACCCAAAAATGGGAACAAGAGCGCTCAAGTTTATCCCGAACACCCAAAGACTCGTGGCATGGGGGGCCAAGCCAACGACTTGCCATCTCTCGATTTGATAAGCGGCCGCCTGAAGGTAATATTTTAAATTAACAACCGTTGCTTAGCGCATATGAACAAAGTTTTCAGCGCACAGGATAACAAAATGCGAGTCTACTCAAAAATTACATCTTTGGAGCATTCACCCGCAATAAGGTGAGCACCCTTCAGGACACCCTTATAATACATCTCGGGTGTGTGATACTCCTTGCCCAGCGGTGGCGCGTCCGTCACAAGCTTCTCGGCGTCCGTCCTGCCCTAGTGCACTTTAGCACGGGCAAGGGCCCGACGGGCACCTTCAATGCAGGAAGAGTGCTTGATGACTTCAACCCATGGACAGGTGTCCACCAGCCGCCGCACCAGACCGAAGTAGCTCCCAGGCATGGCTTCTTTGGGCCACAGCCGAACTATGAGGCCCTTCATGGCCTGTTTGGCCACCTTGTGGAGCTCGACCAGGTGCTTCAGCTGGTCGCTCAGGGGCACCGGATGTCCGGCCTCGGCATCTCGAGACCGAACACCTTTTCATCGAGCTCCCTCCTCGGCTCTGAGAAGCAGCGGCAGCATCGGACACGCTACGGGGCAGATCTGCGAACGCTCCTGGAGAGCTCCGAAATCGGGTAAGTAACAAGTAATTCACTTTTACATGCTTGCTTTGCATGAAGAATGCCTTACCCGCCGCTATCTTCTTCACTGCCTCGATTTCCTGGAGGGCCTTTTGGGCTTCGGCCTTAGCGACTTTGGCACTCTCAAGAGCCGACGCGAGCTCGGACTCTCGAGTCTTCGAGTCACGCTCCAAACTCTCATGTTTTTCCACGAGAGCCTGGAGCTCTTGCCGCACCTCCGCCACCCGCGCCTCCTGCTTCTCTCGCTCGGTGCGTTCCGTGGTCGCATTGCATTCGGCCGCGGACACCGCCTCCTTCAGGGTTGCCACCTCGTTCGTAGCCCCTGGAATACCCACGTTATTCTCGTCATTTTTCGCAACCAAATCCTTTTCTATAAGGTACAACTTTAATAAGGTGTTACTTACCTTCCTTGTCCTCGAGCTGCTTCTTGGCACGGCCGAGCTTGCTCTCAAACCGCTCGAGGCTCTGCTTCAAGGCATTGACCTCCGCAGTCAGTGCGGCAGAGGTCAGCAGCGCAGCCTACATTCCCATATTGACATATTTGTGTTAGACTCCTGCGTATATCTTTTTAGATCCTCAATTCGGCTTTTCTTTCCGAACACCGAACCGAGCATCAGGGGCTACTGTCTATGCGGTACTATTTTTACATATCTTAATCACATAACTCAAAGCCTGTTAGAAGGCTGGTGCAGGCTTCGGTCAACCCGCTCTTGGCGAACTGAACCTTCTGAATCACCGCACTCATGACAGTGCGGTGCTCCTCGTCGATGGAAGCGTCGTTGAGCGCCTCCAGCAAGTTATCCGGCGCCTCCGGTTGGACGGAGGCCGCCGGCACCGCTATCTCGCCCTTCTCACGAAGGGGCCGCCTGCCGGACTACGGAACCACCAAAGGTTCCGGTGCGGAGTCCGGTCCAAAGTCTGGAAGGTTACCCTGCGGCACCTCCGGGGCCTCCTCCTCCTGGCTGGTCCCCTTCTGGGACCCCACCTCGGCGTCGTCTGCATCACGGGGGGAGGAGGCGGTCGGAAGTGAAGCGCTATTCACATCCAACGAACCCAGGGACCCGCTCGACGAAGCGGGGAGATCGTCTTTGGGCGGACTACATGGTTCTATTCGGCGTTAGAAGACACTATGCGACGAAAGAAAAATCATGAGTTATTCTGGAATCCGGACACTTACGATCTCACCATGGGCTTGGCCCTCGAGGGCCACTCCTCTTCGCCGTCGTCGGCGTTGGTGGAACAGTCCGAAGGAAGGGTCCTACCCTTCTTGGACCCTTCGGCCTCCCCCGTTGGGGAAGCCTTCCTCTTCTTCTCTCCCCCCGCTGGGGGAGAGGCCTCTTTCTTCTCCACCTCGTCTTCGTGGGAGGAGTCCGCCTCGGAGTCATCGGACGATGAGTCCGATAACACCTGGCGCCAGGAACTCCTCCGGGTTCCCGTGGCCTTCTTCTTGGCCTTCCTCTCCGGCACCACGTAAGGCGCCGGGACCAGCAGCTGTAGGATCGAAAGTATGTCTAGAGAGGGGTGATTAGACTACTTGACAATATAAAAATTATGCCTTTTGACAAAGACAAGTTTTGGCAGATTCACGATTATGATCAAGTCAAGCATCACCCTACACATGCAATTCTAGAGTATAGGCAGCGGAAAGTAAATTGCACATGTAGTAAAGAGAGGTGGAGAAGAGCAAACGCAATTTTGGAGACGCGGTGATTTTTCTCGTGGTTCCGATAGGTGGTGCTATCGTACTTCCACGTTGATGGAGACTTCAACCCACGGAGGGTAATGGCTGCGAGAGTCCATGGAGGGCTCCACCCACGAAGGGTCCACGAAGAGGCAACCTTGTCTATGCCATCATGGCCTACGCCCACGGAGGGCTAGCCTTACTCGGGGTAGATCTTCACGAAGTAGGCGATCTCCTTGCACTTACAAACTTCTTGGTTCAACTCCACATCTTGACGGAGGCTCCCAAGTGACACCTAACCAATCTAGGAGGCACCACCCTCCAAAAGGTAATAGATGGTGTTGATGATGATGAACTCCTTGCTCTTGTGCTTCAAATGATAATCTCCCCAACACTCAACTCTCCTCACTGATTTGGCTGTGGTGGAAGAAAGGATTGAGTGGAAAGCAACTTGGGAAGGCTAGAGATCAAGCTTCATATGGTGGGAGTGGAGCAACTTGATCTCAACACAAGGGTAGGTAGTTCTCTTCTCAGAAATGTAAGGTAGGAGTGGTAGTACTTTCTGATGGCTCTCTCCACGAATGAAGAGGGGGTGGAGGGGTATTTATAGCCTCCACACAAAATCCAACCGTTACACACATTTGACCAATCTCGGTGGGACCGAAGTTGACAACTCAGTGGGACCGTTACACACAAAATCCAACTTGGGAAGGCTAGAGATCAAGCTTCATATGGTGGGAGTGGAGCAACTTGATCTCAACACAAGGGTAGGTAGTTCTCTTCTCAGAAATGTAAGGTAGGAGTGGTAGTACTTTCTGATGGCTCTCTCCACGAATGAAGAGGGGTGGAGGGGTATTTATAGCCTCCACACAAAATCCAACCGTTACACACATTTGACCAATCTCGGTGGGACCGAAGTTGACAACTCGGTGAGACCGAAAGTTCAAATCATGTGAACGTTGGGATTTTCGGTGGGACCGAAAATACAAACTCGGTTAGTCCGATTCGTGCAAAGACAAGAGCTTGCCAATCTCGGTGGGACCGACTTCATCATCTCGGTGACACCGATTTGATGTGAAGGATCTGAAGCTTGGCAACTCAAGTTTCGGTGAGACCGAGTTTAGAATCGGAAAATCCGAGATTTCTAGGGTTTGGCTTTGTGGTGAGGTGGTTCATCTCGGTGTGGTGAGTTTGGAATATCGGTGGGACCGAGATTACTTATGAGTGTATATGGCGGTGAGAGTTCTTGATAGTTTAGGAGATGTATCACTAAGCACTTTGAGCAACGGATCATCATCATAACCTCATCCCTTTTAATAGTATTGGCTTTCCTATGGACTCAATGTGATCTTGGATCACTAAACCAAAAATGGAGTCTTGAGCTTTTGCCAATGCTTGCCTTAGCATTTTGAGGGGTCCACTTCTTGATCCTTGCCATACCCATATCCTTGAACTTTCTCGAAATGATTCTCAAGTAACTATTAGTTCAATGATATATATGTTGTTATTAATTACCAAAACCACCCGGGATTAGTTGCACTTTCAATCTCCCCTTTTGGTAATTGATGACAACATATAGATCAAAGCTTCGACAAAGGATATAATCAATGAATAATATAAATCGCTTTGAGAAGTATGTGATAAGCAAGAGCTCCCCTAAATTTGTGCATTATTTAAGATTTGCGTTTGAATGCAAATGCACAATCGATTAGGATCATGGGTCACTCTTCCATGTCACATACATCTTGGTGGAGCGCACAAAATGATAAGAATGAACAGCATGCACCCAATCACCAAGACATGAGTAAATGGTCATACAAGATAGGAATAGCATATGATAAGCATTAAGCACACATTAAAGCATAATGCGACCAAGCACTCATTAAAGTAGGATCAAACGTAGTATCAAACACACGGAATGTCTCGAAAACCAAAAGTATCTCAAAGAAACCGCAAAAGAACGAAAGAGCAAAAGCGCAAAGACAACAACACTCTCTCTCTCGAAGTCCTATGATCTATACAATTTCTCCCCCTTTGGCAACAAGTTACCAAAAAGTTCGAAAAGGCATAGAGCTAAGCGTCACTGGGGACTCTTTGGCGGCTCTATGCAGGTTGATGTTGGAGTTGATATGACAAAGCATCGGCGAAGACTTGGTGATGTCTGTCTTTGGAGGAGTGGTCTTTGGAGCTGGAGTTGGAGCAACCGATGGAAGCTGTGGGAGGTCTTTGAAGTTGTAGTCTGGTGTCATCCTTTGGAATAGCAGTGATCGGGTCTGTGGGAACCGGAGCGATCTGTTGATAAGCATCTGGACTAAGTCATCCCGCATCTCACGCATAAGCTCTTCCTTCTCCTCTTTGCTTCCTCAATATCGCCTCAAGCTTGTTGTGATCACTTGCACTTGATCGACTTCACATCGAGGCGTGGATCTTGTCTTCAACAATCCTCTCTAGGCTCTCCGAGGCTGTACAATGCTGGTCGGCGTTGTTCAATCCTTTGGGTAGCTTCAAGGAGCTGCTCTCCGACACTCTTTCGTTTAGCTGCTGCTGCTTTGCTTCCTTGTCGACTTTGGCTTTCTTGGCAGCTTCAATCTTTGCTTGACCTTCAAGCGATGTTGGATCCTCCTCATCCATCACAACAACATTATCCTCATGCTCAGGCTGCAGTGGTAAGTGTTCTCTATCCAACAAGAATGTGCCCGTGCCAAACTTGGCATTGATAAGCATCTGAATATGCGGGGCAAATCCACACGACCTTTTCTGGTCAGCTGCAGTCCTCTTAATGGTCTCAACTATCAAGTCCATCACCTTGAAAGGTGCTTTCTCATCAAGTATATGCAGCATGTTGATAGAGTATCCTCTGATCATGCGATGATCTCCAGACTTGGGCATCAAGGTATGCCTCAGAATAGTGTTGGTGGTAGGTAGACCTGCCTGGAGATAGTACACTGAGCCGAGCTTCCAGATTCCCAAATCCTTAGCTGGAACCTCTTTGTACATGTTCTTCATGGATTCATGATTCTTCTTTGAAATACCATAGACATCAATATCATCCTCTCTTTGCACTGGAGCATTCAGAAGTTCTGCCCATTCTTCAACAGATGAAGAAAATCTTTGGCCTTCAATCATCCATGTGATCTTTCCATCAGGATAGAAATGAGCTGTGGCATAGAATTGCATAATCATCTCATCGTTCCAATTTGTCAACTTCTGACCTACAAAGTCTGCAACACCACATGCAGTGAAGCTTTCATGCACATGTGGGAAGAAATCTCTGTGCTCTTCGCTGTCAATGTACTTCCAGTCAACGTATCTGGTGTCTGCGACTATGGGCTTCTTGTCCATCAAGACGGTCTCATAGAAGTCCTGCTGCTCTCACGGTGTGAAATCTGGGATCTACAGCAGTTCTTCTCCTCACTGACATATGGGTCGATTGTCTCCATAGCCCGAGACCTCTATCTTTCCTTTCCTTCATATTCTCGGCTTGAGGATGAGCATCATTATGTAGTGGCAGTTTACGTCGAAGTTTCAAAGAAAACTGGTGCTTCATCATCGACACACTGGTGGCACATCATCTTTGTTCTTTTAGGATGCTAGAATGTTCTGTTGTCTTCTTTGGCTTAGCGGCGAGGCTTTCTTTGGAGCTGCCTTGTTGGAGCAGATTGCTTGGGCTTTGAAGTGGCTCCAGCCACGATGGCATCACCCATGAGCTTAGGCTTCTGAGGAGGCTGGGGTGCTTCCTCATCCTCATCTTCTGCTGTTGCATCATCATGCACTAATCTCTTTCTCTTGGAAGTTTTCTTCACTTTGCTTGCAGCTTCTACCAAATTTAGCTTCTTAGCAACAGTGGACTGCTTGACTTTTCTGGTGCCCTTCTTAGTTTGCTGACCTTGAGGCTCTTTGGCAACAACTTTCCTCTTGGGCTTTGAGGTTACCTCTTCCTCAACAACGAAATTAGAATCCTCATCATCTGAGTTCCTCTTCTTTCTGGCTCTGGTGGCTGCAGGAGGCAAACCACTTGGTGTACTCCTCTCACCATCATCTGATGAGCTGCTGGGATCAGGACTAGTGCCTGCCTCTGGAATATCTGCAATGGGTGTCTCGACCTGTTACATCACACCGGCATCGACATGGTGACAACCTTGTGAATAGATAAGGTGTAGGCGAGTAGAAGAGTCATCACAAACTGCTAGAAGATTTTGCAAACAAAATGAGTTCAAATTCTAGTATTAGGTTTTCACAGAAGACATTTGGTCGACCGAGTTTAAAATTCGGTGAATCCAAGTGTTCAAACGAAGCATTCACACCACTTTCGGTTGGACGAAGTGGGTTTCGATCCGCCGAAAACACTAGGGTTTCACAGAATCGTCATTTCGTCACACCGATTTGCACAACTTCGGTTGGACCGAAGGTGCGATCTGTAATGGCCATAGGCCAAATCGGTCATACCGAAAATGTAAAATCGGTCTTACCGAGATGTGTTCGTGAAACCTAACCCTAAAACTTTTACTCGAATCTAGTCCAAACGAACTAATCTAGTGTTAGGAAGATTTCAATCGTGGCAAGATACTAGGCAAACCAAGCGTGCATTGGATCGGAGATGGGAGCACGAGTGGGATCAAACTCACCCTAACTTGGTGGAGTTTTCTCTGGCGCAACAGCGGAGAAGATGTCCGTTGACGGCGACGGAGACTGCTGCGGAGGGCGACAAAGCGGCAACGGAGACGATCCGGAGACCAGGCGGCGGCGGCGGCAAAGGTGTGGCGGCGAAGCGTTTGAAGGAGAAATCAGCGCGCGCCCTCGGAGTATATATACCCTTTCTTGTCGGTGGGACCGAGTTGTAAAACTTGGTGGCACCGAGATGGATAACTCGAGGCGATTATGCACTTGATCACGCCGAAATCACAACTCGGTTTCACCAAGGTGAAAACCTAGATCGATCTAAATGCTTTCGGTTCGACCAAGTTTGAGTGAGTTGGTGCGACCGAAATCACTTAGAAGGTTTTGGAAGTTAGCCCTTGTCGGATCGGTGGCTCGAGTGCTCCTCACTCGGAGGGTCCAAAATGACTTGTTCAAAGTTTGTGATGTAAGCATGAATAGAATTTGAGACAAGAAAGCATAGATAGCTAGGGGAGGTACTTAGGCATTCTTGTCCATCCATTTGGTCAGAAAAATCAAAACAACCAAAACAACAAATGGATGTCCTCGAATGGATAAAATCATGCATCCAACATGCTCACACAATAAGATAGCAAATGAAATATGTGTCAGACATGCACAATCAAAAACTCTAGCAACTATCACACAATTTGTCGATGCCTAGGTCATCTTTATATGAGTATATTGACTTAGGAGTCAAATGAGAACATTTGATCATAGGTCATACTCATCGTTTAAGCACAAGTGGGGTTACCACTTTTACATAAAGCATTAATGTGTTCACATCATTTGAAGATGCTTTATCTCAATTCTTTAGAGCAAAGCTCCCCCTAGATGTGAGAAACCCTTTTAAAGGGTCAAACTAACCTTGGGTTGTCGTAGAAGACTTCATGTAGATGTTGAAGATGTGGATGCTCAATGTTGATGAAGATCATCAAGAGTTGGGAGCAATCCTTTGGATTCGGGCACTTTCAATACCTACATGGGTTAGTCCCACAAGGAACAAACAAGGATATCCATGGACATAGATTGAAGTTCACAATAGATGATGTCCATGAAAGCAATGATTACCTTATCCCTTGACTTACCAACAAGAGGGTTTGTGACTCCATGAACTAGTGCACAATGTGGAAGTTGGTTGCACAAGTTTTGCCAAAATGAATGTGAGTGAAGTATGTTGGCGGAGTCACCCTCAAGAACTCTATAGTTCTTCTTCTTGGGATCCACATCATCTTGATGGGAATCCTTGGGGTTGTAGTTGAGCTTGACGAAGTAGAACTTGGCGTTTCCTTGGGAACCCACTTGACCATGGCTTGAGGTGCTTCAACAAATGCATCAATATCCTCTTGAAGCTTGTCCTTGCCTTTTAGCTTGTGGTCTTGTGGTGGAAGGTCATCTTGAGCTTGTTCCACATTGGAAGAAGTAGGATCATACTTCTCCTTTTGAAGAACAAACTGTGGAGTAGGATATTGACCTTCTTCCCATTCAACACCCTCGGCGTTGAACTTTCGCTCAAAACCAATTCCTTGATTCTTCGGTGCCTTCCTTGCTTGCGAACAATTTCCTCAAAGTTCTTGCTTCGGCAAGGCTCTTGTAGACACCTTTCTCTATAATCCCTTTCAATAAACTATTTTCTTGCTCAAGTGTAACTTGACTTGAAACATTGTTAGTGGAATCAAGAGAACTACTAGAAGCAACAATATTGGATTTAGCATGGTTATTGTTACTACTAGAGAAAGAATTTTTCTTATGCTTGTCATGCTTAGTTTTAATAGGTGGCAAGAAATTAGACAAGAGAAGTCGTTTGGCAAGATATGAAGAACTCTTCTTTCGAAGATCGTCATTGATTGCTTTTAGAAACTCATGTTCTTGCTCTAGAGTGAGCTTCTCGAGCGTAGCTTCTCATGAGATCTTAGGAGCTCTCTATGATCTTCTTGAGTTGTTTCATGAGCTAACTTAAGAGTGTTTAGTTCTTTAGTTAGGCGCTCAATCTCCTTCATAGCATTGTCATTCGACTCTTCTCGACTATAAAGACTACTAGCATGTTCATCATTACTAGGCTCACTAGATTTATCATGTAAGAGCTCATCTTCACCAAGCAAGTCATCCTCATCACTATCAAAGTCAATGAATTCAGGGTGTGATACCTTGGGGCCTTTAGCCATGAAGCATCTTCCAATTCCCTCATTTGGTGAATCAAATAAGTCATAGGAGTTGGAGTTGGAGGACACGAGAGCAAGACCGGCAACACCTTCATCTTGACTGTAGTCGGAGTTGGAGTGATAGCTTCTTTCGGATTGATTGTTGGAGTCGGAGCCGGAGATCCATTCACCTACATGAGCTTGATGTTTTCTTCTTGTCTAGCTCCTTGATGACTTGTCTTTCCTCTCCGAATCCTTGCTTCTCCGAGAGGGTCTTCGTTCCTAACGATCATCTCTACTCCTTCTCTCTTTCCGAGGTGACTCATCTCTTGAGCTTCTTCTTCTTGGAGATTCTTCTCTTCTCTTGTGGGGAGCCGAACACTCATTTGAGTAGTGTCTGGGTCTTCCACAATTGTAGCAGTTTCGATCACGACTAGAAGATCTCTTTTCATCATATGATCTAGACTTTGAGCTTCTCTCTTTGCTTCTACTCTTGTAGAATTTGTTGAAGTTCTTGACCATTAGGCTTATCTCTTCATTGGAGACTAACTTGTCACTTGAGGTTGTGGGAGCATCACTTGTAGCTTTGTAAGCTCCACTTGACTTGTTGTGAAGCTCTTCCTTATCCTTAAGTGTCATCTCATGAGCAACAATTCTCCCAATGACTTCGGTTGGCTTGAGATTCTTGTAGTTTGGCATCATTTGGATCAAAGTGCACACGGTGTCATACTTTCCATC
This sequence comes from Aegilops speltoides, assembly GCA_021437245.1. Taxonomy (NCBI): domain Eukaryota; kingdom Viridiplantae; phylum Streptophyta; class Magnoliopsida; order Poales; family Poaceae; genus Aegilops; species Aegilops speltoides. Next base: position 315,093,143 of record CM038141.1, read on the forward strand.
CAAAGCTCTAAGAATCTTCTTGATGATGAATCGGTCGGTCATTTCTTCGCTTACTAAGCCGGCAATCTCATTTGTGATGAGAGCAAGCCTAGAGTACATTTTAGCGACTCCTTCACCTTCCTTCATCTTGAACTTGTCAAGTTGACCTTGAAGAACATCTAGCTTTGATTCCTTCACGGACTCGGTACCTTCGTGCATTTCGACCAAAGTATCCCAAATCTCTTTTGCATTCTCAAGATGGCTGATTTTGTTGAACTCCTCGGGACACAAGGCATTAAAGAGAATGTCACAAGCTTGAGCATTGTTTTGCAACATCCGCAATTCTTCCGTTGTAGCCGCGATCCGAACTTTTCCTTCCTCGAAGAATTCACCTTGCATACCAACACAAATAATGCCCCATGCGGCTGGGTTATGGCCAAGAATATGCATTTTCATTTTATGCTTCCAACTAGCAAAATTTGTACCATCAAAGTAAGGACCTCTCTGAAAATTACCCTCACTAGATGCCATACTCTCCTAGGTTGTGAAACCAAGCTTATGGAGTCAATGCAATGGAAACCAATACAATGGAGACCAAAGCTCGATACCACTTGTAGGATCGAAAGTATGTCTAGAGGGGGTGATTAGACTACTTGACAATATAAAAATTATGCCTTTTGACAAAGACAAGTTTTGGCAGATTCACGATTATGATCAAGTCAAGCATCACCCTACACATGCAATTCTAGAGTATAGGCAGCGGAAAGTAAATTGCACATGTAGTAAAGAGAGGTGGAGAAGAGCAAACGCAATTTTGGAGACGCGGTGATTTTTCTCGTGGTTCCGATAGGTGGTGCTATCGTACTTCCACGTTGATGGAGACTTCAACCCACGGAGGGTAATGGCTGCGAGAGTCCATGGAGGGCTCCACCCACGAAGGGTCCACGAAGAGGCAACCTTGTCTATGCCATCATGGCTCACGCCCACGAGGGCTAGCCTTACTGGGGTAGATCTTCACGAAGTAGGCGATCTCCTTGCCCTTACAAACTTCTTGGTTCAACTCCACATCTTGACGGAGGCTCCCAAGTGACACCTAACCAATCTAGGAGGCACCACCCTCCAAAAGGTAATAGATGGTGTTGATGATGATGAACTCCTTGCTCTTGTGCTTCAAATGATAATCTCCCCAACACTCAACTCTCCTCACCGATTTGGCTGTGGTGGAAGAAAGGATTGAGTGGAAAGCAACTTGGGAAGGCTAGAGATCAAGCTTCATATGGTGGGAGTGGAGCAACTTGATCTCAACACAAGGGTAGGTAGTTCTCTTCTCGAAATGTAAGGTAGGAGTGGTAGTACTTTCGATGGCTCTCTCCACGAATGAAGAGGGGTGGAGGGTATTTATAGCCTCCACACAAAATCCAACCGTTACACACATTTGACCAATCTCGGTGGGACCGAAGTCGACAACTCGGTGAGACCGAAAGTTCAAATCATGTGAGCGTTGGGATTTTCGTGGGACCGAAAATACAAACTCGGTTAGTCCGATTCATGCAAAGACAAGAGCTTGCCAATCTCGGTGGGACCGACTTCATCATCTCGGTGACACCGATTTGATGACGAAGGTTCTGAAGCTTGGCAACTCAAGTTTGGTGAGACCGAGTTCGAATCGGAAAATCCGAGATTTCTAGGGTTTGGCTTTGTGGATGAGGTGGTTCATCTTGGTGTGGTGAGTTTGGAATATCGGTGGGACCGAGATTACTTATGAGTGTATATGGCGGTGAGAGTTCTTGATAGTTTAGGAGATGTATCACTAAGCACTTTGAGCAACCGGATCATCATCATAACCTCATCCTTTTAATAGTATTGGCTTTCCTATGGACTCAATGTGATCTTGGATCACTAAACCAAAAATGGAGTCTTGAGCTTTTGCCAATGCTTGCCTTAGCATTTTGAGGGTCCACTTCTTGAGTCCTTGCCATACCCATATCACTGAACTTTCGAAATGATTCTCAAGTAACTATTAGTTCAATGATATATATGTTGTTATTAATTACCAAAACCACCCGGGGATTAGTTGCACTTTCAGCAGCCCTGTCAAACGGGCATCCGCTGGGTCTTCTGGAAGGGGAGCCAGACAGTTAACCTGTCCGGACGTCTTCTGCCAGGCCTGTTAAAGGTAATGGGAGTTTAAATCCCACATAGAGTCAAACTATGGAAAGCAAGTGTCCCGTAAAGGATAATATAGCTTACCTCGCCAGCCTGACGCTGCGAGCTGAATCCGCGATCTTGATGGCGGATCGGAGTCTCGGCGCCCTTGAACAGCACCCTCCAGGCCTCTTCGTACGTAGTGTCGAAGAGCCTGCTCAAGGTCTGGTGCTGTGCCGGATCGAACTCCCACAAGTTGAAGTCCCGCTGTTGGCACGGGAAAATCCGGCGGATGAGCATGACCTGGACTACATTGACAAGCTTGAGCTTCTTGTTCACCAGGGTTTGGAGACAGGATTGGAGTCCGGTCAGCTCCTCCGAATCGCCCCATGACAGGCCCTTCTCTTTCCAGGAGGTGAGTCATGTGGGGATGCCATATCTGAATTAGGGGGCCGCTGCCAATTCAGGGTCACGTGACTCAGTGACATAGAACCACCCCGATTGCCACCCTTTGATGGTTTTCACGAAGGCGCCCTCGAGCCAGGTGACGTTGGGCATCTTGCCGACCATGGCGCCTCCGCACTCCACTTGGCGGCCACCCACTACCTTCGGCTTGACATTAAAAGTCTTTAGCCATAAGCCGAAGTGGGGCTGGATGCAGAGGAAAGCCTCGCACACGATGATAAACTCCGAGATGTTGAGGATAAAATTCGGGGCCAGATCATGGAAATCCAGGCCATAGTAGAACATGAGCCCCCGGACAAATGGGTGGAGTGGGAAGCCCAGTCCACGGAGGAAATGGGGAAGGAACACCACCCTCTCATGGGGCCTGGGAGTGGGGATGAGCTGCCCCTCATCGGGGAGTCGGTGCGCGATATCGCTGGACAAGTATCCGGCCTTGCGCAGCCTCTTGATGTGCCCCTCCGTGACGGAGGAGGCCATCCACTTGCCTCCCGGTCCGGACATGGTTGGAGAAGGTTGAGGTGAGATGTGTGGACTTGGGCGCTGGAGCTCTAGTGCACGGAGATGGATAAGCAAAGGAGGAAGAAGGCATAGGTGAAAAGGTGGATTCTTATCCCCTTATATATGAGCGGACGAAACTATGCGTCCCCACCGGCCTAGTAAAACTCACTTATCTCCCAAGCGCCGCAATCAATGCCGCGGTTGGGTTACCCACGCCCGTATTGATGAGAATCCCGGAATAAGGGGACACAATCTCTGCTTTGACAGGACGTGCCAAGGAAACCGCTTCGCTAAATGCGCTGAGGTGGAACAATAAAAACGATTCGAGTAAAGGCTTGGCCATGGTGTGACGTCATGCCACGAAATACGTCAGCAGATTGAACTTGTGTAAATATTATTCTCTCTACGGTGGTATGTGGAATTTATTTTGCAGAGCCGGACACTATCCTGCTGTTCAAAATCGTCTATGAATTAAGGAACCCGCCTTGCAATGCCGAAGACAATATCGCGCCGGACTAAATGCGTCATTGAAGCTGGTTGAGGGCTCTTGAGGAGTCTGGACTAGGGGGTGTCCGGATAGCCGAACTATAACCATCGGCCGGACTCCAAGACTATGAAGATACAAGATTGAAGACTTCGTCCCATGTCCGTATGGGACTTTCCTTGGCGTGGAAGGCAAGCTTGGCGATACGGATATGTAGATCTCCTACCATTGTAACCGACTCTGTATAACCCTAGCCCTCTCCGGTGTCTATATAAACCGGAGGGTTTTAGTCCGTAGGACGGGCAACAATCATACCATAGGCTAGCTTCTAGGGTTTGGCCTCCTTGATCTCGTGGTAGATCTACTCTTATACTACCCATATCATCAATATTAATCAAGCAGGAGTAGGGTTTTACCTCCACCGAGAGGGCCCGAACCTGGGTAAAAACATCGTGTCCCCTGTCTCCTGTTACCATCCGCCTAGACGCACAGTTCGGGACCCCCTACCCGAGATCCGTCGGTTTTGACACCGACAGGCACTAACCTGTCTAGGGGTGCTATGAAAGAATTTTGTCAACAAGAGCATAGATGTCTCGTCAGTGGCTCAGCCCAAGTCTAATGGTCAAGTTGAAAGGGCCAATCAAAGAAATCTTGAGAGGTATAATACCCCGGCTTATGGTTCCTTTGCAGAGGACGCCGGGTTGTTGGGTTGAGGAGTTACCCTCAGTGCTTTGGAGCATCAATACTACCCCCCAACAGATCCATGGGTTATACGCCTTTCTTCATGGTTTACGGAGCAGAGGCGGTTCTCCCTAGTGACATCTGTCACGACTCGCCCTGTGTGGCGGCTTATGTTGAAGCTGACAATGAAAAAGCACTTCAAGATGCTCTTGATTTGTTGGATGAAGAACGTGACCTTGCGGCAGCTTGTTTAGCCATATACCAATAAGATCTGCTCTGGTATCATAGCCGTCGGGTTCAGACCCGGACCTTTCAAGAAGGTGACTTGGTGCTCCGGCTCATCCAGGATCGGACAGATATGCACAATTATCCCCACCTTGGGAAGGGACCTTTGTGGTCAGCAAAAACTTGAACAATGGATCATACTACCTCATTGATGTTAGAGACCACAAGGACTCACGCACATCAAAGGAGGATACCTGCCGGCGTTGGAACATTTCTCATCTTTGGCCTTATTACACCTGAGCCATTGGCTCTTGTGTTGTACATATTTTTCATCCTTGTATATATTATGATCAAGTATATAAAGCCGCATCCCTGATAATTCAGGGCCTCTGTCATTTCATTTCTAAGTATCTGAGTCTTTATTATCAATTCATAAGATCACTTGGGGGCTTCCTGCTCATCGAGCATAGCTATGACTACCCTTTTGATCTGGCTTGTACACCTTGTTAAAAATTACTTGGGGCCTTCCTACTCATTGAGCACAGCTATGACTACCCTATTGATCCGGCTTATATGCCTTGTTGCAAATTCTTGGGGGCTTATTTCCCAAGTTAAAGGTTTCCAAAGAGAGCTTGTGGAAATACACAGTTCAAACGTACTTATCCCGCCTTGAAGGCTCAATGTATGTCACTTGGGGGGCTCCCTGATCAATGAACATAGCTTTTGTTAACACTTTTTGATTGGCTAGTATGCCAGGTGTAAACCACCAAAATTCTAGTTATCCTGCCTTGTTTGTCAGCCACTCCGCCCAGGTAATCCTGGAATGACCCTTCGTACTGATGACAAGTCAATCTTATAAAGACCCTGAACTTGTCTAAAGTTAAAATGGCGGTTGTTCATGTGAGGCCCGGCTTATAGGTTTCAATGAAGGATTAACCTAGTGGTTGTGCGGCCCATGAACAACACTTGATATTGAGGCTTGGCAGCCTATGAAAGCCTTGTTTTTCTGATCTATTATTTTTTCTAAACATTGTTTTAAATTGATATTTTTGTACCATATTGACATATGGTTTGAACAATTTAGGACATGTAGCATTAATCATATCGCTCATATTTGAGCATATCTGAGGTTTTGATGACCCGCTCTGGCTTTGACGATAAGTCGCCAATATACTTGATTACACACTTGGAGTTATATGCTCTAAGCCATGGAACTATCATCCTCATTGGATATGGTGATGTAAGCCGACAGTATGAACCAATTTCATAGGTATGTTTTACTTGTTATATATGAATTGGCGAGGTTTTGATAACCTGCCCTGATTATAAGACTTTTAAAGTCATCAGAGCATGTTGTGTTGAGCAATATAACCAGCCCTGGGGCAAACCGCCAAGGCACATGTTATTTATTTGTGCACATGCAGGCAACACAACATTATTTGTTATGACTCGTGTGATGAATCAATATAATGAAGCATGAATTGTGGATCTTCATACATCAAAACGACGGTTTAACATGTTCAAAGCATCAAAACAGGCACGATGGCATGGCAAATAATTGTTTTTAGCTAGCCTATTACAAGGATGACATGCAGCCCAATTGATTAAGTGTTTTTGAGGCAAAAAGTATCATCATGGAGTCGATAAACCGCTGCTGGGGATCAGCTGCCCTGGTCTGGGCGTGTTGATGACTCCGGATCATCTTGCACCGGTTCATCTTCTTCTTCCTCACCCATTGGCTGGAAGTCAGATGTAGCCCAGTTGATCCCGGTCAAAGCTCTGAAGACAGCCTCATCATCTATAAGGCTTGATGGGTCAATATCAGGGGTGAAGGTACGTTTACGTGTTGGCGGGATAAGGTCTGTGGCATCATGAACCGGCGGTGGCACTCTTTAGTTCTCCTTGGTATAAGCCACCTGGTATTTGTACAAGTCTGTCTCCTCCGCTAGCTCGCTTGCCAAAGGGCACATTTCTTTTACGCACTTGGTAAAATTTGTTGCTTCAAAGGGAGACCCGTCTTCTTTGAGCCTTGGGCAACTGCTGGCTAATTCCTCTGGGTCAAGCTCTGCTTACCATGCTTTGGCCCGGCTTAGTGCGGTGATGGCACCGGCTCGAGCAGCTGATAGCTTTAGCTCTTCAAATCTTTGTGGCAGCACGGAATTTTTTTTCCAACACTTCCTTGATAAGAGAAGGTGGTTACTTCTTATGAGAGGCAGAAGAGATAACCCTTTATGCGCTAGTGTACAATTGTTCCACCAGGGTATATGCAGCCTTCAGCTTGACGCGCATGTCTTGACCCAGCTTGGAACTTCTGGAGCCTACATTGGGAAAGATATTAATGAACTGGCTCATGATTGTTAAACATTGGTGTTAAAAGCTTAAGGTGCAATGTTGCTTACCAAAGATGGTGGCTTTCATGCTATTGATTTGATGCTTTAAGCCAGATAACTCGTCAGTCACCGGCTTAAGAGCAGCCTCAGCATCTTCTGCTCTCTTTAACAGCGCTGCCTTTTCAGTATCCTAGCCGGCTCTTTCAGCACTGAAATCCTTCTTCAGCTTTTCAGTGTTTTCCAAAGCAGTTTTCAATTCTGATTTGGCCTTGGAAGTTTCATATTGTTGGGACTTGATGTTCTGCTACAGGTCAATAACTTGAGATTCTTTCATATTTAGCTCAGCTTGCAATGAACAGAGACAAGCAATGTTATGATCTTCTTCTTGGAAGTCCCAAGCATAATACAAGTATTTTACTTGGCACTCAGGGGCTAATGCACGTTGCTCTTTTAAGGCAAATCTTTAAGTCCCAGCTTAGCTATGCAGCTTAAGCCGGCCCTCGGGGGCTACATGTTTGGATTTGTTCCTAAAAATGATGATAAGTCCCAGCTTAGCTACGCATCTTAAGCCGGCCCTTGGGGGCTATATGTGTGAATTTTAGCAACTCGATTTTGAAGTCCAGGCTTAAATTATTAAGCCAGCCCTTGGGGGCTACATGTTATGATTCAGAAGTGGCAAATTGTAGTGGTATAACTACAAGGTCAAAAAGATTATCTAAGTCTACAGTATATATAATTCTTCCATATTCAGTAGACTTGGCGGTTGATTGATATAAACTTATATATGAGAAGGTCTTTTTAATGCTTGCCTCAAAGCGTTCCTTCATGAGATTCACTAAGCCGGCTTCGAAGTCATGGCTAGTGTGAAGGCATTTTAAGTAACCCGCGTGAATCTCCTGGGCATTGAATTGAGCATAACTCTCCAAGTCCAATTTCTGCTTGCCATTTTCAGCAGCCGAAAATTCTTCCTTGGTGATATGTTTGGCCAGCACTGTGGGATTCCCTGGTTCATTGTACCTAGTATGTTGACCACAACATCATCAACCTCTTCAGCGGGCTTGGCAGGGCTTGGCGGCTTAGCACCTAATGCATCAATAGTCATGGGGTCCGTAGAAGCCTCTGGGGTTTCTGGTGGCGGCTCATCAGCAGGGTTTTCAAGATTCTGAAATGAAGCTTCAGAATCGGGCATTTGCTATCCCGGCTCATGCTCTTTGGGGTCCTCAACCGACTTATTTATTTTAGCCTTCTTGCTTGGCTTGGCCATTCCACTGACAAAGGAAAAAGGAAGAGATCAATATATATATATATATATATAAAGTCAAGACAATAAAGGCAAGAATTGTTACCCAGGGGCAATGTTGAAAGCCGGAATATGAGTCCCCGTTGAGTTGCCAGAAGAAGAATTTGAAGTGCCCTGATAGTTTGAATCAGAAGGGTTAAGGGGTTGACGGACGAGACCTGCCTTTGGAAAAGCTAAATCGGAATGTTGTGAAACCTCTGCTCTGCGTTTGTGAGGAGACGGCGTGTTGGGTAAGCCGGAGGAGAGAATCCCACCGCTGCTGTTCCGGGTCATGCGGCGAACCTCATGCTGCTACTTCTTCAAAAGAAAGTTGGGATCCAAGTAAGCCAAGGGGTGAGAAAACCTTACTTCCCGGCTCGCTTGTCAAGTTTCCTGTCTCGGCAGAGGTTCTGAGTCAGAGGAAAGGATACTTACCTCTTCACCATCAGCGTTGCTGGCTTCCGCTTCGTCGTGATGGTAATCAGTGTCAATACGATGATTAAAAATGAGCCAAGGGAGTCAAGTTCTACCTCCGACTCAGAGTCATCCAAAGCAAGTTGCTCTGCGAGGTTGGTCTTCTTTTTGGCAGGCTTCTTGACAGCCTTGCTCTTTGCCTTGCCTTTTTGGCCGGCTTATCCTGGAGTTTCTTCTTCCAAAATGAGGAGTCAGCATGCAGAAATTCAAAGTAAGAATGAGAAAGCAGATTGACAGATAATGAATAAATGGGAAAATTGTTTAAAGTACTTACATCTGGAGCTTTGTTCTTCGTATAAAAATGAGCTAAACCGATCTTGCAGCAATCCTTCCAACTCTCAATGAGCAAAGACTTGGTCATTGTATTGATTGCATCATCATTCATTTCAATTTGACAGTGGCGTTGGGGGTCTTTCACGCTACCAGCATATTCACACATTAAGCCGGGTCGGCGGCTTAAGGGTAGGATCCTCCATGCGACCCAGCATAGGACCAGATCGATTCCAGTTAAGCCATTGGCCATTAAGGGTCTAATCTTTGAAAAAATGGGCATATATTTGGCCCGTGCTTCTGTGCTGATCCGCTCTGGGAGATGGTGTCTGTTGCTGAGTCGGCTTTTGCGGAAACCCGATAGAGGGTTTTCATCAGATGGGGATGTAACTTGACAATAAAACCATGTTTGGTTCCAGTCCTTACGATGACTGGGAAGTGTGGCAGCAGGGAAGGTGGCTTCTTTCCGCCTCTAAATGGAAATAACGCCTAGTTCTAAGCTAGGCTCATCGGTGAATTCTATCTGCCGGTTTAAATAATAAAATCCCCGGAACAATTCTATAGTGGGTTCTTGTTGAACGTACACCTCGCTGAACACTTGAAAGTTACAGATGTTCGAAAAAGAGTTGGGCCCGATGTCTTGATGATGGAGATTGAAGAAGTGCAACACGTCACGGAAGAATCTTGAGCCGGGTGGTGTGAATCCATGAAGCATGTGATCAGTGAAAACAACAACTTCGCCCTCCTTTGGGGCGGTATGGCTTCGTCTCCAGGAACCCTCAAGTGGATATCTTCTTTAGGTGCTAAGACGCCCACTTTGACGTGGTCGATCAGAGCTTCCTCCATGACAGTGGAGACAACCCAGTTGCATGAAGTAACAGTTTTGGTCATTTTCGTTGAGAAAAGGCCTAGAAAGAAAAGTGTTGTCGGGTTAAGAATATTATGTTAAACCGGAAAGTGATTTAAGGGCAAGTATGCAAAGCAAGATTAGTCGGTACACAAGAAGAATAAGTGTTATAAAGATTGCCATGGTTAAACCGGCGTGGAATGGCCGGGTTACGTTAGAATATTATATAGGCGGTTTAAAAGTACTCAAAGCTAAACCGACAACTATTTGGTGAGCTACAGGTTGTCATTTAAGCCTCCATGAGGGGCTAATGCCTACAGATCTAGAGAGGAGTTGAATTTTGCTAAGTCTTAAGTAAACAGGTTCCACAGATTGGTTCTATGATTTTGGATTGTAACATCCCAAATTTTCAATTTGGAATGTTATACATAGATCATCATTGCATATCATATTTTATTGCATTTTGCCTTGATCCTAGAAATTCTACGCAACTCAAGGACCCACGGAGAGAGTTGGGGATTTCGTTATTTTCATATTTGAGTTTTCTCAAATTTTGAAAATAGGATCATTTGATTTTATTTATTTTATCTTCAATTATTTCAATTATAAAAATATGAGAGAGGGAATAAAATGACTTTCCCAAAATAAAGAAATAATGAGGATTTAATAAAAAATCAAATAAGTTTTATTTTGGTGTTTTTGCTATTTTATTTGAATTTAGGAAAAGTTGCACGATTTTCAAAAATGCATTTTAGGACCAAAATGTTCATCTTGTTCTAAATATTTTATTTGGACGATGAAAATTTATTTTTGGTATTTTTAGATATTTATTTATTTTTCTAGATTTTTTTCAGCTCGACGTAAATATTTTAAAAAAAAAACTCCCAGCCTTGGTGGGTCAAGCCAATGAGCCAGCAGCCCCCTTTGCGCCGCCTTCCTCCCGCCGCACACAGACTCGGCTCGGACTCCGCCTCCCCGCCGCCGCTTGCCCCTCCCAAGCCGCCCGACCCTCCCTTTAAATACCCACCCGGGGCCCCACAGAGCCCGAGCAGCCGCCGCCGCCAAGACCCCATTGGGCCGGCCGCCCGCCGCCTCATGTCGCCGTTGCCATCGCTGCTGACTACGCCGTGCCGCGACCACCCACCCACCCCCCAGCCGCCGCCCCGCCGACCCAGAGCCGCCCCACCCCGCCGGAGGACCTCGCCGGAGGTACCACCCGAACCGTCGCCGACGCCGTTTTTTTTAGAAAAACCACTTCGTTTTTTAAGAAAACCCTAGATTTTTTTTATTTTTATTTTATTAGATCGGGTTTTCTCGGTTTATTTAGTTAGCGAGTGTTCGCTCGTTCGTTCGTTTTAACGGACGTATCCGTCGTTTAGATCCAGATAACGAACGTTCGTTCGTTAATCTGTTCATCGTTTTTCTTTTTTCGGATTTATTCCGCGATTTTTCTGATCGCGATTTCTGATCCGATTTTCGTTTTAGTTTATATTTTCGCTCGTTTATCGGAATCAGGCGATTCAAGCGCCTAGAGTTTCGTCTCGAAACCCTCTTTCTGAATAATCCACTCAAACTAGTTTTTGCTTCTGTAAAATTTGACTTAGGTCCAGATTAGTAAATGAACCTTGTTTCTTTCGCCGTTTGAGTTTTGTTTCTTCGCTTGATTTGAATCTTTTTGCTAACCGGAGTTCTTAAGTTGAACTTTCTAGTTAGATATCTTATTTGAGTTTTACCCGTGTATTAGTTGAGTACTCATTGTATGCTTGTTGCTTGTTTGTTTGCGATAGAGTACCCGGATTGCGCCGCTTGCTACTTCGAATCCCTAGGTTTCGCGGATCATCAGCAAGGCAAGTAACACTTTGATCATATCTCCTTACTACCCAGTTTTTATTGCATTAGATCAATCCTCAAACAATTGCATGATTAGGATCTGATTAATATGTGGGTTTTGGGAAGTAGATGAGGTAGTACCTATTACCTGTTTTATATCAAACCCTTGGGAGTTACTTCTACGTTTGCTTTTTATGCCATGCTATGCTAGTAGACGTGGATTGGGTGAGTGAATTTCCATGACAGATGTGAGATTGTTAATTAATGGTTTATTTAAGGTGGCAACTTTAATACACATCTGGGTGGATTGAGGTACCTGGGTATTCCAGGATTGCCTGTTTGTTTTTGGACCGCCACCCAGGCTCAAAGGGATCATAAGATTATTCATGCTAGAAACTTCCATGTGCAGTCACATGCTATTATGGGCTCTAGCATAGTTGACTAAGTCGTGTGAACTCTTACAGTGGTAGACTAGCAGATGTAGGGTAAAGTAGGTGTACAGGTCTACCCATCGTAAGGTCCTAGCGCTTCTGAAAGACTATGTCTCGGTCATCCGTTTCTCAAACACCCTGTAGTGCGAGAAAACCAACGGAGGAGATCGAGTCGTGTGGGGAAAAGTGTGCAAACCTCTGCAGAGTGTATAAACTAATCATGATTAGCCGTGTCCCCGGTTATGGACGTTTTGAGTATCTAGTACTTGGATTATCATGTGAATCTCATCATGTTACTTTAATTAATATTGTTGGGTTTGTTTAATGATGACGTTACTTAATTGGGATTGAGAATGTTGTCAACCATTCTCAATGTTTAACAACCACCTTGATAGTTAAATAAATTATTTCCTTTGTAGTAGGGAAAAACTGGCTTTATGCAAAAACTGTAACCATAGAGCTTTCCACCAAGCCATATATGCATGTAGTATAGCTTTATTCTTTCATTACTCTCTATGTGTTACTTTGCCAGCATATTCCATGTGCTGACCCGTTTTCGGGCTGCAACGTTCATGTTGCAGACTTTTCAGACGACGAGTAAGATGATTTAGGATCGTGGTTCTATACTCAATAATGCCATTGGAGTTGATGGAGTCACTTATCTTCCAAGCCTTCCACTGTTATCGCTATAAGATGGCCTTAAGCCATATTTATGTAATAAGTTCTCTTCGGAGACATTCGATGTAATAAGTGTGTGATTGCTACTCTGTTATAAATCCTTCAAGTACTGTGCGTGTCAGCATTACTGATCCAGGGATGACACTAATGCACAGAGATCAGACTGTTTGACGTCTGGTCGCTACATGGATCTACAACAATTTGAAAATGAAAAATAAAGCTTAACCTAGTTACAGCGGCCGAAGAACGCGCAAGTTGGCAGTTGCGTTTCAGCAGATGGAACACATCTATGTTTTGAGATAAGGGCTAAAACTACTGCCGCACTAGTTTTATACTACGGTTGGATTAAACAAGTCATTGGTAAGGGGATGCTGGGGAGGTTGTTGATTAACACCGAAGAACTCTGATGAATGGAGGAAACCCTACTACAGATCTAAGATGAAGCAGAAAAGGTACATGTCGGTGCTGATGAACATCGGAGGAGCTTCGCGGTTTCTAGACACGATCAGGGTGATGCAGCGGTCAGAGTTGAGGATGCTAGAAACGACGGCGGCGGAGCTCGGGCTGTGTTGGACGATACGAGGATGAAGAGGAAGACATGTGAAAGCACAAGTGCTCCCTGGGTGATTTTGGTAATTAATGTCAACATATCTCTTGTTGGACTAATACTTCTATCTAGTATGTTTCAGATGAGTTCAATTGTGGAGTGGTAGGAAAAGAGGATGTGGAACCCCTTCAAGATGCTAAGGACACATATTGGCAAAAGCTCAAGACTCTACATTTTCATTTTAGTGATCCAAGATCACATAGAGTCCATAGGAAAGCCAATACTATTAAAAGGGGATGAGGTGTTGCTTAATTGCTTGCTTGCTCAAAGTGCTTAGTGATATGCTTCAAAGCCCTCAACCACTTTCTCATTTCCACATATGTCCTAAATCCAAAGTCAAACTCGGCCCCACCGATTTGATTCATCCGGCGCCACCAAGTTCACTTGACATAGCCACTGCCAGAAACCCTAATCAGTTTGGTCTCACCGGTGGGATCTCGGTTTCACCGAGATGGCCCTGCAAACTCCCTGTTACCTATTGCAGATATTTCGGTCTCACCGAGATATGCAATCGGTCCCACCGAGTTTGCTTGACCAAGTCTCTGTTTGCTTATTGTTGAAATTGGTATCACCGAGTTCGTGCAATCGGTCTCACCGAGATGAGGTTTTGCCCTAACTCTAGCACATCGGTCCCACCAAGTTGACCTTGTCGGTCCCACCGAAAACTCTAACGTTCACATTTTGAACTAGATCGGTCTGATCGAGTGTCACTATTCGGTCCCACCGAGTTTGGTAAATTGTGTGTAACTGTTAGATTGTGTGTGGAGGCTATCACTACAAAAAAAGACACATCCGTGACATTTTGGGCCGAACAATTTTTTTCTGTCATACATATGACACTTCTATGACGATAATTGTGACAAAACCCGGTATCATCATAGATGTGGTGGGCTCCTACTTCTATGACAAAAAATCATGGCAGAAAATGGGCTTTTCGTCCTGGGCGGGCCGGAGACGCAGCTGCATGACATTCTTTGGGCCGTCCATGACGGAAAAAAACCGTGGTAGAAGTGAGGGCGAGGAAAATTTCGGGGAGTTCCCGGTTACGGTGGGCGGTCGGGGGCCGAGCGATGAGCATTTCTCTCGTACACGTACGCACATGTGTGCGAGGCGTTGGCTCTAACTGAACCCGAGAGAGGCATTGGGCTCAAATCGAACCGAAAGCGACAGACCGCAGCTACGCATTACATTAAACCCGAGCGATCGATCGATGGTGTTGGCGAACCCGATCGGCGATTCGCCGCTACTCCCGCTAACTAAAGCCGATTGATCTTTGCTCTCTGGATGAATAGTGGCGTTGCGGGGGTGGATGAAAAGTGGCGGTGGGGCTGGATCACGGGACCCGTGGCGTTGCCTCTGGATGAGCAGGGCGACCCGTGGAGGGCTGGATGAGCGATGAGCGGTGGAGGGTGTCCGTGGAGGGTGGTTGAGCGATGGCCGGTGGAGTAGCGCGCGGTGGAGGCTGGATGAACAGGAGCCCATGGAGGCTGGAGGAGGTCGACGGTGGAGATGAACAGTATCCCGTGCAGTCCCGTTTTGTGGTACGCCACACCCGACCCGATGAACAGGACCATCATTTCGACTGTAGTGCTCCAACACAAGTCTGTTTCGTCCGTTTTGCGGTACGCCACACCCCTCCCAATCAATAGGACCCCCGTTTCGATCGTAGGAGGTCCATTTCCTCCATTTTGCGGTACGCCACACCCCTCCCGATCAACATGACCCCTGTTTCGACCTTAGGAGGTCCGTTTCTTCCGTTTTGCGTTACGCCAGACCCCTCCCGATGAACAGGATCCCGTTTTGAACGTGGCCGGTCGAACACAAGGTCGTTTCCTCCGTTCTGCGTATGCCAGACCTCGTTTCCATCGCATGTTCCGTCCAAGCCAGTTGGCTCCCACGCGTTTCGTTGCCTCCCGATAAACACGACGCATTCCGTTGCCTCCCCATGAACACAACGCATTCCGTTGCCTCCCCATGAACATGACGACGATGCTATTTCTCCGTTCCGACCCAACCATGTACGAGCCCGGCGTGCGTATGCACAGTAGGCATTCGAGACCCGCCGTATGTACACATACGTGGCCGTATTTTCTTTCTTGCTGCGGCGCCATGCGTGCGTGTACATGCTACGTGCACGCCTCTACTACGACACGTACGCGCCTCTACTACGACATGTGCGTGCCTCTACATCGACCAGTAAATATGTACGTACACGTTCGTGACCAGAATGACAATGCTACGTACGCTTCAACCAGGTGGGTCCCGGTATCGGGCACTTCCTTGCATGCGAAGATGTAGCTGGTGGGTCCCAGCAGTCAGGGGGTGAATCTTTTTTTGCGGACGCACTTCCTTGCGTGCGAAGGTGTAGCTGGTGGGTCCTAGCGATCGGGAAGCGTTTTTCGCGAAATATGGTGGCCCGTCCGGTGGGTCCCTATTTGTCGGTGGAGAATCATTATTTTCCGCGTAATAAGGAGGCACTTTGTTCTTTGCGGTCGTGGACCCGGTATCCGCCTCTCCACGTCTGATCCACGTCCGATGGAAGTCGTTCCTTGACCACGTTGACCACGCCGCGCCGAGAGCGCAGGCGGTGGGCGATGGCGAGCCTAGGAAGGGACGACGGGAGCCGGGAAAACAGCGGTGGAAGCCAGCGGAGAGGAGTCTGAGGGTTCTTGGTTCGGCTGCGGTGTGAGGCTGCCGTCGCCGCAGGAACTGGCCAGCCAGTGGGAGTAGTAGGGCGGTGAGGCCTCCAGCAGCCTGGTAGCCACGGAGGTAGGAGCATGCGACATGACCGGCGCTGCTTTGGTAATTTGGAGCAAGAAGACCAGAGGTTGAAGAAGCACTACGGTCGTTGGATGGACATCGTCACGTCCTTTGGAGCTAGAATCGTTTATATTGACTAAGTTGGCAAATCCGTCCGTCCCGTCAACTTAGTAGGCCCTAAGTCACCTCCACCAAGGTGGGTCCCAGCTAGGGGGTATTCATTTTTGTGCGTAATAAGGAGGCACTTCCGGTGGGTCGGTGACAATGGGGAATGTTTTTTTCGTGAAATCGGTGGCCCGTCCGGTGGGTCCCAGCGATCGTGGGCAAGCGTTTTTTGTGAAATATGGTGGCCCGTCCGGTGGGTCCTCGATGTCGGTGGAGGAATAATTATTTTCAGCGTAATAAGGAGGCATTTCCTTGCGGCTGCCGTGGACCCCACCGCCACCTCTCCACGTACAATATTCTTCCGATGGAATTGATCGTTGACCATATTGACCACGCGCCGAGAGCACCACGGCGGTGGACGACGGCGAGCCTAGGAAGGGATGACACGGAGGCGGGAAGGCGGCGATGGATGCCCACGCGAGAAAATCGAGGTTCATTGGTTGGTGCACCGTCGCCGCAGAATAACAGGGGTGTGGGTGAGTGGAGTGGAGGGATGGCACGGCGAAGTGGGAGTAGTATGGGGTGGTGAGGCCTTCACGGCAGCCTGACCCGCCATGGAGGCGGAGGAAGCGGCATGACCGGCGCTGCTTTGGGCGGCTGGAGCAAGAAGACCAGAGGTTGAAGAAGCACTACGGCCGTTGGATGGACATCGTACGGTCAGTCGAGCTAGAATCGTGCATATTGACTAAATTGACAAAGCCCTTCGTCCCTGTCAACTTAGTAGGCCCACTATACTGGGTCCCAGCTAGCAGGGGGAGTATTCATTTTTTTTGTGCGTAATAAGGAGGCACTTCCTTGCATGCGAAGATATAGCTGGTGGGTCCGAGCTGTCAACGGCGGTAACGTTTTTTTCGCGAAATACAGAGGCCCTTTCGGTGGGTCCCAGATGCCAGGTGGAGGAATCATTATTTTGCGCGTAATAAGGAGGCATTTCCTTGCGTGCGGCCGTGGACCCAGATGTCAGCCTCTCCACGTACAGTCCACTTCATATGCATGTCGGTCGTTGACCACGTTGACCATGCCACGCCGAGAGCACCAGAGCGGTGGACGACAGCGAGGCCTAGGAAGGGAATGGCATGGAGCCTGGGAAGACTCGGCAGTTGTTTCCACGTGGAGAGGATACTGTTGTCACGAGGTTTCTTGATTCGTCTGCCGTCACGGAGAATAACAGCAGTGTGGGACTGTGGGTGAGTAGAGGATGGCTAGGCCGATGGGAATACGGTGGGGCGGTGAGGCTGCTGCTGGCAAAGACAGCCGGCCGTGGGAAGGAGGGAGCGAGCAGTCCCGCCGGTGCTTGTTTGGCGGTGGAGCACGAAGAGCAGAGATTGAAGAAAGACGACGGCCGTTGGATGGACATCCAACGATCCTTTGCTGTCGTCAACCTTTTTTAGGAAAGCCTCAAATCATGGAAAAAAAGCATATAGGCCATCTACCATTATTTCAAATAATTTACAGCCCATTTGCTAATTCTTACGGGTTTTTAGGATCCCATATTCTTTTGTTAGCATTACAGCCCATATTGTGGCCACGGTTAAAAAATTATACGAAATTTTGCATATGTCGGTGCGGTCTGAACTGTTTTTAATCCCGAAATTTCGAGTCACATTCAGACTGATTTAAAAAATAAATGTATGTCAATATAAAATCCAATAAATTGTCCATGCATAAAAATCAATGCAATTTAAAATCTCGAAATGAAAAAAAAGATATTTGAAACTAATTGCCAGTTGGATGTGTTTTAAAAATGTACAGCCCATTTCTCATTACTGATAGGCCATTTTCTCGGCCAGCCGAATGAAGCTCCCCTCGTCTTGAAAGATTTGCAGCCCAACAGGCCTGATAAAGCGACTTACTTGACAAATCACAAAAAAACTGGGCTAGCCATTTTCAGAAAGAAAAAACTACTAGGCTGGTCTGTGGTAAACATAAAAGAAAAGGCTGTCTAGACAGGCCAGAGTGTCCTGCACAGCCCAGTTGACACCCTGCTTCCGTCTCAGAAACAAATTAGATAAATGCCAATCCAATTATGGTGATTCATAAAAATGCCACTGCAATTTCCAAACTTTGAAAAATGCCACTGCAAATTTTGCAAACTTTGAAAAACGCCACTGCAGTTTGCAAACTTTGAAAAGCCACTCCAGACTTTGAAAAATTCCACTAGAAATGGCATGAAATGGCATTTTTCAAAGTTTGGAAATTGCAGTGCCATTTCTCGGATACACTATATTTGGAGTGGCATTTATCAAATTAACCCAAAATAAAAATAACTGGCGAGCTGTTGGGTCCCTGGTGTCAGCCGCTCGTTGTGCAATTCTCTCGTTTATTAACTACGTTGACAATGGCATGGGACCCAGATGTCAGAAATCCACTAGGAGGAGCCATTTTTTATTGGCTTGAAATGAGGAGGCACTTGCTTGCGTACTGCCATGACCTTGGCGGGTCCCTGCTGTCATCATCTCCACGTACAATCATCTCCTGATTGTGTACGCGTCAAATTGGTAGGCCCACAAGTCAGCCTCTAAACCCGTGGAGGACAAATACAGCCCATTCAAAAAAATAACAGCCCATTCCATACGTTCAAATGGAAAGTTCAACATTCAGAGCAAAGTAACACGTCTGATCCACATATAGAGTACTGAACTTCCATGTTGACAACCATCATAGCCAAGTTAACTATCTACTCCAACTAATACTCTAGTAGCGTACAAGTACTAACTTACTCTTAGCTAACTAGACGATGTCGGCCGCCATCTGTGTTATATGGTAAACGCCGGCACCGGCGTCCTGCACCTCGCCTCGGACTTGCAAGAGGTGCGATAGGGCGCGTTGCTCGCGCGCGTTGGCCCTTTCCATGCCGGCGTGGTCCACCGAAGCTTCGGCTTCCAAGCGGGAAACCCACTTGACAAGCTGGTAGTAAAAATCAGCGTCCACGAGCAGCGTGCGTGCGTCGGCGATCTCTGGGCTATTTGCGGTAGCGCCGCCTCCATGTAGTCGGCCCGATTCGCGGCGCTACGCTTTCGCGACTTCGAGCGTCGGTCTTGCTGCTGCTCCATGTCCCGCTG
Source organism: Aegilops speltoides (assembly GCA_021437245.1). Lineage (NCBI taxonomy): Eukaryota > Viridiplantae > Streptophyta > Magnoliopsida > Poales > Poaceae > Aegilops > Aegilops speltoides. Next base: position 315,112,353 of record CM038141.1, read on the forward strand.
GCGGCGCAAATCAGCGATACGCTCCTCCTCCACCAGGCGGTCGCACTCCAACAACTCCTGCTCCTCCGCCAGGCGGTCGTGCTCCAACAACTCCTCGATCTTCGCATTGCCATCTAAAGACATATAGAATGCCTCCTCCCTCCGTCTGCCTTTTGGTAAAAAATCAAACACTAGTTCTAGCGGTGACCGCCTCCGGCGTCGCCTACCACGGATGGGCGGGGACATGGCGGACGTGGCGAGCGACATCGGGCCGGTGGGGGCTTATGAGGATATGGCGAGTTGGGTCACGGTGCCACCGGAGAAGGCCGGGAAACAATACTTATAGGCGAAAGGTAGCGCGACGGCCATCGGAATTCAATGCATGGCTTAGCGCACCAGCTTGCCGTGGAAAACTAGAGAAACTGAAATTATGACTGTGTCGTCCCGTCCCGTCTAGGTCGCACGCCGGCATGGCGGTCAAACGAGTGCACTCGAATCATCTCCCTCCTTGACAATAATGATTCCACGGATTTAAAAAGCCCGCAACAGTTAAAGTGCATCTTTTTTCGCATCAGTTAGCTGCCTTAATTACGGTCGGCTACATGCAGGCACTCAGAATCGCTCGCAGCCAGTACGCAGAGCAGCATGCAACGAGTCGCAGCCAAGAGCACGCATGAAGCCACTTAAATCGCTGGAATTAATTAGGCTTAAACTTCTGCATGCCGTTAATTATTGCCATGCCTTGGTCTTGCTGCTTTGCTCACGAGACTAATAAACCCGGACGGAGGGAGTACCTTGCTTGGTGAGAGGTTTGAATTAAGCCCTGCAAACCGGAAAGGAGGTACTAGTACGTGCGTGATCCGCTATTTATTCTTGTAGGATGGAATAGGTCGTTTCTTGAATTGAGCCCCGCAAACCGGAAAGGAGGTAGTACGTGCGTGATCTGCTATTTATCCATGTAGGATCGATAGTGTAGCTTGTCAGTTTCTTCAGAGGCAGGCATTTTTATTCAAAAAACTGCCACTTCGCATCTTCCGCCGCAAATAAAACTACCAGGAGCGCATTTGTAGGCTAGCTAGTGATTGATCAGTAACTTGTAAACACTGAGTGAACAGAAATAAGTAACTATTAATGCATCTCAATGATTCACAGATCATATACAAATATGTAGCTCCAAAAGCAAAGATCAGCCACTTTGGATCTTGCGTCGCAACTAAAACTAACTAGTACGATTCTCATACATAAGATCAACATGTTAATGCATCTCAATGATTCACAGATCATATACAAATATGTAGCTCCAAAAGCAAAGATCTAAAAAAACATTTGTTCTTCCTACTAACATGGATGCTTCTCTTGGCCAACATTGAGCTGGTGAAAGACAAATTTGTTTGTGAAGTCTACAATTCCTCTTGCAAACGTAAGTGGTTTCACCAACAGCTGGAACCATGAGAATGAACCACACACGATGGAAGAACATCCACTACAATACGATTTGGTCTTCTCTCGATCACACCGCGAGACTATTTTCGGAATACAAACTTTAACTTAGGCAAAATGAAGCCCATTGTATAATCAGACCAAAGCAATGAAGCACCTAGTGTTGGCCAATAAATAGTACAGTACTACTTTTCTGCAGTCCATGAAGTGACTATCCAATCTTTCTGTGTCTATTTTCAAATGGCACTACATGTAGTGACTATACTATTCTCTTGTGCAGTTCAACCAAAATTGCGGACACTTTGTTTGTTTGCCAAATAGCAACGGGTAGACATCTCTGTCTGCACAAATATCAAGTAGCTAGTAGACATATACCACACCATGTATTTTCGGTTTAAACATGTCTCTTCCGCTTAGCATCTATCATGTTACGCCGACCGACAACTGACATGATTATGTTTTGCCCTGGACAATTTCATACTGAATTGATTTGCTGGTTCAGAGCAGAAATATAGCGCCTATTCTTCATCAGACCAAGGATATCCATGTTCGCAGTGATGGAAGAGGTGAAATCAATACAACCGAAATTGAGCATCCAATCATTGAATCCTGTCCTGTACCTCCAATGTAGGTCCACCCTGCCAATAAATTCACATGCAAACCACTAGTATTACTATCTAATGACAGTACAGAAAGAGTAGCAAGATAGTAGCAAACCATGTACATTCGTAATGAACAGCTCATAGTGCCACCAATTGGATATACAGGTTTGGAAAAAAACATACTACTAATGTTGAACCAGTTGGACTTTTTGCGCAGTTCCACTAAAATCGAGCATCCCTGTTTGCATAGATATTGAAAGTGTGATTACTATAAAAGTGTCACTAGTTGAAGCATAGACTCACAAATATAAGCATTCCAATTTCTTAATGGGAAAAGGTAGCAAGACTATTTCTAACCACCTGTTTGAAGGAATAAATAAAGCAACAACGGCTGATGACAGGAAGGCATACATAGTTTTTTCTGAAAAATTGAGCCATTCCTGACCTTTCCTCTTCTTTTAAGCATATTTTGTGTAGTTCAACTAAAATAAAATGCCATCACCGCCTTGAAAATTCAGTGACACTGTACAAAAGGAAATGACTTAACATTACGTCATGATATCAGGTATGTAGTCGACAGTCATTAGAGACAAACATACAGACCTCCTCCGATAACATAATGAACATTAATTTTAACAAAGGTGTGACTAGCTTTACCGAGATAATTTGAGTGAACTCTACACCCTCTATTCCTTAATATAAGACGTTTTTGCGGTTCAATTTAAAGTACCCAAACGTCTAGTATTTAGAAAAACAGTAGTAGTTTTCTTGAGCACATATCGGGAAAGCTTGCCACACTTTATTTATGTACATACGCTAATGCAACACATTGAATACTACAAATATACACTAATCCAATTGGCTAGTGCAACAAGAGAGTAGTTAGTTTATTACGAGTGCAAGTACAATGGTTTTCTTGAACAAGTTTCAATAAACTCTACCTTTGGAAGATTTCTATAAGAATTAACAATACAAAATGTAAAGGTAACAAGTTTCAGCATTGGTATACTAGTTGTGCATGAGCATTAAACCAAATACAAAAGTCTGAAGGTAACTAGCATTATTAATTAATGACAGTATAAAAAAATTGCAAACCATGTACCTCCAAGGTAAATATCATTTCGAACTCGAGGGGACCTTAAAAATTGCTATCCCGATCTTGATAATCGATCAAACATAAAAACCTGATCGAATGAATCAAGATAACAGCCGGAGGAGGAGGTGCCCACTCTTGACCTTTCCTCTTGTCTTCATAATTTTTTGTGCAGTTTAACCAAAATAAAATGACATCAGCGCCTTGGCATTTTGGTGACACTGTACAAAAAATTAACTTATCTCATGAAAGTGAGGTATGTAATCTATAAGCATTAAGAGTGCAAAAATCTGAAGGTAGTAACAAGTTTCATCGTTGGTATACTGGCTGTGCAACAGCATTAGAATGCCTTAGCTGAAAAATCTTTAATACATCCACAATCAACAGCTAACCCTGAAATAATCCAGTGACATTTAATGGCATTGCTTAAATTTATCGGTGGCATTAGACTGAGAGCGGCATTAGTTAAATGTGGCATCACTTTAGCAGTAGCATTGCTTGACTTGACTGCTAGCATTATCCTAACAGCAAAAAAAGTGGCAATACGAGCATGGGAGGCCCATTCGGACAGTGGGCGCACCAGCACGATGTACCTCCACAGACGCAGAGTGGTGAGGGAGGTATGGTTGCCCAGAGCAACAAATATCCAGGCAACATATGTGGATTACGTCCCATTTTTGTTCTCTTTAGCCACCTTTTTCCTATGTGAGGACAACAAACCGATCGACCTGGTCATTCTCTATTGCGTTGTCATGCCTTTCTACCCTTCTTCAACCAAGAGATACGAGACTCGTTCCTTAGCTACTGATTTTCCCTTTTTCAACCTAGATGCTGGTTCGATGCCTACTCTCTTGGACAGTACAATCTCCCTTCCTTTCCTTATTCAACCCATTCATGGATTAGTCTGCATGAAGTAGGGTTTCCTTTAATAGTGCAAATTATGGTTTTCGTCTACGTGGCCAGCAGAGCAGAAGATAGCAAATTGGGAATATGGTGGAGTGGAAAAAGATCCACATGCAACGATGTCGCAGATAGGGCAATAGAACAAGGGTATGGTTCGAAAAGAGGTAGCATACTTGAGGGTCAGCGGGAAGTGGCTTCGCTCGTGGTCGTCGTCCTTCGCACACACTACGGCAGCAAGCTTGGGGACGGAGACCATCCCGCACGGGCGCTAGGTCTGAGAGGACGGCCTTGTCGTCAGTGCTTGACCTCGCTCGCCGATGACGAGTGCGTTAATGTTGCACGTCCTTTTCTTCCCCGGTGGATCTATGACCACCGGTGAGGAGGGAGAGAGAGGCCGTCTTTTTTAGATCTAGAGAGAGGGTGGTAGTGTGAGAAGCAAGTGGGCAGCCCTTGCAAGAAAGCGCTGAAGCTCCAGCCTATATATCCTTTTTATACTACTAGTACTGGAGGTGGAGTAGTGGTAGAGTAGTTTATATTTTCTCTGCGTACAGTACCAGTTAGGCGTCAATCAAAACTGAATGGCACGCCATTAAAATAATAAAGGTAGATAACTAATGCGGCACCTCGGGCCAACGCGGCCAGATCACATTTTGCATGAGAAATTACACACCATGTTTCGTTGACATGTGGTCCCGTTACAACATATCAGTGAGATGACGGCGAGTCCTTTTCTACTAGTAGTATTTCCGAACGGACGGGTAGGCCAGGCCTCTTCATGAACCGTGGCAAACTAGCAACCGTCCACCGACTCTTCGCCTTTCCCTCTCGATTTGGAACTGCTGTCGCATGCTCTTCCTCTCCCTCCTCCATTTTCCTTCAGCCCTTCACCCTTTCTTCTGCCATTGTTCGATCATCTTCTCCATGGAGGGAATATGCCGAAAATGACCCCGTTATTCTTGCCTTGATCTGAAAGATGACATGGTGGAGGAACTCACTGATCGGTGCGACATCATCACCTCGGCTAGCATGGCAGGTTCGTTCAAGCCCATTCTCAACTCAACTAATAACATCATTACAAGGAACCCAAGAGTCAAGGAGCGGTTTGATCTCCCCTCACTTCTTCGCCATGACCCTGATGACTGCCGCGGGGACGATGGAGGCCTCGCCGTGTGCAAGTTGATGCCACTTGATAATGATACATATGATGTTAAGATGCCATCGCTTGAGGGTAAGGCTTGGGCAGGCGCAAATGGAGATTGGGTTGTTTACATTGGGTCCAACTGCGAGTGGGAACTTGTGAATGTGTACACTCGTAACCGGGTTCCACTTCCAAAAATCTCAGCATACTGCCCAGAGGTTGAGCACACCGGTATTATGCATGCGTTCAAATACGATCATGGTGATCGTCTTCTATGGAAGATAGCAATTTGTCGAGTTCCCAACCACTCTTGGAATTACAAAAACTATGAAGTTGTTGCTATCTTCGACAAGCTTGTTGCCGTCCTTCGTGGTTTGACTAGATGGATATTGCTCAAAAATTAGTTTCTGTACACGGATGAGTATTGTGATGCAATTCAATACGAGGGCCTTGTGTTTGCTGCTACCACTCATGGCACTGTTTTTGCATGGAATCCTTATAATTTTGGTACGTTTTTCTTCCACCGTAATTATAATTGTTTCATCCACATGCATGCGGGTTAGCAAGTTTCCCTTTACTAATTAACCTTCTTCTTGTGTTTCAAAGGTCCTGTGAACATTCCACCACCTATACTTGAAAAATTTTATAACCAAGGAGGAGATGACGATGGTGATGATCACGAGCATGAGGATGAGCAGCGCCCATATACTCTGTGGCGCCTGGCAACTAATTCCGATGGACTCTTCTTGTGTGTATACAACCCACTGATGATGTTACTACTAAGGAAGCAGGTGTAGTCTCCCATGGTCGCACTCTCCGGACCTATTCCAATACCCGTTGCATGGTATTCGGGATGGATACTAGTGTGCTAGCGCCAACTCCTTCTCCCTCGATGCAAATTGATAGTCTTGGAGAAAACTCGCTCTTCCTTGGACAAAACTATCCAATGATGGTGAAAGGCGATCCAATGTTGTTGACACAATGTTACTACCATTTATGAGGAGCAACTGTGTCTATACCTTGACATTTGGGTGGTTCCCTACCACAATCGATATAGTAGGCTGCTTGACTGGATGATCGATCTGCGTTGATCTCGGATCGACAATGGATGGCCCGTCCCAGAGAATCACTTGTGGTTCAAAGCAAGCGTTTCCAACGCCGAGGAATGGTTGAGTTGAAGTTCATTTCATTGCTTGTTATTTGTTGTGTGGTGAAAACTTTAGTATTTATAATGTATCCTCGTTGTCGATGTGGGTTGATGACCTGTTATATGTAATAAAATGATATGTCTGTGATAAACTTACTAAATTTATGAATGGCTTTCGAGTCGCTTCTCTGAGTGAGTGGTGCGACGAGGCAAAAAAATATTTTCCGAATACATAATTGTACGTGCATTGCAACAGGTTATCGGATGAGGCCAATCAACAATAGTAGTACACTATTTGTACTAGCTTCACATGCTTCGCGCGTCGGGCGGGTGTTTTTACTGTAGCCATATGTTAATGTGTTCGGTGTACATAACCAGCACCTCGAATCCTCGATACTAGTACTACTCCCTCCGTCCGGGTTTATTAGGCCTCTCAGCATCACAAGCATGTTCTCTTTTATAAGGCCCCGCTTTGGAAAGGTGCATGCATGCAACCATTTGATTGGTTGCATTAAAAGTCATTGTTGTTGGTGTCATGGCTAGAAAATTAATGCACTTCATACGTGCTTTTTCATTGGCTGCATGCATGTGAGAGAGTGAATTGGGAGTGGAATATAAGAATTAATGTGAGCAAATTACTATGTGTCTTGGTCTAAGAGAAGTTGTCTTTAGGCCTAATAAACCCGGACGGAGGGAGTATATAGTAAGTAGTAGGAGTAGTAGGATGGCATGGGCCAGAACAAGCATTCACGTCCAGGAGTACGGCACATGCCACCACCACGACATCCATCTGACACCATATTATTTCTTGGAGTCTGTGCTAGAGCAATATCTTCAACCTCGTCGTTTCTCTAACTTCAGCCATCGCGCAGCGGGCGAGGTGGGGGTTTGCCGATAGTCGGTTTCTTCAACTGTGGTCCCACTTGTAAGGCCAACTCCAACGCAAGACCCCAAACTGACCTCCATTTTGCACGAACTCCAACGATAATTTTGACTAGAAAAGCAAGACCAAAGAAAAAGAAAAAGAACAACAAGAATACATTTTACTACTCCTGTAAGTTGGATTAGTGCCTTCTTGATGCATTCATTGTTGAACTGTGGAGGCTCGATCTTGCGTGCTTCTTTCTTCTTCGAGTGTAAAGAAGTAGACGTTGCTTCCTCACATCTAGTCTTATGTCTAGCCTCTATTCTAGTAGGAGTATCAATAAGTGCACTAGTCTCATCTCTAGCCTCTATGCTAGCTAAAAGTGCTAGAACATCTACTAAATTGCGCTCTATCAATATATCGATGTACTCTTCTTTCCAATACAAAAACTTGTATCCATTCTACTCCCTCCATTGCAGAATACATGCCTTCTATTTGTCAAAATATATATGTATCTAGACATGTTTTAGTATATAGGTACATCCATTTTTGGACAAACGGAAGTCAAGTATTTTGGAACAGAGGGAGTCCACAATAAAAGTTTTAAGTTAGCACAACTAGTCTAATCCGAGAGCACAACCGAAGATTTGGTCAGGTTCTTCCTCCTTTTGCCGACACGTGGGACATCCAGCATCCAGGTCGTATCATGCAAGAAAATAGAGTGGTAGTTGAAGCCACGTGATGTGCATCTTGTGTTAAACTGTAAATAGAATCTTACTACTCTTGAGTAACTCCAAATGCGGCCACCAAAGATCTTTATTGGTTTTGTTTTTCATCACCAGCACCTCGAGGTGAAAGATGTGCAGGTTCAGTGGGTCCTCTTGCGTTTTCACTGACATGTGGGACCGCATGTGAGCAAACAGACGATGGGCTCCGCGCGTCCGCTTGCTGGCTGAGAAGAGAGATAGAGGAGGGCTAAGCACGGACTGCAGGAAATTTGTTCTACGTACCTCGATATAGGCTCGATATAGTGGGTGGCATGGGCCATAACTAGCATTCACGTCTAGCAGTACGTCACACGCCACCCACACGAGTCCCATCCGACACCAATTTTCTTGGAGTCCATGCTACAGCCATCTCTTCTCCCTCCTATTTTCTCAGCCATCGCGCGGTGGGCGGGATGGGGGTTTTGCCGATAGTCGGTTTGCTCAACTACGATCCCACTTGTAAGTGAAAATGCAACACCGCATGCATTCCCTCTTGAGAGGTGTGCCGGACCAACCGTGTGGGGGTGCGACGCGAACACGGTAGGCTTTTCCTTTTGAACTCGTAACTAGTAAAATTTGGTTCTGCTCCATGGCGCGACCGATAGGTAGAAAATAAGGATTTTGCCTAGAGTAATGAGAAATTTGGTTCTGGCGCCGTTCATGCATGGAGTACGTACGAAAATTATGAAGTTGATGCGAAAGGTAAGATAATTACTAGTAGTATCATATACTACTACATGGATTTGACGAAAAGATAAAAATACATACGAATCCATCAACGACATCCTCACGCCCTAGTGCACCGGGTCACCAATCGACGTGTGAGGAGCAGCGGCGTTGGCGGCGAGCTCAACGTGCTTCTGAACAATGTCGTCCAAGGTTGCCCCGCGGTCCAAGAAGGCCAGCATCCTATCGTCCTCCCCTTACATGTAGTAGTCCTTGTGGACGATTTGCGCGTAGAGCGTGGGTGATTATGTCGATGGTGTCTTTCTTCGCGCGGAGCTACTTGCAGCAGCGACCTCGAGTGGACATTCTCCGGCGCGACGGCGGGCAGTCGCAGGGCCACCAGTGTGTCGAAGAGGTTGTCACCATAGTGGCCGTTGAGGGTGGCGGGCATCGCAGAGCCTGGGCGCGTCGGCTGGAGGCGTACGTCAAAGTCGTCCGCGAGCTTCTTGACGACGGTGAACTTGTCGAGGAAACCGACGAGGACCTCATCGAACAAGGAGACGAAGTTATCGTCCAAGCGGCCCCTTGCCCTGCGGCCTCAAGCAATACTACCTGGAGACTTTCCTCGGTGCCGGGCCGCAGGCCGGCGTCATGGACCATCTGGCACAGCCGGCTGATGCTCGCGCTCATCGCCTCCATGGGTCTAGCTTAGCTTCTAGTCAACTGATCTTGCGATTCGAGTGATCACTCTTGCCCTTGGTTAGCATGCGTAGGTGCATAGGATTTCGTACTACTCCTCGGCCCTCTACTGCACCTGCCTTTTGCTGTATGATAGGTGGGCCAGCCACCCCTTGGGCCCACGTGTCATTCACCCAAAGGTAGTTGCCGTAAGTCAATGAAGTTGCGTCCCCCTCCGTGCCGGTGCAGTATAATCATCTCACCGGACCTCTAGTTGGGGCCAAACGAGAGAAGTTTGATGTTTACTGGTTTATTGGTCCCCTTTGCATTTTGCGCCAAGTTTTGACCTTTGATTTAACTAATAAAATGTTAATGCATGTAAACAAAAATGTTATGTAAGTCACCTTACGAAAACCAAATAATCCCAAAACACTTAGGCACGGTGCATTAACTCCCTCCTTGTTTCTTATTTCGTGACATATCAACCAATGAGAGATGTGGGCCGTGCATGCTTTCAATGACTTGAGACTACCAAACATCACATGTAGTATTTAGTTCATTGCATGTAATCCTATTAGTACTCTAGTTAGCAAAAAGACATTAAGTTCTCTCGCCGATAGGAATAAAACACCATGTATTTATTTACAGAGGGAGTAGTACATTTTTTGTGACATGCATTACTAGATATTGCTAGTCAAATACCAAAATCCAGATGGACGTGGTAGTACTCCTAAATCTAGACGGTGGTGCTACTAGTACTAGTAGTAGTACTACCAATGTAGTAGTAGGAGTACTAGCATCGCACTAGATTGGTCAAATTATTACGTCTTTGCTCCTCCCGTGAAGTAACGAGACCCTGCGCCAGAGATGACACCTGAGTATAGGTGCCATGTTCGGCATACCATAGTCAGCCTCACCGTCTGCAGTCACTATCATCATGGTTGTAGAGCTAGCCTGCTTACAACTAGCCCTGTTCGACATAATTTCCCGTGCGTAGATGCCCGTGCATTACACGGAACACCAAGATTGGGGGTGGACGGCGCCGGCAGCGGCCATTGCGCCAGATATTTTCCACGGCCTTCTAGGTGTGCTGGAGAGGAGATAAGGCTGATTGTGAGAGACAAGGAGTTGTTTGTAAATAGGGAACAAGTGCGGGCATCTTTTTGCAAAAATGGAGAAGCTTGGATTGTATGCGTCAGATCTAGATCCGACGGCTATTGGTGAAAGATGGGAGGCACAACATCATCACCAACTCAGGACCTGTTTGATTCGCAGGATTTTGAAAGACGCATGAATAGGACACGGCAATATTACAAGTTTCAAATTGATATTACAAATGTTAGGAGTAATGCTGCACCTACGAAGAGGGAATTACTAGGAAGTTTACGTAAGAACTTTTGTTACTTTAGGTGGATGCAACATTATCGTACAAACTAAAATCCACCGCCCTGACAAGTCACTAATGGGCAAATAAGTTTTTGAGTCTCTGGACACTTGATGTTTCAAAAACAAATTCAGCTTCTGCGGAGACTTTATCATTTAGGCTTAGACGCTTGCGGTGATCAGCACGCCATTCATTGTTGCGCCAGAGAACGCCAAACCTCATTACCTTGAGCACACTTGCCTCCAGAACAAAGAACCTGGCCAATTTAATCTCAGATGTGCTGCCTCGGTAGTCGATCAAATCAATTTCTGTAAGATGGAGATCAAGGCATTCGATGAGATTGTTATAGTGCAGCACATTTATCACTTTTGGGTCTTTTTTTATCTACAAAATAAGAGAACATATTAGAACAGCTGGTTGTATAAGATTGCCGTGTCATCAAGAGGTACCAATATCATTCGCTCATACGATAGGGTTGGCTGGCTAGTGATATTCTCTCTCTCTCTCTCTCTCTATATATATATATATATATATATATATATATATATGTGTGTGTGTGTGTGTGTTTCCTCTCATTTAACTAGGAGCACATGAAGATCTTGGGCATTTGTTGCCTTCCACTATGTGGCTGATGCCATATTTCACAAAAGTATGCCACATAATACGCATCGATGTCAAATCAAAAGATTTTGGCACCGCTCTCGCGATGTGAGAGAGTTGGCACCGTTGTGCACACATACCCACATGTATAAACAAATCAAACAAACCAACTACACCAGCCTCTCACTCTCCCAAACAAGTGTTTTTATTGCCTCAGTCCTCTCTCTCTCCCATGCATTGTTTTCTCATTGCGTGAGTTAATTTGGCACCGGAGCAAAGTAGGTGACCCAGATTGGGGCACCAGGTGAGCAATGGAGGGGCATCGATGCCAAATGCATCACAAGTGAATTTGGCACATGTTTTGGCCTACATAGCCCACTTTTGTACTGCCTCCGTCCCAAATTCTTGTCTTAAATTTGTCTAAATATGGATGTATCTAGTTACATTTTAGTGTTAGATACATCCTTATCTAAACAAATGTAAGACAAGAATTTTGGGACGGAGGGAATACTACCTCGTATTTAGTATAAAATTTTGACCATAGATTTACCTAAGAAAATGCCAATGCATGTCACTAAAAATTACACCATTTGAAATTATGTTCAAATACAAATCCAACAATATAGTTCTTAGTGACATGCATTAACATTTTGTCAGCTAAATCTATGGTCAAATTTTGATACTACAAAATTGGAAGAGTAAACCAGGACGGAGGTAGTACTTACTCTTAGGGTAACCATAGAGTTACTAGAGTAGTCTAAGTTACTTTCCATTATGATGAGCCTAGGCTACTATAGTAGTACAGCATAAAAACGATGCAGGTGATCACGTGAGAAAAAATACTAAAAACATTTCTTTCGGTGCAGTGCCTAGATGCTGTTTTGAACACTACACTTGTCATCGTAATTTGGGAAAATTACAAAAAAAATTGAGCTATGTTGTGATTACCGTTTACTTATAGGAAAGAAGTTTCACCTCGATGAGTAGCTTCTCCGTGCACAGAAAGCATGTAAGGAATCCAACAACTTGATCCAGATTGGGGCCGATAGATTTTAGTGCTAAGATCTTCCTTTGTGCGCATGGGTGGGTCAAGCTTGTGGGAATCATTTTCGGAAGGCGGTCGTAAATACATCAAGAAGAAATTTAAAATGTGAATTTCAAGAAGGCGGAGAAGAAGATGAGTGTTGTACCGAGCGATTACGGATCAATAAAGAGTTCGGAGAATTTGGCGACGAGTACACCAATCTTTGTCAATTTGGTAGCGTCAATGACCCCGATTTTGTTGGACCCTTCTAGATCCGATACAAGCAATCTCTCAAGGAAAGGCGCATTCTCAATGACCATAACGTGGAACAGCTGGAGTGATCTCTTCCCAATTGATGTCTTGTTGCGGGGCCAGCAAGACACATAAATCCATCGGAGATTCGTCGAGGTGATGTGGAGGCTAATGAACCCATGGATCTGCTCAAGACGAAGGTACTTGAGCGCAGTACAGCAGCGGAGCAGGTGCTCCATAGCCTTCTTCGAGATGACAATGTCGAAGAGGTCGAGCTGCTTGAGTTGAGGGAGAAGAAGGGCGGGCGCAACATTAATCTGGGGAAGATAGATGGAGCTGAAGCTGACGCGGCACAGCGTTGGCATGAGGCGGAGCGCGGACGGCGACAAAGAGCAACATCATCCAGCTTCAAAGCTGAGCTCCTCGAGCTGATCTAGGGTGGGGGTAAGAACCACTCGTCGAACTTGGGTTGGACCTTGCAGTTGGTACTGAACATGCGAATGTCAAGGCATCTCGCTGGCCCAGGGTGCGATGAAAGGATCTTGGAGACTGCGGCCATGCGTTTGCAATCCTCGTTGCAGAGGCAGCTGTCGACGGTGAGGTTGAGGGGGACGCAGCGCCAGAGGGGGCGCCACCACCGGGAGAGCAGGGCGGTCCGCATGGCAAATTTGGTGGGGAGGAGGCCGATGATGACGAGCAGCATGTCATCGGGGAGGCTGCTGATGAAGTCCAGGCTCGCCGGATGCGGTTTTGGCTCAAGCCACCTTCGCTTGTTGGATGCCTCGCCGTCCATCTCAACCGGCGGCGATGCCGTTGTACACGTGTGCTGGTGTGTGTTGTGTGTTGGGTGTGCGCGAGTGCGTCCTTCTGTTCATGCCGCCGCGCAGTAGTGAATTGTGCGCGAGTGCGTCCTTCACACGCAAGAAGTGTGTCCTCAATGCACCCTCAATTTACTAGCGTGCGGGGTGCTACCCCGAGTGGTTTCAACTTTGTTTACTTCACTGCGTGTCAGATGGGCCTCTAATTTACTTATTTTCACCCACTGCCACATGGGCCAGCACACGAAGATACAGACACGAGCTGACAAGGCAGCATGTGGATTGGTTGACCGGTCAACTAAACAATATACGGAGCTATACGCTGACATAGTGAGCGTATAATCCGTCGGTATAGAGAGTTCGAGTGAGAGGGGAGGCCCATGATAGATAGCATAGAGAGAGAGAAAGAGCTACTCCCTCCGTTCGATAATGTAGTTCCAACATTTTTTTAAGTCAAACTTTTGAAACTTTAACCAAGTTTATAAAGAAATTATTTATATCTACAATACCAAAGATAAATGATAGTATGAAGTAAGTACATGTTGTGATGAATCTAATGATCGTTCCAGATGTAAATGTTTTTCTCCACATATACCTGGTCAAACTTTTCTGAGGTTTGACTTTTCAAAACATCCATATGCTTATGGACGTGACAGAGTCCCTAACTAGAGAGAGAGAGAGAGAGAGAGAGAGAGAGAAACAGTGGGTGAAAAAAGTATGCGTGCGTGTGTGAAAGAGACATGGACAACACACGATAAAAGTAGAGAAAAAGCGTGTGTGTCTTATGCAAACATATCACACATGCATCTTCAACAACGGAGGCAAGGTGAGGAGACAGTGTGTGGTTGTTTGGAACCGAGAGAGCAAGACCCCTAGCACGTGGCCAAGAGGGGTCTGACAAACAAGGGAGAGAGGTCGAGAGAGACGTATGGAGAAAATGCAGACATGGGGAGGAGAGAGTGTATGTTTGTCATAGAGAGATCCCCTGGAGATCGTGATGGGACTACATGGGTGGGAGATTGAGTGACAAGGTGTGTGCGCGATAGAAGATGCCCCGAGAGATATCGAGATAGGCGTATGGATGGAAGGAGACAATACATGTGTTCTCGATGGCTAGTAAGAGATAATCATACTTAGGAGGGGGGAGTGCTTGCGCCTATGATGGAGTGAGGATGGTACTTAGGGGGTGCATGTCACATGGAGAGAGAACAAGGCGAGAGTGTTGGATGGGTCTATATGTATAGCCTTGCGAGACATGTGTATGTGTGAACCAGGGGAGATATAAGGTCGGTTTGGCTTGCGTCTGAGCATCTTTTGCACGGCCAGGGGTTGTGGCTGGAATTCATGCACGCTTGTTTGGTTGCTACCCTGTGAAAAAGAAAGCCCGCCTGGCACGGGTTCCTTGCACTTTAATTAGCTGGCTGGACTCAGAAATTGCAAGTAGCTGACCCAAAGCGATCGATTTGAACGCTGGCCGTGTGCTCGTCAGGCGCCACGAGGCTAACAAACAACATGGATGGATATTAGCATTAAATAATTGCTGCATGGATTGATTGATGGGACGTTGATGCTTTGCTGGCCCATCATGAACCAAACGCTTGACACCACACAAGCCCGCCAGCAGAAATATTTTACATCTCACGTCCACACCAGCAAGATCGCCATCAAGGCATGAGGGTCAGTCACGAACCAAACTGACCAATAAAGTTTGAGAGAGATTGAGGAGCCCGATAAGGCTGAGTGGTGCGTCCGATAGCTGAGAGGGGAAAGAGATATTCCATCCGCTCGATAATGCAAATGCATGTAAATTTTTAGAAGTCAAACTTTGGAAACTTTGATCAGGTTTACGCAAGTGTTATTTATATCTACAGTACCAAAGATACATCATACAAAACTACATCTCATGGTGAATCTAATGGTATATGTTTGCCATACTAGATGTAATTCTTTTTCTCCACGTACATGGTCAAACTTTGTGATGTTTGACTTTTCAATAAATCTATATGCTATGGACCGAGGAGAGTGCCTAAGTCAAGACAGATCAAGTGCGTGTGAAGGAGAATGAGTAAGTGTGCAAAAAGAGTATGTGTGTGAAAGAGAAAGTGACAACAAACGATAAATTAGAGAGAGAGTGTGTTCTTTTGTTTCTTATGCGAACATATCATGCATGCATCTCCGAGATGGAAAAGCAAGGCGAGGAGATACACGAAGATAGCTAGTGTGTGATTGTTTGCAACGGAGAGAGGCACCCCTGTAGCACATGTCCAATAGAGGTCTGGCCAACAAGGAACAAAGGTCGAGAGGGACACATGGATGGCATGGACGCATGGGGAGGGAGAGAGGGTGTGTTTGTGATAGAGAGATCCCCTCGGGATCGTGAGGGGACTATATGGGTGGGAGATCGAGGGAGTGCGTGCGCGATAGAAAGATGCCCTGAGAGAAATCGAGATAGACCATGCACATGTTTGTGATGGAGACTAAGATTAGCTAGTCATATACATATAGGGGGACTGCGTGTGCCTACAATTGAGTGAGATACCATCATACGTGGCTAGCTAGGCATGAGATTGTGTGTGTGTGGGTGTGAGATGGAGAGAGAACGAGGGAGAGAGATAGAGTTTTAGATGGGCCTATCGAGTGCGAGTGAGATATGCTATGTGTGACCCAGGTACAAAGAGCCAAGGAATTTATGTGCGTACGATGAGTGCACCCAAGATATCTAGCTTGGACTAGCTAGAGTATCATACATAGTGTGCGAGAGACACCTATAGATGGTGTATATATGCATGCGAACTAGAAAGACCCCCCCCCCCCACACACACACACAAAGAGAGAGAGATGGAGAGGGACCAACAAGGTTTTTGTGTCGGATGCGTGCGACAGAATTGAAGATTGTCGGAGAGAGAGAGAGAGAGAGAGAGAGAGAGAGAGAGAGCAGGAGTCCAGGAGAGGGGGAGGTCGCATTTTATGCATCAAAGACTGATATAAACCATGTTTCGATATAAACTTGCATTCAAATATTATATTTAAATTGGAGAACATGTTGTCTGCAATCCACACATGAACGGATATATGCGTATATCAAACAAGTTCATTAATTTGACTTTCAACATGTTCATGGAGTACTATAATACTATACAACATGCTACTCGATTGAGGTGTTCAATTTTCGATTTAGTTCACTATTTTGACCTACTGAACAAGCTATTTCATTGAATCGAGATATTTCATTTTGGGTTTGATTCACGTTTTTGAGTGGGTCAACTATTTGTCATATAGTAAATCGCTAGCAACGAGCATGTAAAAACACATTACTCCCGAGCATCATATCTCCATCTAAAAAAGAAGTGGCAACTAATATTTCAAAATTTGATTCGAATCGACTTGGTAAGGTACACGTGGATGCTCATTCTCCCAAAATTTGAACGAACCATTAAACATCCTCTCTGCTTGGTGGAATTTGCCCGAGCAAATAAATGGAAAACGCGAAATTACCGTCCTATGTGGGACACGCATCAATTGGCCCGTTGTACATCGAGGGTAGGTTCGTAACTCCATCCAAGCGCGCCTTCTCCTCGGCCGAAATGACATGTGCCGAATAATTCATAAACCATGGTCGGCAAAACACGCTCTCCTCGCCCGAAATAGCTCGCGCTCACTATTTCAAAACACGCTCTCCTGGCCCAAAATCGCTCGCGCCCACAATAGTACAAAACACGCCCTCCTCGCCCGAATCGCTCATGCCCACTATTTGGGGAGAAGCAAAGTTACTCTACTATCCCCGACCCTCAGTACACAGACCCAAGCCAAGAAGCCTATAGGCAAGGGTAGAACCGTAACTCCCCCTCACATTTCGCACAAATCGTCCAGTAAGACATGGTTCCCTCCTCCCAATTCCCCCCCCGCGCCCCCATTCATACCTCATGGGCGCCAAATCACCTTCTCCCCTGGAAGCTCCCTTCTCCCGAGCCGCGAAACCTCAGCCCCACCTCCATGGCGCCCCCCACCGCACCAATTTCACAGCCGCCCTCCTCCCTAATGCCAGAGACGTTGTCCATTTGTCGTCGTGCGCTGGGCTGTGTGCCTCTTACTCCGTGCTGCTGGTGCTGCCTCGACGACGGCCGCGTGAACCGTACCGGAGCTGATTCACCCCCGTCGTTGTTCACGGCGCCGGAGCGGCTCCAACTTTGGATCCATCCAGAGTCCTGGTGCTGCTTCCCCATAGCCGTCGACCGTCGTGACATTGCTCTTTCCCTGCCGCCGGTCGCCACCGCAACCGCGCCGGCCTCACCGACTCGGCAGCTGGACCTACCTACTTCACCATGCCGCCAGATAGGTCGCACCCTCATCTCAAATCACTTTATTTAGGCGTCAGTTGTTTGAATTTTTATTCTGGGCCAATCGATTCCCAATGGGAAGCAGCACCCCTCGAGGCGGCGGAGCTCCTAGGCTTCCGGTTGGCTGGTGTCTAACATATAATGCGGGGCCGCAAGTTCGCCATGAGTAGTGCTTAGATGGCTATCTTTTAGAGTTGCGTGGGTTGAAGGTACCGCCGCCACGGATCTG
The DNA here is from genome assembly GCA_021437245.1 of Aegilops speltoides. NCBI lineage: Eukaryota > Viridiplantae > Streptophyta > Magnoliopsida > Poales > Poaceae > Aegilops > Aegilops speltoides. The sequence continues at coordinate 315,130,275 of CM038141.1, forward strand.
GATAACGAGGAGTCTTTGTGGATTGGCACTGGGCGGCGCAACCACGGCAAGTCTTGATGGGGGCGGGAGCGGGTTTTGGCCGAGGCCACGGACGGCGGAGGTAGGCTGCTCTACCGTTGGTCGCTGGCTCTTGGAAAAGATTCGAACAGTGTCACCGGGAGGCACAAGACGGCCATCAAGCCATCCGCGAGATCGGACGAAGACTAAAATGAAATAAAATCGTGTGACCCCAATTTAGTCTTGATCAGCAGACGTGTGACCACTCGTACCTTCTTGTTGATCTCTTAGTGTATTTCTTCAGATCAAAGAGATATGTCGTCCTTAACATTATCGTTATCTCGCATCTTGGACACACCGTCTTCCGACTCACCGCATTTGCTCCAACAAGGAAGCATACACCGAAGGGAGCTATAGTCCCCACTCAACAGTTCCCTGCATCGAATGCGCGTGCCCGACATGGACAACCACAACAACTGCAGGGCCATCGACAAGTCAACACATGATGCTCACTCCTATGGATGGCAGCCAGATAGGTTGTACCCTCATCTTACTTGTGTGCAACATATATGGCTTTGTTATTCATCTAAGCATGGAAAATAGATCATCACATTTCATTGTATATTCATGCTGGTCTCTTACGGGTCTTGTTCAGGAGTTAACGTTGTTCCATAGTTCAGCTAAGATACTTGTTCTTTAGGTAACGTTGTTCCATAGTTATCATCCATCAGCCAATGCTATCCCACAGACTGGTGATTATACTATTATACCACTTTTAGTATTACCTATGTTGTTCTTTAATACTTTTGTGTGCCATCTAGTTAATCTCGAGTACAAACGATACATATTCTGTAGCTTTCATCTGTGTTCTCCTTTAGTTTATGAGACCTGTTGCTGCTAGTTAACCCCAGTCCTACTATTTATGTCGTCTCCTACTGGGCACTCAATACATAAATCTAACTACTAGTTGTCTTCCATGCATGTCGATATAATTGCACACACCGATATATCCACAAGAACCTCACGGAGCAATGTAAAGGCCAATAAACTTGATGTCAATGATACCCAATATGATGGAACATGTAAAGGCAGTTCTTCAGAAGACTTGCAGAAAGATGATGAATCCTCTTCACCTCACAAGGTCCTTGCTCTAACTTGGCCTGTGATATGGGTACAACATGCATATAATGTCCTGGAGTGTATCTACTCTATTGCAATGCCATGTGCTTAGCATGCTGATCATGCATGTAAAAATATGTCATGCCTTCCTGTTTTTCAGTATCTATTCCATTCATGATAACATGTTTTCAAACTCAAGTACTATCATTCTACTCTATCGCAATGCCATCTGCTTAATTTGGACATCATGCTTCTGAATATCTTATGCATTGTCATTCATCAGTATGTACTTCATCTGTCTACCATACCATGTTTTTTTACATTGAAGTGTTGTTCTAGTGCTCTGTTGCAATGCCATCTTAGTTTCCCAATCATACACGTGTATGTTGCCTTAGTTATTTCTGTATGTATTCCGCTAGCATACAATTTTACATTCAACTAGTGTTTTTTTTGTTGTGTTGTCCTGTCGTATCCCTAGCTCTTACACCATACTCCCTCCGCCCGGATTACATGTTGCCGAAATGGATAAAAAGGATGTATCTAGAACTGAAATACGCCTAGACCCATCCATTTTTTTCCGGATGGAGGGAATACATGTCAAGTCATGCCTTTCTATTCTTCAGTACATATTCCATCTCTCTGCTATCGCATGTTTTATAATTAAAGCACCATTCTTCTATACAAGGCATGCAAGGGGAAGACGACTATGTTAGAATCTGAAGGGTTACAAACAAGGCCTTTGCAAAAGATCCAAATGCCAGGAGATAATAAACCAACTCCAGTTTTTATAGATACTGCTCCAGCACGGAAAAACCCAACTCCTACTGATAATAAGCAGATTCCAGGGGCCAAAGAACTAGTCCGCTCCAGTCCAGCAAAAATAGTCAACTCCATTCTAAGAAGCGTGTGCGTATCCTTGCATCATGAAATTTTATAGCATGTTGATCATATTTTCTACATGTTTCTTACCCATCTCTCTTTTAGAAAATAAGCTTAACAGATAGAAGAATTTCTGCAATGGTATCATTTATGAGGAAAGATTCTTGCAGGAATTCTCTGTGCTCCAATGTAGATGTAAGTACCTGTTGTATGTCACTATATTTAAACATCAGCATGTATTTTGTTAATCAGCGTGAATCCAACCTTTATCTGATCTAAATTTAGTTGTAGCAAAATGTATGATTAAAGGCCACAATGTTAATTTTTGTAAGGAAAACTGCCTGGTAGTTTTGCATCCTGAGCTGCATGAGTGTACTATCTCATATCAGTGGATTTGAATACTTTGGTTCTGCAGTGGGTTTTTCAGTGTTTTTTTACTGTGTTGTCCTGTCGTATCCCTAGCTCTTACATCATACTCCCTCCGCCCGGATTACATGTCGCAGAAATGGATAAAACTGGATGTATCTAGAACTGAAATACGCCTAGACCCATCCATTTATTTCCGGATGGAGGGAATACATGTCAATATGTCATGCCTTTCTATTCTTCAGTACCTATTCCATCTCTGCTGTAGCATGTTTTATAACCGAATCACCATTCTTCTATATAAGGCATGCAAGGGGAAGACGGCTATGTTAGAATCTGAAGGGTTACAAACCAGGTCTTTGCAAAAGATCCAAACGCCAGGAGATAATAAACCAACTCCATTTTTCATAGATACTGCTCCAGCACAGAGAACCAACTCCCACTGATAATAAGTAGATTCCAGTGGCCAAAGAACTAGTCCGCTCCAGTCCAGCAACAGAATGTCAACTCCATTCTAAGAAGCGTGTGCATATCCTCGCATCATGAAATTTTATAGCATTCTGATCATATTTTCTACATGTTTCTTACCCATCTCTCCTTTAGAAAATAAGTTTAAACGATAGAAGACTTCTCCATTGGGATCGTAATCAAGGAAAATATCTTGCGGGAATTCTCTGTGCTCCAATGCTGATGTAAGTACCTATTGTATATCACTATATTTTTACATCAGCATGTATTTTGTTGATCGGCGTGAATCTAACCTTTATCTGATCTAAAATTAGTTGTAGCAAAATGTTAAAGGCGCCAATGTTGATTTTTGCAAGGAAAACTGCCTGGTAGTTTTGCATACTGAGCTGCATGAATGTACTATCTCATATCACGCACATTATTGAATTGTAGTGCTTCTCTGGTTGCCCATTCATTCAATGTGTCAATTTTACTTTCGTATTACCTTACCTGGCTGATGATAGCTGTGCCATATTGTGTTAATTTGGTGTAGGCTAGTTGCCCAAACGTTCGTTGTGCCAATGTTGCTTTCCTATTATCTGACTTGGCCAATGATAGCAATGCTAGTGTGTTAATTTTGTGCAGTCAAGATAAGAAGACAAACTCGAAAATAGCAAGGCAACCCCATTGTTTCTTTCCAATAAATCTAGGCCAGGTAATATGGAAATAACTCATGATTAATCTGTTTGGTTCCCGTCCTAATTTATGTTATGATGCAGTGGTCGAGACACTCTCCACTATCAATAATACAAGCCTGCCAAAATCGCCATCTGAATCTGTTCAGTGTCCTCTGTCTCGAATGCAACGAAATAAGTGTATGTTTGTGAACCAATTAATGGCTGAAGCAATGATGGAAATGGTGGATGAACCAAAGGTGCAGAGTCGTGCGACACAACAACTGATCAATGTTTTCAGAGACAGTGTAGCAAAGCAACAAGAACTTGCCCACATGCTTATGGGCGTCATCTGTGTTGAGGTTGCAGATTGTGACGTTGTAGATGGTTAGGTTCTGCTCATTTATTTGCACTTGCATCAATCTTTGATTTCTCAGTGGATGTAATTTCCTGTAATATATGCTGGATGTGCAACGTTATTCCCTCTATGTCGTACCTTTGCTTGATTGGTTTTGGTCTTATGCATAATTGCTCGCCGTAATGGGCTCAAATTATCTAATTTGTCCTAAAGACATGTATGAACTTTAGTGGGCCCATTAAGTTAATGGGCCGTTACTAGGCCAAAAGTTAATGGTCGGCCCTCTTACCTCCCGGGTAGTTAACAGGCCGACATCGAAGCGGGCAACAGGTGGGCCCAATTTATTTCACGGGGCATTAATAGGCTGTTATTAAGTTTGGGCTACATATGGCCCAACTATATCAGAGGCCTTTAGCAGCCGAAGAGACAACGGCTTGTATCGACCATGAAGAGCATGGGCCGCTAAGAGGCCAAAAGTCGTCGATTGTAAATGGCCCAATCAGGTTGTGGGCCTTTAGCAGCCGAAGAGAAACCGGCTGGTATTGGACCATGAAGGGCATGGGCCGTTAAAAGGACAAAACTAAGGTCCGACTACAAATGGCCCAACTCATTTATGGTCCGTTAACAGGCCGAAAGGCACACAGGGCCGGGAATTGGCCCAACACTTGAATGGGTCGCTAAAAGGCCAAAACTCAGGTCCGACTACAAATGGCCCAACTGATTTATGGGTCGTCAACAGGCTGAAAGTGACACTGGGCCGGAAATTGGCCCAACACTTAAATGGGCCACTAAAAGGCCGAAACTCAGGCCCAACTACAAATGGCTCATCAGATTTATGGGCTGTCAACAGGCTGAAAGACACACCAGGCCAGAAATTAGCCCAACATTTAAATGGGTCGCTAAAAGGCCGAAAGATGTACATCCTGAAAATTGGCCCATCCATTGAATGGGTTGTTAACAGGCCGAAATCTCATCGGGCCGATATTGAGCCCAAATATATAGCGGGCTATTAACGGGCTCGAACTGACGATGGGCTGCAATGGTGTCAAATCTTTAACGGGCCGTTGACGGGCCGAATTGGCACATCTCGTATGGGCCGTGGGCTTAAATGGACCTAACACAAGTAGGCCTTATATGGGCCGACCTGCTAATTTTTACTGGGCCAGCCTGCTAATTTTTACCGGGCCGGCCTTTTTCACCGGAATGGGCCACTATTGGGCCGTGCCACGTGTCGACCTATCATAGGCGCCTCCTGTCCAATGAGTGGATGACATCTGTCCCAACGATGAGGCAACACATGTTTCCTGTGGCCAATGATGATTTTACACGTGGAAAATCCCCATTGGTCCGGGCTGTTAACGGGTTATCGGATCCAAAACCGGACCCGATACGGTGGATGCCACGTGTCGGTCACCCTTGATGAAAGCACTTCTGTGACGCGTGATTTATCGTCATGGAAGTGGACACTTCCGTGATGATAATTTTGGTAATGTCATGGAACACTTCTACGACAGCACAGGTATGACTATCTTGATTCTGTCATAAAATCGTCATGGATGTACATGCATGACAAAAAACGCGACCTACTGTGACAAACACGTATCCTCACGGAAGTGTATTTTTTTTGTTGTGTATATATACCCCTCCACCCCCTTCTCCATTTGAGAGAGAGCCATCAGAACGTGCCTACACTTCCAGTACTCATTTTCTAAGAGAGAACCACTTACTCATGTGTTGAGACTAAGACATTCCAATCCAACCACAAGAATCTTGATCTCTAGCCTTCCCCAAGTTGCTTTCCACTCAAATCATCTTTCCACCATATCCAAATCTGTGAGAGAGAGTTGAGTATTGGGGAGACTATCATTTGAAGCACAAGAGCAAGGAGTTCATCATCAACACACCATCTATTACCTTTTGGAGAGTGGTGTCTCCTAGATTGGTTAGGTGTCACTTGGGAGCCTCTGTTAAGATAGTGGAGTTGAACCAAGGAGTTTGTAAGGGCAAGGAGATCGCCTACTTCATGAAGATCTACCCCAGTGAGGCAAGTCCTTTGTAGGCGATGGACATGGTGGGATAGACAAGGTTGCTTCTTCGTGGACCCTTCATGGGTGGAGCCCTCCGTGGACTCGCGCAACAGTTACCCTTCATGGGTTGAAGTCTCCACCAACGTGGATCTATGATAGCACCACCTATCGAAAACACGCCAAAAATCTCCGTGTCTCCAATTGTGTTTTCACACTCCAATCCCATCCCTTTACTTTCTTGCAAGTTGCATGCCTTACTTTCCGCTGCTCATATACTCTTGCCATGCTTGCTTCAAATGTATTGTGAATGTTTGAAATTGTGCTAATCTCCAACCTTAACTTGAAAAACTTAAAAACTGCTACATTTACTTGTTAAGGGTCTACCCCCCCTCCTAGATACCTCTTCTTGATCCTTTCAATGTGAGGGCAGGGGTGAAAAGTGAAAAAGAGGACCCCCTGCCCCTATTTATAAGGAAGTGGATAGATGGCATGCGCGGGAATTGAGGAGGCCAAAAAATGACTATGTGGCTATATGAACGCCTTGATTTTCGGGAGGTCAATTAAGATAAAAATCCATTGAGATATCCTGGTCCTTGTGCAGAATTAATGTGCGTGACGTCATGGCGGGTTATCGCGGTTCTGTGATGTGACATCATGGCGGGTTACGATGAAGTGGTAAAAGTTGACAAAGGAAGAATCTGCTAAGTCAAGTGATGAAGATTGATGTGAACCAGTTCAAATCAACCTGGGGCCTAATGTTGGGGATATAACTCCTAGGTACCCGCCTAGGAGGGGTCGGGTCATGCCATTTGGCGACTTAAGCATGAAGCTGGCGGTTCGTGAATCAAGCTTGTTGAAGGCCATAGGCCTGGAGGTGACTCAAGGCCCAGAAAGATAAGCCGCCATATGTTTAACTTGCTATGTAAGGCAAGCTTAGTTAGAAACAGAGCCGATCACGTTTGTGTGAGCCGGCCTGGACTTTGTAAGCCGCCATACGCCAACCTATATAGAAAGGGGTGACCCGGCGGCGGGTTAAGTCAAGAAATAATCGATCGAGTACTAGGTCAAGCATATTCGCTCCCTGGTAATCGAAACACAAGCAATACAACCAAAAGCAGGAGTAGGCTTTTACCTCATTGAGAGGGGCCAAACCTGGGTAATTTCTTTGTGTCCTTTGTCCTGTTCAACCCCATTAAGCTAACCTAGCTGCGATGGCTCCACACCCAAGTCCTTTTGCTAGGGCATCTGCCATGTTAAATCCACGACACTTTGGACACGACAAGACATTTGCCACGCTCTCCAAGAACTACTTTTGGCCCAAGATGTTCCGCGACGTCTCACGCTTCACCAACAAATGTTCGACATGTCACAAATCTAAGTCAAAAGCTCAATCCCATGGTCTCTATATGCCACTTCCAATTCCATATCACCCATGGGAAGATATTAGCATGGATTTTGTGCTTGGTTTGCCTAGAACTAGAAATGGTAAAGCTTTCATGTTTGTTGTTGTGGACCGATTCTCCAAGATGGCTCATTTCATCCCATGCAACCAATGGTATTCAACATTGGAGATCTGGTGGCTACACCTTCGCAAGGACCGCTTCCCCAACGAATGCAAATCCAAACTTATACCACGAGCCGATGGACCCTTCAAGCTGCTTGAACGCTGCAACAACAATGCCTACAAGATCGACATCCCACACGACAAGTACAATGTGAGCGATATCTTCAACGTCAAGGACCTCTCGCCCTACCATGGTGATGAAGATTTCGATTCGAGGTCGGTTCTTTCCCGGGGGGTGGGATGATGCGGAGCATCCTATGGCCATCCCGATGGACCTACCTACGTCTCCCACGACACCACTTGGACCAATGACAAGAGCTCGAGCAAATGCTATCGAAGACAAGGTGAACTCGCTCCTCTCCGAACTACCACTTTCTACATATGAGACATGGCTGCTACCTCAAGCGGATACCCTATGTGTGATCAGGTACTTGGAGGAAAGCCACGGGACAACCACACCCAACGGACAAGAAGGCGAGGACACCAAGTACAAGGAACAAGAAGAAGAGCTGCCAGGAAATCCCCAACCATCGGACGACCGATACTTGTCGGACGTCCAACGCCTGGAGCAACAACCAACCCGATGAGCCCCAGCCAGCAAACGCTACATCGGTCGGACGTTAACGTAGACCGGACAACCAACACCCTCCAGCGCCCGGACGACCGAGCCCCTCCGGACAACTGGCACCACCCGCACCGAGCCAAAACATCGGAAGTATGAAGACCACCGGACGACCGACGCCTCATACGTCCGACCCCGGCCAGACGTCCGACACCGCATGATCAGGGCCGAAACGTCGGACTTCCGACAAGTACCGGACATCCGGTCCCCCTCGAGACGCCGGACGACCGGTAGCTGTCGGACTTCCGACGCCTGTGTGTTGACAACATGTGGAGCCGACGCCCACTTACCCTTTCGTGACACTACACTATAAATACTCTTCTCCTACCTACGTTTTAGGGTTAGCATTGTGATAGGTTGATAGCTCATTTGAGAGATAGAGCTTTGCTCATCCATCCGGATCTACTCCATTGAGAGAGACCGCGGCCTCTACGGAGAAGATCCATCTTGGATTCAAGACCCCTAACGGGAAGACCCTCAAGACCTCCTCATGGAGAAGAACTTGCTACTTGTACCGTCCTTTGTTGATCGTGGACCGTGTATCTCTTTGTGCTTCGAGGATCTAGCACATGTGTAATCGAATCTTGTTGGTTTGAGTGTTTTCTCTCGTATTTCCCCTCACGTTTCCCTCATGTTCTTCGTAGGATCCGTTCCGATCGTGAAAGATTGGCCCTAGGTTTTCCACCCTACATCAGAAAATGATATCCTTTAAAAAAATGTCTCTTGTTTCCTTTGTGTGAAAGAATTCCTGAAATCAAGTTTGAGCATTTAAGGCTTTGATGCATAATTATATTTTAGATAAGGTTAATTATTATAGGTCATTTGACTGTAGCAGCGACTTCGTGGATTGGCTGGCACAGAAGAGTTGGCCCGTTAGCAGCGAAATCATATAAATTTAGACAAGCATTATTTGTTATCATATTATTTTGTTTCATCTTTGTCCAATATATCGTTAGTTTACTCATTGTTTATATTTTCAAACATTTATAATATCTTACCATTATTACAAAAAGTAGACGGCCGCAACAATGTGCGCCATTATGATCTAGTGAGGTCCTCTTAAAACCGGGGACTATGAGGTTAACCATCGAGTCTTCTATTCCTCTTCCCATATATTCTCAGACACATCCGTTCAGGATCCAATTATCTCATCAAATGTTGTCATTCTTTCCATCGTACACTTGTCATGTGATTCCTTTTCAACAATTCCAACTCACATGCAATAACTTGCCACGATGCCGGCGAACAACGCTGGAAAACAGTGTCCAAAAGTGGCCATAGGGATAGTAAAAAAACTTTTTTTTATGTTCACAAGATAAGTGTATGCAATGCTTTAAAAAACTTCAACCCCAAAACTCATCAAAATACAAATAGAGATAAACAAGTAAGACAAATCCTATAAATAGTACTCCCATTTTTTCTTTTGTTTTTTGTGATATACATTCATGTTTGAAGTGTCTTTTTATCTCTGTAGAAACTTCGCAAAATGCAGAAACCCTTGCTTTCTAAAAAAAGTAGAAACCCTTGCAAACCCACGCCTTTTGACTAAAAAGGCAGAAACCCCTAGTTTACTCAAATTTATTTTCCTTCTTTACGTTTTCAAATATTTATATAATATCTTATCATTATTACAAAAAGTAAATGGCCGCAACAACGTGCGCCATTATGATCTGGTGAGGTCCTCTTTAAACTATGGACCATGAGGTTGACCATTTGAGTCTTCTACTCCTCTTCCCGGAGATTCTCAAACCCGTATTTCCAGAATCCAATTATCTCATCAATTGTTGTCATTATTTCCATCGCACACTTGTCATATGATTCCTTTTTCATCAATTCCAACTCATGGACAATAGCTTGCCACGATGCCGGCGAACAACGCGGGAAAACAGTGTCCAAAAGTGGCCATTGGGGTAGTAAAAAAAGTCATTATTTTTTATGTTCACAAGATAAGTCTATACAATGCTTTTAAATATTTCAACCCCAAACACGTCAAAATACAAATAGAGATAAACAAGAAAGACAAATCCAAATATAAACAGTACTCCCTTTTTTCTTTTGTCTTTTTGTGATATACATTCATGCTGGAATTGTCGTTTTATCTCTATGTAGAAACTTCGCAAAAAGCAGAAACCCTTGTTCTCTAAAAAAAAAAGAGAGCAGAAACCCTCGCCTTTTTTTTCGGGGTGGAAGCAAACACACGCGCATATAAAGCGGAGGCGGCGGCGGCGGACCAGCCCTACCCGATACGAACCAACCCCAGATTTTCCCCGGGCGCCGCAGCCGCATTTCGTCGAGCACAGGACGCGCATGGCCATGGCCGCGCCCCACGTCTCGCACTCGCAGCCACCCGTCGGGCGCGCCGCTTTATTCTCTCACCCCACCACCGCGCAGAGCTCCTCCCCTCTCCGCCTCCCTCTCCTCCGCGCCGCCGCCCGGCCCGTCCGCCTCTACGCCGTCTCCACCGATGCCGCCCCTGCCACCGCCGCCGCTGCGATGGACGCCGTGGCCGACTGGGGGCTCACCCCGCTCGCGGAGGCCGACCCGGAGGTGTACGACCTCATCGAGCGCGAGAAGCGCCGCCAGCGCACGGGCATCGAGCTAATCGCATCCGAGAACTTCACCTCGCTCGCCGTCATGGAGGCGCTCGGCTCCCCGCTCACCAACAAGTACTCCGAGGGCATGCCTGGAGCGCGCTACTACGGCGGCAACGAGGTCATCGACGAGGTCGAGGAGCTCTGCCGCGCCCGCGCCCTCAAGGCGTTCCACCTCGACCCCGCCTCCTGGGGCGTCAACGTGCAGCCCTACTCCGGCTCCCCCGCCAACTTCGCCGCCTACACTGGGCTGCTCCAACCCCACGAGCGAATCATGGGGCTCGATTTGCCGTCCGGAGGACACCTCACTCATGGGTACTACACGGCCGGGGGCAAGAAGATTTCTGCCACCTCCATCTACTTTTCGAGCTTGCCCTACAAGGTGAGCTCCGACACCGGGTACGTCGACTATGATAGGCTGGAGGAAAAGGCCATGGATTTCCGCCCCAAGCTCATTATCTGTGGCGGGAGCGCGTACCCACGGGACTGGGATTATGCCAGGCTTAGGGCCATCGCGGACAAGTGCGGTGCCATGTTGCTGTGTGACATGGCTCATATCAGCGGTCTCGTTGCCGCTCAGGTATCGACTTTTTTGTGTTTCTGTAACTTTAGATGATTATATTATGTATTGCATCTGTTGCAACTGTCATACGTAGTTTATTGATTAAAACAGGTTTTAGTATTGCATCTGTTGCAAGTGTAATAGTTTATTGATTAAAACAGGTTTTAGTATGCTATCGATTTAAATGTAAGTTGCCGTTATTTATTGCAATTGAGATCGAGCCTGATCAATTGTTGCAACAATGGATGCTTCCCCCCCTGTATAATCATGTTCATGGAGGGGCCTGTCACTGAAAATAACATTGACCTTCCATGAAATTGTTTCGCTAAATTTGCTGACAGCCTCTCATAGTACTGAAATACAGTATTTTATCGAATCTATTGTGATAGTAGTTATCATCAACATACAGTAAGGTAGTCGATTTCTGCATTCTCTAACAAGAGATGCTATTTGCTGTCATTCTCTTGGTGTTTAAGGCCACATGAATTTCGCTGGGTTTTGGCAGGAACTTTACTGTGAACTAAGCAATTTGCAAAGGCTTCCCGTGGAACTCCCATATTCCAAACTTCTGTTTAATTATTTTTTCACCTCATTGGTAATATTTTGTTTTGTTCTCTTACAGGAGGCTACGAATCCGTTCGAGTATTCTGATGTGGTTACCACCACCACCCACAAGAGTCTCCGAGGGCCAAGGTCTGGTATGATATTCTACAGGAAGGGCCCGAAGCCTCCCAAGAAAGGCCAGCCCGAGGGTGCTCTTTACGATTATGAGGACAAGATCAACTTTGCAGTGTTTCCGTCACTCCAGGGTGGCCCTCACAACCACCAGATTGCTGCCCTGGCAGTTGGCCTGAAGCAGGCAATGTCACCTGGATTCAAGGCATATATTCAGCAGGTCAAGGCCAATGCTGTTGCCCTTGGAAACCAGCTGATGAGTAAGGGCTACAAGTTGGTTACTGATGGAACAGAGAACCACCTTGTTCTCTGGGATCTTCGCCCTCTTGGCTTGTCTGGTATGCAGAGCAATTTTAATTGGCATCTGTTTATATGGTTGTATTCAGTGCTAATTTGCTCTAAAATTGGTTTGCTGAATTTATAGGTAACAAAGTTGAGAAAGTATGCGATCTGAGCAGCATTACACTCAACAAAAATGCCGTCTTTGGTGACAGCAGTGCATTGGCACCTGGTGGTGTCCGAATTGGTTAGTATCTCTTCCCAAATATGGTTTTGATACTCTTTCTGTCCCCACATGCTTTGGAGGTTGTTAATGGTTACTGGTAAGAAAATAGGTCAGAAGGCACTCAAATGAGTCATCTACTATTGTCATTTGCTGTGAGAGCATGTGAAGTATGAGGTGGCCCGACACATTAGTGTGTTGTGGATTTGTTAATAATTTTATTTCTTGTGGAATATTATTGCTTCTGCCCATGTATAAGGATATTCCCGTTTCATCTATGAAGGATCTTCCTAGTCTAAATTGACTCCCATTGTTATTAGTCCAAGCTGAATTTTTTTGATTTTTCCATGGGCCATTCTCTGAGTCTGAATCATTATTCGTCCACCACTTAGCAAATACAGAAAATTATCCAGCTCACTAGATGCACTATTGTCATTCTCTCAATGTTCAACATCTTGGGTAAATTTATGAACTGGAATCTGTACTGACTTTTATCCCAGTTCTTTCTTCTTTTTTGCTTTGTTGGTTTTGAAAGGCAACGAAGTGCAATGCTTGTGTTCAAGTTCATAACCTTGCACTTGGAAGGTTCATGCCATAATTCTCTAATATTTGTCCTGAAAAGGCTTCCATTTAATTTGTGGCTGTGCAAGAATATAACACTATGTTATTGTTAGGAGTTATGGCGTAATTACAGTGGAATGTCTATGTCATCACTCTAATACTTGTCTTGAAAAGGCTTGTCAACTTTGTGTTGTGATTGCGGAAGAATACAGCAACACGTGAACTATATCTTGCAGCATAACATACTTAAGCCGCTGGTTGCCTGATCCACATACCTGACATTTTAATCATTTGCTTACTTTAGAATTTCTCTTGCATGTTTAACCTTCATAAGATTTATTCCATTATAGACATGCATCATTAATCTATCCCTCTTTGAATAATTGAGAAAAACGAAACATGGTGCACAGATGAACTCACTATCCAGCTTTTTCTACCAGAAAACTGTTTTTTTTTAGATTGAGAAAACTGGATATTGGGTACTTCTGTGCACGGATAAACTTCTGAAACGTTAACGATACAATAGCATACCAGCTAAGTTCATTATATCTAATGTCGGTTCTAGGTACACCTGCCATGACCTCGAGAGGTTTGTTCGAGAAGGACTTTGTGAAGATTGCTGACTACCTTCATCAGGCTGTGGTCATCTGCTTGAATGTCCAGAAGCAGCGAGGTAAGCGTTACAGTGATTTCATTGTTGACTTGGAGAAGAACGAGGACATCGCGGAGCTCAGGGCAGAGGTCGAGAAGTTTGCCATTTCATTTGAGATGCCTGGCTTCCGGGTGTCAGACATGAAATACAAGGATTAGGCTGTGGTACCATGCAGATCGTTTTCTTGTAGCAGCAAATTGGTGCCCTTAAGGGGCTGATTGCTGTGCGCTAAGCGTGATGTATGAATTTATGGTTGAAAATGATATGACTCATGAATAATCATTGAAGGTATGCCATAACATGGAGATGATATTTCCTAGCCTCAGTTTTCTAAGCGATTTGTGTGACCTCGTTGGCAGTTTGTTTATGTTGTTTTTGATGCTTAAGGATTTCTAGTGTCTGTGAGGCACCCTGGCGGGATCCTTGCTGGGTGCCCCACTTGTTATACGGGGGAGGCACAAAGTTAAGACATGGTATTCTTTTACCAAAACTTCAAAGTATTGCAGTACATCAGTTTACCGTTCGTGTTTTTATCATCGTGTTTCTCGTAGTGAGATCTTCAATGGTATGCTTGGTGTATTTTCTGAATTTATTTTGTATTGCTCTTATTGCTATAGCTGGTACTTTCATAGCCCATTTGTCTTGTAGATGTACTGCCATAGGCGTATATTATTTTTGTGCTTGCTCAAGTTGTCTCTTTAATGTCGTGTGTGTACCAGGTGTATTGTCCTATTCGTAGTTGTTTTTGTACTACTATTTACAGTGTATTTGATGTTGCATTGCCTAATTTGTTCTTTTTACTGCCTTGTGGTTCACATGTGTAGTTTTGTAATTGTATTTTTTTTGGACACTAAGTTTTTCTATCCTCTTCCTTATCCTACCTTGGCATGGTTTTAACCGAATATTTAGATACAAAAAGAAGGGAATCATTCCATTATCCTCTTCCTTATCCTGCCTTTTGTTATTCGAAATGGTGAAGACTTTATGGCTCCTTTTGTAAGGTTACTAGTTATTGTTTTGTTGAATTTGCTTTCTAATTAGGTTCGCTATTCGTCTTCGATAGTTACTAGAAGAAAAAGGCGCCCTTTGCTGTGCCCAAATTTTTTTTTTGATCATTGTAAATCAGTTCTCTGCTACTTCATGGAACACATAAAGCATGGGAAAATAAAGTGTCATGTCCAATTCATTCAGATGTAAACAAAGAAAAAAAACATGTACCATTTGAAATCTGTTTTTCATTCGATCTGAGATACATTTATCAATTTCTATAGTTTTGATACAAATCAAACAATATAGATTCAGCACTCGCAGTATATGTTTTTCTCAAGCTCATCCTTGTGATGACAAACCATGAAATATCTGTCTCCTTGATATTATAAAAAATTCGGCCTAACAGACGGACGCTCATCACACCACATAATATCAAATGGGTTTGCCTAGAATGATTTTTGTCCTCCATGAATTGAACAAAAGATGCAATTTTGTGAAAGATAAACAATAGTTAATATAGATTTCAATTATCCCAACCATTTAGAAGCAAAACAATACACACCTTCCATTATCCAAAGTTTTACTTTTTCTTTGGATGGACAGTGACGCGCGATCTTTTGAGACGATGATCGAACTTCATTTTTGACAGACTGAGCCAAAGACATTTAAGAAAAAATACAAGCAAAGAAATTTTTCACTAATACTAGCACATATACCCGTGCGTTGCAACAGGGAAGATAATTGATGTGTCTACTGAAATATCAGTCAGCATGGCCCAACAACATCGAATTGTGCCCTACCACGACAGAGAGGCGTACACTGGGGTCTAGCAGAAATTCATATCTGTAGTACGTTAAGAAGTATGGTACATATACAATACTTTTGGTACTGATTTTTGCATGAAATTCATATCAGTAGTATGTTAAGGAGTACAATTTTTGCATGAAGATTCTGATCTCAATAAAATGATTCTATTAAGTGTGGTTTAGGCCATCTCGGCATACGCTTGGAGATTAATAAAAAATTTGCCTACTTCCGGGCGAAACGACCCTAGTTATTGCATATAAGTCGACGCTCTTATTCTGTTGCACATAATGATCACACACTGTGCAACATAGCATATATGCATACCTCTCCCATGTCCTCGGTATTAATTCCCTTTTATTATTGCATTGCATGCATCTCACACCCTTGGGATTAATACCAATTCCTTTGTGTTATTCTCTCTGTCATATTTTTTTAAATCTCCCGTTCTTTTTTATCCACTGATC
Organism: Aegilops speltoides; assembly: GCA_021437245.1. NCBI lineage: Eukaryota > Viridiplantae > Streptophyta > Magnoliopsida > Poales > Poaceae > Aegilops > Aegilops speltoides. Next base: position 315,146,132 of record CM038141.1, read on the forward strand.
ACACCTTTTATTCTCTCCTTTCTTTATTACTCCTATATGACCATCGAAATCGATCATTCATACTCCCTCCGATCCATATAAGCCCTCGTAATATATATATATATATATATATATATATATATATATATATATATATATATATATATATATATATATATATATATATATATATATATATATATAAAGATGATATTAAAGTTATTATGTGTGTTAGCATTTCCCAAAATACACAAGGGCCTTTAATTAGGTTACTTAAGTTTATGCCCTGGACAGAATTTTAAAGTAGTTAACAGGAACAAAAATAGCACGCTTGAAAACTACGCATTTTTCTAATCAAATTACACATAGAAATCATTTTAATCCGGGTTACGGTTGCAAAGTTATAGCATAATCATGTTTAACATATTCTGTGTAAATAATAAAAGCCAGGAACCTAATGGTTTGAAAACAAAGCAAACTGGGCCTACTGCAGCTGAACGCCGAATACTAACCAGCGCCCAGGCGCGCGAGATAGAGGCTACCGCAGTTGGGCCAAAGCCTAACATAGAAAGGGCACTTAATGTTGGACCACGGGTTACTTAAAAAACAGAGCCTTTTTTGTAAAACATATGACGATGGAGGGCAGAAGCGTTCCGTACATTATTAGTAGGTATAGATAGGCTTCCAATTGGCCATTATTTTTCTAATGCACAGATAAGAAGGGAACAAATGTGTCAATACAAACCAAGATTGCCAGAATATTAGTAGAGATGCAAGAATCGTTAATTAACATCTCTTTGCACATACTATTGTTCTGAAGATGATGCTTTAGCATCATTAATGCTACATTAGTGAGATATGTTGATCATTGTGTCAATATAAAAACAGGGGAGAGTTGTGCGAACATATAGCAAGCAAACTGTGATGTCAACCACATGTAGTTTAAATGTATGTGGAGTCCCATTAATCAACTCTTAGTATAAGCGAAAAATATCTTAGCCTATATAAGTATCTAACAATAACCATCAATAACAAATATATTTAACATGGATCATAATTCAGTATAAAAAGAAAACACGATTTGAAGGTTAAGCCATAGATCCTACCAAGATAATTCCACATGAATGGCAGGTTTTCTACATGATTTGAGGAACAAAAAGATAAGGAACAAACATAAACTTAATTCAGGCCAAAATGCAATATTGACTACACTCAGTTTGTAAGAAAAACATAGTCAATAAAAGCGGGCTTACTTGTGATTGAATAGTTCTAGTACAATGCCTGACAAATCCACTTGCAGAAATTTGTTCATCGGCCCCTCGTGGTCTTGATGATAAGAGTATATGAGGAAAGTACACGCTGAAAGCTGTCATTATACTGACACGATAGGTTTTCTTCCGACAACTTCAGGTGAATATTCAATAGTACACTGGACCTGAGTTTCCCGCAACTAATATGAAGGTAGTCCCCATGTGAGAACATGTGGGTATTATTGTGATAATTCAACTGAATTTTGAGACCAAATATATTTTTGTTAGTAAGAGCAACTCCAATGGGGCGATCCATTTCGTCCGCCCGCGTCCGTTTGGGTCGGCGCAGACAGAAAAGACGGCCCAACGCGCCGAGCTGAACGGACGCTTTCGTCGTCCGCCGACCCATTCCCGCCCATTTTGAGCCGGATTTGCATCGGCGCGGACACAAGACGGACGCGCGCGCGCCCTCTCTCCTCCCTGCGTGTGCACAACCTTCACCGCCGGCTTCGTGGCCGACGCCGCCGGCCATTTTTTTCGATGAAAAAGGATACATAGATAGTTCTTGTGTACACAGATAAAAGAAAAGATCAACTATTCGTTGCTTTCCGACTCTGACTCGGTAATGTCCTCCTCCGACGTCTGAATATAGGCGTCAGCAGCATGCTCGTCGGCGAAGTCCCACCCTCGCAGCCTCAGCCTCATTTGAGCGGTCGGCTTCACAAGACGCTTGCCCTCCCGATAGGCGGCTCGCTCCGTCCTCCCCGCCTTCCTCTCCGTCCTCCTCGCTCATAGAATCGACGTTCCTCGACGATGTCTGCGGGAAGCGTTGCGCCACAAAGACCAAGGCTTGCACGTCCATCTCGGCGAGGGCGAGGCGACGATTCGCCTTCAGTGGATGCGACGATCTCGCCGGTGAAAAGCCGCGGAGAGGCGCCAGATCTGCGCCTCACCGCTCGACACGCCAGAAAATTCATCTCCGTCTTGGCCGCCGGAGGCGCCACGCCGCCGCGTCAGACGCTGCTGGCCGCCGCGCCAGCCGTGTCGAAGGTGCCGAGGATGAGCTGCCGCCAAACAAGATCTCGGCGGAGAAGGCGGCGGAGGGCGCCGGACTCGCGAAAATCGAGCGCCGAGGATGCGACGACATGGTGGCGCATGCAGCGGCGAGGCTAGTGAGAGGGGGGCGAGACGAGTGGGCGGCGGTGGCGGACTGAGTGTGGAGGGAGCGCCAACTTTATAACGAGCGCCGGCCGTGGCGCGCCAAAATGCGCGTGCGAACACTTCCCACGCTCTGGAGCGCCAAAGCCAGCGCGCGCTAGGCCAATTTTCGCGCGAACCTTTCCGTGCATGGCCGCTGGCATGATCTAAAGCGCGCGCGGTCATGAAATAGGTCGGCGCGTTGGGCGCGTTGCCGACCCAAATCTAAAAGAGGGCGGACGACGGGTGGGCGGCCGACCCAAACGGACAAAAAGCGGACAAAAGCGCCGTCCATTTGGGTCGGCCCATTGGAGTTGCTCTAAGGTGTCATTCTAAATTACGATAGCTTAAAGATTTTTCATGTGTACGAAAGGATTACATAAATCATAACATGTTATTCAGAATTAGTTGCTAGAAACTACAACTTGACGTTGGACATTATAATACTCCCTCCGTCCCAAAATTCTTGTCTTAGATTTGTCTAGATACGGATGTATCTAAAACTAAAACGTAACTAGATACATCCGTATGTAGACAAATCTAAGACATGAATTTTGGGACGGAGGGAGTACTACATATTGGTAGGTCTGTTTAAACAAATTTGAGGCTGACAAAAATGACAAAATGCATCAGAATTACAATTAATAGGTTGCTTACATTTTTTTAAACTTGACAGCACTTGACCAATCTTAGTGTATTTTCACATCATGAATACGACGGGCTGCATGCAGGAGGGAGAACATGTATCTCTATGGAAGAAAAAACATTACACACAAATATCTTAGCAACGTATGAAAATCATGGCTTCAAAGACATCAACATATCTTCAGTGCATTGAACATGGACTGAAAATGGCAATACAACTAAGTATCATAAAGAAAATTGTGCTACATAAACATCTTGTACTATAATTTAAAAGGACACACTCTTAAGTAAAGGAAACAATGCACTTAGTGATCACCATCTAGGAATAACACATAATTATAGTTCCACTAATTAACTAAATGAAAATCGATAACATTGTGTACCTGCATTAGCATGATCCAAGACATGTCAGAGTCTATAAGGTGAAAAGACAATAGTCTCGTTCTTCCAACACCTCGATGCCTTTATGCAGTCGTGTGAAATAGCTGAGGTGACCACCATAGCAAGGTCTAGCATGGTGTCAGCAAGGGCAAGAGGCCATGCTCACTACAACCATGCGAGTAGGAGAATTAAGCACATAAAAGTATGTATGTATCCGATATTTAGGTAATTTGTGGGTGTGCTCTCAGCGCCCCCTTGATTAACCATTTGCAACTGAAGATAAAAGCACAAACGACATAGGGAGTTATTAGTCACCTATTTCTTTCTTGAATGAGATGGCCGAATTGTTCTTTGAGGACGTCAAGTTTCACGTCCTTGATTGACAATAAATACGAAGATAGGAAATGTCAGCTTGATATATGATGGGACAAGTTAAACAAAATTTGCTTGTGAGTTGTGACGAACCTTTGCCTTTGACTGTTTGATTTGTTGTTGGGATGCTACTAACAGCTTATGCACTTCTTGTTAGTCAAAAATATTCTAAACATGTCAGTAATAAATCACTTAGAAGTGAACTGGTAGACAACGAGGCATAATGCTCGATAGCTCCATGGAGGTGCTATTGCGACTTGCAACATAGTTTGTCATGTCTAATTTGATGCCAAGTAGTTCCCTTATAAACATCATGTGTCATGGTTCCATGGCTGCCGGTCTTGATCTTAGCAAGTATATCGATGAACAGAAGGGGGAAAATATGAACATCACCTTTGAGGCACTTCATTGCACATTGGGTATTGAATTCATATTATTTATGGTAGAAAAATAGAAATGAATTATTTAGTGGGATACAAGCATAGTATCTTTATAAAATGAACATCACCTTTGAGGTACTTCATTGCACTTGCTTGATGACATGGACCGAAGAAAGGCTAACTTACTGGAGATCCAACTGCTCATGGAAGATGGAGCTGCTCAAGCAGTGGGAGCAAATGCTTGAGGCCCAAAACAAAATGATACAGGCTTAGATAGTTATTCGATCGACCTTCCAAAACATACTATTGTTCTGTACAACCCTACCTAGTCACATTCATGCTAGAGTGAGCTTTCATATTACTTTTCGGTCACTCACATAAGAAAATCCAATACCATCGGAAGTAGAGGCGCCCTGAACCATCAGCAAAACAACGTAGCTCATCCAACCCTAAAGATTATGTAGAAATATGTAGGTTGCGAGAGCTGCCTCGGAGCCAAGAGGGGATATCACCGGATTTTTGTTATTAGAGTTAGGGTTTGTGGTAGGGGGACCAAAATGTCATGGAAGAAACCCTTGTCCCTAAGAGCCTAGAGGGGCGGCTCAGGCCTTGTCAAAAGAGTGGTGTGGAAGGATGGGTTGGTCAGGTGAGGCTCAATGCAATCGACTGATATGGTGGAAAAAATATGGGAAAATTACATGTGGGTCGTTGGATCTTCAATGGATGGCCTAGATTGGTCACCCGGAGTTGGTGTGGCCCTGAACATTTCACGAACATCGTTGATTCATTTTGTGGCGAAAGGGGTTCAGACTTGAGAGTCGACCCTGAATCTGACGAAAATCGTTGGCCTATCCCAGAAGATAGAAAAACGGAAACCGTTCATGAGGGTGAAAGTTGACAAATTAGCTCTCCACCTCCACCGTCCTCTTGTGACATACATCTACGAGTCTTCCAAGCACCGGAAACAAGAGAGGTAATTAAGTAAACCACAGTACTCCAGTGGATTAGCTGCTAAAACTATGCAGTAAAAATGACGTGTGGGCGCGTGGAGTGGAGGAAACATGAAACCGTGCAGCTCGGCAAGCCCATGCCATGGATTTACTACTACTCCTTACTAGCTAATCCGCTTACTTAACTACTCCAGTTTACTACTAGTGGTAATTAGTAAACATATCATAGCATGCTGTGTGCATGCTATAAGCAGGCAGGCGACAAGAAGGAGGCGAACATGAGAAGCCCAGGGCTGCCGTTTTCGCACTGGATGATGCTACGGCGGACAAACTGATGAGGAGCTTCTGATTGTCCGTGCTAGGCTATGGCACAGCATGCCCACAGCTCCCTGACGATTAACGGCCTCCTGAAGAAGCGAGGTCACGCAGACGCAAACGAACGATGGTACCGATGCGAACCGCTGGTCAACTATCCTCGTACGCATCAAGCAAAAACGCCGGGCGGATGCCTCTTTTCTTGAAGGGTCTCGATGATTGGGTGGTTAATTAGGCCGCGCAAGTGGCAAGTTGCAGCCGCTGGCTGCATCGACAAATCATCCGAGCCACCGCCACCGAAAGCTATGCTGTATACATGTGGTGTCTCGCACACTCGGCCACCCGGTCGCGTCGTAGAGGCACCCACTATGTGCGCGATATTTTCGGGTCCCTACCCGGTAGATACTTACAATGTTGCATATACTAAATTCTTGCATCCAATACATTAGCTAGTAAGAGCACGACCGAGATGATCGAGTGCGTATGCGCGTATGTTATACGGGCCCGCATGGAGGAGTAGAGTACGCTACGTACCGGCCGGGTCTCGTCGCGTACGTGCCGTGCGTAATGTGATGTGTACCTAGCTGTTACGCGCAGTACGGCCTGTGCTCATGCGCGCGCGAGTGTCCGGTCGGTCCACGGGCCGATCGAATTGCCCGGCCAGCGGCGACCGAATTGTACGACTACGAACGATGACGATCCGGTTCAAGGTCAAGCCGCGTCGCCGCTCGCTCGCTCGCTCCATCGGCTTGACTAGCCGCGTAAAACCGGAGGAAATTGCCTTCCAATTACTTGCATGCATGGACCACATCCAAAAATACAGTGAAAAATCTGCTCGCGCGCGGACCTCCATCTCGATCATGTCGCTGCTGCACTTGCAACTGCGCGCGTAATTCAGCACAGCAGCGGTCGGTGGCAGCAGCAGCAGTAGTAGTCCAAGACTGGTTTTTCTCTGGTAATCTCAGGCAACTGCGCGCGTAATGCAAGATGTTGCAGTAGCGCTCACTCTGGCGCTACTTACTGACGACACGCGTGCTATCACACCGGTGAACGGTGGTCGATAATCACACGGATACGCGTGCCGTGTGGTAATCTTGTACTACGTTTTGATTGGCCAAGTTATTCAACAACGAAATTTGTAACGCCTGACATGGTACGTGACCTCACGCGATCGGTACGTCCGGCATCGAATCAAGGGGAACTACCATACCCCACGGTGCGCACCTCGATCCACTCAATAAAGGGAAAGAGATGGAATCTTACATCGGCCTTATCACCCAGCCGGCCAGCGCCTCTCAGGTCAACGATTTCATAGTGATTGAGGCCCGGGAATGCACGTTTTGACTATTGCCGCAAAGCCCGCTCGTCCAAACAACAACTACCCACATCCTTCCTCCCGCGTCCGCTGAGAAAGTGCGGCGGACGTGGAGCAGGTAGAGCATCTTTACACTCGGACTTCCAAATTCGGTCCTCAAAACATCCGCGGACACGTCCGAATGTGATCCGAACAGCAAATCCGACAGCCCTCTGAAAGTCCACTCTTAAATCCATGCAAACCATGCATGTTGATCATCTAGCACAAATTCATCACAATTCAACAATGTAGCAAAACAAAATAAATTGCAATTCAACGATTCAAACATGCCAAAATGTTGTTCAACGTTTGGAAATTTCTGCGGGTTTCAGTTCAAAAAAACCATGATGAATCACTCGCCGGACACCATTTGTATTGTGTCTATTGCCGCGGCCGTCGGTCTCGCCTCTCGTACTCCCCTGAAGCCACTTTTTATCTTTCGGATTCAAGAGGTTTGTGTCCGCCAACATTATCTTCGAACCCATCGCACCTCGAGCAAGTTGCAGCCTCTGCTTCTCGAACTCTATTGTTCCAAAAGCCCGGGCCATCTGGAGCTCCGATTTGACACACGCCTCTTGCTTCCCTAAGTCGATCTTCTTCTTCTTAATTTGTAACTTGTTGTTCATCCTCTCTCGGTCCCGATTCATCCTCTATTTTTTCGCATTCAACATGAGCTTTTACCTCTCCTCTTTCTTCTCCTCACTTGTGGAAAAAATGCATGTTTAGTGACGGACATTTTACTCGTTGCGGCGTTACTGGCGGCCCATCCCCTCTCCCACTTATTTCCCATCACTTGACGGTTCTCCATTGGCATGGTGGCTCGTCCATCCCCTCCTACAACTTCTCCCTCTTCGTCATCCAATCCAGTGGATTGTTGGGATCTTGAGCCATCATTTTTCTTCAACCTCTTGTTTGTCGTAAAGATGTTGCCACTTTGGTTTGTGATACGTCTCCATTGTATCTATAATTTTAGATTGTTCCATGCTATTATAGTATCAATCTAGGATGTTTTATATGCATTTATATGCTATTTATATTATTTTTTGGGGACTAATCTATTAACCTAGTGCCCAGTGCCAATTGCTGTATTTTTTGCTTGTTCTTGGCTTTTCAGAAAATCAATATCAAATGGAGTCAAAATACGATGAAACTTTATGGTGATTTTTATGGACCGGAAGGGAGGCACTGATAACCCGCAAGTATACGGGATAATTGTAGCCTCTTTCAATAAGTAAGAGTGTCGAACCCGACGAGGAGCTAAAGGTAGAACAAATATTCTCTCAAGTCCTATCTGCCACTGATACGACTCTACGCACGCTTAGTGTTCGCTTTACCTAGAACAAGTATGAAACTAGAAGTATTTTGTAGGTGTGATAGGATAAATTTGCAAGATAATAAAAAACACGTAAATAAAAGCTAGGGGCTGTTTAGATAAAGAAGCAATAAAGTAAATATAGCGAGTGTGGAAAAGTGGTGGTAGGAGTTGTAAAATTGTCGCTAAGCAATTGACTACGTTACTAGACCGGTAATCACTATTGCAATTCTATTTGAGGGAGAGGCATAAGCTAACATACTTTCTCTTCTTGGATCATATGCACTTATGATTGGAACTCTAGCAAGCATCCGCAACTACTAAAGATCATTAAGGTAAAACCCAACCATAGCATTAAAGTATCAAGTCCCCTTTATCCCATACGCAAACAACCTACTTACTCGGGTCTGTGTACATCACACTCATGCCACCCACCATAAGCAAATCATGAACATATTGCAAACCCTACAGCTGAATCCTCACGCTATGCCGACACGGAGAGCACCATAGGACAGCACCAATAATAAAACATGCAACTCAAACCAATCATAGCAATTTATCAATCACCGGTAGGACAACGAAAATCTACTCAGACATCATAGGATGGCAACACATCATTGGAAAATAATATGAAGCATAAAGCACCATGTTCAAGTAGAGGGTACAGCGGGTTGCGGGAGAGTGGACCGCTGAATATAGATGGGGAAGGTGATGGAGATGTTGGTGAAGATGATGGAGGTGTTGGTGTAGATCACGGTGATGATGATGGCCCCCGGCAGCGTTCCGGCGCCACCGGAAGCAAGGGGGAGAGAACCCCCCTTCTTCTTCTTCTTCCTTGACCTCCTCCCTAGATGGGAGAAGGGTTTCCCCTCTTGTCCTTGGCTCCCATGGCGTGGGAGGGGCGAGAGCCCCTCCGAGATTGGATCTATCTCTCTGTCTCTCTCTGTTTCTGTGTTCTGGAATTCTGCCCTAGCACCGTTTCTTTTATATCCAGAGATCCGTAACTCCGATTGGATTGAAACCTTCGCTCAGATCTTTTTCCAAAAATTAGCTTTCTTGCGGCCAAAGAAGGGCATCAACCGCCTTACGAGGGGCCCAGGAGGGGGGTACCTGGAGTGGGCATGGGCCCCTGTCTAGTGGCCACCTCGGGCACCGTCTCGCGTTGATTTTACTTCCCAAAAATCATAAATATTCCAAAATAATTCTCCGTCCATTTTTATCCCGTTTGGACTCCATTTGATATGGGGTTTCTGCGAAACATAAAACATGCAATGCATGAGGGAGAACGGCACTAGGCAATCGGATCAATATGTTAGTCCCAAAAAATAGTATAAAAAGTTGCCAAAAGTATATGAAAGTTGTAGAATATTGGCATGGAACAATCAAAAATTATAGATACGACTGAGACGTATCGGGCACGAAGGTTTGGGAGAAGACTAGAAGAGGCACGAGGGAGCGACAAGCTCACTAGGCGCGCCCCTTGAGCTTGTGGGCCCCTCGTGGCTCCTCTTGACCTAATTCCGCTTCTATAAATTCACAAATATTCCTAATATATCAGAGAGCCACCCAAAACACTTTTTCCGCCGCCGCAAGCTTTTGTCCTTTCGTGATTGCATCTGGAGGCCTTTTCCGGTACTCTGTCGAAGGGGGAATCATCGAGGTGGGCTTCTACATCATTCTTATTTCCCTACCAATGATGCGTGAGTAGTTTGCTACCTGTGAGTTGTGTTGGGATTTCCCCAAAGAGGGAGATGATAATGCAGTACAGTAGAGATAAGTATTTCCCTCAGTTGTGAAACCAAGGTTATCAATCCAGTAGAAGAACCATGTGAACATCACCAGCACACAAACAACAGATACTTGCAACCCAACGTGAACAAGGGGTTGTCAATCCTTTGACGGTTACAAGCAAGATTAAATTGTATAGTTTTTGCTTGATAGATAGATCGAACAAAAATACAAAATAAAATAAATAAGAGAAAATTGCAACAAGCTATTCTTGGTTTTAATATATGATAAAAGATAGACCCGAGGGACATAGTTTTCACTAGAAGCTTCTCTCTTAAAAATAGTATACATTGGGTAAACAAATTACTGTTGGGCAATTGATAGAAAAGCAAATAATTATGACGATATTCAAGGCAATGATCATGTATACAGGCATTGATGACCCACAAGTGTAGGGGATTTATCGTAGTCCTTTCGATAAGTAAGAATGTCGAACCCAACGAGGAGCAGAAGGAAATGACAAGCGGTTTTCAGTAAGGTATTCTCTGCAAGCACTGAAATTATCGGTAACAGATAGTTTTGTGATAAGGTAATTTGTAATGGGTAACAAGCAATAAAAGTAAATAAGGTGCAGCAAGGTGGCCCAATCCTTTTTGTAGCAAAGGACAAGCCTGGACAAATTCTTATATGGAGAAAAGCGCTCCCGAGGACACATGGGAACTATTGTCAAGTTAGTTTTCATCACGCTCATATGATTCGCGTTCGTTACTTTGATAATTTGATATGTGGGTGGACCGGTGCTTGGGTACTGCCCTTTCTTGGACAAGCATCTCACTTATGATTAACCCCCATTGCAAGCATCCACAACTACAAAATAAGTATTAAGGTAAACCTAACCATAGCATGAAACAAGTGGATCCAAATCAGCCCCTTACGAAGCAACGCATAAACTAGGATTTAAGCTTCTGTCACTCTAGCAACCCATCATCTACTTATTACTTCCCAATGCCTTCCTCTAGGCCCAAATAATGGTGAAGTGTCATGTAGTCGACGTTCACATAACACCACTAGAGGAAAGACAACATACATCTCATCAAAATATCGAATGAATACCAAATTCACATGACTACTAATAGCAAGACTTCACCCATGTCCTCAGGAACAAGCGTAACTACTCACAAAGCATATTCATGTTCACGAGGTATTAATATGCATTAAGGATCTGAACAAATGATCTTCTAGCGAATAAACCAACTAGCATCAACTACAAGGAGTAATCAACACTACTAGCAACCCACATGTACCAATCTGAGGTTTGGGTACAAAAATTGGAAACAAGAGATGAACTAGGGTTTGAGAGGAGATGGTGCTGGTGAAGATGTTGATGGATATTGACCCCCTCCTGACGAAAGGATCGTTGGTGATGACGATGATGATGATTTCCCCCTCCCGGAGGGAAGTTTCCCCGGCAGAACAGCTCCACCAGAGCCCTAGATTGGTTCCGCAAGGTTCCGCCTCGTGGCGGCAGAGTTTCGCCCCGAAAGCTTGCTTATGATTTTTTCAGGGTAAAAGACTTCATATAGCAGAAGATGGCCACCGGAGGGCTACCAGGGGGCCCATGAGGCAGGGGGTGTGCCCAGGGCGTAAGGCGCGCCCCCACCCTCGTGGCCAGGGTTTGGGCCCCCTCTGGTACTTCTTCCGCTCAATATTTATTATTAATTCCAAAATTGACTTTTGTGGAGTTTCAGGACTTTTGGAGCTGTGCAGAATATGTCTCTAATATTTGCTCCTTTTGCAGCCCAAAATCCCAGCTGCCGGCATTCTCCCTCTTCATGTAAACCTTGTAAAATAAGAGAGAATATCCATAAGTATTGTGACATAACGTGTAATAACAACCCATGATGCAATAAATATCGATATAAAAGCATGATGCAAAATGGACGTATCAACTCCCCCAAGCTTAGACCTCGCTTGTCCTCAAGCGGAAGCCAATATTAGAGATAGAGGTGTCGATAAAATAAAATACAGACATGAGGGCATCATGATCATTCTTATAACAACAACATATATATATATATATATATATATATATATATATTGTCATATGATTTCTTATGCTCAAGTAACAATCTATTCACAATGTCAAGTATGAATCAGAAACTTCATTGAGAACTAACAAACTATAATATCAATCATTGAAGCAATTGCAATCTATCATAACTTCGGAAAGAGTCAATAAGAGCTTGTCAGCAAGTCCACATATTCAACTATCATTTAATCTTTCACAATTGCTAACACTCACGCAATACTTACGGTTATGGAGTTTTAATCAGACATAGAGAAAGATAGGGGCTTATAGTGTCGCCTCCCAACCTTTTATCTCAGGGGTAATGTCAACAATAATAGTTCATGCTAACTTACATCCAATTGGATATATATATCAGGATCTTTCCAACACGAGGTGCTTGCCAAAGGATAAAATGTAAAAAGGAAGGGTGAAGATCACCATGACTCTTGTATAAGACAGAAAGTAAAAGATAGGCCCTTCGCAGAGGCAAGCAGAGGTTGTCATGTGCTTTTATGGTTGGATGCATGAATTCTTAATGCAAAAGAACGTCACTTTATATTGCCACTTGTGATATGGACCTTTATTATGCAGTCGATCGCTTTTATTACTTCCATGTCACAAGATCGTATAAAACTTATTTTCTCCACACTAATAAGTCATACACATTTAGAGAGCAATTTTTATTGCATGCAACATGATAACTTACTTGAAAGATCTTACTCAATCCATAGGTAGATATGGTGGACTCTCATGGCAAAACTGGGTTTAAGGATATTGGAAGCACAAGTAGTATTTCTACTTGGTGCAAGGAATTTGGCTAGCATGAGGGGGAAAGGCAAACTCAACATGTTGGATGATCCATGACAATATACTTTAATTAAGATGTGAGAAAACATAACCCATTACATTGTCTTCCTTGTCTAGCATCAACTCTTTAGCATGTCATACTTTAATGAGTGCTCACAATCATAAAAGATGTCCAAGATAGTATATTTATATGTGAGAACCTCTCTTTCTTTATTACTTCCTTGACCAAAACTATGTTTGCCAACTCTCAACAACTTTTAATCATCATACTCTTTATATGTGAAGTCATTACTATCCATAAGATCAATATGATCTATTTTATTTCTTTTTGTTCTTTTATTTCCTCAAGATCATAGCAAGATAGCAAAGCCCTTGACTCAACACTAATCTTTATTATATATATAGCTCACGGACTCAATTACATAGAGGGATCATAAGGCAAAACTCAAAACTAAATCATACCAAAACTTTATTCTACTAGATCAAGATATTACTTAAAAGGATCGAACTAAGTAAAACGATAGAGATAGGAGTGTGATGGTGATACGATACCGGGGCACCTCCCCCAAGCTTGGAAGTTGCCAAGGGGAGTGCCCATGCCCATGTGATTATGTCTCCTTTGCTGGTGAAGAAAGTGGTGATGATGATGATGGATAGTCGCACATCGAGCATAAAAGCTCCTCCAGTTTGCGGATAATGCCCTTGAGTCCAACGATATGATCCTTCAACAAAATATTTTCACTTGTGAGATACTTGTTTTGTATGCGAGCTAACTCATTCATCTTGAAAGCTTCAATCTCAGTTGGGGTAAAGAGGTTGGGAAGAGGTTGAATGTCTTCTTCTTCCCCCGCAGGAGCTTGTTCCTCCATGGCTTTCTTGATCTCATCCTCCTTGTTGATCTCCCCGGGTTCTTCTCTCTTCAGCTCTATCTTCAATAGCCAAGCATCCTTGTCCTCATTGTTGGAGGAGGGTGACGTCATGATGCCTGGTCTTGACAAATCTGGCGGAAAATAGCTCAAAACAAAGACAGAGGATATTTGCGTGATACGGTGGTCAAAACCTTCGGTAGATTATATAATGAATTTTTACCAACCAAAAGAAGTATCGTGCAAGAAAACGGAGTCCGGAGAGCACACGAGGTAGGGGGCGCGCCTAGGGGGGTAGGGCGCGCCCTCCACCCTCGTGGATGCCTCGTGATCTTCCCGGACTACTTCTTATTTTCCTATTTTCTTAAATATTCCAAAACGGAGAAAAATTGCTACTAGAACTGTTTTGGAGTCGGTTTACTTACCGTACCACATACCTATTCCTTTTCGAAGTCTGAAATGTTCTGGAAAGCGTCCCTTATGTATTCCTTCGGGGTTACGGTTTCAATAACATTAGTTTCAACATTTATAGGATTACCTGAGATATAATGTTTGATTCTTTGACCGTTCACCACCTTCGGATTTGTACCTTCGAAGTTGTTGATTTTTATGGCACCAGAATGATAGACCTCCTTGATAATGTAAGGGCATTCGCATTTAGAGAGAAGTTTTCCTGCAAAAATTATTAAACGAGAGTTGAAAAGCAAAACATAATCACCTACGTTAAACTCACGCTTTTGTATCCTTTTGTCATGCCATCTTTTAACCTTTTCTTTAAACAGATTGGCATTCTCATAGGCTTGGGTTCTCCATGCATCTAGTGTATTAAGTTCATGGGAAAATGGAGTAACGCCTTAAGCAAGATGATCATGTAGATAAGATAAACTCACGTAAGAATAAACCCCATCTTTCTACCCTTAATAGCTGTTGGGAAACATAGCATGCAATTTCAGAAAATTTCCTACGCTCGCGCAAGATCTATCTAGGAGATGCATAGCAACGAGGGGGAGAGTGTGTCTATATACCGTCGCAGACACGGAAGCGTTTCATAACGCAGTTGATGTAGTCGAACTTTCTTCATGATCCACCGATCGAGTACCGAATGTATGACACTCCGAGTTCTGCACACATTCAACTCAGTAACGTCCCTCGCCTTCTTGATCCAGCAAGACGTCGAGGTAGTAGATGAATTCTGTCAGCACAACGGCATGGTGACGGTGATGGTGAAGTGATCCACACAGGGCTTCGCCTAAGCACTATGAAGATATGATCGTGGGAGTAAATGGTGGAGGGGGGCGCCGCACACGGCTAACAATTGATGTGTTGTGCTAGCCCCCCCCCCCCACATATATATAGGTGGAGGGAGGGAGGAGCAGCCAAGGGGTGCACCCCAAGTAGGCCGAATCCTACTTGGGGTCTTTCCCAATTCGGCCTACCTCCTTCCATAATTGCCGGAGGGGGAAGGAAAGAGGAGGGAGGAGGGAAGAAAGGGGGAGGCCAATGTTGGGGAACGTAGTAATTTCAAAAAAATTCCTACGCACATGCAAGATCATGGTAATGCATAGCAACAAGAGGGGAGAGTGTGTCCACGTACCCTCGTCGACCAAAAAGCGGAAGCGTTAGAACAACGCGGTTGATGTAGTCATACGTCTTCACGGCCCGACCGATCAAGCACCGAAACTACAGCACCTCCGAGTTCTAGCACACGTTTAGCTCGACGACGTCCCTCGAACTCCGATCCAGCTGAGTGTCGAGGGAGAGTTCCGTCAGCATGACAGCGTGGTGACGATCTTGATGTTCTACCGTCGCAGGGCTTCGCCTAAGCACCGCTACAATATTATCGAGGAGGACTATGGTGGAGGGGGGCACCGCACACGGCTAAGAGATCAAGAGATCAATTGTTGTGTCTAGAGGTGCCCCTGCCCCCGTATATAAAGGAGTGGAGGAGGGGTAGAGGGCCGGCCCCTTTGGCGCACCCTTGAGGAGTCCTACTCCCACAGGGAGTAGGATTCCTCCCCTTCCATGTAGTAGGAGTAGGAGACAAGGAAGGGGGAGAGGGAAGAGAAGGAAGGAGGGGGCGCCGCTCCTCCCCTTAGTCCAATTCAGACTAGTCATTGGGGGGCGCACGGCCTGCCTCTCTCTCTCCCCTAAAGCCCAATAAGGCCCATATACTTCTTCCCCCTATTCCCATAACTCCCCTGTACTCCAAAAAATACCCGAACCACTCGGAACCTTTCTGATATCTGAATATAGTCGTCCAATATATCAATCTTTACGTCTTGACCATTTCGAGACTCCTCGTCATGTCCCCAATCTCATCCGGGACTCAGAACTCCTTCGGTACATCAAAACTCATAAACTCATAATAAAACTGTCATCGAAACCTTAAGCGTGCGGACCCTACGGGTTCAAGAACTATGTAGACATGACCGAGACACGTCTCCGCTCAATAACCTATAGCGGAACCTAGATGCTCATATTGGCTCCTACATATTCTACGAAGATCTTTATCGGTCAAACCACATAACAACATACGTTGTTCCCTTTGTCATCGGTATGTTACTTGCCCGAGATTTGATCTTCGGTATCTCAATACCTAGTTCAATCTCGTTACCGGCAAGTCTCTTTACTCGTTATGTAATGCATCATCCCGCAACTAACTCATTAGTCACATTGCTTGCAAGGCTTATAGTGATGTGCATTACCGAGAGGGCCCAGAGATACCTCTCCGACAATCGGAGTGACAAATACTAATCTCAAAATACGCCAACTCAACATGTACCTTCGGAGACACATGTAGAGCTCCTTTATAATCACACAGTTACGTTGTGACGTTTGGTAGCACACAATGTGTTCCTCCGATAAACGGGAGTTGCATAATCTCATAGTCATAGGAACATGTATAAGTCATGAAGAAAGCAATAGCAACATACTAAACGATCAAGTGCTAAGCTAACGGAATGGGTCAAGTCAATCACATCATTCTCCTAATGATGTGATCCCGTTAATCAAATGACAACTCATGTTTATGGTTAGGAAACTTAACCATCTTTGATTAACGAGCTAGTCAAGTAGAGGCATACTAGTGACACTATGTTTGTCTATGTATTCACACATGTATTATGTTTCCGGTTAATACAATTCTAGCATGAATAATAAACATTTATCATGAAATAAGGAAATAAATCATAACTTTATTATTGCCTCTAGGGCATATTTCCTTCAGTCTCCCACTTACACTAGAGTCAATAATCTAGTTCACATCACTATGTGATTTAACACCAATATTCACATCTATATGTGATTAATACCCATAGTTCACATCGTCATGTGATCAACACCCAAAGGGTTTACTAGAGTCAATAATATAGTTCACATCGCTATGTGATTAACACCCAAAGAGTACTAAGTCATGATCATGTTTTGCTCATGAGAGAAGTTTAGTCAACGGGTCTATTACATTCAGAGCCGTATGTATTTTGCAAATATTCTATGTCTACAATGCTCTGCACGGAGCTACTCTAACTAATTGCTCCCACTTTCAATATGTATCCAGATTGAGACTTAGAGTCATTTGGATCGGTGTAAAAGCTTGCACCGATGTAACTCTTTACGACGGGCTCTTTTATTATCTCCATAATCGAGAAATATTTCCTTAGTCCTTACTACAGATATTCTTGACCACTGTCCAGTGATCTACTCTTAGATCAAAATTGTACTCCCTTGCTAAACTCAGAGGAAGGTATACAATAGTTGTGGTACACAGCATAACATACTTAATAGAACCTATATCTAAGGCATAGGGAATGACTTTTCATTCTCTTTCTATTTTCTGCCATAGTCGGGTTTTGAGTCTTACTCAACTTCACACCTTGCAAAGAACTCCTTCTTTGACTGTTCCATTTTGAAATACCTCAAAATCTTATCAAGGTATGTACTCATTGAAAAATCTTATCAAGCGTCTTGATCTATCTCTATAGATTTTGATGCTCAATGTGTAAGCAGCTTCACCGAGGTCTTTCATTGAAAAACTTTTATTCAGGTATCCTTTTATGCTATCTAGAAATTCTATATCATTTCCAGTCAACAATATGTCATCCACATATAATATCAGAAATGCTACAGAGCTCCCACTCACTTTCTTATAAATACAGGCTTCTCCAAAAGTCTGTATAAAACCATATGCTTTGATCAAGTCATCAAGCATATATTCCAACTCCGAGATGCTTGCACCAGTCCATAGATGGAGCACTGGAGCTTGCACATTTTGTTAGCACCTTTAGGATTGATAAAACCTTCTTGTTGCATCATATGCAACTCTTCTTTAATAAATCCATTAAGGAATGCAGTTTTGACATCCATTTGCCAGATTTCATAAAGTGTGGCAATTGCTAACATGATTCAGATAGACTTAAGCATCGATACGAGTGAGAAAATCTCATCGTATTCAACACCTTGAACTTTTCGAAAAACCTTTTTGCGACAAGTCGTGCTTTGTAGATAGTAACACTACTATCAGCATCTGTCTTCCTCTTGAAGATCCATTTATTTTCTGTGGATTGCCGATCATCGGGCAAGTCCACCAAAGTCCACACTTTGTTCTCATACATGGATCCTATCTTAGATTTCATGGCCTTCAAGACATTTCGCGGAATCTGGGCTCATCATCGCTTCCTCATAGTTTGTAGGTTCATCATGGTCTAGTAACATGACTTCCAGAACAGGATTACCGTACCACTCTGGTGCAAACTGTACTTTGGAAGACCTACGAGGTTCTGTAGTAACTTAATTTGAAGTTTCATGATCATCATCATTAGCTTCCTCACTAATTGGTGTAGGAATCACTGGAACTGATTTCTGTGATGAACTACTTTCCAATTCGGGAGAAGGTACAATTACCTTATCAAGTTCTACTTTCCTCCCACTCACTTCTTTCGAGATAAACTCCTTCTCTAGAAAGGATCCATTCTTAGCAACGAACATTTTGCCTTCGGATCTATGATAGAAGATGTACCCAACAGTTTCCTTTGGGTATTCTATGAAGACGCACTTCTTTGATTTGGGTTCGATCTTATCAGGTTGAAACTTTTCACATAAGCATCGCTGCCCCAAACTTTAAGGAACGACAACTTTGGTTTCTTGCCAAACCACAGTTCATAAGGCGTCGTCTCAATGGATTTTGATGGTGCCCTATTTAAAGTGAATGCAGTTGTCTCTAATGTATAACCCCAAAACGATAGTGGTAAATCGGTAGAATACATCATAGATCGCACCATATCCAATAAAGTGCGGTTACAACGTTCGGACACACATTAAGCTATGGTGTTCCATGTGGCGTGAGCTGTGAAACTATTCCACATTGTTTTTAAATGAAGGCCAAACTCATAACTCAAATATTCTCGTCTACAATCAGATTGTAGAAACTTTATTTTCTTGTTACGATGATTCTCCACTTCACTCTGAAATTCTTTGAACTTTTCAAATGTTTCAGACTTGTGCTTCATTAAGTAGATATACTCATATCTTCTCAAATCATCTGTGAAGGTCAGAAAATAACGATACCCGCCACGAGCATCAACACTCATTGGACCGCATACATCGGTATGTATTATTTCCAACGAGTCAGTAGCTCGTTCCATTGTTCCGGAGAACGGAGTTTTAGTCATCTTGCCTAAAAGGCACGGTTCGCAAGCATCAAATGATTCATAACCAAGTGATTCCAAAAGTCCATCTTTATGGAGTTTCTTCATGCGGTTTACACCAATATGACCTAAACGGCGGTGCCACAAATAAGTTGCACTATCATTTTTAACTTTACATCTTTTGGCTTCAATATTATTAATATGTGTATTGCTACGATCAAGATTCAATAAACCATTTATACTGAGTGTATGACCATAGAAGGTTTTATTCATGTAAATAGAACAACAATTATTATTTGACTTAAATTAATAACTATATTGCAATAAACATGGTCCAATCATATTTATGCTCAACGAAAACGCCAAATAACATGTATTTTAGGTTCAACACTAATCCTGAAAGTATAGGGAGTGTGCGATGCTGATCATATCAATCTTGGAACCACTTCTAACACACATCATCACTTCACCCTCAACTAGTCTCTGTTTATTCTGTAACTCCTGTTTCGAGTTACTAATTTTTAGCAACCGAACAAGTATCAAATACTCAGGGGCTACTATAAACACTAGTAAGGTACACATCAATAACCTATATATCAAATATACCCCTGTTCACTTTGCCATCCTACTTATTCACCAAATATTCAGGGCATTTCGCCCAAAGGACCATTTCCTTTGCAAAGAGAAGCACTCGGTTTGTGTTTTGGTCCAGCTTTGGGCTTCTTCGCAGGAGTGACAACTTGCTTGCCATTCTACTTGAAGTCCCCTTTCTTTCCCTTTGCCTTTTCCTTGGAACTAGTGATCTTGTCAATCATCAACACTTGATGTTCTTTCTTGATTTCTACCTTCGTCGATTTCAACATTACGAAGAGCTCGGGAATCATTTTCGTCATCCCTTTCATACTATAGTTCATCACGAAGTTCTACTAACTTGGTGATGGTGACTAGAGAACTCTGTCAATCACTATCTTATCTGGAAGATTAACTCCCACTTGATTCAAGTGATTGTAGTACCCAGACAATTTGAGCACATGATCACTAGTTGAGCGATTCTCCTCCATCTTTTAGCTATAGAACTTGTTGGAGACTTCATATCTCTCAACTCGGGTATTTGTTTGAAATATTAACTTCAACTCCTGGAACATCTCATATGGTCCATGACGTTCAAAACGTCTTTGAAGTCCCGATTCTAAGCCGTTAAGCATGGTGCACTAAACTATCAAGTAGTCATCATATTGAGCTAGCCAAACGCTCATAACGTCAGATCCGCTCTTGCAATAGGTCTGTCACCTAGTGGTGCATCAAGGACATAATTCTTTTGTGCAGCAATGAGGATAAACCTCAGATCACGGACCTAGTCTGCATCATTGCTACTAACATCTTTCAACATAGTTTTTCTCTAGGAACATATCAAAATAAACATAGGGAAGCAACAACGCGAGGTATTGATCTACAACATAATTTGCAAAATACTATCAAGACTAAGTTCATGATAAGTTAAAGTTCAATTAATCATATTACTTAAGAACTCCCACTTAGATAGACATCTCTCTAGTCATCTAAGTGATTACGTGATCCAAATCAACTAAACCATGTCCGATCATCACGTGAGATGGAGTAGTTTTCAATGGTGAACATCACTATGTTGATCATATCTACTATATGATTCACGTTCGACCTTTCGGTCTCCGTGTTCCGAGGCCATATCTGTATATGCTAGGCTCGTCAAGTTTAACCTGAGTATTCCGTGTGTGCAACTGTTTTGCAACCGTTGTATTTGAACGTAGAGCCTATCACACGCGATCATCACGTGGTGTCTCAGCACGAAGAACTTTCACAACGGTGCATACTCAGGGAGAACACTTCTTGATAATTAGTGAGACATCATCTTATAATGCTACCATCAATCAAAGCAAAATAAGATTCATAAAGGATAAACATCACATGCAATCAATATAAGTGATATGATATGGCCATCATCATCTTGTGCTTGTGATCTCCATCTCCGAAGCATCGTCATGATCACCATCGTCACCGGCGCTACACCTTGATCTCCATCGTAGCATCGTTGTCGTTACGCCATCTATTGCTTCTACGACTATCGCTACCGCTTAGTGATAAAGTAAAGCAATTACAGAGCGCTTGCATTTCATACAATAAAGCGACAACTATATGGCTCCTACCAGTTGCCGATAACTCGGTTACAAAACATGATAATCTCATACAATAAAATATAGCATCATGTCTTGACCATATCACATCACAACATGCCCTGCAAAAACAAGTTAGACGTCCTCTACTTTGTTGTTGCAGATTTTACGTGGCTGCTACGGGCTGAGCAAGAACCGTTCTTACCTACGCATCAAAACCACAATGATAGTTCGTCAAGTTAGTGCTGTTTTAACCTCCGCAAGGACCGGGTGTAGCCACACTCGGTTCAACTAAAGTTGGAGAAACAGACACCCGCCAGCCACCTGTGTGCAAAGCACGTCAGTAGAACCAGTCTCGCGTAAGCGTACGCGTAATGTTGGTCCGGGCCGCTTCATCCAACAATACCGACGAACCAAAGTATGACATGCTGGTAAGCAGTATGACTTGTATCGCCCACAACTCACTTGTGTTCTTTTCGTGCATATAACATCAACGCATAAAACCAGGCTCCGATGCCACTGTTGGGGAACGTAGTAATTTCAAAAAAATTCCTACGCACACGCAAGATCATGGTGATGCATAGCAACGAGAGGGGAGAGTGTGTCCACGTACCCTCCTAGACCAAAAAGCGGAAGCATTAGAACAACGCGGTTGATGTAGTCGTACGTCTTCACGGCCCGACCGATCAAGCACCGAAACTACGACACCCCCGAGTTCTACCACACGTTCAGCTCGATGACGTCCCTCGAACTCCGATCCAGCCGAGTGTCGAGGGAGAGTTCCGTCAGCACGACGGCGTGGTGACGATCTTGATGTTCTACCGTCGTAGGGCTTCGCCTAAGCACCGGTACAATATTATCGAGGAGGGCTATGGTGGAGGGGGGCACCGCACACGGCTGAGAGATCAAGAGATCAATTGTTGTGTCTAGAGGTGCCCCACTGCCCTCATATATAAAGGAGTGGAGGAGGGGGAGAGGGCCGGCCCCTTTGGCGCGCCCTGGAGGAGTCCTACTCCCACCGGAAGTAGGATTCCTCCCCTTCCATGTAGTAGGAGTAGGAGACAAGGAAGGGGGAGAGGAAAGAGAAGGAAGGAGGGGGCGCCACCCCTCCCCTTAGTCCAATTTGGACTAGTCATTGGGGGGCGTGCGGCCTGTTTCTCTCTCTCTCTCCCCTAAAGCCCAATAAGACCCATATACTTCTTCCCCCGTATTCCCTAACTCCCCGGTACTCCAAAAAATACCCGAACCACTCGGAACCTTTCCGATGTCTGAATATAGTCGTCCATGAAGGAAATATGCCCTAGAGGCAATAATAAAGTTATTATATATTTCCTCATATCATGATAAATGTTTATTATTCATGCTAGAATTGTATTAACCGGAAACATAATACATGTGTGAATATATAGACAAACAAGGTGTCACTAGTATGCCTCTACTTGACTAGCTTGTTAATCAAAGATGGTTATGTTTCCTAACCATGAACAAGGAGTTGTTATTTGATTAACAAGGTCACATCATTAGTTGAATGATCTGATTGACATGACCCATTCCATTAGCTTAGCACACGATCGTTTAGTATGTTGCTACTGCTTTTATCCATGACTTATACATGTTCCTATAACTATGAGATTATGCAACTCCGTTTACGGAGGAACACTTTGGTACTACCAAACGTCACAACGAATCGGGTGATTATAAAGGAGTACTACAGGTGTCTCCAAAGGCAGATGTTGGGTTGGCGTATTTCGAGATTAGGTTTTATCACTCCGATTGTCGGAGAGGTATCTCTGGGCCCTCTCGGTAATACACATCACTTAAGCCTTGCAAGCATTACAACTAATGAGTTAGTTGTGAGATGATGTATTACATAACGAGTAAAGAGACTTGCCGGTAACGAGATTGAACTAGGTATTGGATACCGACGATCGAATCTCGGGCAAGTAACATACCGATGACAAAGGGAACAACGTATGTTGTTATGCGGTCTCGACCGATAAAGATCTTCGAGAATATGTAGGAGCCAATATGGGCATCCAGGTCCCGCTATTGGTTATTGACCGAGACGTGTCTCGGTCATGTCTACATTGTTCTCGAACCGTAGGGTCCGCACGCTTAAGGTTTCGATGATGCTTATTATGAGTTTATGTATTTTGATGTACCGAAGGAGTTCGAGTCCCGGATGAGATCGGGGACATGACGAGGAGTCTCGAAATGGTCGAGACGTAAAGATCGATATATTGGATGACTATATTCGGAGTTCGGAAAGGTTCCGAGTCATTCGGTATTTTTCGAGTCTGGGAGAGTTACGGAATTCGCCGGGAGTATATGGGCCTTATTGGGCCATACGGGAATAAGGAAAGAGGCCAAAGGAAGAAGGGCAGCCCCTCTAGTCCGAATTGGACAAGGGGTGCAGCCCCTTTCCTTCCTCCTCTCCCCTCTTTCCCCTTCTCCTACTCCAACAAGGAAGGAGGGAGTCCTACTCGGTGGGAGTAGGACACCCCTTGGCGCCTCTCCTAGGCTGGCCGCACCTCCCCTTGCCCCTTTATATACGGGGCAGGGGCACCTCTAGACACACAAGAGACACAAGTTAGATCTACGGATCGTTCCTTAGCCGTGTGCGGTGCCCCCTCCACCATATTCCACCTCGGTTATACTGTCGCGAAGCTTAGGCGAAGCCTCGCGCCGTGAAACATCAAGATCGCCACCACGCCGTCGTCTTGTGGAACTCTCCCTCGACACTCGGCTGGATCGAGTACGAGGGACGCCATCGAGCTGTACGTGTGTCAAGAACTCGGGGCGCCGGAGTAACGGCGCCGGATCGGTCGGATCGCGAGGAGAACGACGACTACTTCCTCTACGCCAGATCGCTTCGCTTGGTTCACGAGGGTACGTAGACAACACTCTCCCTCTCGTTGCTATACATCACCATGATCTTGCGTGTGCGTAGGAAATTTTTTGAAATTACTACGTTCCCCAACAAATGGCATCCGAGCCTAGGTTTTATGGTTTGATGTTTTGCACGAGTAGAACACAAGTGAGTTGTGGGCGATACAAGTCATACTACCTACCAAAGATGTCATACTTTGGTTCAGCGGTATTGTGAGATGAAGCGCCTGACCGACATTACGCAGACGCTTACGCGAGACTGGTTTCACCGCCACGAGCACTCGCTGCTTAAAGGTGACTGGTGGGTGTCTGCTCTCTCACTTTAGTTGAACTGAGTGGCTACGCCGGTCCTTGAGAAGGTTAAACGAGTCTATTTGACGAAGTATCGTTGTGGTTTTGATGCGAGGTGAGATTGGTTCTTGCTTAAGCCCGTAGCAGCCACGTAAAATTTGCAACAACAAAGTAGAGGACGCCTAACTTGTTTTTGCAGGGCATGTTGTGATGTGATATGGTCAAGACGTGATGCTATATTTTATTGTATGAGATGATCATGTTTTGTAACCGGTTATCGGCAATCGGCTGGAGCCATATGGTTGTCGCTTATTGTATGCAATGCATCGCTTCGTAATGCTTTACTTTATCACTAAGCGGTAGCGATAGTCGAGAAGCATAAGATTGGCGAGACGACAACGATGCTACGATGGAGATCAAGGTGTCGCACGGTGACGAT